>JAMXBC010000008.1:12340000-13590000 GCA_024138005.1 Lumnitzera racemosa | reverse complement strand
AACTTCAAGATTATTTGATTGCCATTCGAAAGATTAAATTTCTTATAAAGATAATTGATATATTTAATCATTAAGCAAATTAATTGATCTTATTTAATTACCTCAATCTAATTAAATAATACTTAGTTTAATTATTCATTTGTTTTATTCTCTTAAAAAATAACATGTTTAATTATATACTTTTTGTTTTGTTCTCATTAAAATCAAATAATGAACTCTAGATTTAACGCTTTAGTCACAATAAGAATTTGAGCTTTTGAGGAGGCATGAATCAACACTTAGAGTTTGGAGTAATAAAGTTGGAAGGAGCACAAGTGTTTGCATAGAATTTCGAAACCATCCTCTGACTCATTAAAGCACCATCTAATTAAGAAGGTTAAAGAGACATGGGCTTTAGATTTTATTTTTGATGATAGACTAACTTAGCTTCTTCCAAAACCATATTGAGTCTTTCAAAATAATACTTTTACATGAGGAGATATTCCATAAGTTTTTTGGATTTATCAACTTATATAAGCTTGGAAAGTGAAGGGTCTAAGTGTAAGAAAGACTGGGGCTTTTTTTGATTCCTTTAGGCACAAGTGAATTATTATGCTAGCAAAAAGATTAGGTTACTTGTTAGAAGGGAAAAAAGACACTTTCTCCTTTCTTATCCTTATTGGAGTCTAAAACTATGTTAAGAAATGTTTCTTCTCTTTCTCTCTCTCTTCGCAAAGAAATTATATCTCTTACCTTGAGTGCTCCTCCTCCTTATACCACCTCTCATTAACAATGGAGATGAACAACAATAAAAAGAGAGCAATAGATCAAATGGAGGAAAAAAGTACGAAGAATAAAAATATAATTGAGAAAAGTAATTTCTTCGGAAAAGACTAGGGCAACTTTTTAGATAGATGAAAGAACATTTGCTCACTCTAGAAAACTTTAGTATATAATATTTAACCAATGATTTTTTGTCATATTAATTTTTTAAAGATGATGAAAATTGTAAATTTGATAAAGAAAGTTTAAGTAAGTATTCTATCTAGCAATATCAAATTTTATGTAAGAAATTTCATGAATAAAATTTTGGTTGTAAAATAAAAAAAAAAAATAATTGAAAGACTACGCAATAGATAGAAACTTGAAACTTAGAGTTAAGAGGAAAGGCTATAATAATCAATAGCTTTCGTTTTTCCTCTTCCTTATGTTCTTTTCACCAAATGTTTAAAGATAATAATTTTTGAAGATCATTATTTAATAAAATAAGGAAATAGATAGCATATATGTTTATATTTTCTTATAAAAAATCAACAAATTCTTAAGCTTCTTTATAGAAATATTTAAGATGAAACAATATGGTGATAGAAAAAGTAAAAAAGGAAATGCTATAAATTATAGTGATTCAATTCATTAGATTAGTGTCCAGTTGGAAGTTTATTAGAGTTTTTCCTTATTAATTGTAAGAAATAATCAACAGCAAATATAATAGATGAAAATCAATAAAGAATATAATGAAAAGCAGAAATGTTATATTTGTAGTAAGTAATGAAATCGTATTATAACATATGTTATTTTTAATATAATATGATGTATTAATTGTATATTATATTGTATTGTACTACATTATTTTATATAGCATATAACATGATCTAAATAAGATATACAACATATATATTATACATTACATGCTATTAGCATACATACTATTTTATCATATTATATACTATACAATATTGTCTAAATAAGATATGCAACATACATATTATATACACAATATATATTATATGTTTTTGAAAATTAGAGTTACCCTTTAAAATTACCTTTTTCTTCTCAATCCCTTTTTTTTTTCATTGATTTTTCTTTTTCACTTGAAAATCTCTTGTTGATCAAGTGGGCCGAATTTTTAGTTTAGTTTTGGTATTCATGCTCCAAATCACCTTTATACCCTTTCCCTCTATTAGGTATTAACAAAATGGTTATTCCATTCCAACGGAAAAGAGAGTGAAATCCTAATCCCTAGTTTTCACGCCATTTTCAGTCAATCCAATCCCAAATCCCAAACGTAAATCTATCATCTTTTTTCTTGATTTCCTCGTTTTCACATTGATCCTAAACCCTATACATGATAATTCACATTGATCAATCATGAATATCTCGGTCTCTCTCTCTTGATTGATTCATGGATCGATGTTAATTGCACAATTATTTTTTATTTTTTTGCATTTCGATGTTGATTTCTATGAAAAGAAGTAAATTTTGATCTTTGATTGGATTGTGTTACCAAGAAGTTTTAATCATTTTCCCCCCTTTTTAATATCTTTTAGGGTTTTAATAGCCTGCAAGCGAATATTTCAATACGAGAATGCAGTTTTTCAGAAAATGAGCTAGCGACTTTATATAAGTCGAGAGAGAAGCAGCTGTGGGATTGTAGAGTTGTTCTTGATTGGGTGAGATTAAGCTTGCTTGTGCGTATAAATGCGGGACTGTTGGTTTTTTTGGGAGCTATGGTTTAATGTTTTGGGCTTCGTTTTTGAGTGAGCGTTTGATAGAATGTTAGGAGGTTGGATTGCAGCAGAAATGATGGAAGACATGGCAAAGTGCCATGTTTTTCTTTCTTTCTTTTCTCCTTTTTCTTCCTCTTTTTTATTTTTTTGGGGTAAATGAACAGACTTGTTTTAGTGGCACGATTTGTTATGGTGTAGCATGACTTGGATTGCCAGTTTTTCTCTATCAGGTAAGGGGATTTTAAGGTGGATATGTGTTGTTTTGAGGAATGGAATTGAGAAGTCTTAATTGTCAAGAATAAAAGGTTGGCTGCTTTTGAGAGTGCACTAGGTTGAATTTTTGGCTAATGGTGAAAGTGAGTGTGATCCTTAGTTTGTGAAGACTGGAGATTTGGTTTAGTGGTATGGAGTTCATGCTAAATTAACATTGATGTAATGGGATTAAAGGAGGGTGGGGGTGGTGGGTCTTAGATTGGTTTGTGGACTAAGATTGACTAAAAGATGAATATGGAGTTTTATCTGTGACTAGGAAATGTCTACTTATTCCTCCTGATAAGTAGGACATGTTTGCTTATGTTGAATAGGGTAGCTGTGGTGACCTGTGAATGAATGGGATATTGGTACAATGTATCCCTTCAAAGAACAAATAAGAGTTGACAATTGAGTGCTGACCAGAAATTGGTGCAAACAAATTGCAGGATAGGTTAGATTAAATTCTATGCAGCACTGAAAGTGTGATGCTAGGTTTTAAAAGTTTCTTGCTTTTAGTTTTTGCTAATTTCTTCCCACTGAACATTAATTTGATAAACTTTTGGGAGGCTGATCGGTCTCGAGACTGGATAGGCTTATGGATAATAAGTTCTTTTGGTGCTAGATGATGTCTATTTATCAAGCGAAGTGAAGTAGGGGATTTTGACAGCATTGAAAATTTGTCATGCTGTTCTGGAGGTCTTGATAAATATTATTGCTTTGTTTGGGTTGATCAAAGCACTTTTCTTTCTTTCTTTATTTACTTCTAGTCATGAACATGGGTTGGTAGTCAAATTTCTCTCTTCATCAACCTCATTACTTATTCATTTATGTTTCTTTGATTTAAGCTAGTTATGCAATGCAAGCATGCATATTATGGTGCACTCTGCTCATCACGTTTTGGAAGAATTCTATGTTAACTTTGTTCCTGCACATTATTGATTGTTTTTTGGTCTCCTTAAAGTCATTTATGTTCATCAAATTAGTTCCCTCTTGCTCGTGTTTTGCTACATTTGCTTATGTATTTTTTTCTATGACATGATTGCAGATATTTTGGGGTTATATAGTTCCTTTATTAGTTAACCTCATCTGCTATTATCATTTCATTGTTTCGATAGAAGACGAAAGTTGGTTGCTAAAGGAAGAGAGGAGCTGTTGGTAACTTATTTTGTTGCCAGCTTCTAGAAAGTGCTGAGATGGCAGAAAAAGCATGTGTGAAGCGACTTCAAAAGGAATTTAGAGCACTCTGTAAAGTATGCTGTTAATTCTTTCTTTTACAAATCTAATATCTTTGTCCTTTTAATTTTATGAACTGTACCTTGTAAATGACAGAGTACTCTTGTACCTTGTAAATGTTTCTTTGTTGCTGGAAAAGCTTTCAGTTGCCATTTCTTTTGGTTTAGGCTTTGTATATGCTCTTCAGATTTGATTTGGAAGTATATATGTGATTGGGCTACTTCTGATAAGTTTCTTTTTTTGGTAAATGAGGTGTTTGATATTAGAAGCCAAAAGCTTGAGGTCAACACACATCTAGGTCCAATGCATATGAGAACTAGGTAAGATATATGGTATGAGCTTGCAATGTAGGGCATCTCCACTAGTGTATAGACAAAAGACAAAATTCACCTTAAGACATCTAGCATGTTCCCCTTCCCCACCAAACCCCACACCCGCACACACCACCCAACACCCACCCCCCCCCCCCCCCCCCCCCCCACCCCCCCCCCCCCCCACAAACCCCCCCAAAAAAAAAAAAATCAAAAGGAAAAGGAAAAAAAAAAAAAAGTCGTCTAGCATGATTGAGAGGCCTCGAACCCTTCTAATCTTCCTCTCCTCCAAATATAATATGCTATTAAATTGAAGTCCCAAGAGAAATCCTCCATGATACAATCTCTGGTTGCTTAGAGCTTGATGTAGCAATCAATCCTGGCAATGCCATGTCCCAATCTGCCCATCTAGCGTAGAAGTCCAGATGATTCATAGATTCAGCCAGACTTTGGCTGTATATCTGACTTCTGGACAAATGTTGCTGAAACTGTATTCTGGAGTTCTAGAATTTTCTTTGTGCTGTCCTTGTTTGCCGACAATGTGACAGCAACTAATTTTTAAACTACTTCTGTCTTTTCCTTTCCTTTCTGCAGTTGGAACAATGAATGACGTGTAACTTTAAGTTTGTGGTGGACCTCCTTTTTAGATTATTTGAGGTGGTATTTTTGTGCCAATTCCACTTTCCCGAGCTCGTCCTATGTCTTAAATGACAAAGATGGACTATTATTACTCGCTGGTTTATCTGAAATTTACGTTTGGCTAACTTATTTTTGGCTTGGTAAGTTTGATTTATTTTCTTACCTTAGATAACGAAAGAAAATTGACATCTTGCCATCTACTGCCGCAAAACTGCCAAGGCAGCATTCCTTGTCGGTCCTACAAGTCCCTTTATAATCGTCTATATTAATTTTTGTCTCCAGATGCAATGATGAAACTTGTTGCGCAACAAGTTATTATTTTTGTTGTTTTTGTGATACATGTATCTCTCATATTGGTACTTATTCTTGTGTTATTGGATTTTGGATTTAATTGGTTGCCTGTCCAAGCGCAGGGGTGGAAGGCAGTGTTTAAGTGTCCTTTTTATTTTTTGGGTTCCCGGCCCTCCCCCTCACTGCACCCTTCGCTTTAGACTACTGTTTATTTATTGTTTAAGATATTGATTTGTTTTTTGACTTGTAGGAACCAGTCTCCAATATTGTGGCTCGTCCTTCACCAAATGACATACTGGAGTGGCGTAAGTTTTTATATAGGCTTTTTCTCTTTCAATATAGGTGGTATTGTAGAAAAGCTTTAACTGAGCTATTACGCATCATTTCAGCATGCCTAGAAACAATTGATGATACATTGATGCTTGGGTGGTGGGATATTGCAGCTCTTGTTGTCCTTCCATCGTGTTTGTACATGGTGGGAGATTCTGTAGAAGTTCATTTCTGACATTTCTAAATCTGTTATTGCAATATTAATTTTGTCGAGTGTCTCTTTGCTCATCTATAGTTTAGAAAGTATATAGAAACCTGGTGCAATGCTTACTAGATGAATACCATCACTCTTTTGTGGGATGATCCACTGGACCAATTACTCTTATCACATCAATTAAATTATGAGTTACTAAAGTTAGTTTCAGGACCTTCCACTGTGATAATAGATGAAATTCAGGGCCTCATCCAATCCATCTTGGAGTTTAAGCTAGTAGATAGAGGCTGCATTTGGACATTCAAGGAAAGGCCTGGTTTCATGCTGATGTTAGGTTGCATGATAATTTGATATTGGAACATATTGATAATTTTGTTTGAACTCGTTTGCTGTGCTATTTCTATAAAAAGTAATTGAATAATTTTATGGATCGATCTACTACCATGGGGTCTCTTTTTTCTTTATGAACTTGTTTTAAGCATATGATCCCTTCTATTTCCTATGTATAGATGATGCTTAGATTGTTCACCTTAGCTTATTTCTCTAATCAGTTGCTTTGAAGCTCAAGTTGCTTGATGACTTTATGGCCAAATGAATATTTTCATGAATAATGCTTGTAGTACTCCTGGATTATGACTTGTTCCTCTATTTGTGTCCAAAAATCTGTTCCTTATCTTGAGTTCTTGTATCATTATCTATTTTGTTTTATAAATGCCATGTTGATCACTTGGGTCCACATCTTGTATATGGTACTTATACTTGGTTGCAAGCACCATAGACTCTAATCAACATTTGAGTGGGATTATTTTGAATTTAGATTATGAGCTAATGGAAGCAATTTTGAGTCTTATGGATGATCGAGTCAATGTTTGTCAAGCCTTGTTAACAAGTGTTCAGTTCCTTGTTAATATTTCTATGTTATTTCGAGGTGACTTCAAAATGCGAGAATATTGCATGTGTTCTTTTATCTGCTTGATTTTTTAATACTGTGATAATTAGCTGATTATTTGACTTTGTTATCTAGACTATGTGTTGGAGGGAAGTGCAGGGACCCCCTTTGCAGGTATGTTATTAATGTGCTATTGTATGGTTTGTTATTGCATGATTCTGTTATGGCTACCCCTCAATGAATGTGGTCCTGTTATGTTATTGATAGCTTATTGGCTGATTCTGAATCCTTATCGTTAAATTCCTTTCTTTTTCAATTTGATCAGGAGGATACTATTATGGCAAGATCAAGTTCCCACCAGAGTATCCATATAAGCCTCCAGGAATAACGTAGTACCTTTGAGCTTTGATTCTGATGCAGCCTCTTCTAGAACTATTGTCTTACTTTCTTTCATATCTCTTGCAGTATGATAACTCCTAACGGGCGTTTTATGACACAAAAGAAAATTTGTCTATCAATGAGTGACTGTAAGGACTTTGTAATATCTATTCCTCTACTCATTGAAGTCCTCATTAATGCAGTTCTCATTGTTGTTATTTGGCATCTTATTGTAATTTTTACTCTGTTTTCAGTTCATCCGGAGAGTTGGAATCCTATGTGGTCTGTGTCGAGGTACCGTCTAATGCTTCAATATTTTCTTTGTTGGTTATCAATTTTACACCTTTCCATTTAGGTGCTGTAAAAAGGTTTTACTTTACCCTAAAAAGGATTTCACCTTCTTTTATTATGCTTTTGATCTGCCAAACTGATCTTTTTTTTTTCACTTGCAGTATACTCACTGGTCTTCTTTCATTTATGGTAAGTTGCTTCCCTTTTTTGGTACTAACCATATATCTCTCTGTCAGCGGTTCTCGGCTGTTTATTTTTTGTGCAATTAGAGGATGTTTTTGCAGAGTTCTGTTATGAATGTTTTTGCCTCTTGACTCCTGCTTTACACAGCTTCCTAACTGAGGATTAAGTTCTTCCAACGTCCTTCCTCTTAATTTTTTTGTGCAAGTTTCATGAATTTTGCCACCATATGCGTTTTGTTTCTATGTACTTTGTTTGGAAAAGGAAGATCACTTGCATGAATGATTGTTGTGTTTGCATTTTTGTTGCATGGTTTAGGTGTTTTATCTGCTTGCCAGAATCTGCTGATGGTATGGTACCTTTGTTCTCATGCAGATGGACAACAGTCCTACAACCGGTAGTATAAGCACCTCCACTGAGGAGAAGCAACGTTTAGCAAAATCCTCCCTTGATTTCAATTGCAAGAAGTATGTGAAAATCTCCAAGCTTAAACCTTTGCAATGCTTCAACATTTAAGTTGTTCCTTGATTATGCATGTGGTGCGGTTCTAAGTAGTTGTGGCATGTTTTTTCCCTTCTCTTACAAGACGACATATGCATGTCTCTTAATATATTTATTTCTTATTTCCTTTTCCCTTTAAGTTATAAAAGTGAATGATTTTCTCTGCTGAATTGTATATTTCTTTTCAATTATATATATATTGTTTCTTCCTTTAATATTTACTTTCACGAGTTACCTTTAGCAGAAATCATTCTCTTGAGTTTTTTAAACTTAGCATATTGCTAATGAGCGCAGGTGGGAGTTTTTTGTTCAGAGTCTTGTCTAATTGCTATTCGTATAATTCTGTTTATTTGTTTATCTTTTTTGTTAAAATCCTGTCCGTTTTCAATTTAATTACAATTTAATTTACATCTATACATTGTTGGACAGTGCAACATTCAGGAAAATATTCCCTGAATATGTAGAAAAATATAATGAGCAGCAACTTGCCGAGCAATCTATCACAGAGCAGGCTGCAGCAGAGCATCTTAAAGAAAATTCTGGACCTCTGTTAGACAAAAAAGATAGTTCTACAGGAGCACAATTAAAGAATGAAGATGCCCCCAATGATAGGAGGAGAAGAAGGCAGCAGGTCATTCCTACATGGATGATGTTATTGATAGTTTCCATCTTCGGTCTTGTAATGGCCCTACCCCTGCTCCAGCTGTGATACCTACTCATTATTGGTACTTATTCTAGGGAAAATTGGGTACTCCTTAGATTTTCGTGCACTTAGCTTATTGTATAGTTCCAGTCCCAACTTGAAGTGTGCTTTGGTCACTTTTAAGCTTTAACTAATGGTTTTGCCTCCTGCTATAATTTCCTGGCATCAATGGACCACTTAACTTTACATAATGATACAAAATTTATTTTGGAGTGACTTGGAGTTCCTTATCTTTGGTTGTAGTTTGGCCTTAATTTCTATTTCTTATAATACCTGTTAACCTTAAAATCGGTACTTCTCCTTGTGGAATTTTTATTGTTCAATTGTTTTAAGACTTTCTTGGTGCCCTTTCTTCTACAATTACATCAGTGGAACTACTCTGCTTACTGTGAGCTTAGTAGCTGTTGTTTTTTTTTTCCTCCAATATGTTTTAAACCTTGTTGTTGGCCCTTTACAATTCTATAACTTGTAAGAACTGCCTGCTTATGCAGAATTGCTATAGGAAGAACCAAGACATCGTCCACGGTGATGTCTGAGAAACGTAATTTTTCACCTGGATGATCTTGGAGATGGGTGCAATTTTTCATGCAACGTGCTGTAATTTACAGTACTTAGCGAGGCTGTACCAAAGATGGATTTAGCACTCACGCTACTTGTTGGTACTTATTTGGGTCAAATTTTAAGGTTAATTTCAGTGTCACAGCTTAACAAGCATTATTGATCTGCTACTCTCATCATACTGTTTGTCATGTTGTAGACCATCCTTATCATTCATGCAGAATTAGTAGTTTCAACCGCACAAATTCCTTTGGTGTATGGATGTTCAAGCCACTCTGCCATATGAGTTGTTAGCTATTAGAATTAGGCTATCAGCTCTCGGTTAAGCCACATGCACCCCTACTGGTCCTCCCCGCTCTTTCTCGCTCAATTCATTTTGTTTCTCTCTTTTTCCTTCGCTTTCCGTATCACCTTTATTCCTTCCTTTTTTGTCTTGCTTGTCTGTTTGTCATGGTGAAAGAGCCATCTTCTTCTTCTTCGAATTACAACTCTGACAAATTTAAACCCTGACTTGGCTATAATTTCCAAATATAGAAAGAATGTTCAACATAGAGCGAGATTAGCTAAGGCTTCATTACTCATATGGTATAGATTGCTTCTTAATAAGATGAATCAGTTTCGATTTCTCCATTTTCATTTCTCAAATTCTGATACTGTATCTTATGAACTTCAGACCTACAGTTGTTTGATGGTGGTGGACTAGGAAATTACTAGAGGAAACTTTCCAAATCTATAAATTCCATTATGTTTTTGTATCTTTTGTCCCCTTAGTTTCATTATACGAAAACGTTTGAAAAATTACGTTCATCTCTGCTTTTAGGTAAAATCCATGGAAATCGTTTGATATGAAAGGGACCCTAAAATCAAAACAAGAAGGGGAAGATTGGATGATGCAGCTTCCTTTTCAAGTTAAGAGGGGCAATGACCATTCACCCATGTGTTGTCTACTAAAGACTAAAGTAGATGATTCAATCTTCCTTGTCCAGTCCCAAGCCAACTCCTATCCCATGTGCACGTGCTGTTCTGTTCCTTTGCCCTCTTCAAATGCCCACCTATTGTAAGTCCACTTCATATTGCTACGCTCTTATGTGATCCTATAATATGAGAAGACACACCTAAAAGTTAGCCTCGGTACTAACAGGCTGGACCCTTGCAAACTATTCGGTCTTCGGACGTGTTTTATTATCTATGAATGACAGTATATTCGTATGTTTGAATTAAATCAAGGGGCTAACTCCTCGTAGTCTGGTTGCCATGAGTCTTGTTTTTTACTGGGGATGGAACTGTGTATGGATCCCTACTCCATGAGTTATGTAATGTCCAGTTGGTAATATTTATAAAAGTACACTTTTAGTAATCAATGTTCCATTACTATTATATTCAAGTCCTAAACTTTTATTTTTCTTAAAAGTAAGTTGTTAACGTTTTCAAATGTTTGCAAATGAGGTATTTTTTAAATGTTGTTACATTTTCCATTAGTAAATGACACGTGGCTGCCTCCTATTGGTCCATGTAATTAATTTAAAATAGAAACGTTCTGGTCATCCAAGGTTGGGATAGCCGAAATGGTCCCAAAAGTGCAGATGGGTTACAACTCATATACGAAAGTGGATTGATCAAACGAACACCTCCAAAATTTAGAAAAGAAAAGAAAAAGGATAAAAAGAAAGAAATAAATCTAATCAAATTTCTTTGTTTTTTCTTTTCTTTGTTTTTTTCCATAAATAATGGTGGTGGGAGTGGAGGGGGAAGGCAGCCATGATTATTGGGCATGATGGTGTTAAGATAAATCCTCATTGGCAAACAAGTACAAACATTGAGGACTTAAATAGGAAAAAAGGTTTATGCTCAAATAGAAATACAATAAAATGTTGAGACTAAAACTATACTTTTCTCAAACATTAAAAATTAAAAATGTACTTTTCTCAAGAATAAACTAACAGAAGAATCTAATCCCTCTCTTTCAAGGTATAGAATCCTCTCTCTCCTTCACTTGCTTCCAGTGTCTACAGGCAGTTTTTTTTTATCAGCAAATTCTCTTACATGCAATAAGTAAAAATGCCTAAATCTCGTTTCCTTGTTAAATTGTAGGGAATGGAACAATTCCCGTAGTATTATAGTTTGTTTACTCGGTGAATGTTTTTTAGGCCTTTCTAAACACTTCAAATGGAGACTAACACGAAATCTTGGATAAAGGAAGCGAATTCTAAGACCTTCCAAGCATCGTGCAGTCTTCTTCCATAGTCAAGTCTCATTACGTTTATGTTATAATCCTTTTCCTTTTTCTATCTTTGGAATGATAGAATGTTAATTCGATGAGGAGAAACAAAACCGGATCCATAATATTATTATGATTTCAACATGAAATGTGGATTGTAAATTTGAAATGGAGAAGGATTTGATAATTTATCATACGTGTATGTAACATGGTATTGGATGATGATATCTAATACTTTTGTGATATACCATGTGGTTGTAGTCCCATCTGAATTGTGGGGATGAATTGTAGTGATTTATGAGACTAAGGTGGTGAATGTTACGTTAGCACTAACCCTTTAGTATTTGTTAGCACAATTATTAGATACTTTTAATTTAAAGTGTTACAAATGATATCAAAATCGATTGCATGCTTAAAGGAGAAGATTGAGATATCTATGTGATTATAATCTCACATGCATTGTAAGAGAGGATTTGTATTATTTAGTTAGTGAATGCTTTGTTAACATTATTTATAAACTTTTAAGTCAAATGATTAAAAAAAAAACCCTTTAGTGTTTGAATAAGTTTCATATCAAGAAGGAAAAAAAAAAGAAAAAGAAAAAGAAAGGGATTAGTATACAATAGATGAGAAAAGGATTAAAAAATGCAAAAAATAAAAAAAATACAAATGCCGCTCCTAGGAAAATATTCCTAGGATTATGGTAATTAAAATCGCTTGTTCAAGAGGGGATTTCAACTTGAAGAGGCGATTTCAATTTATCTTAAATAAAATCTTTTAGTTAAGCCAATACACGAGTTGAAAACATAATCAATACTTGAACATATGATGTTTTATAGACAATTATTTTTTACATCAATCAATATAGCATAAATCAAATTCCATCTAGTTGTATGTTAGTGAGATGTTTGGCTTTATCCTTTTTACCAGTTATGCAGATACATACTTTGAACTAATAGAGAACATATTTGTTTTGTATCTATATGAATCGATATTGTGATATGGATTAGCGCTATTATTTTGTGTCAATTTGAAATCATCAATTCTAACATAAACTCGTATCTTGAGACGCGCTTCCAAACATATTAATAATTTGAAATTACGAAGGCATGAAATTGTTATGAAAAATGTGATTATGTTATCAAAATAACTACATAGTGTTTCGAAAATAAGGAAAAAAAACCGAAAGTGAAATATCTAAATCCGATGACATTGGTGTCGTTGTTGTGTAAGTAGATGAACATCCTAGGGTTTTGCATTGTCTTGGGGCTCATCTATTCAGGCCACATCCAATTAGGTGATCTATCTCCTATTTTGATTGTAAGTACTCGAAAATGATGCATGCATGGAGATCAAAGAAGGGTACATTTCTGTGATTCCTTCGTCCATGTCGTATTGAGGATCTCTAATTAGCCTCCTTAATAGTGCAAGGGCATATGGACCTAACTACTGGAGGTCTCTCTCATGATAGGGATGTAGCACATATGATCCCTGGAGCTCTTCCTGACGAATTGCGTACGATACTTAAATATTAGTGGTTTAGGAGATGCTGGTGGCAAGAAGTATAGGAGAGAAGCATTGTCTTGATTTTGTATACTGGGTTGTCTACGACCTCAGCCTCCTACTTGACAACAATCACGTCCTTGATGGCTCCTTTCTCTCTGTGGCTTGTCCGATGGGGAGTCATCCTTATCTACATCAGGACTGGGTGTACTTAGGTTGCCTAGGTGTACCCCAATAGTCTCTTAGATGAGGTCATCAACTCAATACTACTCAAATACAATGTCCTCGTATGACATATGCGATACTTTATGTGTGAAGTCTGCCTGTAATCCGAGCGTAAAATTTGAATAACATATAACTAGAAAAACAAAAGTCTAGTTGAAAAAGCAATTTTACATATCTTATACATCCAAAAGGCCCATGATTGGTCGATGTATCTATGAGTGACTTACCGGTACTAAGGGACATAGTCAGGATGTACACCAGGCGGTAGCCAAACCTGAACAATTCGATTTTGTCGATCCTCTCAATGTGCTATCTAATCTACATGTCATATTGCCCAATTGATCTCAATCTTACCCTTTAAGCTGATTTCATGTAATGCTCGTTCAGTGTTAGGGTGGGCTAGGATCTTTTGTATCCTGCCAAACTGGTGGATTACGTGGTTAGGATAGTACATCTCTACGATATAGAAGCATATAAGTGGGATACGTGTTAGCCATACATCACTCCCATCTCAATAATAAGTAGGGAGTCTGACAACATCTTCGTGCTCATAGGGAATCCAAATAACCTGAAGTGATGATTAATAATGAGGTTGAAAAAAAGTAACAGTTATTGAATAAATAAGGAGACAGTTTTGCTGAATATGCACCTACTCTGGACGATGGCGATCAAATGCATCTTTGTACTGTCTAACCACACTCGTTGGTAGCTTAGTGACGTCAAACTTTACCCCCTATTGACTCATAAGTGGTTGATCATTGACAACTGATGTAATTCAGCAACATAAATGGGCGATGTGTAGGGAATGCTCTAATGCCCACACCTGAAGAATCACCAATAGACTACTAAGCTATCCTACTTCCATCCTAGAGTGAGGCACAACTGGCGATACCGCTACGCTAAGTAAGCTACTCTTCACGCATATCACTTGGCCATAGTGAGGTTCGATAGGAGAGGGAGAGGAACATAAGGTGTATGATATTGTTAGACTTGTTTGAGAACAAAATACTCCAATCAATTACATGATATGTGCCTTTGTGTAGCGCTGCATTGTCTCATTGTCTGCATGAAAAGGAAAATAAGTGAAAATGTCCTTTAACTAGGACAATTTCAATCTCGTACCCTTTATGGCATTCTCTGGTGAGAGAATTCCTAATAGGTAGCAACATAACTTAGCCCACCCAGTAGAAGCCATCACATCAGTAACTACATCGCCATCAGTTGGTAGACCAATGAGTAGAGATATAACTTGTAGAGTCATTGTTATCTCGCTTGTATGGAAGTGAAATGTATGCGTCTCCTCCCTCCATCGCTCAACTAGGATGGTAATCAAATACCAATCCAATTGTATGAAGGAAACTTATCACGTACCAATGAAGCTTGACTGCTCTAAATATGGGATCAAGAGTGGATCTATTGGAATCTCTTCGCCATCCTAATGTCTAAATATCACCTCATGTGTACGATACCTGAGCCAGTAGTTCTCCCGTAACCAAGGAAAAAGAACTATCATTATAGGCATTATACAAATTGAACAAATCACAAGCATGTTTTCAATTTGTTGTTCCTTACTTGACTACCTCACACCAACTTAGACCTATGGGATGGCTGCAAGCGAAGCAGTAACCTATTGATTGGTCTTAGATCTAGCCGGTCCTACAAGTGTAAAAAGGTAAAAAACTAGTAAGCTTACTATCACACTCATAAAGGAAAAACAAAATGTTAGCAAAACAACTTCTTAAATATATTTCCATATATTATATCAATCAATATTATCATAGTTTGTTTACTTTTACTAAGTCAAGTATCAGTGGATCTACTCGATGTTGGTTGTCTTCCTTATTATGGACATCTTCTCTTATTATGTCCATCCTCATCACATAGGCCACACATGTAAGTCAATAGTCCCCCTTAGATGTCCAACTTATTTTGGAATTGTTTATCTTGTAACCTGCTTGGATTCTTAACCTTGTTTAAAGTTTGAACTAGATGCTATGTAGGAATGTCAAGATAAGACCAACTAGCCTTATGTAAGCCCTAAAGTTAAATCAAATAACCGTAAGATTAAACTTAGTACATAAAATTTAGGACGATCGGTTAAAGAATCTGATCAAATCTAAATTATAAATTATAAATAGAAATATTAGTAAAAATGACCCTGTAAACTTGAATTTAAGAAAATAAGTAATAAAATAAGAGACTATAAAATTTTAAAATTTTAAGTATAATATTTGTTAATTATCGAAAAGACCAAAAGTGTAATTTAATAACTAATAAATTATTAGAGATAGATTATATATATACTAAAAATTATAGAATGACTTAAATAATAATTAGGAATGTTCATATGTACCCCATATGCATTTACGTGTAAATAAAAACATGCAAATTTACTTAAATTAGTTGGAAACTTATTAAATAATTAAAGAAAATTATTAATTAATTAAGAAAAAATCAGAGGAATAAGGAATGGCTTGGATTTGGTCATGGTAGATCAGGAAGTGAAGAAGAAATATTAACCAATAAAAAACAAGCAGCATAAAAGGCAAAATTTAAGGGATTTGGGCAATGTCTTGTCTAATCAAATGCATAATAATTACTATAAAGCTTTATAAATAGAAAGAAAAATTATAGAACTCATTTGGACAGTTAGAAGTTAGAAAAAATTGAGAGTACCGAAATTTGAAGAGGAAAATTAGGGTTTATAAAATTATTAAGCGAATCTGTGCAGTTAAGGCTAATGAACCGAACCTATACACCGCCACCACCTAGAATCGAGCTACCGCCACCACCTAGAACCGAGCCACTGCTACCACTTAGAATCGAGCCACCACCATTACCCCACTCTAGACCCATCGCTTGGACCGGTCGATACACCTGGACCAGTGTTGGAAGCTTAAAAGCCATCGGACTTGGTGAGTCTCCCATCTGCTCTGATTTTATATAATT
The DNA here is from genome assembly GCA_024138005.1 of Lumnitzera racemosa. Classification (NCBI taxonomy): domain Eukaryota; kingdom Viridiplantae; phylum Streptophyta; class Magnoliopsida; order Myrtales; family Combretaceae; genus Lumnitzera; species Lumnitzera racemosa. The sequence continues at coordinate 13,573,909 of JAMXBC010000008.1, read as the reverse complement.
TCTTAAAATTATTTATTTTGTCTAGAAAATTATAAAATTTATTATTCTAACGTTTTATTGTATGTAGATTTATGGAAAAATAGTAATTAAGTTTAATTACGTTTGAAAATATAGGGTTTATAAGAAATTAAGCAAAGTTGAGCATGATTAGAATTAGAAATAAATAAGCTTAGGAGTGTAATTTGGAGCTCAAATATTTTCTATAGGATGCTTAAGTGATATAGAATAGTGCTATGGAGCATTTTTTTTTTTCAAATTTAATTTTCAAAATTTTTAAGTAAATTTTTAACCCTAAAATGATGGAAAAATTGGGTTAATTAGATGATTTAGTGATTAATTATTGATTTAGATGGTAATTAGATGTTTAGATGTTAATCTCTAATGTGAAAACCTAATCTTAGCCTTTAGAGTGTTAAGTGTAATTAATATAGGAATTATGTAGTAATTATGTAGTAATTGTAGGAAATTAGGAATATGTGGAATTGAAAATTTAATAAATATGAAAAATTAGGTTTATTTAGATAATATAATAATAAAAATCAGTATATAATAAATTTGAAATAAAATTTAATTTTAGGTAATTGTATAAAAAAAAAATGTAAGATTTTCTCATATTTGAAGTAAATCCGGTACCCCAATTAGGATTAGAGTGTACCGAATAGTTTAGAACATTAAATTAAAACCCAATATGATATTAGAATAATCGAGTTTAATGTGATTAATTTCACATTAGGATTCGAGTATATTTAGGATTCTTCGTAGTTAGAGATAATGTAGAATCAAAACTGAAATCTAATTTAGAAACCAAACCTCAAAATAATGTAGAATGAATCATTAGTAAATAATAGGTATACATAGAGAAATAAGTTAAATTATAACTTAGAATATGAATCATTAAAATATAAGTATTAAAAAGACGTATTTGTATTATAGGATACTCGAAGACAAACAGACTTGCAATTAAGTGATTGGGCGACTGAGAATTTCAAGTAAGTTGGGTTATTACTTACTGTATTGGAGTACTATTTTATGGTACTCAGAGACTTAGGATTGTGTATGATTGTGATTGTGATTGTAAGTAGTTTATGCATGTGTTTAAGTATCTGAATTCGTGCTGAAATTTGTCTTGTGATTGATTTCGTATTATGACTGGATTGGTATGAAATTGTTTGAACACCCTAAATGGAATTTAATTTTATTAGACTCTGATGACCTAAATTGTCGTGTATTGCAACTCTTTAGGGGATCATTAGGATTTTCCAACCAAACATCGACGCCTTCGATAAAGATAGCGCTGGATAGTAATTGGGTAAGTTATCCAATTATAGAAAGTTATAGAAAGTTTTCTTAAATAGTACGACAATGGGTAAGTTCCTAGTATCATGAAAAGTATTGTTCTAACTTTCAGCAATGTTGGTCGTTCCATGACTAAACTGAGCTCTATCATCGTATGCTAGTGTCTCCATTTTAGGATGCAAGCTTTTAAAGTAAACTCTAGTATGGGGGCTCGTAGTCTTGGCCTGTTCGTAGTAAGCGTGAAACTTTTAAGGTTGCAACTGGTAAGCGGCTTTCTTTATCAGCCGTTGCAGTCTTTGTTCTTAGCCCGAGTATTAAAGTTACAGGCGACACATCGGATACACTATTGCTAAGGCCAACCACTTAGCTAGACTGCGTTCTCACCCTCTATTGCAAATTGGATCCCAGCATGATGGTCCGAAATCAAACATATATCAATATGATCTCTTATAACGTACATGAATACATTGTTAAGAACTAACTCCAGCTGACATTCCTCATCAACTAAGGCGAAACCAAGTAGGATTATGTGATTCTGACAATCAACTACAATTGCATTTAGTAGTTTATGCTTGTACTTCCCATAAAGGAATGTTCCATTAATTGTAATTATAGGCCTGTAATGTATAAACGCCTCAATACATGGTTTGAATGCCCACACGACTCTCTCGAAGAACACATAGCAGACAGTATTACTATCTTGCCATTTCCACTCTATTATAATATCAGGATTAGTCACTTGGATCGTATTTAGTAGATGTGGGAACACTGCATATGAATCCTACCCCTTACCATAAACCTATTCGATTGCTTTACGCTTTGCTTCCCTAATTCTCTTGATGTGTACAGTGTAACTGTATTGCTTGCAAATAGTCACCTGCAAGTGTCTTACCTTAACGATTGGTAACTCTTGAAAATTCTTAATTAAAAAGGAGGATAGGGTGTTTGAATCCAATTTTGAGTGGTCCTGGCTTATAGTAGGATTAAGGCACATGTTTGGACCTATAAACCTAGTTATCACAAGGCATCTTGCATGTTGCTTATTCCAAGCTCTGAGTCTTCACTTGCAGGCCTTTTCCCAATCAACGCATCTAATAAACCATGATGTAGGTTCGAACTTCTTCACTATAAACTCATGGTGGTGCATAACATGATGTAGTCTTATAGTTGTTTGTAGATTTGTTTTATTTTCATATTGCATCCCTACATATGTAGCTCTAAATGGAACTCCAACTACTGTTTTCGGGCACCTATCATACTGCACCTTATCTTCTCATTTCACAATATTTCCATCAACATAACAAACCAACCTTATATTATTCATTGTATATCTATTTGCCACATTAACTTTATAAACTTTACCATTTGCATATAAAAATACTACCTTATACTAACAGATACACTTTACTCGAGTTCATGAATACATCACCTAATTTGATTTCACTATTACAATCCCTTAATGATACTACAGTTAGTAATTACTCCAATTAAAACAAATAAAAAAGTTACACTGCCTTGCAAGCCAATTCATTCTCCATACCCTTCAACAATAATTATTTGTATACGTATTACTTAACATACATGTGTACATACAATATAGTAATGAAGACAGATTTACACATAGAAAAATTACATACATGTACATATAAATTGTACTAAACAACAAAGACAATGTTTTAGGCAAAAAAATAAAAAATAAAAATACAGTGTCATATAAAAAAAATTTGGCACATGTATATAATTGACTAATGAACACAAATTTATACAAAAAATAGCTAAACTTATAAACAACAGAGAACAGAAAACTATTCAATTTACATATATTTTATATAGCATATGAATGTTTTAACGTGTCCAAAAATTACCAGTAAATAATAATGTACCATGTTGCATTATGGAAGAATACTATTTCTTTGAAAAATATATATTTAAAATGAATCAAAACAAAAAAAAAAATGATACATTTTTTTCTATCGATATCTAGAGAGAGAAAGTAAAGATAGCACGCTGATTGTTTTCTCATTTTAAAAAAACTTTCCATAGTAGAGATTTACATGACACTACTACTCTAATTCTATAATTGATTTATAAAAAAACGGATTTAAAGGATTGATTTGGTTGAAAGAGTTTAGAGATCGTTTAAGATAGAGAGTGAGAAAATAAAAAACTTATATGCAGTATGGGCAAGGAGAGAGGTCGCAAAATCACTCTTATCAACTGCCCTCATGCTAGAAATATTTTCTTAAGAGCAGTATTTGTATAAATTTTTCCTTTTCTTTACGATAGACTGCATGTCTTTTTGCAGTCAGACAGAGAATGTTTTATAAGTTACCCTTTGCATACTCATGCTATAGAATGAGTATATAACACGATTATCATACCTCAATCATAAGGTGTGATCGCTACATCGATTAAAAATCCCTTCCCATGTATTGTAAAAAAATTTTCATATTAAAATATATCTCCTATAACACATAATAACGTCTCGCATGTGAACAAATCCTGGTAAATAGATCTGGAGTAAGCTACGGATGCTGCACATAATCCTTGATGGGCCATGCAGAACCAAATCAAAATTTTTATCGTCACCGACGCGACTGAATTTTGTTAAGAGGGGTGAGTTGGAACGTAAAAACTATACAAAATGCTAATAGATGATTACTAGTTAGTTCTATTTTTATTTATTTTTTTATAAGTATCAATTTTCGAAAATTTACAAAAACATATGGGACAGTCGTAGCACAGGAACTTCGATACCGCCAATGGTTATTCTTTATCTATTTTTGATCAACAAGTAAGTTGGTGACATTAAGAACTATGTGATCTTACCTATTTTTATAAAAATTTCTAATTATATTTAGTCTCGTAACTATGGTTAATGAATTGCCAAAGAAACAAAAAGCAAGCAATTATTATTATTATTTTTTTTTTTTTGCTGAACAAGTATGATATATTTAGTAGGATATGTCTAAATTTTTTATTTCCCCAACATATCTTTTCTATATTAGTTAATGATTGGAAAAAGTATTTAAAGTCCTCAATTTTCAGTATTAGTTTTTTTTTTGGGTTAAAAGATATATATTTATTCATTTAAAATCAGAAATATATAAAATTTATGATGTAGGACAGCGAAAGCAAAAAAATTATAAAAGAAAGAAAAATTAGGAAAGCACGGAAATTAATGAAAAAATTAATTCAAACAAAATTTATTATGAAAAAAAATAAAACCTTAAAACATATATTTAACAGTTTCACGCTATTAGATTAAGATGACAATCTCACACCACTATTGATGAATTAGATATAAATGATAACTTTACACCATTAGTAAAAGAAAATACATCACACTAATTTAGAAAAAAATAATTTTATTCAATATCAAATCACTCTCCTCTTTTTTTTTTTTTAATTAATTACAAGTTTTTGCCTATTTATAGGTATAACACAATACAATATTTTAAAAAACTAAATTTTAACAAATCTAAAAAATAAAATATTTTGTCATAAATAAAAAAAAAACCTATCTTGAATAAAAAAATACTTATCTAATTAAATCCTAAAATAAAAGATATTAATAATATCATATCTATTTTTTTATTTTTATACTCATCAGTTTTCTTCCCGCTTCTATAACTCTACTTTGCATCGGGAATAAAACATGATACGTACCATCCATTGGGCACTTTACATTCCTTCACCATGCCATGGCCTAAAACATCCTCCCTTAAAAGATTATATATAGAGGAAGGGGGATGTTCAAAAAAACATTAAGTTTCTTCTCTTGCATACATCATGTTGGCAATTAGTTTCCGTTGGCATACCCTCAATATGCCAGGCGTGTAACTTGGGAGAGAAGTTCTCTACAAGTAGCAACAGCATTATAATATTTGACTCGAATATTTGCATGCTGTAACAATTTTACTGCTACTGATGAATCACGGCAGATATGAACATTTAATAAATTCCTTTGCAAGCAATAAGGAATGCGAAAGAAAATAGCCCACAATTCTATTGCTATAATTATCTAAATGATTTATTCGCTTGTCAAATCCAAACTGCCACTGTCCTTTTATAGTCCCAAACTACACCTGCAAGTGTAGCTTTAGATTGAGTAAGGATGACTGAACCATCAGTATCTAATTTCACCCAAGTCACAGGTGGCGGCTTCTAAGTTAAATCAACGGCTTCTAGTTGAATGACTTTGTTGTCTTCGCTATAAATGAGTCCAGTATTCATAACTTAATTGCCGGATTTCTTGTTTTCGATTTCCTAGTATATGCTGCGGTCGAAAAAATTGCATTATTTCACCGCATCCAGAGATACCAAAGCATTATAACAAACATAAACTGCCTAGGCGGATGAACTTCCGTCCATTGTGATTTCTTGATAGTGCAATTCCTTTGTATCCATTTGTAGAAGCTCCCATGAACCACGAATTCATATAAATCCAAAGTCTTACATAACATACCAAATGCGTATGCTTGTTTTTTTAGTTTGCAAGATAATGATAAGTCTATGATGGAGGAAGGGCGAAGGGGATCAAACAATGGACCAACAAGGGTGTGACAATCAGCCTGCAACAGAGTCAATGGCACAGGTACGTCCAGGAGTTTGTGTTATTCTGATACCCAAGAAAGAGCTTTGTCGGATAGCAGAGCCATGGCGCAACATATTAATTATTAAACTCTATGGATTATTTTGGGGTATAAAGTGCTACTTTCAAAATTGCAAGAGCTCTGGAACTTTGCTTCAACGTTTCAGTTGATTGGATTAGGTCATGGTTTCTATGCAGTGAAATTTAGCAATCTTGAGGATATTAAGTGTATAACTGGAGATAGACCTGGTTTGTTAATAGCCATTTTCTAGCAATTCAGAGGTGGGAACCGGATTTTAAAGCATTCCAAGCTAAATTTAACGCAGTGGCTGTGTAGGTGAGGATCTATGAACTACCGCTAGAATATTATCATTAAGAGATGTTAAAATATATTGGAGCTTTTATTGGTCCAGTGCTACGCTTAGACACCTTTACAGTGTAAGCTGAAAGGGGGCATTTCGCGAGACTCTGTGTAAAGGTCAACTTGGATGAACCTCTCATGCATACGATCTTCATCAATGCAAAGCTATACGAGCTTCAATATGAAGGTCTAAACATTTTCTGTTATTCCTGTGGTCGTATTGGTCATCTTAAACAAAATTGTTTATTCATTGTCAGGGAAGATGAACTACATCAAAATGATATCCAACAAAGTTGATAGGAATCGAACTATCAGAACTTTAACTTGAGTTCAAGACATGAGTTCTCGAAGAACTAGCGAAGCAGATTCTACTATTCCAGCTAACTTCTGCTGAGGCCGAGCTTATCCTCATTGCCTACTAACTCCACATGCTGAGCCAACCAACTCCATATACGTGAGAGATCGGACTGTCGGTGGAGCATATTTCAGGTCCACACTTGAACACTGAAAAATGAGTAGTTACTCGGCTTGGCATATAGAGTTGGTCAGTAGCAAGGATTAGCTCGGCCTTGGTAGGAGTTAACCGGAAGAGTAAAATCCGCTTTGCTAGTCCCTCAAAACCTCGTACTCAGGCCCGGGTTAAAGGTCTGGTAGTGCGATTCCTATCAGATTTTAGTCTGGAATGTTCACGGGCTAAATGTGGATCGCAAACAACAAGCAGTTTTGCTAGTGATGGAGTTCTATCAACCTGATGTTGTGGCTCTTTTGGAAACTAAAATGGAGAGTGACGCCTTGTATGACTTTTATGCTGCTTCACTATACCATGGACAAGCTAGTGTGGCCACGCAAGGAGCCAGTGGGGGCATACAAGTCCTATGGCATCCCAGGATAGTCAATGTGGACGTGTTACACAACACTCTACAGGAGATGCATTTCTCCATTCAGGTTGGTGATTCTAATTTGCAATGGTTTCTTTCTATTGTTTCTGCTTCTACACAGTTACATCTCAAACCATTGCTGTGGGAGAGTTTAAAACGCTTCGCGGATACTGTGGGGGTACGACCATGGTGCATAGAGGGGGTTTTTAACGACATTATATTCTAAAAATGAGTGTTGGGGTAGTAAACATTTCCCTGCAAACAGAGCGTTCAATTACAAAACATGTATGAGTACTTGCGGCTCAATACAACATCTTACTTCTCTACTACAATGGCGTTTAGATCGAGCTTGGTGTAATGCTGCATGGCGAAATATTTATCCTGAGGCTCAAGTTTTTCATCTCTCAAAATGGCCTTCGGACAATTGTCCCATGCTCATCAAAACTTATGCTTATAAGATCAATTCTCTACGGCCAAGTCAGTTTTGATTTCAACCGATGTGGTTGCTTGTATGTCCTTAATTAAAGACAATATGGGAGCGACATAATGACAATATGTTAGAAATGCTATCTTCGCTCACTAGTGAATTGAAAAATTGAAATAGAACGGTGTTTGGCCATACAGGTAGCCAGAAAAAGAAAGTAATGCAGCAATTGGATCGATTGGAATGGGCAATTGCTCTTCACCCTTCAGATCATATGATTGAAGAAAAGAATAGAGTTAAAGTAGAATTAAGTGAGCTTTTGGATAAAGAGGAGTGGTTGTGGAAAATGAAAGCTCGTACCCAATAGATCCAGGAAGGAGATTATAATACCAGACATTATCAGGCAAAAAGTTAAGGGTGGATGAGCAAAGAAACGTATTCTTGGGCTAAAAACTGATGCAGGAACATGGATATACGGGGAAGAAAGTATGCGGGACTACATTACTTCTTATTATATTAATTTATTTACGACACAACAGGGAGCATGTTCACTCGAAAATCCAATCCCGGCAATGTTTCATTATGGATTTTCGGAATCAGCAAGGGAACATCTTACTGAACCTTTACCATCTGACGAAGTCAAGCGAGCTTTGTTTTCCATTGCTTCGTGGAAAGCACCAGGCAATGATGGATATCATGCCCATTTTTTAAAGAAATGATGGAATTTCTTGGGAGATGATTTAAATCGATTAATTATTAATATATATTATCTCTGCACATCTTCAGAAATGGTCAATGCGACCCAAATATGTCTCATTCCTAATCAGTTAGGTGCGCATACTATTCGACCGTTTCGTCCCATAGACTTGTGCACCACTTTATACGAAGTCCTATCTAAAGTTTTAGTACTGCGATTGAGGAACTACTTAGATAAGCTCATTCTACCCGCCCAGGCAGCTTTTATTCCAGGACGTAAGGCCAGTGGCCAGATACTTGTGGTCAATGAAGTCTTCGATAGCTTCCGATGTAAGAATCATTATAAGGATTGGATGATGATCGAGATTGATCTTGAGAAAGCATATGATATAATTGAATGGAGCTTCTATGATGGGCCTTGGTTAATTTGGATTTCCCATCTAATTGGATACATTTAATTTCTAAATGCTTATCCACTACGTCTACCGAAATCATAATCAATGGAACTCTAACCCCTCCCTTCCAGCCAAGTCGGGTTATTCATCAAGAGGATCCTTTATCCCCATATTTATTTATCCTAGCCTTAGAATTCCTTTATAGAGCAGTTGAACATCGAGTGCGTTGTGGGAAATGGGAAGCGTTCAAGTTAAGGGGATGTCAAACTCAGATATTCCACATTCTGTCGCAGACTATATAATATTAGTGGGTAAGGCTACAACTAAATGTGTGGAGACAATGCAATTAATATTCCAGAAGTTTACAACTCTATCAGGACTGAAGATAAATCTGCAGAAATCTATGATGCTTTTTCCAAGGAAAACAAGCACTGAAACAAAAACAAAGATCAGCAACATATTGGGTATTCGAGTGGTAGAAAGATTTGACAAATGCTTGGGGTTTCTTTATCCGGAATGGAGTCTGACGTAATAATGCTATTCATCGGGAAAAGTGGAATATAATCACTAGGAGTAGAAACCAAGGAGGCTTGGGGCTTACTGATCTACACATCCGTAACAAAGCTTGGATGGTGAAACGAGTTTGGGAGTATAAAAGGAAGCGCACATTGCGGAGCAAGATAATGTGTGCAAAACATCATAAACTGAAAAGAGAAAATTGGAGTTCTGCAGCAGTAGGATCATATCATGTCAAACGGTTGTTTGAGGGCGCCACAATACTAAGTGATCGTAAATTTAAAATGGTGGGAAATGGTCAACATGCACGTTTTTGGTGGGATTATTGGGGAGGTATGTTAAGGATTAGGGACTTAATAGAAGGACCTATACATCAAGAGGCGGAGATGTTAATGGTGTCAGACAATTGGAGGGGTACACTTGAATGGGATGAAAAGATGGTTGAAGCAAGTAATCCACTTCAAGTTCATTTGTTAGCTGTTCTGGGTCTTCTGGAAGTTTTTTCTTGCGTAGTTGAGGTAAGGTAGACGAGGGTGGTTGTGAACTTGCAGAGAGAGGAGAAGACGACATGGTGCCTGCATAAATTAGTTAATAATGATCGGGAATGTCCGACTTTTGTTGTTGGTTTTTTGATGTTGGATAATGGAAGTATTTCTTCATCCAAAAAATTGAAAATTTTCATTTGAGTTTTGAAAGTTTATAAAAATTTGTAAATGAGTTCTTTTAACTGACTATATTAAATAATCCATTCTACTTTGAGATGTGGCAACAATATATTGGTTTACTTGTTTTCATTAAATAAATAATATAATAAAATATTTAAAAATGGAGAAAAATATTAAAAATAATGAAAATTTATAAAAAAAATATTATTTTGATGATACCGAGGATAGAGGATAGTTAGTAGCCATACTCTTATTGATTGAAACTCTTATTTATCAATTTGATTGATTACAATTGAAGACATATTTTATTCACACCAAACTCTGATGCATACACAATTGTAACCTTGTAACATTAATGAATTAATAGAAATATGCTATTTTCCTTTATAATCTTTGTCTGTGTTCCTTTACTACTTATTGCCATCTCTTTCTTGTAGGTGTATTGTTTATAGATTTAGGCTTTGCTGGTCGTTGTTGCATTGTGTGAGTTAACTTGCTTACTATTATAGAGATATGATAATAACCGCCTGATGATCTTTTGTGTACTAATGAAAGTCTTAATAATTGAGGATTGAAATAGAAAAAGAGTTAATCATTGAGAACTTTTTGTACTTTTTCCATTAGTGATTACGTATATATCGGTAGAAATATGATATAACAAACCCGATATCAATATATCTCTTCGTTTTCAATATTATTAAGCCAATACTTATCTTTTTTGACTCCACTTTTAATTACAATTATGCCCCTAAATTTGTTTAAACAAATGCAATTAAACCATAAATTATAATACCCCAGTTTAAAATCATCTAAGGGTAAAATGAGAAACATTTACTCTATTCTCTCCTATTCTCTCTCTCTTATAATGGTAGGTAAACAATTTTCAAAAAATAAATTACCCATGAGTTTCTCTCTCTTTGGCCATGTCTATTTTCATATTAGAAACTCTAGTCGTTACTCACCATCTTGATAAACTTGACAACTAAATCCAAAACCATCAAATCTTGTGAATTTTACTCAAATATCTATATTTTAAAAATTAATACAAGATGAGCCTAATATCACACCCTAAACCTAAGGAATTGTAACAACCTTACCGTGTAACCTAACCTAAACTAAAAACTATTCACTTTAGCTGCTAACATAAGAACAGTTTACACAAGGTAATTGATAACTCAACCAACTTTGAAGCAAGTAGATAGGCCCCTACAATATACAACACCTGTGGAGTAGTTCTTTACAAAGTATATTTCCTCATATTATAGATAGAGCAATGTTGTTACATAACTTTATATACATCATTAGCTTGAAAGTTTTCAAAAGTACTATACAACTTCACAAGAAGACTTCATTACATATAATAGATATATTAGTAGGCTAATAAAAACTATAGGGTCTCTTAGGAAGGCCTTATAATTTTCCCATAAAAGAAAAATGAAAACAAAATGAGAAGTGATCTATTCATTAGCTTTACATCTTCACTCATCAGCCTGTCGGAACTAATTTGTGAATGATTGTAACGTGGCATCTCCAAGTACTAATCCAAACCTGGAAAATAGTTGTAGACACCTTATTTTTTATACCTTTAGGATTTTTCTTTTATTTATTAGGCCAGGTTTAAAATATAAAAAATAAAATAAAAATGATAAAAAAATATAAAGTGTTGAGTGGAGTTGAGTAAGTCATTTAGGGTCGAATCGGATAATGGTGTACATTCAAATTAATAAATTCCAAGTCATCGAATAGTTAAGCTTCATTAAAATATTTTAATCTAGTCTAATATAAAATGGATTTTTATCTAATTTATATTGGGCTAAATAGCCTTAGGATCTATTAAATGGGTTAGCGCATATATTAGGCTAAATTAAGAAGAACTAAATCGGGCTTAAGATAGAAAACCCAAATCAATGTAGGGTTTTTAGAAACTGATTAAATCTTTAATGAATCCAAATCGAGTATGATCGTATCTTATCAATATTAGAGTTGTTAAGATTAAATTTATATCAAAAAAATCCAAAAGATTTAAAATCCATAGTTTATAAATAGTGGTTTCGACAAGAAAATTTTTAGACATTTTTCAAATTCACAAACACTCGCACAAATCTAGAAGTCATCCCTTGTTCACAATTTCCTAACTTAGGTTACACATATCTTACCTTATACACTACTCTCCTACATACAACATTCATATACAAATTCAATCAAATACTCATATATGTCCCATTGTCTACAGTCCAGATCCTTATACTTACGCCAACACACAAGCATACTTTACGCAAGCACTGCACTTTCTATTCCATGCTTGCACCGACTAGTACACTACACATCACACACATTTGATCACGATACAACACTACACCACTATCTACACACATATGCGCTAAGCCACTATCTATAATCATGCTCGATCTGACTTGACATACGATCAATCTAGTTTAGCCACATGTGTACGATCTGTTAGTTAAATTATTTTAATTAGTTATTTAATTTTTTAATTAATCACTTTATTTTTCTAACTTGTTTTTTTTTAGTATAGGTTTTTAATAAATTTTAATAAGCTATATATCATACAGTTTTTAAAATTTCATTTTTTTAGTTAAATTGCATTTTTTTAACCTAAAATTACATTTATTAGGAAAAGTTACATATCTTCTCGAAGATCTATATCTTTAAAGAACATACGTATCTAGATTGTGTATCTTAGTATATCTTATATTTAGAATATAGAAATCAATTTTTGACATGTAGTAGCTTTTTTTTAAAAAAAAAAAAATTCTTAATTGGAGTTTTCAAAAGATTTAGTTAGTTAAGTTTTTTTAAAATAGATTTGTGAAGTTAGATTTTTTTTGTTTTATTTAAAAAAAATAATAATATGATAATTAATGTGAATCTAACTTGATTTCTTTAAAAAAGATTCACCTACTGAATCTTTTCTAAAAAGAAAATTACGTTGGTCTGATTTTGATTAACAAGTACGTAGGTACGTTCGGGACAATCATATAAAAAATAATTTTTTTCTTTTTATAAAATTCGTAATAAAAATATTAAAAATTCATATTTATTACATTTTTGCATATTTGTACATATTTTACCATTTTTAGAAAAATTATAAAAAATAAAAGCATATTAGCTTTTTTTTTTTTTATTTTTATATGGTGACTCAATCTTAATAGGTTAACTTCTAAACCTAGATTTTATGGTTTAATTTTTTAAAAAATATTTTTTTTAGAATATTTGTAAACTATTGACTAAATTAGGGTTTTTTTATTTTTTACTAGTTTAACTGTTTAGCAACTCCTTTTTCTAAATATTTTTTAAAGAAAAATGTTTTTCCTTAATTTAATACAAGTGATTTGTATTAAATGAATTTAGCATAATATAATTGAATTAAGGAAAATAAAATAGGGCTCAATAATAGTTTATTGGGAATGAGCAAACTTAGCTTGATAAGATGGGATAGAATTTTAAGAGTACTAAAACAATCATGGTTATCAAATCATTAATTAGATGTGGATGTAGATGCAGATGCAACAAGTAAATGATAAGTCATCGCACAATGTTTAACTAGTTCATTGTGAAGTTAGAGAAATTATATCTGTTTTAGCCTAGATTGAAGAGTTTCAATATGTTACAATTAGACTAAAGCTGGGCTTGTGTAATGGAGAACACTGACCATCCTCCCTAGACAACATTTGAACCATGGTTCCCAACTCTGTTGCTACCTTCTCTCCTGTCACTTAGTTTGGCTAAGAGTGAAAAGAAGACCATTCCTACTATCTTCATCGAAGTATTGGTATTTGGTCTGATCACTTAATTGTTATCTTTATTGAGTTCTCATGAATGTCAAGTTAGAACTTAGTTAAATTAAGATTAGTTTGATTTTTAAGGTAAGTAACCAAGTTCAAAATACACTAGACATGATATATGCAAGCAAAAATAACACTCAGAGTTCAACTCCTATTCATCAATCAATATCACAAGCATAGACATAATATACGCACAAGCACAAGCAATCTAGTTACAACTACAAACAAGCACTTTTAATTCTTCATATATCTTGATATGACACTCCAACATGCTATTTAGCACCAATCCTAACTTAACTAATGTCCATGTGAATCAATCTTGCTTTTCGTGCTTACTACCGTTACAAGCTCTTAACATTCAACATAAATATTTCAGTTTTTGCTAAATAAAAGCTATATGATCTCATTTTAATGTTTCCACTCTAGTTTTGATTTAGTTTAGAAAAATTTATTATGTCTTTTGTTAAGTTTTAGCTTGGAATTGAAGTCTTTAAACAAGTATTTGATCAATAGTGATATTACAATTTTCCTTCTAAAACCTTTTGAAAAAGTATCTAAAAATAGCTCTATTAGTTATGAACTTTTTGAAAAAGTATTTGAAAACAGCTTTACTAACTAGGAACTCTCTGATGAGCCTTCTGATATTATCTTAGTTAAGTATTTTAGATTAACCAATCCTCTAATCAAGTCTCTAAACTTAGGATTAACTCATTTTTTTAACAGACCAACTTTTTGAAAAACTCTTTGTTACGCCCCGAAGTCGCGAAGTCGCAAAGTCGCAACATTCTCGCCGTGTAAACCATTCTATGATAGTAACTGGCCTCATAGTGCCTATCATAGAGATAATCTACACAAGGCGTCGACGACTCCTCGCTTTGAAGTAAACAGTTCGATAAATAATTATACTACAATTATGATAATTATCACAACGTTCTATAAAACATAGATAATTATAAATAAGTCCACAGAGCTTCCTAGGAAGTTTTACACAAACACGACAGTTCACTAGATTACATAATAACTATTAGTCTTTCCTTCTTAATTACATGGTCATTCTAGTCACACATTATATTAAGTAACTTAATCCTCACACCCCTGGCTTCAAACGGACTAACCTCTGGGTAATTGTAGGGTGGCATAGTACTTGAAGTGTTCACAAATCAGAACCTGCAAAAGGATCTATAAGGGTATGAGCAATTACAGCCCAGTAAGTTGAATTGGAGACTCATGAATGCTACAAGCACAAACAGGGTTATCAAACAATTATTTTCATGCAATGCAACAATGAAGTGTCATTGCACAACGTAATCTGGTCTGTTGTGAAATCAGAGAAATTTCACCCGCTCCAATTCGGGTTGAGGAGTTTCATGTTATGCAGCAGCTCACAACCAAACCCAGGCTTGTTCAATGGAGACCTCGCTCCTCCCGTGACTACCTTCGAACCATTGACTTCACCCCCGGCGTGACCTCCTCTCCTGTCACTTAGTTCGACTGAGGATGAAGAAGGGACCATTTTGCAATCCTGCGCTATCCCTTTTGAAGGGGTCGGTATTTGGTTGGAGAGTCCTATGATCCCCTAACGGGTTACAATGCATGATATTTTCAGTTATTAGGGTCGACTAAGATTAAATACCGGTTAGGGTGTTCAACAAGTTCATACCAATTCAATCAGTCACACAATCATTCACAGTACAAATTCCAGCACGAATTCAAATACATTAAGCACATGCACAAACTATTTACAATCACAATCATATACAAGCCTAAGTCTCCGAGTACTACAAAACTAGTACTCTATTACAATAAGCAATAACCCAACTTACTTGAATTTGCTCGATCGCTCGATCCTCTAGTTGTGAGTTGATTTGTTTCTGGGTGTCCTATAATACAAATAGGTTCTTTTAGTACTTATATTTTAGGGATTCTTATTCTAATTCATAATATAACTCATTTTTCTCATGAATACCTATAACGTATTAATGATTCGTTATGTTTTATTTCGGGGTTCGGCTCTTAAACTAGATTCTAGTTTTAATTCCTAAGTCGTAATTAAGCTTGAATCCCAATGTGATATTAATCATATTATGCTCGGGTATTCAAATATCCTATTAGGTCGTAATTTTTGTATTCTAAACTATTCGGTACACGCTAACCCTAATTGAGGTATCGGATTTATTCCCGATGTGTAAAAATCTTACATTTTGAGATATTTACTTAAAATTAAATGTCATTTCAAATTTATTATTTTTCTGATTTCTATTATAATATTATCTAAATAACCTTATTTTTTTTAGATTTATTAATTTACATTTTCACATATTACTATTTTATTATATTACTTACCTAATTTCCCTAATTAACCATACGTAGTACCTAAAGGCTAGGATTAAGGTTCCACTGCAGAGATTAACTTCCCTAAACCTCTAATTAAGATCCAAATCAGTAATTAACATCCTAATCACTTAATTAATCCTAAATCACCCAATTTTACCATCATTTTAGGGCTAAAAATTAACTTAAAAATTTCGAAAATTAATTTTTAAAAAATGGCTTCATAGCACTGTTATACATCATATGAGCATCCTACAGAAAAATTTTGAACTCCAAATTACATCCCTAAGCCTATTTATTTTCTGGTTTACTAATGCTCGGTTTTGAACAATTTGTTAGGGACCCTATATTTCCAGACATAATTAAACCAAATCAATATTTTTCTCTAAATCTACATACAATGAAACCTCATAATAACAAGTTTCATAATTTTCTAGGCAAAATAAATAATTTTACAAAATTATACAAAAATCGGGTGAATAAATGACTAATCGGTTCGAAGCTTTTGGGCTGTCCAAACCTGGTCCAATGTTGTTGGACGGTCCAGGCGGTGGGTCTAGTGTAGGGTAGTGGTGGTGGTTCGGTCCCAGGTGGTGATGAGTGGTGGGTTTAGCTTACTTGCTTAATCTGCACAGTTTTCTTCTTTTTTTATTTTTCTGGATTTTTTCTCGATTTTTTCGGTGTTTTAATTTTTCTTAGATCCTAATTTGACCAAAGGACTTCTGGAATTTTTTCCCCCTATTTATAGACAATTGTAGAATTTAATGTGCATTAATTTGATGGTATTTTGCCCCAATTCCATGATTTTTGGCTTTTTGTTTGTCACATTCTTATTGGTTATTTTTTTTCTTGCTGACCACGACCTAATCTTGTTGCAGTTATCCCCTTCTAATTTTTCTATAATTGTTTTGTATTTTTCTTTAATTATTTGCTTAGTTTTAGGCTAATTTAGGTAATTACGCGTATTTTTATCTACATGTAAATACATGTGGGGTACACGTGAACATTCCTAAATATTATTTTGGTCATTCTAAAATTTTTAGTATACATATAATCTATCTCTAGTAATTTATTAGTTATTTCATTACACTTTTCGCATTTTCGATAATTAATACTTATTATGCTTAAAATTTAAAAATTTTATAATCTCCTATTTTATTACTTATTTTCTTAAATTCAAGTTTACGGGGGCAGTTTTACTAATATTCCTCTCAATAGTTTATAATTTGGGTTTGATCGGATCCTTTAACCAATCGCCTTAAACCTTGGGTTCTAAGTTCAATCCTACGGTTACTTGGCTTGGCTTTTGGGCTTACACTCTTTGAACAGGGTCCTTTTATAAGTTTACTCGAAGCTACCAATTCCAATATCATGTTTTAAATTATAGTTATGCTAAAACATAATCATACATCAAATTTATCATACCAAATAACACTATAGTAAAATTTTCAAAATCTCATATTTACCTCTTTAATGCATTAAGGCCATATTCAGCAACTTGTGCATATCTTAACCCTAATTTAATTCACCTAACTCCAGATCATTCTTCACAGTATAATACAACCCAAATAAACTCTAGAACTTGATATCAAAGGTTTTCATTAAGTTAATTATACAAAATTTTTAAGAAAACTGTGTTTTTCATAGAATTTAAAGGCTAAAAAATCCTAATAAATTATAAATATCCTTTTCATCTAAAATATCTTCATGCAATATAAGAGTATCTCAAAAAAATTTTGGTTTAGAAACTACGTTGATAAGATCATTCAAATCAGCTTAAAAAATTGATCGATTTTGCTCAGTTTCTTATAAAAGTCCTATACTTAATTAAAAATTTTATAATAAAAGTATATGTAAAAATAGATGAAAATAAATTTTCATAATATTTTGGTATTTTTATAAATTTAACTAATATTAGATACAAATTTAGACTTACTGGATTGGTGGCCATCCGGCTATTAATAGCCACTCCTTGGTTTTCAACAAAGCTAGGCATTTCCACTGCTACTTAGGAGTGGTGATGGTTTACCTTCAAGTAGCCTCTACATTTGGGTTCCATAAATTAGTTTGATTTGCACAGTATAGATTTTAAATTTACCTAGAATTTTTCCTTGATGTTTCTTTTTACTTCCTTAATTTTCCTAAAATCTTAAGAGCTAAATGATGCTCTAGGGAGAAATGGGTGATGTTTCTTAAGTTGAAAGGTGTAAAATGGCTAATTTCTCTCTTATAAGCTTAAATACCCTTAGTTTTTGTATTACTAACTGTCTTAATGCTAGTCTAATCCACCAATACCTATTTATTTGATATATTACACCTAATCTAAGATGACTCTGGTGTTTTAGTGATTTTTTTTTCCAATTTTCTTATGAATTTTTTAGTTAATTGTACTTATTTTTAGGAATTTTAGGAATTTTCGGATATGTAATTATATAGAATAATTTTATCCAAAGTACATGTACTATATTTTTATATATAAATTTATGTTCGTAGAAGAAGGATTTTGACTGGAGCGATCCCATACGAGTCATGCGAGTATTGCGTTACACGTAGCATTAGAGTAGTGATATGCAGATGATACTTAATGAGATTATTAGAGAGAGAATGGCAAGGAGGAAAAACAAGCAATCTTGGAGTTTCAAGTATATAAGTGATAGGCAAGGGAGCCTAGAGAATCTAAGACGTTAACCTTGCAATTTTTGAGCAATTAAGACCATTTTTTGCCTGAACACTATTTAATCTTAAAGAGTAGAGATTTTGTAGTAGAATATCGTTTCTTTGATCTCTAAAGTTGTTTTCAATGAGGGAGAATGACTGAACATTTATAGGCTCTTAGGCTTGATGACATCCATTGGATCGACTTAGCGATTGATAGATGAGATGGAATTTTACTCATTTCATAATTATCCAGAATGAGCTTGCAAAGGGCCTAAGGTCAATAGCCTTCATCATGATGCATGAGTTTACCTAGGAAATGTTGGAGATGGATGGACTGGTTCAATGATTCTTGTTTTGAGCTTACCAAACCAAATTTTCCTAAATCGTCTCAATATAGGTTGGATTCCTTGACCCTGCTACCTAATCCAAGGAGTCGGGCTTCAAATAAATATTAAGCTTAGCTCAATAATTGATATAACAATTTTAACCCTCTATATTTTGCATCCTAACCAAAATTCTTGGAATGAGCCTAAGTTTTCTAGGCATCAATTACTTACTTTGAATAGTATGGTCGCTATTGGGTATACATGTGCAGTGAATTAGCTATACCACTATCAAGCATGCTCACTTAGTTGAAAACCTTGTCTAGCATCTACGTCGCAACTTCATTTATTACATGTCTTAGTATGCAAGCTTGCAACATCATTTAATTGTACATGTTGCTTTTGACATGTAGGAGTATTATTGCCTCTAAGCTAATAAATATTCTTTAGTGGAGCCTTAAAAGAAATTCCCATTAGAAGCACTTCAATTAAATAGCTGAAGCATATATTCAACATAGATAATTAGGAAGGAATGACTTGTAATACTTTACATCATGACTTCTCGTGTCAAGGTTCCATCAAAATGGAGATGAATTAGACTATCTAATCACAAGTTGCTTCATTAAATTGGTTTCTCTTGCCAGTTCTCATAGAATAAAAAAACTAAGACCCTTTCTCATTATTTCTTCGAGCCAGCTGATAACTCTAATTTTAAACATATTTCATAGGGTGATTTTATAGTATTTTCCTCACATTTTTGTTTTTTTTTTAAAAGAAATTGATACTTAATTGAGTAAAATTTTGATTTCTAGATTTGAATGCGTTCTATGATCGAAAACGAAAAAAAGGAATCAAATTTCACTCAAATTGGAGTTCAAATGAAGAAGTTATGAAATTTTGAAGTTGTGCAGAAAATTTTGCTTTAGTGCAGAAAGTTACACGACCTGGGGACACAATCATGTCCCAGGTCGTGTCTAGTGATGAAAACAGAATTCTTTTGATACACTATAAAAGGACATATTAGGGTTTCAAAAGACATGAGATACATTACAGAAACGGAGAGACACAAGAGAAGAGAAAGAGACTTAAGGAACAACATCAAGAAAGAGGCGGAACAACATCAACTTCAAGATCAGAGAGATTGTTCATCAATCAAAAGGGGTTTTCATGTTTTATTTTATATTATTGATGAAACTCGTTTTTAGATTCAGTATGATAGTTTAGAATTCGAGTATTTAGGATTATGGAACCTAGGGTTTCATGTGATTCTTGGATTGATTTAGAAATTTCAATAAAGTTTCTATTTTTACTTGATTCGATTATGTCGTTTAATTATTGATTGATATTTCTAGAGTATCAATATATGATATTATGCATGTTGATTGAGAAATTGCATGTGTAATTAGATCTTTATATAATTGAAGAGAATTACATGTATACTTAGAGATAAGATACATGTTTCTTCCGGAAAGTTAATTAATTGTATGGGAATTCATTATACATTAATGCAATTCTAAATTATATTACTAAGTGAAAAGATTCCGGTAAATAATTTAGGATTAAGGTTAATATGCTTGAGAAAGGTATTAACTTTAGTTATGAATCCCTCCGGTTAAGAATAATAGAAACCGAATTGAATATATTTTAAGCGATCACATGATTAACTCTAGAGGAAATAATTCCTAAATACGTTATTACTTTCTTGAAGTCGTTCTTGATTTTATCGTTTTTTTCAATTGCTTAATTAAGTCTTATAATTAAGTTAGTTTGTTAATTTTAGTATTTTTAATTAATTCAAACTTTTATAATTTTTCGGTTAGATAATAAAGCTAAGGTTAATATTAGTACTCGAAGTCTCTAAGGGATCGACTCAGACTCACATCCGCTATATTAAAACTGATAGGTGCACTTGCCTTATATCACCAGCTTCCTTTTCCTAATTGAGCCCATCATTACAATCGAGTATGTTGCTTCTTCTTCTTTTTAACTATTATAATAAAATTCCAAATGTAGAATGAGGCCATACATGATTCTTTAATCCGCTATCCCTTCATTAATCAGAATGAAAATAATAATTCCTAATCTTTTTCAAATCCTTTAGTTGCGAAATATATCTCAAATCCACAAACCCACACCTCACCCCTAACTACTACAACACCCCCCCTCCCCCTCTCCCCCCAACACACACACACACACACACACACACATACATATATATATATATATATGACAAATTGGTTCATCAACAAATCTTTTTTCTATCTTCTTTTTTTTTTTAAGTCTATTGAATTATCTACCTTAAGCTTCAAAATATCATGGCATAAATCTTTTGAGCTCTTCTATGAATATCTTCTTACTAAAACTTCATTCATAATATCTTCATGAATTATTCTGATACATATCATACTCATTCCAAATGTAAACATATATTCCAAATCTACCAACCTCCAAGATTAAATCAGCTTCATATCTGTTTGTTGCATTCTTGAAGCTACTATTTATATATAATAGTCACTATTTTTTTTCTTTTACTTGATACTCGTATCATTCGAACTGTAGTCTTCGATTCACTAGCTCGAATAGATTAATGCTCAAGTTGCAATACTCCTTTAGAGGAAGTACCAAGCAACTTTAACACTAATCAAGTCACATCTTTACCAAGCCACATAGTAATAAGCACCTTGTTCTTTTTTCTTTTTCTTCTTTTTTTTGCAAGTTCTTGATAATTTCTGTTCGAAATCCACCATCATGATTCTTTATGATACCTTTTTCTTTTCTTTTTTTTTTTTAATGTCTGATAAGCAATTACCATAGTAGCATTCATACTTCTTCTATCCTTTTGCTTTTTCAAATCCCTTTTTCTTTTGTTTTGATCTCAGTTTTTTGTTGCTCTTTGATAGGTAACAAAGAATTAGCCTCTTTGGTAAGATGAAATAAAGATCACTATGACTAGATTTCGATTGCGTTCAAGTCTTGATGGTAGTGTCCTCATTGGAAAAAAACAGTAAGTGTTCTTTCCTTTTATTTAATTGTGTTCCATCATATAATTTGAAATAACACCCCCATAGAATATATATATATATATATATATGTACATATATAACACTCATTTAAATGCCTTGTCCTTTATTGTTTGTAGAATATCATGAATATTTTGTTACATTGGTTGTCCTTTGTTGCAAGAAATGCGTTTTTTTAACACACTACTCCATCCCTATATTAAAATATATTGAATTTGACCAATTATATCCTTTATAAGGCATGTATGCATAAATTGGGATGTTGGCTTCACAGCAAATCTAGACATGGCTGGCTTTGATGCATAAATGGGGCTTGAACTTTTGATATTGTAGACAAGGATGGTCATTGAATTTTGTTAACTAATTGGATGAAGATCTTCAATTTCAATCAAAACATGCAGCTATAATTTCATGATGACCTTGAACCTCAATTCACGCATGTAGTTGTGACTTAAATTGTCCTCATATATTTCTTTTATTTTTTTTCTTTTAATATTGTGGAATGATTACTTCTCTTATGAATTTGATGTCATAAACTAACTTAATTCTTGCATACACTTAGGAATTGTTTAGTGACCGCTTTGTTGATAACTTGTCAGAGACTTTTGTTATTATGAATTGATCCCCATATGGATCATCATAACCTTAAAACTTTGCTGATTTTAATAGAGAAACTTTTAATATTTTCAATAGATGACATCCTCATCATGTGGCTTGATAATTCTCTTGTTTGGATCATTTTATCATTTATGTGACCTCATATAGATACCTTTGAGGGTGAACATGTAACAAGATCTTAATAAATACTTTTTTTTCCCCGCTTTACTTGCTTGCTTTAAATCTCATGGCTTTCATTTTTCTTTCTGTTATAGGAAATAGAAGAAACGGCCTTCACCCTTGAAATAGTAACTCTTTGAGTCATACAAAATCTTCCTATCGCTTACTAATAAGTTTAGCTTGAACTTGCAATAGTGCAGTGACCTGAGTCGTAGTTTCTCCCCTTATTGTTACACTTTACTAGCAAAAGAGATGAATACCAATCCAAGTCGAAACATGGAGTTAGTGAAGTGAAAAGACTACATCAAGATAAACGTCTGCTACTAGTCCTAGGATCCCCGAGACAAGTTGTTGGACGAGTCAATCTTTGAAGACATATTTTGGGAGAAGAGCAAATGTCGAGAAGCCCACACAACACCTTGCATTGATGGTGATCTTTAGTTTATTGAGCGTGAACGTCGTGCTGATTCTAAAGATACCGTTAGGGGAAATTCAGTGTTGTGCTTTAGAGCGAGAAGAGAGAGTTACTTCTCTTTAATAACTAATTTGTATTCCTGAAAGAGCCACCTTTTGTATGGGATTATTGGGTGAAATATATTATAGCAAAGTTAGAATATGCGACTCTTTTGAAGAAGGCAAAACTCCTCGATGTTATTACCACTTCTACTTGATTGCGGTTCTTGCATATGAGTGGAATAGAAGCATCACAAACCATCATTTCACGGTAGAGTATCCAAAGTTTCCAGAGATATCATCAATAGATATTTAGTATTCAACACCGTTACAAGCATGGTAATCATTCTTCCTTTGTTTGGATTTCCACTTCAATTGTTCTTCACTTCCCCTTTTATTTTTCAAATATTATGTATGTCTTGTCTAGTAAGCTTCTTCTCTTATTCTTGCAAGTTCCAATCAACCTTAATATCCACTTCAAGAGTCAAAGGAAGTCGAGCGGTTCCCAGGTAGGGAACCGGTTTCCAGTGAGCAAGCTTCAAGCATAGCAAGTCCTAGTAAGCTTCTAGTATAGAAGGCCTTAGCGAGCAAGCCTCAAGTGTAGTAAGCTTCTTGTATAGTAAACTATGAATGCAAGAGGCCCCAAAAGGCCTCGAGAGGGGTAAAGCTCAAGTGTAGCGATCTTCTCCCGCAATGAGACTTAAGAGAACTCTAGGATCACCATCAAAGAAGACTCGATAGGCTTTAAGCACTACAGGCCTTGAGTAAGCAAGCCTAGAGTGTAGTGAACCTCGAGAGTAGCATAACTTGCATACAATACGCTTCATGAGCAACAAACCCCAATAGGCCTTGCACATTAAGAGTTTCATTTACAAAGATATTTGAATATACACTTGTTCACCATTGAAGAAGACTTATTTTATTTCGAGAATAAGAAGGGGGAGTTACCTCTCTCACATGCTTAATCTACTTTTCCTAGGAAGTTATTGCCATCAAGGGAGAGCTATTCAATGGAGTACATTGCCATGAAGCCTGGGTATGTGATTCTCTTGAAGAAGACTAGCGTCCTTCATGCTACTTCCACTCAACTACAGTTCCTACAATAAGCAAGATGGAAGCATAGTGGGCTTAGAATTTATCATATTATCATTAGTTCTGCTCGACAACGATTCACTCACACAAGTGAAAAGGAATTATGCCAAACCGTCATCTCTTAATGGAGTATTCAAACACACATGTTTATTACTTTGTGGAGAGGATTACTTTAGCATTTGAAGATGTTTTCAAACTTTTGAAGTTGCACAACTGCGGTTAAATTAGCATTACTATTGCTTCGGTTTCTAAAAGAAAACTCTGAGAGTTTATTGAGTTCTTAAACAAAGTTCCTTTACAATAAATTTTAAGGAGCTTGCTTTCCTTATTTGACTTGGAGGGCAGCTTGAATGCCTCTTGAGGTTGACAATGGTGATCTAAACATGGTAGATCATAAGGAATCCCTATTATATTTAGAAGATAACAATGGTGGTGATAATGATGATATGAAAGAAACAAATGGATCCCTATGAAGTAGTTGACGTTGCTGTTCTCAGTAATGTACCAGTCAGGGAAAGGGGGATGTAATTAGTACTTAGGTTGGTGCTCACTTACTCAAGTGCATATGGAGGTGAGTAATACATTGCACCTATTGAGATCTATTCTTCCTTATTTGTTACCATGTCTTGTTGAGACTAGGTAGCAACTCGAGTGATTGTTCTCTCATTAGAGGGAACATTTTGCTTTAGTGAACTTAATGTGTCATCTCATTTCATGACGCCACTTGAAGTTCTCTTGGTAGTAAAAATCATTTGAGCATGTGTAAATCATCGTACGCTTAGGAGATGATGCCTTTAACTAGCAGCAACAACGAAAGTCATTATAATTGGCATTATCATAGGTCATTGAGCTTATAGCATTTAAGGCTACTTAAACTCTATGATCTAATGAGCCACCTAGAGGGTTGTCATAAACATATGGCTACTTAGATTACTATGATCTAAGGAGCTTCTAGAGTCATCTCATGCATTGGAACAAAATCTCTCACTTACAATAATATTTAAGCAATGCCTTCTAAGAAGGTATTCAATCATGCTATAGCATTCATTATCTAAGATCGATAATTCTCTTTCATTAGTGAATGGGGTATTTCCCATTTCTTAGTTACTTAAAATTGTCTTACTTATTTGCGATAACTTGTAAGGCATTTGGATGGCAAATGTTTTTATTATTCTGCATTATACAAGCTTGTCTTTTCATCATGTTCTTGGGAGCCATGCTCTTACTAATCAACAACGATGTTTGGTTAAGCGTGACTTAATCGTAGAAGTCACTTTTTGGTAAACTTAATTAAAGACATCTTGTACTTTAAAGCAACAGTGATGTAAGATGTACATGTCAGGGCATTACCTGGTCTTAAGGTATGGAAGTTAATATACTAGGGCGTTGCTTGGGTTTGAGGGGTGGAAGTCGAGATGCTAAGGCATTACCTAGGCTTAAGGCATTGCAAGCCAAGATGTCAAGGCATTACTTGGGCTTAAGGCGTAGAAGTTGAATGCCAGAGAATTGCTTAGGCTTGAAGCATAGAAGCAAAGATGTTAGGGCATTGCTTAGGCTTGAGGTGTAAAAGCTAATGTACTAAGGCATAGAAGCTGATGTGCTAAGGTGTTGCTTAGGCTTGAGGTGTAGAAGCCAATGTGCTGGACATTACCTAGGGTTGAAACTTAAGAGTTGAGTTACTGAGGCATTGGTAATATGGGAGTTTTAGCTTTAGTACTCCTGTAGATGACTTAGCTTATATTTCCTTCATATAAATGTCCGAGTCTTCTCTTGTTATAAAGGGAGTCCTTAGAGTAGAGGCTGTAGATGCAAGTAGTAGAGTAGGAGCAACATTGGCATAAGAAATAGATTTACCTAAGGTTAGGATGGTGGGATTCGATGGAGGAGCAAGCACGCATGAGGATGAAGAGCTACCTAACTAAACTCTTACATTTCCTGTTGTAGGTACTAATTTTTTTCCAAGCTGTAACCTGTGGTAAGGGGTTTCATTCATGCCTTCCTTAAGGTATATCTTCTTTAGTAGTGAGAAGGTAAGTTGGTTGAGTAAAGGGAGGTAACAGCTGTTTATGAAACAACAGTAGAATTTGGTGAAGCCACTCCAAGTTGCGTAGCAATAAAGGTAACCAACCCTATCATAAGTGAAGCAAACATAGCCATGAAATGATCTAAGGCTTTTGTTACCTCCTGCATAACTTACATTACCTCCATAGTGCCTTGAGGTGGTGAAGATGGGTCTTGCTCAACTTATTCAACATTGATATTTTGCTCTTGAAAGATAGCTTAGCTTGTAATAGTTATTCTCCTCCTAGGAGGTGTCATAGCTCTGATATCACTCTTCGTCCTTAGTGGAGTTGCCAAAATGTAGAAGATGGGTACTGATTAGAGTGGTCTTGTGGGAGTTACACGAGTATCGCATTACACGTAGCCTCAGAATAGTGATGTAGAGATGACAAGGAGAAGGAATAAGTAGTCCCAAAGTCTTAAATGTATAAGTGACAGGCAAGAGAGCTTAGGGAACCTATGACGTTAACCTTATAGTTTTTGAGCAATTAAGATCATTCTTTGCTGAAACACTATTTAATCTTAGAGAGCAAATATTTTATAGTGGAACACTATTTCTTCGATCTTCAGAGTTGTTTTTAATGAGGAGGAATGATTAAATATTTATAGGCTCTTGGGTTTGATCACATTTGTTGGATCATCTTAGCGAACGACGGATGGGATGGAATTGTACTCATTCCATAATTATTTAAAATGAGCTTGTAAAGGACTTAAGTTTAATAGCCTTCTTCATGATGCATGAGCTTACCTATGAAAGATTGGAGGCGAATGAACTAGTCCAACGATCTCTGTTTTGAGCCCATCAAGCTAAATTTTTCTAAATTATCCTAATATAGGCCAACTCCCTAAACCTTACTACCTATCCTAAAGAGTCAGGCTTCAAATAAATATTAACCTTAGATTAATAATTAATATAACAATTTTAACCCTCTATAATGTCATTTTATGATTTTGATGTCTAAATAATTTATTTATGAAGTTTGGTTATTTTCTGTTGTCTCATTTATACATTTACAGTAGGTAAATTACCTTATAATATAATTTAACGAAATTAGCTATTTTTTGTTATAATACTATTATTTTTATTATATTTCTATATTCTTGACTTATGACGTGTTATCATCTAATTGCTAGGCTCACACATAAAATATTATCACAATCGGCTAACTTTCACATGCACCTTAAGTTACTCGTTTGGAATCTTGTAAGTAAACCTATGGAGTTCTTGCAATCCAACAAGTGAGATTATGGGGCTTACACCGAAGCTTTGTATGGAGTACACCATATAGATGTACATGATACATACTACCAACAAGTCATATGCATAACCATAAAAATCAATATAATAAACACCCTTTATTATCTTGATTGTTAGCTAGCAATCAACATAGTTTTGATGTCTTAAAACTTAAGAAAAATTATGACCCCTAAACAAGCAATATATATATATATATATATTGTCGATCCTATCCATCACCCTAATAACCTTTCTAAAATTTAGTCGGGACGTTTTAATATGGAACTCCCACCCTTTATTATCTTGATTGTTAGCTAGCAATCAACATAGTTTTGATGTCTTAAAACTTAGGAAAAATTATGACCCCTAAACAAGCAATATATATATATATATATATATATTGTCGATCCTATCCATCACCCTAATAACCTTTCTAAAATTTAGTTGGGACGTTTTAATATGGAACTTCCATAAGATGAGTCGTGTACGATCACTAATACATCACTAACCCTCTTGGACCTTACCAAGAGAGGTTGAAACGATACAAGTATAAGTGGTACAAAATTCATTAAGTTCAAGTTTGAATTAATTCTAGTTAAACAACTAATCTAAACAAGCACAATAAGCAAATATGTATCCCACACCTAAGTTCTGAGAACAACCGGTTGTATCACTTGTATCTATGTCAAAATTTTGTTAGAGGTAAACGCTTGATGTACATAGTGAAATAATAGCATTTATAAACTATTTTCTAAGTTTTCTTATCCTAATTGAGTTCCCTTATTTCTTACTTAATTCTTGAGTTTAGAATCATCATTATCTTAGTTTTTAGAAGTAATTTAGATTCCTAAGAAATTTTAGGATAGATTAGATTACGGTTTACAAAGTGAGGAAACAAGGAAAAGAAGGAAGAAGGGAAGATATACGTTCATGCCCAAGAATCATGGTTGTGATTCTCTTTCTTGTAATATAGAATGAATACGGCCTAGATCATGATCGTAAACCTTAACTGTGATCTTCTCGGCCATAATTTGCTCTTCGTCTTCATGCCCAAAACTCATCATAACACTCTAGAGAAGATCACGGTAAAGATCACACTTGTGATCTTTAGCCATTATTCCCTCACACGAATTCTTTCCTCCAAAACACCACTACTTATACTTCCAATGACATCTCATGCTTTGACAATCCTTCAATCCTCTCCACAACACTCCATTAACATCACCATTCAGTCAATCCACAATCCTCTTCTTTAGCAATTCAACCTTTTTTACATATCAATAACCTATATCTTCCAATGTTCCATCAAATTACTAATCATCAACCCATTTATAATCACAAGATCAATAAGAAATTAAGGATTTGAGATTACTTATATGTTTTCTTTAGGGTTTAGCATCCTACTTTGAAGGAATACAAATTACCCAATACACTAGGTAGGAAAACTTGCTAAGAAATCTTATATTTTTGCGTACTTGTTAATTTCTCGTGTTTTCTGGTACCCATCACTTGATAATTCGAATTTTAGTTTTGGTTTTGATTTTTGAGAAAGGCTTGAAAGTTCTTTGTCATTTGGGTTAAAGGAATGGAAATAAAATAGAATAAGTGATAGTATATGTTAAGAGGGGTAGAGGTTTCTAACTTTGGTAGATCAATTTGTCCCTATAGACATTAATCTATTACAAGCCATATGATGTTTTTAATGCCCTTTATTATTTTCTTATTTCTCCCCTTTTAATCATAAAATTTTGGGTTTTACACTCACAATATCCCTTTGTTATGCTTATACAAAAGTTCAAATAATTATTTATTCTTTTTAGGTTATTTTTTTATGATTAATTTCATTTTTTCACATTAGTAAATTACTATTTACAAAATCCAATAAAACAGTGGATTGAAACTATCTTTTTCATGAGTCATTTTCTAGAAAAAGCTTTATTTATTTTTTATACAATTATCGTAAATGCGTTGTTGGCTGTTGGCAGTTGGCTAACACTTTGCAACTGGTCGATTGCATTGATTTCTTGGTGTGAGAAGTCCACTGCTCATTTGAAATTAATGTCCATGAGCTGTATTTAGTGCCAAACTTAAAAGTGTACATATATATTTATGGAAAATAAAGATTCATTTGTATTTGTTTCTTAAACTTTTTTCTTTTCGATTTTCTAAAAAATTTGTTATGTAGTTAAAACTTTTGACTTGTGGTGATTCAAAAATGTTGTAGATTTGACACTACTGTGACTTTATCTTGTAGTAGTGGTTACAAGCCCCAGAAAATGAGAGTCACTTTCCATTTTTATCAACATCTTTGATGATGTTAACTATTAATATCGGCCATCAATCACCATCTTTACCTATTATCACGACTTATGATGATTACCACCATGATATTTGATATTCATAAATAATTAATCACATTGTAAAAAAGGAAAAAAAAAAAAGAAAACGAAAATTTGACACGTAACCTGTTATGTTACCGCAATGGTTATGAAAACCCAACCTAGCATATTTTTATATTTGCTTGTATGTACCGGGAAAACAATCTAACTTAATGCATCAACCCTAATAAAGGCTTTCCCAGATTATAAAATTTTTCGTCTCTTACTACAATATATTAGGAAAGTTCAACCGAAAAAAAAAAAAAGAAAAGCAATGGAAAAAAAATGGTAAATCTTTATTTTTATTTTGTTGTTTACGATATAATTTATTGAAATCAAATTATCTTATATTACAGAAACACAATTCTTTAAAGAAAAACACCATTATGAATGACACTGTCCGTGCAGAATTTCCCTTGAATGCTGTGAAGAAAAAGCGAACTCTAAGGCTGGCGCCGTAACTCGCGGCGTAAATAACGACTCTCAATTCCCCCTATCCCCGTGCAAAGGGAAAATAAATCATAATATTTTAAAATTGTCGTAAAATATAATCATAATTTAATATTTAGTATGGCAGGAAACTAAGACAGAGCATATAGTATTATACTTTCATTTCTTGTCCAGATTCTACGCTACATGTCCTTTTCTTGTCTCCTTCTCCGTTGCTTGCACACTACACCAACTGCTTCATGTATTATACTTTAAAATTGTCTTAAAAATATAAATCATAATTTAATATTTAGTATAGCAGGAAACTAAGACAGAGCAAATAGTATTATACTTTCTTTTCTTGTACAGATTCTACGTTACGTGTCCTTTTGTCTCTTGCTCTTTTGCTCGCTCGTGCACACTACACCAACTGCTTCAAGCTCATGTTTCAATTGTTTTAGTTTCGTACCTCGTCTGTCTAATCTACACCATAAGCGTCGGTTTCGTATCTGATGTGTATACCCTTCACTTATTCTTTTTCGCATCCCGTTTGTCATTAAACATCATATTTCAAACCGAAACATCACTAGTTTGACTGAATTTACACGTTAAGATGTTAGATTTAAGTTTTACTGTTCAGGAAGTTTATTTTCTTTTCTGAAACCTCGATGTTGAGTTACAGCTACAGGTCAATGAAAAGGTAAAATCTACCACAGACAAAGGGGCATTATTCCCGGTAAGTTACTTTTATACCTTAACGAGCACGTTATGGTAATTATATCATTAGGTAATTTTTATTTACTACATTCAATTTCTGCATCTAGAAATTTACTAAAAGTGATTAACTCTTTTAATCAATGTAATGATTGCATTGTGCATTTCTTTTTTCTTATGCGCCGAAGTTCAGGAAAGCATAAAGGAAATTAGAAATTCTAGAAGGGGTTGTGTGTAGAAATAGTTATCGTTTTTTATTAAATTTTTTATTTCTAAGAAATAGGACTTAGACCCATGCGGTCTTTTATTTATATATATATATATATTAAAATTTCATGCGTTAATAAATCAATAAAAATGTGACCGCACTTTCCTTCTTTTTGAAGGGAAAGAGAAAAAAGGCTGAAAGTTTATTCAGCGTGAATTCAAGTACCATTACTTTCCGTAGTGTCTAGTCTGCACAATGATGTTGTTTTTAATTTTTTAGAAAAGTGTGGTTGGTGCTTACTTTATGGTTATGGATGCAAAAAGGGAAAAAAAAAAAAAGAAAAAGAAATCATGGGAGTGAATTAATATTCAAAATCAGGGGGTTTATGGCAAGATATTCTTTCCTTTTACAGAATATGATTCATTAAGAGAGAAACATGGCTACATATGTTCTGGCACATGAATTATGCTTGTCTTGTGGCTTATCTGTTTTCTTGCTTCATCTGCATTGACCCTGCCTTGTTCTTTTCATGAATTTGATTCTTGATGCCCAGGTGAAGATGAGGAAATCTCCTGTCTGGCCGAAATTTGACGAGGTTGGCGATTATGGTGCTGTCGAATTCGATCCCGAAGCAAACTTTTTTCAGGTAATACGAGAATTCGGAAATTTTCTTATAGACTTTTGATTCTGTATGATTAGCATCATTCCTATTGATTCCTAATTGTGCCTGACAGTTTTTGGATGAAGCCAAGCAACACGGTAAGGAAACCAAATCGGTTGCTGCCCCAAAATACCTAGAAGATACTAAAAAACCGAGTTGGAGCAACGACAAGAAGAGCAAGAAATCATGGAAATCTACCCTATTCTCATGGATGAGATCTGAGAAGAAGAGCAAGCCTCGAGTTGAAACTGAACAAAATAATGCTCATAAGACTAAGCAGAGAAAGGGTCATGTGTCCGGTCCAATCCATGGGAGCACGCGCGAGGTTTTTACAAAGCCTCGTCGGCTGACATCGGGCCCACTCTCCGGGCTTTTCACCCCGTCGAGGAGTCAGAATGAGACGCGCTATTTATCCCTGGAGGCGCTTGAAAATTCTGATAGATCCAAGTCTTATGGACCTGCATACTTGGTGACATAGTGAGTGCATAAGAATTGATGCAACGTTTTGGACCGAGTTCCTGAATTGGGTGGTTCAAGAGGACCGGTTGATTTGTTACCATATGATTCTGTCAAAATCGGACATTTTTGTCCAATTTTAACTGATTGACATTTTTAGTCTTGTTCTGGATCTTCTTGTTGAGGAATTGGCCAAAGCACAACTGTTACAATCAAATATTGTTTTATCAATTGTAGGAAGTTTGAGTTTTTAGATCTTTTTCTGCAATTTCTACCATCAGCTGTATGAATAGAACTGATGTAAGATGAATCACTGCGAGTCAAATCAACAACACTGATTTGACGCTCGAGATCGATCCCGATGCTTAATCAAACAGTACTGATAAAAGGTCAAGCTAAAGAGTGAACTATTTCATTTAGGAAAAAAAGGCCAAATTTGATTTTAGTATATTATAGACTTTGAGGACATTTTGTTTCTGAGATTTTGAAAAAGACAAAGTTAATTTCATTGTGTATGGTTATTTTTATACCAACCAGTTCTCAA
This sequence comes from Lumnitzera racemosa, assembly GCA_024138005.1. Taxonomy (NCBI): domain Eukaryota; kingdom Viridiplantae; phylum Streptophyta; class Magnoliopsida; order Myrtales; family Combretaceae; genus Lumnitzera; species Lumnitzera racemosa. The sequence continues at coordinate 13,540,936 of JAMXBC010000008.1, read as the reverse complement.
TTTAGTGGTAACAAACTGCCTCAACTAGGGCACTGAAAATGGACTTCGACAACCATAGTCTCTCCAACGATGAATCAAGCGATCAAGCGCAACTAAGCCAAAAAAGACAAGTTGTTGATGATCCTAACCATCCTTCTCTTTTGGTGGTGGAAAATGGAAATAATGGATCTGGTAAAGGGAACGTATGTTCATCAGGCAAAATGTCTTTTAGGGATTTTGTGCTTACAAACATTCTTGGAGCATATGAGAGACATTGCTTTAAAGATATGCCAACCGATGGACTCTTGGAGGATGATAATGAGAGCACATTAGCTGAAGAGAGAAAACTGAATGAGAATGCAAAATCGGGTACATGTCACGTGGTTTTCTTAAATCTTGAATAGAAGAGCATGTATGCACCGTGGCAATATGCATTTATCGCCAAGGTGATGGGAACGAATCTAGGATTCAAATTTTTGTTAGAAAAATTGAAGAAGATTTGGAAATCTAAAGATTATGACAATAGCATCGGGTACTTTTATTTTTGGTTTTGGATAACAACCAAGATTTTCAATGGGTGATTCAAAATGGACTATGATTTATCGATGCCCATTATTTGGCCTTAAAGAGATGGAGCCAGTTATTAAAACGAATCAAAGCTCTTTTAATTCTATAGCAATTTGGGTGTGGATAATATGACTCTCGATGGAATATTTTTCCTTGTTGGCCATTAGAAAAATAGGAGAAAAAATTGGACTCTTTCTAAGATATGACTTGTATACTATTGGACTTGAAAGGGGTAAATTTGTGTGCATCTGTGCGTACATAGATACAAATACCCCACTGAAACATACCCTGATAATTAAAAGTCATTGGTATCAGATTCAATATGAGGGAATTCTGAGACTTTGTGAATACTATGGCCGATTAGACCAGAGCAAGACTGTTTGTCCAAAAAAAAAAAAAGGCCAGATACTATCTTGGAGGGAGGACGTGAAGAGAATAAGCAAGTGCCCAATCAAGTGGCTAAGATGACTAAAGAGAGTAATGAAGGTACAAGTGCTAGTGAATTAAAAAAAAAGAGTGTGGGGAAGTGGGAAAGGAATTTTATGGAAGAGCAGAAGGTAGATACCTTGTTGAATGCAACTTAGAATGAACCAAATCGGAGTGGGGAAATCCTAAAGGATATTTCTAATAAAGAACCCAGTACGAATAATTTAAATGAGGAGAATTTTGTAGACTAGGTGAAAATACAATAAAAAAAGGCCACACCAAAAAGGAAAGAATCACAACATTCAATGAAATTTTGGTAACCATTCAAAAAGGGAAAGAGAATATTTTTCAAAATTCTATGATAAACACCTGAATGAGTATGTTAGTTCGGCAAAAAGGCAACGAGAAAATATTACAAGGAAAATGATCGACTAAGGATTCTGGCATGTCTTTTGAGATTTTTAACAAACCCATATTTAAAGTTGAAGAGGAGTAAACTAAAAAATCTCCTCTCTTTTCTTTCACAACCAAGAAATAACCAAGCATAAAAGATATAAAAAACTCTCTAAATAGTGTGAAAAAACTTACAAGGTAGAATGGTGCAAATGCTGGACATGGAAATAAGCCTCAAGCTGTTAAGGCAAAAACTCGAAGATTTCAAGAACCCACTCAGACATGCAGATATGGGAAGTTTAAATGGAAGGAGAAATTTGCCGAGTAGTAGCAAAGGTAGTGACCATCGCACTAACAAATACGGAGTGGAGTAGGGAAAGAATACCAGAAGTGGTGTTTAGGCTAATTGTGAGAAGAGGTTGATTCCGCTTCTTGGGAGAGAGAATCATAAGAATCCCGATGGAAAGCTTTTTTATCATCAAAATGCCAATGTTCAAGTTGGATCTTCTAGGTCAAGATGTCCTAGAAGTCCTGAAATGGACATATCTAATGGTAGTTGAGAAAATCATGTTGAAACAACAAGAACTCTTAGACATCCAACGCATGCCCTTTACCCTATTAGTGATGGATGATGTGGAGTAGACAATGTTGACTATGTCTTGGGAATTGCAAGTAGCCATGTTGCAAACACCGTTCTAACCATTCGGATGGAGGATTACCATTAACCATTTCCAACAAGCTTTCATAAGTGATCATTAGTATAGAGTTTTAGCCTACAAATTTATGACTGAATTTATGGACACACTATATTCTGACATGTAACGTAAACCTTTTAAAGCTCTCATGTGGAATGCGAAAGGGGCAAATGCAAAGTGCAAGCGTCAAGCCATTAAGGACTTGATTCAAAGATATGGGCCCTAATTGTTGGTGATTTCAGAGACCAAGATGGGTAAGCAAGCATCTATGGAATTAAAGGACTATCTTAGGTTCAACAGTTTCTTATGCTCAGAAGCAAAAGGGTTTAGCGGAGGGATATTGATGTTGTGGAATGTTAAAGATGCTTATGTCCACCCATTACATATCTCTCGACAACAGATTTTAGTAGAAATCTAGGTAAGTTCTTCTAACTTATCTTGGTATTTTTCGGCTATTTATGTAAGTCTCATATGGGATTAAAGATGTTTGCTTTGGGAGGAGCTCTGTTCTTGGTCAAATAGCCTAAATGGGTCTTAGTTAATCATAGGGGACTTTAGCGAAATCATTTCTAAAGATGAGAAATGGGGTAGGGTTGGATTAAGACAAAGTAGAGTCTTAGCCTACTAAGAATGCATGAATCATTGTAGAATGGCAATTTCATGAGGAACTTAGAATTATTGAAAAGTAGGAAGAACTTCTTTGGAAGGAAAAAGCAAGAACTTCTTAGATTATTAAAGAAGAACAAATTACTAAGTTTTTTCATGCAAGTGTCATTGCTAGAAGGTCAAAGGCGAGGGTATGTGACTTATTTGATACAGTGGGAAATTGGGTGATTGATGAACAAAAAAATCTTCTTATAAGCTATTACGAAGGTCTGTTTATTATAGAAAAAATATACATAGCATGGCGGTCTGATCGATGGGTTAATAGGTAGAGAGAACTTAGCTCGATAGAGAACTTAGATTTAGAGAAGGAATGGTTGAATCAGGATATAAAATGGGGGTTATGGTGTATAGGAAGTAACAAATCACCGGGTACAGATAGATTGCATGCAGAATTCTACAAAAAGTGCTGGGGAATTGTAGGAAGCACAATTTGTGACTTAGTTAAATCTATCCTTGAAAGTGGTGTAACACCCAAGGATCTAAACAAAACATTGGTAATGCTTATATTGAAAGTTTTTAAGGCAAATAAGTTTGAAGATTTTAGACCAATAAGCTTGTGTACAACACTTTATAAGGTAATTAGCCAGTGCTTGGTTAATAGAATTAGGCCATTGCTAAATGATTTGACAAGCCTAAAGCAAGTGAGTTTCATTCTTGGCCAGTAAACAGGAGATAATATTATAATCTTCCAAGAAGTTTTATACACTCTGGGGAAAAAGCAAGTGAATGATTATAAAATTAGACATAGAAAAGGTATATGATAGGCTCGAATGGGACTTTGTTATTTATGCGATGAATAGCCTTGGTTTCCCTAGGAGTTGAACAAAACTTGTAATCTCTTGTTTAAGTACAACTCAAAGCCAACTAATTTTCAATGGAGCAATGTTTGATCCGTTCTTTTCTAGCATGGGAATCTGACAAGGCAATCCCTTGTCCCCCTATTTGTTTATCATAGCCATGGAGATGTTGAGTAGGTTGATCCACAGAAAGGTGATGTAAGGAAGCTAGAAACTTCTATCGCTTAAAGGAACTTCTGTTCAGTTGTCACATCTTTTCTTCGCCGATGATCTCCTACTAATGGGGGAAACATTGGAAGAGAATGCAACTTAAATCAAGGAAACCATAAACTTTTTCTATAATCCATCAAGACAGAAAGTAAATTATGAGAAGTACTCCATCATTTTCTCTAGGATTATGACTACAAGTGAGAAACAATAAATTGCAAACATCTTTGGTATTCGTTTAAATGAAAATGTTGGCAAATACTTAGGTATCCCAGTTAAAGAGAATAGAAGGCTAAAGAGTTTGGATTTGAACTTGATTATTGATAAACTGAAGAGTAAATTATTTGGCTAAAAGCAAACCTTCTCAATATGGTTGGACGAAAACTTTTAGCTACAAGTTCCTTAGAGAGTGTTGTGAATTATTATTTACAGGTTATCCCTCCTCCAAAAGGTTTTGTCAAAAAGGTTGAAACTATTCATAAGAACTTCTTATGGAGATCATCAGAGGAAATAAGGAAAGTGCATCGAATTAGCTAGAATAAAATTAAGCAGGCTAAGGAGGTAGGAAGTCTTGGTATGCTGGACAACCATCAACAAAATAAGGTGAACATCATTAAGCTTGCTTGGAATCTAAAAGGAAAAGACATCCTTTGGACAAATTTGCTTAAGCAAAGATACAAATTAGATCATCCAAGGAAAAGAGCAAAGACAAGTTCATTCTTCTATAAGCATTTTTCAAACACCTTGTTATAGCTTAAGGAAAAGGTTTACATACAAGTCAGACCAGGTTCTTGGGCTTGCTTTTGGTTAGACTGTTGGAATGGAGGGGAAAAGGTAAGTAATTAGCTCTATGGGCCAATGCCAGAATATTTTCAACATACTACCCTAAGGGAAGTCTAGGACAATGGTATTAGGTGTTTAGAAGGAAAAATTGGATATCCTCTCAATGATTGTATAAGAAGTAAGCTAGGATTGATTAGCTTAGATAGTGAAGCTCTGCCGGAAGATGTTTATAGATGGCTGTATGAAATTGATGGTGAAGTTATGGCTAAGTCAATCTACAATCTATTCATTAATCCTGATAACCAAGAAATAGAGGAGAGAGATTAGATGTAGATTTAGAAAGCTCCTGTGCCTCCTAACCTATAGTTCTTGATATGGAGAATCTGTTATCAAAGTATTGCAATGAAAGATAACTTGAATAAGAGGGGATTTAATCTGGAGATGCTTTGTCCATTATGTGAATCATGTGAAGAAACAATTCCTCATCTGTTCATGGAATGTACATAGAGTTGTGGTATATGGTGAAATCATGGTATAAGCATTCCAAATGGTCAGAATCAATTGGAGAATCTTGTTAAATGGCTATAAGAGAGATGTAAGAAATTTAGAAGCAATTGGCTGTTTATAAGCACCCCTTGAAAAGGTCATTGTTTTATTTGCCATCAAGGAAATCTAGGAGGAAAGAAACCATAAGGTGTTTTGATTTGAGCAAATTTTTTTTCCTTGCATTTAGAGGATTGGGAAAGAAGCTAATGAATGGTGGTGCATATTGCAAAGAGATAAGTTGTAACAAGCTGATTCAAACCCTGACCTGGATCGGACAAAGATTAAAGAAGGTTGGATATGGTTTAGCAAGGTATTGCTTAAGTTTTGTGTGAGTTGTCTGATTTTATCTGTTTCTAACTTGTTTTTCATCACATGATGGATGTCATCAAAGTATGCAAAAATGAACTATTCCAATATACGGAACATACTCTTTTAATATATGCGTATACACACAGTATACATGCTTGAAGAAAACAACAACCGGTAGTGCATCTAAACCCCATCCATCAATCAACTAAGAAAATCTCTCGAAGCTTTACTAAATCATGCACAGTCCAATAAATATGCTCTCTTTTTCATATGCATGTTCAGATCTCCTGTTTTAACATAAAAACAACAAGAAACATAACAAAATCTGCCCCCTTGATGATGAACCGAAATCTGATATATAATTTATATGAAATCTTTACAAGACTAACATTCAAAAGCTACATCTTCTGTAGTAGTAGATGAATCATCTTCCATCATCTAAAACAGAGAAGCCGAGAGAATCGGATGCTTCACTAACCGTGAAGCTCCTTTTGTATAGTAAAAGAAACCCAGACCCTTCAACAACTGAAAACATCACCCTCTTTATCGAGACAAAGATAAAACGACCAACGTAAATTTGGCACACCGATCAACCTCGATGATCATTCACTTAGTCCCTATCTTCAACTTTGAGAGCACGAAATTTCAATCTATGTGATCACCACATGCACATCAGATGACAGAAATCGAGACATCATACGCATTTAGAACCACTACAGTCTTGTCGTCCATCAACATGGTTGAACTCTTCCTGCCAATTCGATATCAGCAGAATCCATACTACATGATGGATTCACCCTTCTATCTCTACTTAAAAGCCTCTTCAATGACCTTAATCTCGTCGTAACCGGAGCCTTCATTTCTTCCTCGCTCGACCTACTTGACGACCCTACATTGTCTGCCATCGGCCTTGACATGTCTATCACCACCATCCCATCTGGTCTACTACCACCAATAGCCATAGAAGATGAAGAAGGAGAACCGCATTCCTCCAAACAAACATTATCATTACCATTAGCGCCAACAGCAACACCAGCACTCCTGGAGCTGACTTGTGTCTCGTTACCCCAAAACAACACATTCGTAGGAAAATTCAAAGACTCGGTAGAATTAACGGCGCCACTACCACCACCACTTAAACCCTCTTCCATCAGTTGACCATTTGTACTACTACCGCTGCTACCACCAATTGCGCTACTAATCTCACCATCCTCAATCTCTTCTTCCAAATCAATACCATCAATGGACTTTGAACACATGCCACCATCAACTGGGTTTCTACAGAGTGGACAAGTGCAATGTGATTCAAACCACATATCTATGCAATCGACATGAAATCCATGATTGCACTTAGGCAAAAGCCTAGCTTTTTCACCTTGTGCCAACTCAGACAAACAAACAGCACATTCCAAACCATCCTTAAACTCCTCAGGGCTAAATACAACAACAGGAATTGACCTTAGCACCGCGGGATCAAGCCCTTTTCGCAGTGCAACAGCGGTCTCTTGCCCTGGGGCAAAGACAAAACGACGGCGGCGACGGCGAGTACTGGGAGGATTCGGAGAAGGCTCCTCAATGCGCCTCCAGAACCATTTTGCATATAAATGTAAAAGCAACACAAATATTACAACTACAAAGAGTATTATCACTGCAATTACCATGATTTTGCCAGTTAATGCCATGGCTGATGAGGATTCTCTTAATTCTTTGCTCATCTCAGATGACTCTCTCATGGATTTCACCTTAAAAACTGCTAAAAGATCTGAAAATTAGCTATATCCAGATAAGGATTTTCTGTTTTGATAGAGAAAGTGTGTGTGTTATACAGACTTGAGCACTAACCAGATACGAATATCGTACTGAGATGAAGAAAATGAGCGGAAGTTGTAAGCTTTAGCAATACCCAGATAGGAAATTTCTGTTTGTACAGAAAATGTGTGGAAATCGTAAACTTAATACCCAGAAGAGAATTTTGTGTTTGGATACAGAAAATGTTGTAAAGGTACAAATTTAGCAATACCCAGATGAGAATTTTGTGTTGGGATAATGAAACCGTGCGGAACTTGCAAATTTTAGCATACCCAAATGGGGATTGAAGCTGCAGAGCTACAAAATGAGCCCAAAAAAGTGGAAATATAAGCAAAACTCAGTTGAGAATTGGACTGGAATTTGATGCCGAACGAAAGAAAACTGCAAAATGAAAATGGTGTTTCTTGGAATTTTTGTAGTTCTTTCAGTCCCTTTTTTTTTTTTCTTTTTTTTTTGGGTTGTTCTGTGTGTGTGAGAGAGAGAAAGAGAGACAGAGAGACAGAGAATGAGGGGGAGAGAGAGACGGAACGAGAGCGAGAGGAGCTTAACCTACAACTGTGTGTGTTGTCTAGTTGGGAGTTTGAGACCTAAAAGAAGGGAACTTTTTTACTTTTAGAGAGAGAGAGAGAGAAGGCAAGAGAAAAACAGGAGGAAGGTGATGAAAATTTGGTCCACAGGCCAAATTAGTCAGACGAAGAGTTGAAAAAGGGGACTAATTTCAAAATTAAAATGAGAATCTGATTTAATCAAACCTTATTTAGTCTTCATAAATTACAAAAAGGAAGAATCAGGGGTTAGTTTATGTGTGGGATCTGGTCTTTTGACTGATCCTATATGTATGGTAATAAGCTTTTTGAATTTTGACAAGATGCTTAAGTTTGTAATCTAATGTATTAAAAGAAAAATAAAAGAAAAAAGAACTATTTGATGATTATGGTATTAATTATTCTCACTCACGTTTCATCTTAAGTTGTTGCTTACACGGTTACATCTAGCAATATTTTATTGAAATTTGTTAACGGGTGTTTTAATTGCAGTCGCTAAAAACATTGTAACATATGGTTTATTATGAACTGTCAGTATGAGAAAAAGTTTCCGATACAAGGAATTTCATCTCAGAACTCCTTTTTTTTTTTCTTTTCACTAGTAATATTATATATGCTTGTACAAACCAGCCCACGCTGTATTCGTAGATGCTTAAAAAGAAAAAAAAAAAAACAAAAAACAATCTAAGTACATAAGTCATTTATAGGATTATTCAGAAAATACTTTCAAGAAATAATAGTGCGTGTCTCTATCAAACCATCCTAATTAGCTTACCTTATTTGTTGTAATTTTCACTCTGTTATCGTCATCCGACTTACATATCTTTTTTTTTCCCTTAAAAATTACCCAAGCATAACGTGTATTTTAAAAATTTTCGACTTTTCCATACAGGTGACATATATATATATATATATGTATATTGTGCAACATATGACTTGTACTTTAAAACTATTTATTAATTTGAATTAAAAGATAGGAGCATTTGATTGGTCCCTAAATAATTAATTAGATAAATAAAATGATATCATTGATATATTTATTTATACAATTTAAAGAAAAATAAAAAATACAGAAAATTAAAGGATAAAATACAAAATACAAATAACGTTTTTGTTAAAATTTAGAAACACAAGTAACTTATCTTTAAAAACTTTTCCCCTTTTTAATTATAGAGAGAGCTACAATAAACATATGAGATATTAAAAGTATTCTTTATATATATATTATATTAAACTAAAATCCTTAATTGGATTCATACATTTTATTGTATATGATGTTCTAAAAGAAAAAAAAAAATATTAGTATTGTTAGTAGGATTCAACTAATAGAGTGAAGTGTACTAAGTCTTGAAATAGTTAGTTATAGGCTTACAAAAAGAACACAACACAGTGAGTGATATCAGGATATTATCTGACGTGATTACTTTAATATTAAAATTAACTATTGAGAGAGGGGAATAAAGGAGTAAAGGTACAAGAGAGCTTGAAAGTTAGAGTTTGTGTGAATGTAGTTTATTATTGGAGGCATCATGTTGTATATAAAGGGGAACTGAAGAGGATCTAGGAGCATACCTACACATCGAGGAATTTACTAAGTTTTGAGAGTAGAGGTTGTTTGCCTATGAGCTTATTACATAAGTTTAGCAATTTGGCTGTTGACCAAGTCAAACCTTATCTAGTAATATTTTCCAATGATACTCAACCCAAGTTTAGGTTAGGAATATTACAGTTCCTATCTTAAAACTTGTAAAGCCTTCGTATTAGTTTGATATGAGGTTAGATAGATTAACCATAAAGCCAATCAAGTTGGTTAAGAGGAGAGCACACTTAAGCCTTGGGTCTAAGTAAGTCAACTTAAAACTAAGTTAAGTCGATGTGGATTTAAGGAATTATATTCAAAGTCTCCTATTGACAGTTAGTACTAAGAGTGAGTATAGTTCAGCATTGTACTGTTCGTTCCTCTTACTGAATTAAACATAATATATTAGGTTTTTTTTATATATTTATTTTAGAATCGAAGATAATCATACAGTTTAATTCGTAAATTTTTTAAACTTAATTAAAATTAGTTTGATTTATGGTTTAAACCGTTTATGTCAAATTTTTACTAAACATTTTAATTTTTAATGAATGTAAATTTTTCAAGTGGAATTCGTTTAACTTGGTTTTAATAATTGACATAAAAGTAAAATAAAGAATGACAAAATATAAAAATCTAATGAAATTTATAAAGATCTATGGAAAATTTATTTTAAAAAAGTATAAAATAATTATATAAAATTTTTTTTAACTAAATTGTTCGGTTTGGTTCAATTCAATTTAAAATGATATTATTCGATCTATTTCCTCAAAGCGAACCATAAACTGTTTATATATAATCAAATTTAATTGTGAACTAAATAATTTATAAAAAATCAATTTTTAGGTTCGATTATATTCAATTCATGATTTAATTTTGCGGTTTATGATTCTTTTATCTACCTCTAATTAGTCACGTAGCTTGGCTAGTGAAGGATACCAATAGCATCTTTTATTACTTTATATTATCATAAAATATGCATATTAAAACTTCTCTCTTAATGGGTGGGCGCCCTTTTCGATTTAAAAGGATAATAAATTGCCCGAGTGTCTGTGGAAATAGGTTAAGTTGACTATCTTATTTACTTTTTTTTTTTTTGCCCCAAATTATTAACTATTTAGTTATGTCATCTGTGCGGAGGAAAAACATAACACGGCCCAAAAACAAAAAAAATCAACCGTCTCTTTCAGTTTTTATTTTCGTGGTACAGGTCAAAGCGAAAATGGGTTCTTTCTTCTGTCAACTTTCTACCATCTATTACCCCTCTCTCCCACCCCCAACGGCAACCCCAACCCACCCAAAAAATAAAAAAAAATAAAAAAAATCTCTACCATCAAATGTTAATTCCACTCCTTGGATTTTCTCCACCACTTTTACCCCTTGTGCACGATAGATTTTTTTTTTCCATTAATCTATTATATTAAAGAAGAAATCCTTTTCTAATTGTTTATAACTAACAACCATTGAAAATTTTTCACGACAATTACAAAAAACAAAAGAAAAATTAAACTCATCCCACAATCAATTTCCACTATCACTTAAATTATTTTCTTCACAACCAATTTCTACTTTATTTAAATAATTTCCTCCTCTTACAAATTAAATATACTGCACATCGATAAACCACACATCCCATTATTCATCTATTATATTAAAAGAAAAGCCTTTTTTTAACTGTATATAACTAATAGATATTAGATATTTTTTTATGCTAGTTACAATATATATATATATATATATATATAATATCAAACCTATCCCACAACCAATTTTTACAACCACTTAAACTATTTTTCCTACCTACAAATTAAACACACTACATATCTATAAAAAAATATATTTCATTATTTATGCAGTTATATTTTCAACTTACGACCATGTATAAATTTAAATTCATTACATATTCATAATAAAGAATATATTCCATTATATATTTATATTTTCAATTTCCTGTGAATTGTTCATATATTACAGATATTATTTGCTATTCGTGTAAATAACAGTATATTATTTATTTACCACTGATATTATTTGCTGTTTGTTGCATCTAAATATTATTATTTGATATTTTTTTTATTTTTTTGCTTCTTTCTTTTTATAGATTTCCTTAGATTTTTTTTAATATTGTTTAATTTAATTCTTTAGACATATAGTGTGAGTATATCGATTGCTAATATTACAACTGAAACAAGAAGAATTTGAACTTAATATAATATTCGTGCTATTAAATTATAATAGTTTTTCACAATTGATGAAGTTTTGACAAGAATGGAGATTTTCTCAAATTGAACTTTTGTTGTCTCCGTCAAAAGTATAATAAAGGGGGTTAAAAAAAAAAATTAAGACATTGAGTTTAGGTTGTAAGGACATATGTCAATCTCATGTGGCATGAGTATTTCGGAAAAATGGAATAGGAATACATTGTTTCTATATTACGTTTTGAATGGCAAATTATAAAAATTTGATAGATTAATCAAACTAGACAATAATGCATTTTCAATTTTCTCTGCCAGGAAATAAAGAACAATGCCATGATTTGATTTGAGTTCTTATGATTTTTTTTTTTTTAATATCCGAGAAAAGTGTAAACATGATCATTCACTTTTGTGTGATGTTTTTATTTGAACTCTTTGTCCTCTCTTTTTTTTTCCTAAAAATGGAAAAAAAAATCCATTTGAACCCTCCATCTTGTGCTACTCTTCTATCTCAATGCTTCACCATTTTAATTTTCCTGTTTTTGTCATGGACATTTTAATACATAGCAACAAGGACCTATATCGATTTGATAACCGTTTATTTATTAACAAAATCCACTTTAGAAAATGTTAATGGAATCATTAGTCCACAGACGACGGAACTTGTTCTAAGCTTTTTGAAAATGTGGCTCACTTCAAGAAGAGTTAATTAGGTGAAGCATTCAAATATAAGAATAGCAAATTATGATGATTCAAATATAAAAAGTTAAATGATTTAAATGGAAAAATGGTAAAATATTGATATGAAGATGGGTGCCAAAGCTGTTTTCACTAATATGTTTCCTAGTTTTTTAGTTCCCTTTATTAATCAGGATTTGAATAGCTCTAGTTTCTTGGACCCTTTATCAGAGGAAAAATTAGAGCCAGGCTGATTCTGGTTGTTATCTTGTATGGATCTTTTGGTTTTGTGTTGGTTAAACATAGTATTTCTCCACTGATAAAAAAAGAAAAGAAAAGAAAAGAAAAATGGTAAAACATTGATATAATTCAAATAGAAAAGTTAAGAAACGAATAACCGAAATATAATAATAGATTAAGATGGATCACCTATACATGGTTTACCTAATTTTTATCTTTCCATATGTATGTTTCCTAACTGGATTTAGAAAAAAAAAATCTATATATATATATATATATTTTTAGTGATGCCAATCATATTAGAAATTCATCAGATGTAACTAATGATATTTCATTTGGTATATGATTGTACGATATATTGACAAGAAAAAAAAAAAACACTAAATAGAAAGCCTGCATCTGTAGATCGAATGTTACATAATAATATATAGATATTTTCTCAATTTATCCATTGAGGAAACCTAAATAAAAAATTCTTTTCACTATCTTGGAGAAAGAGCAGATGATTCATAAGTACTTAGCTATAAAATAAACATGTGAGTATTATGCATAAGTATAAAAATCTAATTAAATGGTGACTTGTTCCATAATTGTTAAAAAAATTATCAACTATTGAAAAAATAAATTAAGATAATTATTGCCCAATGAATAATGGAAAGATTTGGCCAAAAAAAAAAAAGAAGAAGAAGAAGAATGATGGAAACGATTTATGAGTAATTTGACAAATATGATTACATGATAAAGAGGTTATAGATTAAAATAAAATAATTCCAGCTTTACCACTCTTTTAATTTAACTTTTTATTTCATATATAGAATGAATTTTATCTATTTATTAGGAAGCTAGAGATTTATATGCTTGGGTCATTTATATATGGATTAGAAAGAGAAATATTATTCAATTGGTTATGTTTAGCAATCTATTAAACCTGCTATTTAAACTTCGAAAAGTTTTTGGTAGAAAAAGAAAAATTGAGAAGTTTTATTATTCTGGGCCATGCAAATTTAGGCCGTTTTATCTTTTTCATCTTATCGTCGTAATATTTGGAAGACAAACATTTTTTTTTTTTTTAATGTGATAACAAATACAGCTTTCCAATATTATTTCCCATTTTTCTGACAAGTCCGTGGTTAGGGTTTAATTTCAACTTAAATCTTCTCGTGATTACTCGAATCGCTTAACATTTAATTGAAGTCAATTAGGTAACATTGGAGTCAAGATCAAACTTAAATTATTCAAGCTTTCAGTGTGTCACTTCGAATCAAGTTCCAATTGAAATTCCGACTTGGTTTATAAATTCGTGGCTGTCATAATATTCCTTTTATTTTTTATACATGATATTACGGCTTTATCAGACAATTGAACCTCATGTATACCATTGAAAGATAAATGGTCATAGAAAGTGTGCATTAGCCACTGAGACATAACATCAATCAATTCAACTGAGATTTACGTAAACGAAAAGTTGTTTGCAGCATTTCTCATATTGGTCGAAAAGAACAAGAGAGATAAATTGCAGTAACGCATGATGGGTAGGAGGATAATCAATGATTTGTTGCGTATTGTCCATAAAATCAGTAACTGATGTGTTGGGTTTGATTTATGATATGGTATTAAATGAAAAGAACTAACGCATTGGAGTCACATTCAACACGGTCACGTGGGTCTCGATTAAGAACTTCAAGGAATAAAGTTCATCATACGTAACTAATAGAATTATATTTGGAAAATATAGAGGAGAGGGACAAATATTTCACGGTATGTTAATAGGCTAGATTCAGTTTTTGGAAACGTTAATTATTTTGATGAGCGATATATTTGGGATGTTATATTATACCTGATTTGAAATGATTTAAAATGTTTTGAAATGTTGGGCTCAAGTATTCAGTAGGTTTCATTAGTCTAAATTTGAGATAAGGAAAAGAATTAGGAAGGGGAAGAAAATAAAAAGTGATATTTTCAAAATATTTCCCCTATTTGAAAATGAAGGAAAACTGGAAGGAATGGATTTAGGGGAAAAAAAATATTTATTGTCCGATAAAACTTGGTTCCTCTCCAAAAAGAAGGAAATAGGAGAAAAAGTGAAGAAATTATTTGTAAATCCCCCTTCCTTAATGTTACGGTCCTGCGTTAAGTCCACTTGTACATGTCTTTCAGCGTTCTATTCTACATTGTCTGTGATCTCGATGATTAAAAGTTGAGAAATATATAAAATACGAATCTTTTAAGAGTTAATAAATCTCAATAGTGGAACAAAACCGACTAGCAAGGACAAACAATCTTACGTGCGCAACAATCCATGCAATGGATACGATCATCCGACGCGGGAAATACGACTGAAAAAATAACGCAGAGAAAGCAAGATAACAAAAAGCGGTTCACTCTTTGAACGAAAACGCTATTACCTAACCAAATATCAAGTTTTTAAAGAAGTTTTATTAATGGGTTGAAGGAAAGAGAGACAATGTAATCCCCTTTAAATAAAAGATAATAGAATCATTGAACTATTTTTTAATACTTTTTGAACCATATTAGAATAGATTAGGTCATTCTCATAAGAAGTGACTTTTAGAAAAACCGTTATACTAAGAAATAAAATCATATAGCATTTTATATTAAAGTGAACAATAGTATGATAAGAGGTGTTCCAATTGAGTTGTTACTGATGGTATTAAAGCAATCCATTAGCTAGAAGGACTGAGTCCCTACCTAATGATGCTCCTAAATTTGTGCAATGAAATTGATGAACACATCAATTCTTTAAAAAGGGTAGAATTTGGTAGCCCTTGGATAGAAGTTGGTAGAATTCTAATAATCGAGGTACTCCAAAGTTTAGCATGCACAAACTAAGTCAATCTTTGACGATGACCTTTTAAAATGCTACTGCACTAAGGAAGAAAATTGTGCGATATTCTAGACAATACTTTAGTAAGAGAAATTTTAATAGGGTTATTACATAATAAAAAAATATAACAAATAAAAGAATAGCACGCATAAGGAAATGACTATTTCCGTTTTCATGTTTAGTTAATATTGTTGGAAGGAATGAAGGAAAATAAAGTTATTGATTGATTAAATTATTACTATCTATTAGAAGAATTACATATGATGAGATCAATGTTTAGGATTAGTTTAAATGGAGGGTAGAACCTTTTAAGTAGATAATAGAGGAGTTACATTATAATAAGTAATTCAAATAGATAGTTAAACTTTGAAGTGATTAAAATATATAATTATCGTTATGATAACTAGTTTTAAATGAAGGATTAAAATTGGAAAAGTTATCAAATAAAATGAGGGTTTTAACTTTCGATTTGAACTATTTATTATGGCATTGATCTCTATTTTAACATCTTAAAAATTTGATTATCTATTTTATTTAAACCACTTATTATAATGCTAATCCACTATTTTGAGCAATTAAAAAGTTTGAATCCTTTATTTAAACCACTTATTGTAATGTAAACCTTATTCATCTTTGATATTTTCTATTTATGGATAGAAAGAGAAATTTTCTATGATGCCTAGTACAATAAACATATAATAGACATTTAGACCCTAAACTTTTCTTAATGGTCAATATGTACATTTCACTTCATGTGCTTTTAACGATCTTGTCTTTGAAACTGAACATCTGCAACCTTAGATTTTTAGAAAAATTGCATTTTGACTTCTATGTGACCATTTTCACTCTTAAATTTACTTCTCCACTCTCTCTTTGTATATATACATATTGATTTTAATAGCTTTTATCATTTTATTTAAGGGTAAAATTACAAAGCGCCTTCAATAGAAGGTGAGAAGTACTAATTATTAAGGCGCTTTTTAGTGTAACAACTTGGAGTTTGTTGAATTCTAAGTTAAGCATACTCAGATAAGAGTAAATTTTAAGATAGATTACCTCTGGGAAAGTAGTTGCATCAAAGGACAAGACCGTATAACATTTGGCATCAAAGTAGACAATACCTCATTAGATGAGTTTTGATTAGGTCTTTGCAAATGATATCAGAATAGTATGTTAGCCAAAATGGCATAGTTTGCACTTAGTGGTGGTCAACATGGCAAGAATATCAATTCTATAAGGAGGTAAAATATACTACCCCTAAATAAAAAGTGATAGAAATTTAATCATTAAGGTATCTATTGGTATCTATTGGTATAGTAATTTAAAATTCATCGAAATTCTGAAGTTAAATGTGTTCAAAATAAAGTAACCTCATAATAGGTGATCTATTGGAAAATAGTTATATCAAAGGACAAAACCTTAAGACATGTGATATCAAAGTGGATAATAAATCTGTGGAATGAGTACCAATTAGGTCATTACAAAAATAGTGAAAAAATGTTCTAAACAATATGTTTTTCAAAGATTTGAGTTATACATGCTCAGTTTTAAAGAGAGGAGAATATATATTTGCATTTTACCCATGATATAATATTCTTAGCATTATACACTCTGGCGTTGAAACATCTAACATCAATTTATTCGACTCAAATTACGTCAATCACACGTTTGCTCTATTTCAATTTTGACAAAAAGATTAAGTGAGACAAATAAAAAGAATTGTACAAAAGAAGATCTCTTAATTAATTTGGATGCAACAAATAGTATTTTGATTTTGATATATGTTAGGGTATTGAATGAAAAGTACAAAAAAGGTGGGGGTCACATATTCAACAATTTCACATGGGTTTTGTTCAAGCAAAGCACAATCTTTAATTGTTGATACAAAATTTAAGGGAAAAACCTAGTGAGTGTAATGCAAAATTACAGATCCGAAAAGGTCGCTAATCACAACCTGCTTTTGACACAGTAAAGAAATTTTTTTGACTTAACCGGTCCTAGGTTAGGTAACGTCTCACATCATTGGTTCAAAGTGTGCCATTTCATGCTTTGTCCATTTCCATCAAGTGAGATTAACAATCCAGTAGAGCTTAGGGTTGATTTGGTTGGACACGTGTAGGGTTTGCCATAAGTCGGTTTTAAAAGAAAATAGGGTTTCAGAGGAAAATAATTATCTTGTCTAGCATTCCCACATTTTATATGCCATTTCTTTATTTTAGTTATTTTTTCTATTTGAAAGGCGAAATCCATATATTGAATTTTTTTTTTTATATATATATGACTCATTGTCCTATTGTTAAAAAATGAGTGGTCTCGATACCATCCAAGTTATTGTCATCAGTTTTACCATTGTAAAAGCCAATAATTATGATCTAAACAGAAAAATATGATAAGATAGAAGAAAAACCAGCTTATTGCTAAGTTTAATTAATTTCTAACTACAACACAATAATTTTATCCAACCTACTCTTTTCGTATATTTTCTATTTGGAGATACACTCCAGTATCGATTATTATGACTTTATCTGTAGGCAATCCATATACGGGAGTCCATAATTTATATGATTTACGTCTATCTTCCTTCATATCCATAGAAGTTTCTTCGTTTTAATTTAATAGAGTGTTGGTCATCATGTGACAATGAAATCTGTAAATTGGGACTTGGGGGGTTGGCCAGACTCACCAATTCTTCATAATGTCCAAGACCCAAAATGGGGTCAAAATATTACATTTTTAGTTAGGGAAGGTGAGAGTTGGAGGGATCTTTTGGAATTTTTTAAGCCTTTGTGTTGCTTTCAGCTGTGTGGAAAAACACAATAAAGTACCCATCTTTGGTTTTTGAGAATGACATAATTGTTAATTATTATCACTACTTTATAGCATTTAGTATTATTATCAAAGTTATACGAAAAAGTGTTGTGCAACATGAATTAACAAGTTTAAAGAAGAAAAAAAATTATTACGGCCATTATAGTTTAATGATATATATATTGATTTTCTATCGAGATGAATTCGATTCAATCATTCCCTCTACTAAAGTTGTAATATGAAGTATTGACAGAAATAGAAGAGGAAAAAAAAAAAAAACTTACCTTTTCTTGAACATATTATACATTTTATAAAAAAAAAAAAAATTTTGTAAAATTTTCTTCTTCCGATTATCAAAACTTGTGACCAAGGCACTTTTCCCTTAGTATTATTTTAAAAATCTTAATTGGTGTTCCTAATTATTTGTTAAAATATCAAATAAAGAAACTTTACATATTTTCATATATTTACTTTTTTATGAAGTGTGTAGTAAAATTGAAAATTAAACACGAAAAGCTTTTTTAAACCTTTAATAAATATCACAATATTTGTTAAGAGGGTCTTTATTATTGTTGCTATTATTATTATCTTGAATCAGATGATTTGCATGAGACATGGAGAATCTACGGACTAAAGATTGCTAGGGAAAGAAAACAGAAAAAATCATGGCTAACCTAAACTCTAATGAAAGCTCGTGGAGACAATCTTTCTTGCCCATGTCATTAGCCATAATTTGGGGCTTTTGTTGACAACGTCCATAGGTTTGATGTAAAAGAAATGCGCAGACAACATGATTAATCAAAGATGATATATTTTTCTTGATGGTCAATGCCCCAACATAAGCGTGAACATGACATAATTGAGGGGATTATTTTTATATGCCTTACTTTGAGACTTTTAGAGAAAGTGATAGAATAACAGGCGGCTAATTCAAATTGAAGGCTTGCAAGCCACAACTAGAAGACAATTAAATTGAATTTGAATTTGCACTAGGCTTAAGTTTTTGTTTTGGCCTATATATTAATTATTATTTTTATTTTATGACATGGATAACTTGGATTAAATTGAAAAACTCTTAAGCCTTTTCGTATATTCTCAAAATTTCTAATTACCTTTTACGTGTGCGAACTATCGATTGTCACAGGTTTTGATAGTCGAGCCAAGGAGTCCATAAGGCTCCTAAAAGACAAAAGGAAAAATTATGTTTACGTATTGATTTAAACCCATAATTTCCATCATCGGACGTGAGTGCTCAATCGTCTGAGCTATACAAATTATTATTATTAATTAGTTTATTATAAATATATATGTGTGTATATATATATATTTACTAACAGCATGCTTTTGCAAATTAAAACATAATCTTTCATTATTTATACATATTGTACTATCTTGAGCTATTATATTATACTATCCAGTATCCTGAAGTATTATTTGTTGGCTAAAATTTCTATTCATGTAAAATTTTGCCAAGGTTAATTTTTTTTTTTCCTTTTTATTTCAATTGAAAATCAATATTTATACGTACTATTTTATTAATCGTGCAGATTTTTAAAGTGCAAGACATAGATTAAGATCAATATTACGATTTTGGAATTTATTAATTTTAAAAAAGCAAAGAAATCTCATGTTTTGAACTATTATCGAGTATGGTTACCTTATCATGTATGAATTTTTCATAGAATTTTACTTGTTTACAATTACATGTAACAAATATTATATATTTATTAATTATATAAAAAATATTACTAATTTATCTCTCACATCTATAAGATGCGACCTAAGTACAAAAATGCAACCCAAGTATTTTTATATGTATCGTATTTTAAAGATATAACATATATTTAATTACATTAATATCACATCTCTTAAATGTAACATAAGTATAATTGATAAATAATATTATTAATTTATCGAGTCTATCTCGTATTTATAAGATGTGACCAAAGCATTTATACTTGTGTTATATTTTAAAGGTGTGACATATATTTAATTACGTTAATGTCACATCTTTTAAATGCGATATCGGTACATATATCTATATCATATTTACAAGATGAAACATGTGTACAATTAATGTATGTCATACCTCTTAAATGCAAAATAACTAATGTAAGTAAAACATCAAATTGCATTTATCAAATGCGACACTTTTATTACTTTTAACGTCCTATTTCTCAAATATGATTTAAGATTTATGTTTATATAATATTTTTCATTTAATTCATATTTATGTAATATTTTTTTTAAAAAAATAGTAGATATATGTTTCATTTGAATTTTCAATAAGAAGATACCTCATTTCAACAAATATACTAAGATCGTGGGCACATAAATTAGCACATGGGCAATGATGGGCAAACATGTTATGAACATGAAAATACACCTACTTAGCATGAGCACCTACTTGCTAATTGCAAGCAATTGCAAGCTTCTAAAACTGACTAAGTATTTAAGGTATTCTTAATTTCTTACAGCTAATTAAATTTCAAATTTTTATTTAGAAGTGGTAAAAAAACTAAGTGTTATGTTGTTATTATTCATTAAATAGAATTGAAGTTCAATCTTATAGAAATTTAATTCAAATGAACTAGAAAATAATAAGTTTGTTTTCCATATCCTATATGCAAGTCAGGTTCAAATCCTATGTCATGTGGAAAAATAACACTTCATTGACTTCACTTTGTGTGAACTCAAGACAAAATATCCCTGGATAGAAGAGTGTTTGTAGATTTTCACTAGAGGTGGATGGTGAGACTATGGACTTGAATCTTTAGTGATTGGACTTGAAAGCTTGATGGCTGAGTGATAATACCTATAGAAACACATCAAAGTTTGGTTTGATGTGAGTATTCTAATGCTCAAGTAAATCTTACGAAAAAGTGGTAGAGTGATAGCTTATATGAGTAAAAAAGTAATCATACTTGAGGTTCTCATCACCTATTTATATGGGACGAGGCCAAAATATTTTAGAAAGATTTGAGTGTATTGCATCTACGTATATCTTCTTAAATAGACAATTGTATCTAATTAAATATTCATCTTCTAAAAGTCGGAATGTATTTTTATTAAAGATTCACCATAGACTCGAGTGCTTTTCTATCTACTTTGATATGGATAAGGACCAGGTTAGGATAAGCTATCATAATCAACCATGTAAGCGACTACTGATAATGCAAAGTCCTTCGGTGGAGATCAAGATGAAGTGACAAAGGACCCTTCCTAAAGGTTGGTCAAATTAAGTTAAGTAAGTCAATTTGCTTATAGGTAATGGAGATAATTTTATCTACGTATATCTTCTTAAATAGACAATTGTATCTAATTAAATATGCATCTTCTAAAAGTCGGAATGTATTTTTATTAAAGTTTCACCATAGACTCAAGTGCTTTTTTATCTACTTTGATATAGATAAGGACTAGGTTAGGATAAGCTATCATAATCAACCATGTAGGCGACTACTGATAATGCAAAGTCCCCTGGTAGATATCAGGATGAAGTAACAAAGGACCCTTCCTAAAGGTTGGTCAAATTAAGTCAAGTAGGTTAACTTGCTTATAGGTAGTGGAGATAAATGTACACTAAAAGTTTGACTTGGGGTTAGGTTAGACTATACCTTAGACACGAACTAGCAATAAGTCAGATCAGCTAAATTAGTTTGATTATGCATAAATGGGCCTTCTTATGTTACATAGAAGCAGGAGTGAGGTCATATTGGACTTAGGAGTCTAAGTTTAAAATTTCTTATCAACAAAGAGTAGCAATATTATAGTTATTATTGCTCAAGAATTCTTGAAAGGATATTAGGCTTATGGTTGAATTGGTGCTTGGGGATCTAATTTGTATGAAGAGCAAACATGCTATTGAAGGCATAGGAGGTAGTTTTGGCTTGTGCACTCTGACACTTAAGTCAATGATTTAGTAAAATATAGAAATAACAAAATAGTGGAGGAGATTAGGGTTTGGATCCTTTACTTTGAAGGCTTTTGTCAATATTTATAAGAATGGAAAGGATGACTATGATAAGTAAGATTCTTTCCCTTGATTCAATAGATCTTTCATTATCTTAGAGTTGATTGTGGAGAGAATATTGAAAGTGCAATCTTATTGCTATCTTTATCTAATGCACTTCATGTTACTCCTTTAAACATTTATGCCACGAGCTGCTTAGGTTTGTGGGCCTAAAGTGAAATGCACTATAAATAGTTTCTTTGTTGGGTCCTTATAATTAAGCTTTAGGTGAAGTTATGTTAGGAGCTTGAAAGTGTACGTTAAAATCATTAGTTTTGAGCAAAGTGGTATGAAGAAGTTGTATAATTTTGTAGAAAGTTTCTTAGTACAAAAAACGTAAATTTTAAGCACATAACTTTATTGTTTCAAGCATTTGGAATGTGATTTGTCATACTACATGGTTTAGATTGTTAATTTATCTAAGTATGAAACAACAACTAAGAATCCCTTCTCAAGGATCATGATTCTCATAAGAGTCGTAATGTTTTGTATTGCTTGAAAATATACATATCGTGTAACTCATTTGTTTACTATGTTTATCGCATGAATTTTTTCATATTTTCTCTCATCCGCTCTCTCAAATTGTCAAAAACCTTGTGAAATCATTTTTCTATATATCTTAATTCCTTAAAGTGGGTTGGAAACATTAATGATTGTCATGTAAGTTTCTTAACTTAATTGTGTCAACATAATATTCCATACAATAATTTACTTAGCAATATTTGTGTGGAGGACGTTGAATTGTTTAGAAAAAGTGTCATACTATACCTTTAAACCATTTGTTTTAAATTTTACTTTTGTTCTGTTCTAACCTTATAACCTCATAAGTCTACCTATAAAAAATACACTCACACTATACATGAATATAAAATTGTGAATGTAAAAGGAACAAATAATAAGATAAAATAATTAATAAAAGGGTTATAAAATAAAATGAAGTAATAAAGAGTTATGGACAGGGGTGTTATTGGCATTCCATAAAGACTAAAAGCCTTAGCCTATAAAAGCAAAAGACTAGGTCAATAGTCATTCTTTTTCTACCCCTCATGCGCGTTATTAGTTTAAATAAAGGTTTTTCCGTAAGATTGAAAAAGAAATCAACAACTATTTAGATTGAAGAAGGAAATCATGATGAGTGTGATTTATGATAGTGTTCTAGTGCATCTCATTGTTTTAGCTTAAGAAAAGTTCATTTTCGATCTAGGGCAAGGGAAGAAATGAATTTTCATAAATAATCCAAGGTCCTAAACAACAAGAAATTAAAGGAAATGCTAAATCTCAACACTTACAATAAGTTTTGCAATCTCTGTTGTTATTATTATGAGTTTCTTGATGTTTTGTTGGAAAAGTTGATTGAGGATTATAGAATTGAGGAATTTTAGTGATTGGTTGTTAAACAAGAAGAAGAATTATGTTTAAAGATATTGGACTTGTTGATCGGGATGGTATATTGTGTTAGTGATAGGGTTTTGATGTGAAGGGGTTGATTTTCCAGAGCAAGCCTAAGAAATAGAAGAATACGACCTAGGAACACATGCATGATCTTGCTTGTAGTCCTTAGGTATGTGTTAGAATAAAGTATAAGTGAGGAACTTGAAGAGCTTTATGGCCAAGATGCCAAGATCCACGTCGAGAAAGATCATGGCTAAAGTTTACAATCATAATCTTAGACGTAGACTTGCCAAGGTTTTCATAAGGGAATCAAGATTAGGGTTTACACATGTGATCCCCAAGCATAGTCTTGTTGCCTTGTCCTTTCTCCTTATTTCTTATTCTTTAATCTTCTAAAGTGTCACCTAATCGATTCTAAGTTAGTTTAGAAGTTTAAATTGGATCTAAAACCTATTTGGACTAAAAAACATAGTTAAACAAGCAAAACGAATTTTAAAGCATATTGATACCAAAAGGATCTCTAACATAGACTCTACTAGTTACTCTCAGGAAATAGATACAGGATATTGTTTGATGGTTGTGCTTGTAAGCTATAAAATGTAACCGAACTTAATTAATACTTTTCCTTAATAATTGTGCGTTATATATGCTTGGATAGGCCCATAGGTTTAGGAGGATCAGTAATCTTTGGATAGCACCTCGATAATCTTTATGCAATGGTTTCCTAAGTGAAGTTTTGCATTGCAATGATTTGGGTAATTCTATTGGATTCTTGGATTCTACAGTGTTGGGGAAGACCTTACACTAATACCTATATAGTATTATATATATTTGCTTGTTTAGAGTAGTGAGATACTACAAGTTTTTGGATTGTGGAATTATGCTGCTTATTGAACTAAAATGAAGATTAAAAATCGATGGTCGATGCATTAGTTACTGAGAATTGTATGTGCAGATGTGAAAGTTTTGCTTGCTCATGTGCATATGCGTGTATATCTTTTACTAGACATTGCTCACCATTTAGGGAATTTTTGTTTTTAGTTTTAAGAGCAAGATATGAGGATTATAAACAATATTATTATAAAGATTATGGTTATTAGTATAAGGATTCGAATGGAGGATATGAATATTATTATTTTGATGTCAATCAAGGAGTAGCATGAATTTTATTGACTTCTCTAAAAATTGAGAATGATTTTTCTTATTTTGTTATTTTATTTTGGCTGTTGGGAAGGTTACTCGAGACTCCATGATTAAGTTAGGAAGTTATTACCGATGGTTAGACTTTTATTATGAGTTATTGAGTTTCTAGCATTTGTTATCTATTATATTTTTCTTTTGAATAATATATGTTTTCCGATCCACGATCCATGTTGGTTGTCACGTTCCGAAGCGGTAGAGTCGTAACAGCCCCGTCGTGTAAACCATCCTAAGATAGAAGTTGGCCTTACAACCACTATCTTAGACCTAATTTACACAAGGCGTCCACGACTAATCCGTTTTGAAGTAAACAATTTGTAATTTAAATAAATCATTTACCTATAAAAGTGAGGAATTATATATATATATATGTTATAATTCAGTTATTGTAGTTAAAGTTTACAATATTTCTTTGTGGTATATTTCCTAGTTATTACATCATTCGGAAATGAAAAATAATTCTAAAATAAAAACTTAGACCTTAAAAATATGTGTTTATTCTCCAATGTTTTTCCTCACTCTCCAGGATTCAGTAGTTGCTAGCTTCAGAATAGTTGTTTGCCGCTTCTTAGCTAGCACCTGCACGACGTCTATAGGGATGTGAGCAATCACAGCTCAGTAAGTTAGGATGGAGGACTTAAAACTATACTATACACACAACAAGGTTTTCAATCACTTATTAGGTGCAACGCATGTGCAAGCAAATGCCATCGCACGACGTTGTCCAGCCGGTCATGAGATTAGAGAAATTACGCCCGCTCTAATCCGGGTTGAGAAGTTGCCATTAATGCAACAGCTCACGACCAAACCCAGACTTGTATAATGGAGACCTTGCTCTTCCCGCGACTACCTTCGAACCACTGTCTTCACCCTCACCGCGACCTCCTCTCCTGTCACTTAGTTCGACTAAGGATGAAGAAGGGACTATTTTGCAATCCTGCGCTATCTCTTTTAAAAGGGTCGGTATTTGGCCGGAGAATCCTAAGTTCCCTTAACGGGTTGCCATGCATGTCCGATTATGATTATTGGTTGAATATTTGATTAAGTCCAGTTTAAGGTGATCAATCATTTCATACAAATCATACAATACATGCCAGAGCAACAAACAAAATCATAGTATCACCCATGACCAAGCACATACACACATCCAACTATCTAACAAGCACAATTAAGCATAATCTTAAGCCTCCAAAATACAGCATCGTATTAATCCCAACTTACCTCGACTCTTCATTCACTCACTCGAGGTTCGATTTGCTCAGGCCATTACCAATCATCCTTATAACACAAACGTGGTTTCAGCTTTTCATATAACTATTATAGGTTCATTTTATCTTATAACACTTATTGTTAGGTTTTGTTTAGGGTTTAATATGCTTAATTATCTAGGTCTTAAGTCTTTTATAATTATTCTAGGGTTGGGGTTAGGTTCGGATTCGGTTTCTGCATCGATTTCTAAATCAGGTTCTAGTTCGATTTTTAAGTAGTGTTTTATATTCCAACCCTAAAAATTCGTTTCAAACTATAATGTGAAATTAATCACATTACTTCCCGATCTCCTAAATACCATCATTACCCTTAGTCAGTATTTATTTTATTCGGTACACTTAAATCCGTATTAGTGTATCGAATTCGCTCCTAATGTGATAAATTTTTACATTTTTCATATAATTCCATAAATTCAAGTTTTCTATCAAATTTATTGGACATTTTTATTATTCTCAAAATATCAATTTTTATTATAATATTTTCTATTTATTATATTTTTTAAAATTACATATTATATATTGTTACCTTTTATGTACATAATGCACTTCTAATATTTCTATCATCCTAATTACCATCTCTAACATCAATTATCATTTAAAAATGTCTAAATTCATTCTAGATCAGGTTTTACACCTAATTATCCTAATTTACAAAATTAACTTATAATTTACTATGTTTTTCTATTACTAATTTACTACATAATTAACCTAATAATTACATCTAACACCCTAAATGCTATAAGTATCATACTCCATCAGATTTTAACATCCTAAAACATATACTTATTCACTAAATCAGTAATTAATAATTTAATTACTTAATTAACCTTAAATTACCCATTTTATGCCTCATTTTAAGGCCTAAAAATTTAGAAAATTAGTTTTTGAAAAAGGGCTTCATAGCACTGTTCTATATCATCTAAGTAATCTACACAAAAATTTTGGGCTCGAAACTACACTTCGAAGGTCATTTATTTCTAAACCGAAACATGCTCTATTTTGCATGATTTCTTAAGGAACCTATATCACGAGATATATTTTCATCAAAATAATATTTTTTATACAAACTACATACAAAAATATTCCAGAATAACAAAATTCATAATTTTATAATAATATTTACTATTTTTACAAAATTACACAAGAATTGGGCTGGAAATTGGACTCACCGATCTAGGTGGCTCCGGCCACCGCCGGCTGCTGTGGCTTTGTCGGCAGGCTTAGGTGCTGCCACCACCGTGTGGTGGTGGTGGTCGTCTACTTCCAGCTGCTCGTCTGGTGAGGGGTCCCTTTAAAGGCACTAATTGCACAGTTTTTCCTAATTTTTTTCTAACTTAAATTTTTCTCTCAATTTTCACCTCTCTCTATTTTTCTCACTTTCCCAACTGCCCAAATGAGCTCTGTGATTTTTCCTGCTATTTATAGGGATTTAGGGGATTTATTGTGTATTAAATGGGACAAGACAATTGGCTTATCCCTTAATTTTTGGTTTTTATGTTGTCTTAATTTAATTGGACGATTTTTTTTTCTAATTGCCAAGACCTATATCTGGATCATTCCTTATTTTTCTTGATTTTTCTTTATTTTTCATTAATTAATTATGAATTTTCTTTAATTATTTAGTATAATTTTAGCACATTACGCGTATTTTAAGTAATTACGCGTATTTCTATATATATGTAAATTCATATATAGTACAAATAAGTATGCATAAATATTATTTAGGTCATTTTATTATTTTTAGTATATATATAATTTATCTCTAGCGATTCGTCAATTATCGAAATGCATTTTACGCATTTTCGATAAATAACACGTTATATATTTAAAATTTGAAATTTTTATAATCTTTTATTTTATTGCCTATTTTCTTAAATTTAAGTTTACGGGATCAGTTTACTAATTTTTCTAGCTTTACTTTATAATTTAGGTTTGATTGAGTCTTTCAACTGATTGAAACCTCGAATGGTTAGTTGTGGGGTTTACATTGGTTTTAAGGCAAAGATAGTTTTTGTTTATTAGGAAGATAAAGATCAAAGATCGATTATACGATCCCAAGCCCCAGGGCTCTCTCAGGTAGTCTATTGAGTTGTTTGAGGTAAGTTAAGCGCCGAAAAGCAGTGCTTACCCCAATTTGATTTGCTAAACTACTTTACTCTCCATGCCATCCTAGGTATTGCTAAGTTGATCATCTAACATGCCAAGCCGAACCCTCCACTAAACTATAGACTAAGCACTAAATTTGAATGCAGTAATCTCCATTGTGCCGAGGTTAAGAAGAACTATCAGGAGCTGACCATCTGAGGCCAACCCTAATGTGAGTCGTCCCTGAACCAACCACTGTCCAACCCCTTCTAACGTCAAACAGGCTTGAACCGTGGTGTACCTTTGCCTGGACTACAATATTGTCAGAATCACAGTAAAAACGCATATGCATGCATTATCCTTTACTAACATCCGTACTGTCCTTTCTGACAAAAGACATCCACGTTCCTTCTTTTGCACGATTTCATATTTTTCTTGTAAATTATTCTCTTATCCATTCTTTTGTAATTTTTGTAACTTAGGATTTGCCTTAATGGAATGATATAAATATCGTCATATTGTAAAAGTTGAAATGATATCATAATACAGACGAATATACTGAACTTTTTCACTCTCAAGCTAAGTGTTTCTCTTACTCTTGAGCTATTTTTATTTAGCTCATTCTAGTGTGGACTAGTGGCAAGTGACCTCCAACTATACTTGTACGTCATATCAAGTGCGACCTGAGCTCGTGTGAGGCATTGGTGCATCATATCCTTCATCGATGTACAGGAACCCCTACTCAACTTTCTACTATCATTTACTATTCAAGCCATCTTGCATCTTGAACCCATCCCTTTGGTTATGCGTGATATCAAGTTCTTATGTTCATCTACGAGTCCGTATCATCTTGGTATTAAAGCTTGGCTACATTCGAAACTGGATTCTGTTAGTGCTCTTTTATAGTTTGTCATTGCTCTTGTGTGATAGTGGTTATATTGTTAGCTTTAAAGTTTAGTAATGAGAAGTGTTTTGTATTTTGTTTTCCCCTGTTTTCAATACGCCAAAATAGAGTTTGGTTAACTGTGTGTCTGTTGAGAAATTTTCATTGTAAAGTAAACATCAATGTCAGATTCAAGCATATAAGGAACTTTGGGAAACCAAGAAAGTGGTACTTAACATGGTCAAGGATAAGAAGGAAGCTTCTCACCTCAGTCAGTAGGTGACCGCTTAGATAGGCTTATCAATTTGGTAACTAGATTGGTGATTGTCTTATAAGAAGATAGATAGTGAGCTACGAATAGCCTCATTAGGGAACATAAGCAACAATAACGAGGTAATGGCTAATTTAGCCGAACGAATCCCCCAACTCAACCACCTCCAGATAAAGGAGTTGGTAAGGATGCTAGACGTAGGTTAGCGCTTGAAGAGATTGAGGAAGAAGTTAAAGGAGCTGATGATGCAGAAGAGTATTACGAAGTTGAAGAAAGAAATGTGCGAACCCTTAGATTCGAAGGACTTAGGATGCGTATCCTAAGTTTTTCTAGAAGTGGTGATGCTGAAGACTACCTAGATTGGGTAGATAAGATTGAAAAGTAGTTTAAATGCTACGAAGTGCCTGACAATGCAAAGGTTAGACTTGTTGTGTTGGAGTTCACTGGTTATGCCACCTTATGGTGGAAGAACTTACAAGCCAGTAAAAGAAGGGAAGGAGAACGAAAGATTAGGAGTTGGGATGATAGGAAGAGAGTCATACAAAAAAGGTTTGTGCTAAGTTATTATCTGCAGGATACTTTCAAGAGACTACAAGAACTGAGGCAAGGAGGATCGAGTATGGATGCTTACGTTAAAGAATTCCAGATGTTAATAATCTGATGCAAAGTCATACAACTAGAAGACCAAACTATGTCTCAGTTCATTAGTAGATTGAAGCATACGATTGGGGATGTCTTAGAAACCCTGGACATTAGAACGTTTGATGATGCAATTCGAGCAGACCAGAGGATAGAAAAAACATCGAATAGGAAGATTCCGATCACCCGTTAACTGTACTGGCAATAGCCAACCTGTTTTGAGCAAACCTGTACGAATGGAACTGAGCAAAGTCATTGAGACTCGATCTACTTAGGTTACCCGAGTAGAAGAAAAGGAACCCCCAAGGAAGTTTAAGAAGGGCTAAAGTTCAGGGAGGAAGACTAGTGAGATCAGATATTTCAAATGCCAAGGATTTAGATACATGGCCACTCAGTGTTCGAATAAGCGAACGGTGGTGATCAGAGGCGAAGCACTGACCATAGAGGTCGACAGTGTAGATGAAGAAGTAGAGGAGCTAAAAGAGGACGGGCAAGCCAAGTTATCCAATGAGGAAGTCATCTACAGCAAGGAAAGCAATTTCATGCCGACCGCTCTAGTATTGAAGGGGACGATGAGTACCAGTCCTGTACCTGAACATGAATAAAGAGAAAATTTTTTCCATATTGGGTATAAGGTGAATGAATCACTATGTGCGCTGATTATTAACAGTAGAAGCTGTACTAATGCAGTCTCTGCATTTATGGTCCAACAATTGAAATTGATCATGTCCCACCCAAAACCTTATAAGTTTTATTGGCTCAGTGATAAGGGAGCCATATAAGTAAACAAATAGGTATTTGTGCCGATCTATATAAGCAGGTATCGAGATGAAGTGCTTTGTAACGTGCTGCCATAAGTGCATCCTACCTTCTACTTGGATGAATATGGATGTTTGACCGAATAGTTATATATGACAACAGGAGGAACACATGTTTTGTGGAGCATCAATGGAGAAGGTTGAAATTAGGTCCTATGACTGCTGAGCAAGTAAAAATCATGTAGTCTTAACTTAGTCAAACCTTGAAGAAGGAGGCTTTGGTTTTGACTCGAGTTGAACTGAAAAGAGAAATGGAGCTGGAGGGACCTACTTATCTGCTTGTCAGGAGGCTTCTGGAGATGAGACCTCAGGAAGAAGAGCAGTCGTCGAAGTAAAAACCCTACTAGAGGACTTTGCCGACCTGTTTCTGGAGGAGCTACTAGAGGGTTTACCCCTAATTTGAAGCGTTGAGTATGTGATCGACCTGCAGCTAGGGGCTACCTTACCAAACAAGCTTGCCTATAGGCTGAACCTTTAATAGATTGTTGAGTTGTAAAGGTAAGTAGACGACCTCTTGAAGAAAGGGTATGTATGTAGGTCCTTAAGTCCCTGTGTTGTGTTGACATTGTTAGTGTTGAAGAAGGATGGTTCTTAAAAGATGTGTGTAGATAGCCAAGTCATCAATCGAATCACCATCAAGTACAGATATCCTATACCCAGGCTTGATAATATATTAGATGAGTTAAGTGGAGCAAGAGTATTCTCCAAGATCGATCTTAAATCTGGATACCATCAGATTTGAGTGCATGAAGGAGATAGGTGGAAAATCGCATTTAAAACACGATATGGTTTATATAAGTAGCTTATAATGTCATTTAGGCTATCCAATGTGCTGAACACATTCATGCGACTTATGAATCATATGCTTTGAGAGTTACTGGGAAGGTTTATCGTAGTTTATTTTGACAACATTCTAATATATAATCTTAACCTGAAGACGTACCAAAAGCATCTTCGATAAGTGCTTACAAAACTCCAAGTTGAATAGCTCTACGCCAATTTGAAGAAGTGTGATTTCTACCAATTTGAGGTGATCTTCTTGAGATTTATTGTAACTAGAGGTGACATCTGAGTTGATGAAGAGAAGATAAGAGCGATTATAGAATGACCCAAGTTGACCTGTTATGCCAATGTGAGAAGTTTTCATATCCTAGCATCATACTATCGCAAATTCATAAAGAATTTTAGTACGATTGTAGCCCTACTCAATGCACTCTCGAAGAAGAATGTTGAATTCAGATTGGGTGAGAAAGAGAGAAGAGTTTTGAAGGTGTGAAGAAGAAGCTAACTATAGCCCTCGTCTTAGCTTTGCCAAGCTTCAACAAAGTATTTGAGATAGAGTATGATGCGTTTAAACTAAACATAAGTGCTATACTGATGCAAAAAGGTCGACCTATTGCTTGCTTCAGCGAGAAACTTCGAGAAGCCATACTTAACTATTTCGTCTACGACAAGTAGTTCTACTCCTTAATCCGAACCCTAACGGTGTGACAGTACTACTTGCTGCTCAAGGAATTTGTGATCTACACCGATCATAAATCCTTGAGATATCTAAAGAGTCAATCAAAGTTATCCTGGAGACAGGTTAAGAGGGTTGAGTTCATAGATGGTTTTTCTTATATCGTAAAATATAAGAATGAAAAGAACAATGTAGTGGCTGATGCCCAATCGAGACGACATACCCTCCTAACCGAACTGCAGATAAGGCTACTTAGTTTTTCAACCATAAAAAATTTGTATGCCAAGGACCTATACTTTGGTCTTATTTACACTTGTTGTGAGGAAGGATAGATACTGGATGACTATCACAAAGAGGACAGATACTTATTTAGAAAGAGGAGGTTACGTATCCTAACCTGTTTTACGCGAGAACTATTAGTGCGCAAGGCGCATGAAGAGGGATTGACAGGACACTTTGGCCAATGTTGAACTTATGAGGTATTATCTTCCATATTCTATTGGCCAAGAATGAAAAGAGATGTCTAATCCATGGTTGAAAAGTATGCGACTTGCTGAAAAGTGAAGAGTCAAGCCAAGCAGGGATATTACCAACCCTTGCCTATCCCGACCAAACTATGGTTTGAGTTAGGTATAGACTTTATGTTGGGATTACCGAGGGAGTCCTAAGGGAAGGACTCCATCATGGTGGTTGTAGATCGATTTAGCAAGATGGTACATTTCGTGCCATATTCCAAGACTAACGATGCTTCAACTATCTCTTTTCTTTTCTTGCAGGAGGTTATTAAGCTTCACGGTATGCCTGGAATCATAATTTCGGATCGAGACCCGAAGTTCATGAGCTACTTTTGGAAGACACTTTCGAGGCAATTGGGAACCAAGTTATCATGCAGTATGTCCTACCATCCATAGACAATTAGGCAAACCGAGGTTGTCAACTGAACTGTGGGAACTTTGTTATGGGTCCCTGTCAGATGAAACATGGCCGATTAGGATCTGTGTCTACCAATCATCGAATTCACCTATAATTAGATCGCCTACAACGTCACAAGCATGTCTCCATTCAAAGTCGCCTACGAGTTCAATCTCGAGCTCCCATTAGACCAAACACCTTAACGGAGAACTGATGATGATGATAGGCCAATCGTCGAGAAAGTTGAAGCCATCAAAACCATGCACTAAAAGGTTATAAAGCAACTGGGTCGAGCTGCTATTAAGCTTGAGAAGTGAAGCCAAGGACGAAAGAAGAAAGAATTTCAACAAGGCGATTTGGTTTGAATACACCTTATCAAAGAATGATTCCCAAACTTGAGGAAGGGTCAATTGTCTCCTAGAGTCAACGGACCTTTTAGAGTGCTTGAAAAGATCAATCTTAACGCCTATAGGATCGAATTACCTGAAGGATACGAAGTCTCAAACTCTTTCAACATTGCTGACCTTCAACCTTACACTCCTGAAAACGAGCAAATTGGACTTGAACCAGTTTTGATCCCAAATCTCAAACAACTTGGAGGGGATGATAGGGATTAAGGATCGATTACATGCTTTCGAGCTCAAGGGCTCTCTCAGGTGGTTCACCAAACTGTCCAAGGTAAGTTAAGCGTTAAAGAGCAGTACTTGCCTCAGTTTGATTTGCCAAGCTACTTTGCTCTCTATGCCATCCTAGATGTTGTCGAGTTAATCAACCGGCATACCAAGCCGAATCCTTCACTAAACCGTAGTCCAAGCGCCAAATTTGAATGCAACAATTTTTACTGTGCCGAGGTCGAGCAAAACTGTCAGGAGCTAACCATCTGAGGCCAATCCTAATGTGAATCGTCCTTGAACCAACCACTGTTCAGCTCCTTCGAACGCCAAACAGGCTTGAACCGAGGTCTACCTTTACTCGGACCACAATATTGTGAGAATCATAGCAAAAACGCACGCGCGTGCACAATATCCTTTACTAACATCCGTATTGTCCTTTTTGACAAAGGATGTCTATGTTCCTTCTTTTGCACGATTTCATATTTTTCTTGTAAATTATTCCCTTTTGTTTTTAGTAAATAAGGACCATTTTTTGTAATTTCTGTAACTTAGAATTTGCCCTAACAGAATGATATAAATATCGTCATACTATAAAAGTTAAAATGATATCATAATACAGACGAATATACTGAACCTTTTCACTTTCAAGCTAAGTGTTTCTCTTACTCTTGAACTATTCTTATCTAGTCTATTCGAGCATGAATAAGTAGCAAGTGACCTGTAGCTAAACTTGTGCGTTATATTAAATGCGACCTGAGCTCGTGTAAGGCATTGATGTGTCATATCCTTTGTCGATACACGGGAACCCCCTGCTTAGCATTCGACTATCATTTACTTTTCAAGTCATCTTGTGGCTTGGATTCATTTATTTGGTTATATATGATATCGGGTTCGTGTGTTCATCCATATATTCATATAAAAGATGTTCAATGGTATTGATTATAGAAAGTTTAATTTAAGGAGAATTTTTAATTATTTATTTAATGGAGATATTGAGAATGTAGAGCTATAGTAAATTTATAGGTTCTGGAATACCTAACTTGTCATTTGAATATAGAGACATATTGCAGATTATATAGTATCACGTATTTCGAGACGTTACAATGCATGTTGACTCAACTTGATCCTATCAAACCTCCATGGAAAAACGACTCATTTTCTAGTAGTAAGAGGATCTCAAAAGGCAAAAATATGTTTATTTCCATTTTACACCAATAGAGATTAGTGATAGGCTCGATTTAGTCAATATTGACAGGAATTTCAAACCAACATCCAGTTTTATTATTTTTGGTCGATGAAACAATTGATTATGTAATTTGGCAAAATAAATTAAACCTTTTAAGCACATTATGTTTGAGAAACATTAGCGATAACCATGACTACACCAGTTTGGTGCCATAGAAGGGAGAAAAAACAAAAGTGTAGCCCCCTCTTTGTAGTTATTATGTAGCGCTTTACCTATCCTACCATTAAGTCGTGCCCGACCACTTTCAAGTTTTGGATCACGTTCGTGGCTGTATGCTTAAGTTTAATGTTGCCCATAAATGAATAATAAATTTTTTGAGGAAATCCTTTGGATTTACTGCTTACTGGCTTGGGTTGCTTGTTAACACGTCTAGCTTAGGGTATGAGAATTCATAATCTGATTAAATTATCTAATTCGTATAATACATGCATGCAACGAAATCTTTCCATCGTTAATCCATATCTTTATAAATCACATTATCCTATACACGAATTAAAAAGAAAAAAAAAAAAGCTTTTAAAAATATTCATCCTACGTAACAATATCCACACACAGATGAGATGATAGGAGTATTATCGATGTCGCCTATTTATTTATAGGCCTAATTTGATTGCAA
The DNA here is from genome assembly GCA_024138005.1 of Lumnitzera racemosa. Lineage (NCBI taxonomy): Eukaryota > Viridiplantae > Streptophyta > Magnoliopsida > Myrtales > Combretaceae > Lumnitzera > Lumnitzera racemosa. The sequence continues at coordinate 13,505,457 of JAMXBC010000008.1, read as the reverse complement.
GTTTCTCAAAATGGAAATCCACAAAAACTCACTTTTTAGATTCTTCAATTTATGGGCTGGCGAGGACTGACTTTTTCAATGTAGTTAAAAAGGGTACTTTAGCTAAAATGCCTAAATCGTATCAGCTTGGCTTCTTACAAATGGAACATATGAAAGAATTCATTGTATATGCTATAAATTATATTCGGAGTAGTTGTAACTTTTTTATATATATCGTTTTGCTATTATTTTGGTATCATTTTAGCAATATTTTTAAAAACCAGGGTGATTTTAATAACAGAGATATTGATAAAATAAGTGGGTATTGGCTGCAAAGTAAAATCAATAATAATACAATACAAGTAGGCATTAGCCATATGATGTCCGATAATTAATTTTAGGAGGCATATGTATAGTTTTTAGGCTTTCCTCTTTTATCATTATGGGCCATGCAAATTGCTCATACCTGCTGTAAGTGGATATTGAGGCCCAATCTCCGGGAATGGGATCCTTTTTAAGCGTTAGGTTAGGCCCGTCCACAATGCCAGAGATGAACGGTTCTAAAATATAAACCCGTCAGTTCCTAGGGCAAAGGTTAAAAAAGGAAATTCCTTTGGCATTGCTATTTGCATAATTTTTTTTTTTTTAATATTCAAAATTTTTTTTTGGAAATTTACATTTTTTTTAATAAACTAAACAAATGCCCGATGGCCAAAAAAAAGAAACAAGTGCCCGGATTAACGAAGGGTATTTCATAACGAAAAGTCGACTGCGTTACTGAATTCCAATCAGAGAAGACGTATAGTATATTTCTTAAGTACTTTAATTTATTTTTAGCTCTTAGGTGGATCCATCTTATTCATTTATTTTTTAAATAAGGAGAAAATAAGCAAACTATGCTCTATATGAGAAAAGCTTCATCGGATAATATACTCAAGATATTCGTATATAAGGCACAAGAAACAATCATGTTTAAATTTATGGGATTAGTAATAGTAGTAGATAGTGATAGATTGAATTCTCTATTGAGTATTAGCAATCTAGGCTCCTCTTAATGGCAGCCTAAGTTTTAGGTTCTTTCTTTTGATTTATTATAAAAATATTTCAAAAATTGTTTTGATTTGGATACTTCGATTTTAAGTCAAAAAAAAAAAAAAGATTAGTAGAAAAACTCAATCAAGATGATTAATTGATATAGGTGGTAGAGCTGTTTCTTTTAAAAAAAGTTCTTGCTGATTCTCCAAAATTTAAGAGATTTATAAATCCCTAAATTAGAATTTATAGCGATTATTTCTAATTTTCCCTCTAATAGACAACAATGCAGTCTCTTTGTCGATGGTGGCTGTCCAGCCATTCGGCTCAGCTCTTGTTCCAAGAATGCATATGGCTTGTGCGTGGATGTCGACGTGTCCTGACAAACTTGGTTGGTCATGATATCTTGGACCTCGTGTTTGTGCTGCCTGCCTGTGCTGTATCACGTTCGGATACGACGGTGTCATACTCGTCGTCCCGACTCCGGTATTTTCGCGCTCATACACCATGTGAGTGCACGTGCCCATGAAGTCATTGCTGTTGTTTTTGTTTCCAAAACTGTATATTGTGTAGAAATTCACGTCTATAGAGTAACGTTTCATAAAGACAACTTCACTATATATACATATACATATATATATATATATATGTAAGACAGTAATAATTTCCAAATTGATAAATAAAATCTGTAAATAAGATAGATTAGATAATTGTAAGTCTTTCATGGATTAAAAATGAAGGTCATAAAAGAAATTCTAGGATGAATTAATTACCTTTTTTTTTTAAGTAAAAATAATCAACCTTTGTAAAAGTTAGTAATAAAATGTTTTTTGCTAACAGGTTAATAGCTCAAGGTATGAAATTATATATACGAGTAATGAATGATTACTTATTAACTAGAATCAACTTATATCTAGTAAGCAATATATTAATTACCCACAACACATATACACAAGTAATGAATAAATATGGTGGAATGTAGAACCAACAGTATGATAGTCGTTTTTCTCTAAATATTACCAATTACCTCTATATAATATATATATATTATATATTAACTTAATTAGAGTTAACCCACTAAGTGTACATATAAGAAAGAATTCACTTGTAATACATCTCATATATATATATGGCCTATAAATGCCGAATACTAAATATATGATAATTGTAGTAGGTGGTTTCTAAAAAACTACCAACCATATCACCACGTATTTATATATGATTGGCATTAACATATAAAATGTATTTATATACATTACTTAGTAAAGTTTTTATCGTGCATATATATATATATATATATATATAAAAAGTTACTCCTACTAACTTGCTTATTTATAAGGATATAATATTTTTATTTTATAATCTCAATCATTGATTATATATAATAATATTTTAAAAGAATAAATTAAAAAAATTAAGATAATTCAAAAAAACACTTATAAGTTTTAACTTGTCTCTTTTATAAAGATTTTTAAAACTACTAGTTGATGTCACATTTGTTATGTTTGTGCAACTTGAAATATTAATATCACGATAAAAATATATTGTTAATTAGATGTAATAGTACATATTAGAAATATGGAAAAAATATCACAATGTTTAACATGTAGATTTTTCTCTAAAAAAAAATTTCTCATCTTAAAAAATTATATAATTTTGTCAATATATAATATAAATGTATTGATAGAAATAGTATATTTGAGAAAGAGGAATGAGAGACTTAGTGATGGGTCAATTTTCATGACATTAGAATTAAACGTATCGAGAGTTTAATAGATTTGTTTGTGAATGTGTATACAAATCCATCTCCAATTTAACGTTGCATTGATGTTATAGAGATTAGAGTTGGAGAGATTTAAGAAGAAATAGTAAATATAAAAAAAGAAAAATATTAATGAAAAGAGAGAAGAAAAAATATGAAAAAAGAAAATTGAATGAATTAATAAATATATCTATTTTATAAGATATTTTATAATTTTAACAATATAGTCAACTGTTGGTTTCTTTTATATATATATTATTATATTAAGGCCTAAATAGTAATTTTAGAGAGTGATAATTACACGAAACTCTTGAAGTTTCAATAATATAGGTATATTTCTACAAGGTTATTTAGTGTTTTATGGCAAAGGAAAAAGCTAACTTAATTTTTTATATACTAAATTGCATTAAATCTCTCTCTTCCTCCTGCTAAACTCCTTAGTAATCTCTAATGGAGGGAGAGGTCCCTTTTCCCTCCCTTCACCGCTCTTAATTTATAGATTACCACCACGGATCCCAATATCGTGAATCCATCGGAAGTGATCTCGATCTTCTTCTTTTTTTTTGTTTTTGTTCCTGCTAATTCCCATCATTGTCGATTCGTCGGTGTCACGATTCTACCACCACAAGTCCACTTCCACAAATACAGTTTGTTTAAAAACTTGAACAGATCGGACTAATATTAATTTATCATAGTATTTATATATATTTTTTCGGTTTTTGTCCCTTTATTCCTTTTTCTGGGGATTTATTACACTTACCATGGTATCATCCATGTGGAACATTTTAAAGCTTGACGATCGAATTTTTATACTTAACTCTTCATCTGTCAATTCTTTTGTATTAGTGCTACAATTAACGTAATTTCTTTTTATGAAATGAATGAAATCCATAAAAAAAAGAAAAGAAATGATCCTTGTGAATCACTCAATAAAAGAACCGTGCGGTACATAACACACGCAAAATGAGATGGCCGTGTAGGTATTTTATGTGCAATGGAATCTTTTACTTTTCTGACAGTCTGACTTTTTTTGTCCTTTTTTCGCTATACGACGGTCTGACTTTACATCAAGAAAAGGAATTGATTGGTAAGAAGTTTCGTTGGGAACATTAACTTCGTGTTTGTCATCCCAAGCATTTTTATGTAAATAGCTAACCTAACTTTCGTTAGATCATATATATATATATATATATATATATATATATAGATATACATATATAAATAGACCACAAAAGAAACTTTTGTTAATTATTTAAAAAAATTAAAAGACAAGATTATTTAATATAAAAAGATAAAATTATTCTTTAAATCGTGACTTTCATATTATACCCTACATACGTACAATTACATTCTTTTTGTCATATTTTTGAAAAATTGGTTCATGAATTCAATGAACTGCTACGTCTATGCATATTTTTTCATATACCAAACTCCACTAATGACACAACATAAAAATAATTACAGAATTAAAAATATTTTTCATAGTAAGATGAACCCAAATTTTTGGTCGGAATGAAAGATCGGTCTATAAAAGGTGAATTTGAACAAGTGTATGAGCATGAACTGCTCCAAAATGCCTATAAAAAGTTATAAATTTTCGCAAAATGCCATTGCGAGCTCCGTATCAAGATAACTATCCATGCACTTACATATCCTTTTGAACACCCAAAACAACACGGACAACAACCACTTCCGGTGTCGCCGCCGTACCGGGGCTCTGAATTTCCTACAAAGCGGGCATGATGGCTTGCTTTCCAACCACCTATTAATACACTCTTCATGAAACTCATGATTGCATTCCTTCAATACCCTATTCTTCTCATACAAATATATTTCCCCTAGACACACCGCACAACTGGACTCCGATTGACAACCTCTGCTGAGCTCTCCGCCGCGGTGGTTGTGGTGATGGTGGCCGCGATGGTGAAACCAAAACCTTCTGATGGAAATCAGGCAACAAGCGATTATCACGGCTAAGGAAAAGGCTGTTTGGATTAAGGTTACTGAGCTGGCTTGATGGATGTAAGATGGGATATCAATTACCATATTTTTGGCCTATGCTTTTGTCGCATGTAATACGTATATTCGTAGGTAGTACTTACATAGACAGACGGGGATCACCAAGACATGGTTTACGTATAAATAATAGTGTGCATGAATTGTTCATCGGCTGTGTTTGCCGCGTCATTTGATCAGGTTTTGTCGGCCTTTTTTTTTTATATAATTTTTTTAATCTAAAATATAATGATTAGAACGGGTCTTTAGGCCATTTATCACTGTTTTAAAATGAGGTGACTAAAGAGTTTATTTCGTGAGATTAGGACAGGTTTTTTTGGCTATTTATCATTGTATTAAAATCTTGAGTTATATTACAACTTGAAATGAATAATTTAAATTTAATCTATTACATTAGAAGATTAGAAGATTAGTATTTATATGTTTAAACTATGATGGTTTTAGTATGCTTACTAAAATATTAAGTGAAGGTTTTTTTTTTATATATTCTTAGATATATATTATAATTTTTTTTAAAGTGTGTAATTAATATAAAAAATGTTAAATAATTTTTTATATTTTTAACAAGTAGCGAAGACATGGTTCATGGAGACTTATGTTTAGTCTTCGCGTGAAATTTTTCAGAACTGGTGCGAAAAAGAGGTCGAGTACTTGCGCAAATGTGAGCGGATCGTTAGTTGACTCATGAGACATCTAAAATTAAATATTGGCTTAGCCCAAAAAAAAGAAAAATTAAATATTGGACGTCTCATCCGTTATTTTATGTTGGGAGTCTAAGTCAAATTTCTACAGATTGGACATAGTTATATTTTTCGCCCTTTGCTGCTGTTGTATCTTTTTTTTTTTTTTCAGCGTTTCTTTCTTTCCCCTTTTTCTTTTTTATTTCGCCAGACATATATAATTAAGATTTTTAAGGTTACTTTGCTGAGAAAATGAATGAGAATAGGGAAAGTTATTATCCGCATAATTGAACTTTTGAACCATTTTCCTTAATATATAAATTAACCAAATTAAACTATAGGTTAAATTTATGAAATTGCATGTCTTTGTAATTTTTTTTTCTCAAAATTTATATCTTAAAAACGCTTGATAACTTAAAAAATAAAAAAACCTTTAGATCTTAGGGTTTCCCAGGATTAATTAACCAAGACAAAATCACTTAAAATAACTAACCAGAGATAAGGATAAGATAAAAGATCGAGATAAATGAAAAATTTATGTGAAAACCCTTACTTAGAGTAAGAAATTACTTGCTCATTTACTTTATTGAACCTAGTAAAGCTATATTTATAGCTATTAAAATCGTGAGTCAACTATGATCATACGAGTTTATAATTTTACAATATTTTTCTTAATTAAAACAGATACAAAATCATTTTGCTATAAAATTTTAGTAAAATTATTAATTTTAATATATGATTCGATAAGTTTATGATTTTATCAATTTTTTACGTACAAGTGAATAGTAAAATGTGAAAAGTAAAATGTAAAATTTCTATTTAGAAGAAATGGATGCACTCACATCTTATTACTAGCCCTCTTATAAGAACACAAGCACGTGCAATATACATATAAATGAATATGAATCCGAAATTATGATATCTATACAATATATATCTACATATCGGAACTTTATATAAGGGAGACTATAGTCTCCTAACAAAATGTGCCTACTTTATGAAACTAATAATTAAATTGATTTTAATAAGTTAGGGTTAGTATTTACATTCTCTAAGATTTTAACTTCTTATTTTGCTTAGGCGACTCCGATTGTGATTTCAAAGACTCTTACTATGGATGGATTTGGGTGATGAATTACCTTCGATGAATGGCATGTTGTTTATGTTTTGTAGTGTTGTGCATTCGTTATCTAGCTTAATATAAATTTAACTATAGTTATTAAAATCATGAGTTAGTTGTATAATTTTGAGAATTTTTGCTTTTATGATTTTTTTTAGTTTAAATAGATGTAAAAGTGTTTATGTATAGATTTTTTGTCGAATTATGAATTTTAATGTATGATTCTACAAATTAAGTCTAAAAGGTATTAATTATATTAAAATTTTATTAATATATATACATTATTTATCGATTCATATAATATATTAATCCTGTTGATTTTTTTGTATGAACTTCTAGCTGAGTTCATACCACAAAACTTCCGTGGCTCGGTACTTCATCGACGAACTTGAAACTTGTGGCACAACAGCATCATTTTAAGGAACAACTTGTTTATGAAAGTTTGGAATTCTGGGTTTTGTGTCAATTACTATAAGGACTTGCGAACTCGTTCGTTTCAGAGTTCTATAACAGTGGAGCATTTAATGAACAATTGGTATTTGGCAATCATCACCTTGTAAAATGGCTTTGGACCAACACTCTAATCATCATTAAAGAATCGTATGATATTATAAACAAACCAGGTAAAAGCGAATTAAAATACGGCATTATGAATAAATATTACAGCTCCCAACTTGTCTGTACTCGGCGGTTTTTACTTGTCTGTTTTGTGAAGATTTTTTAAACTATACCTTTTAAGTGGTTATTACTTGTTATATAGTGTTTTATGGTAAAAGTGAAAACAAGTTAATTTTTATCAAGTATTTTAAGTTGCATTAAGTCTCTTTCTTCCTCCTTCTAAACTCGTTATCAAACTCTAATGAATGGAATGGTCCTACGGTCATCTCTCCTTCTTAAACCTTTTCCCTCCCTTCAACGTCATAAATTTATAGATCATATTGTTGGAAACCAAATGATCAAGACCGAAAAACAATCAAGAACTATTTGATTTACAGTATACACACATTCATTTTTGTTTCTTTTACTTTCCTCACTGTATCCCTTACATTATGTTTTCTGTTTGCATACACTATCAGTACACACTATGTATTGCACAAAATAGTTCTTACACTGTTTCACGTATACACATTTTCACACACACACACATATGCTAACATACACTATTGTTAACTAACTACTAACTTTCTATTTATACTTTAGTACAATCAATTATATTTGTTGACTACACTTATCAGCTAGTTGTAATAGGATATACTAAGTTGCACCATAAGATCTGTATTATATCCCTCCAATACACCCCCTTTAACACAGATCACATGATGTTAATGATTCAACACCAAGCAGCTCCTGCAACTTCTTGAATCGATTTTCCTTCAGTGCTTTAGTAAAGGCATAATCCAATTGCTGTTCAGTAGAACAGTATTGCAACTGAAAATTATCATTGTTTACTTGATCACGTAAATAATGGAACCATGTTTCTATTTGTTTGCTTTACCCGTGTGCTCCTAAGTTCTGTGTTAGTGTTATTGCTTTATTATTGTCTTCAAAAATCACCGATGGTTGCTTCATGCTAACCTTCTTCTGATCTAATAACGAAGTTAACCAAATAGCTCGATATGCGCTAGAAGCTACGAATACATATTTTACCTTATAAGAAGATAAAGCCACAATCGGTTGCTTCTTTGAACACCAAGTGAATACTGTTTTGTTATATTTGAACATATAACCGCTTATAATCTCCCTATCCACTTTATCTCCACACCAGTCAAGATCAAAATAGCTAACCATCTCATCTTCAATTGTATTGACATCCTTGTAAAACAAAACACCATAATTTGATGTTCTCTTTAAGTATCTTAATATATGTTTTGGTACAATCAGATGGGAGCTCCTATGATATGGACCATAGGATCTATATTATACTCCCCCAATACATAGCACCATTAATTCCAATATCTATAAATCCATCATCACTTATCTTATCAATTTTTATTACTTTTACTATTTATACCAACATCGATTCATCAACAATCCAGTATTACGAATCTAACACCATAAGTCCACTTCCATAAATTCGGTTAGCTTAAAAATTGTAGAAACTTCACTAATATTAATTTATCGGTAGCATTTAAATTTTTTTTTTCATCCCGTAATTCCTTTGAAGGGATTTAGTATTATACTTGGTATGGTATCTTTTATATGAATTATTTTGAAAATTGAGATGTACCTACCTATTCCATTGGATTTTTGTACTCAACTTTTGGTCCATTGGTTCTTTCATGTAAATGGCTATATTGAAATAATTTTCTTTTATTAAATGAAAACCAAAGAAAGATAAAAAAGAAATAACTCTTGTGAATCACATTGAAAGAACTGTATGTACAAAACACATGCAAAATGAGATGGACATGTAGGGATTCTCTTTTCTTTTCTTTTCCTTTTTTTTTTTTTTTTTTTAGGAATTTAAATAGGCGAAAGATGGAACTTGCAGTGGAATCTTCTACTTGTCTGACTTTAAAGGCCCTATATGTTGACCGATGATTTTGTCTCGGTCGTGTGTGAATAGTTGCAAAATAAAAACACGACTACAGAGTCTCATAGGAGTTTCAGGAAACTACTTTGATATTTAAATCGGTTTTTTTTTTTTCTTTTTTTTTTTATCGTGTAAATGGAATTGTGAAGGTATGAAGATTTAGAGAATAATCTTTCATGTTATTTATGAACCCATACTCGGATAAACAGTAGGATTTGAACTTAAATCTCATTATTACTGATTTAGATCTTCGATTTATTTTATTAAAAAAAATTGCTATCAACACTAAATATCAAGATAAAGAATTGATTGGTAAGAATTTTCGTTGGGGACTTTAACTTGGTATATATCATACCAACCTTTTATATGTGAATAGCTGACATAACTTTCGTTAGATCTTTTATACGTGCGCGTTTGTATGTATGCATACATAAATAGACCATAGAAGAAAGTTTTTGTAGATTATATACAAAATTAAAAGACGTGATTATTTAATATAAAATGGTACAATTATGCTTCAACTCGTCACTATTATATTATACCCTGTATATGTATAAATTGATATTCTTCTTGTCATAACAGTAAAAATTGAAATCATTTGCAATTGTCCATCCTGAGACATAACTTATTGCAAAAGAACACGATCGGGAAGCGACATGACCTTGAAAGATTTCGAATGAAAATGAAGAAGTTTGATCGCTTTAACAGAACTGGATACCATTAAAAACACCTTCATCACTAGCATATAAGAACATAACTTAATCCAAAAAAGAAAAAAAGAAAAAGAAAAGAAAAAATCGCAACTCTTTAATGTCCAAATTATACATACAAAGACATCTTATAAATTAGTTAGATATTTTACTCTAAATAACTATAACATTTTTTTTTTATATATATTTATACTGAAATACGTAAGAAAAACTATAAATAGCGATTGGTTTTAGAAAGAAAGTTACTTTTAAACAATTGGTTCGTGAATTCAGTGAACTGCTACTTCTATGCATATTTTTTTCATATAACAAACTCCAGTAATGACACAACATTGAAAATCAATACAGAATTAAGAATATTTTTCATACTAACTTGGACCGAATCGTTGGTCGGAACGAAAGATTAATCTATAAAAATAAAAAATAAAAAAAAAGAGTATGAATTGCTCCAAAATACCTATAAACTGTTACAAATTTTCGCAAAATGCCATTGCGAGCTCCGAATCAAGATAACCATCCATGCACTTACATATCCTCATGAACACCCAAACCAACACCGACAACAACCATTTCCGGGGTCGCCGCCGTACCAGCGCTACGAATTTCCTACAAAGCGGGCAAGATGGCTTGTTTTCCAACCACCTATTAATACACTCTTCATGAAACTCATGATTGCATTCCTTCAACACCCTATTCTTCTCGTACAAATATATTTCCCCTAGACACACCGCACAAGTGGATTCCGATTGACAACCTCTGCTGAGCTCTCCACCGCGGGGGTTGTGGTGGTGGTGGTGGTGGTGCCGGCGATGGTGAAACCAAAACCTTCTGACGGAAATCAGACAGCAAGCGATTATCACGGCTATGGAAAAGGCTGTTTGGATTAAGTTCAGTGAATTGGCGTGGTGAATGTAAGATGGGATATCAACTACCATATTTTTGGCCTATGTTTTATGGGCATGTACTGCGTATACTCGCAGGTAGTACTTATATAGACGAACAGGGACCACCAAAACATGGGTTATGTATATTTGACAGCGTACCGTGTACGTGAATTGTCCCCAGGTTGTGTTTGGCGTGTCATTTGATCAGGCCATTTTATTAATTGAATAGTGCGGTTGCTAAAATGAAGTAAACAACCCCGTTACTTCGTGGGATTGTACCAGGTCTTTTGAGTATTTATCTAGTGTGTTGATTTTTTTTTTTTTCCAAACTATATTAGAGTAGGAAATTCAAAACGGTATTATAATGACTTAAGTATATTTGTTAAAATATTAAATTAAAATTTTTCATTATATTTTTAGGTATTTATCATAATTTTTTATGAAGTGTTTAATTAATATAAAAATTTTAATTTTTTTTAAATTTTAACAATTAATGGGATCTTCTGATTAAGTGTATGTATCATCAAATTTTGACTTCGCGAGGAATTATTTAGAATTGGTGGGAAAAGGAGGCCGAGTACACATGCGCCAATATGAATGGACCTTTAGTTGCTGTCACCGAGTATTATGTTTTTGTTTGAAGCAAATATTACATGGCGGTCAAAAGTAATATTTTGAAAGTAGTTTTTTTTTTATTTTAATTAACAAGATAAATATTATAGAAGTGTCTTAACTTTTGTGTTTTAGTAATTTAGTATCTATACTTTACACTTGTGCAATTCATTATTTGTACTTTTAGAAAATTGCAAACTAGTATCCCCATAAAATTGTAAACTTATAATTTAGTGTATGTTAATAGGGTAAAAAATGCAGAGGAAAGGTTGGTACTTATATACTTTTTGCAAAAAGGGGTTTGGGTTTTTTAATCATACATTTAAGGGTTTGTATTTATAAATTATCCTCATTTAAAGGTTTTCGTATATTTGCTATTAGTGAGATTTGACATAGCATGAACAAAAGCCCTCAATAAGGATAATTTATAAAAACAATCCCTTAAACACATATTGGATAAATGGAGGCCCTTTCTTGCAAAACCACAAAAATATAGACCCTTTCTTTACATTCTTTTAAATAAATTACAGTTAAATAAAGAATGTTTTTACTTATAATATTACCTTTATACATTTTATTGAATTTATTTTATTCCATTACTCTTCTAAACTTTTTTTTTTCTCCATTAGATATTTATTCTATAGTTTTAGATGGAATTGTATAATATTTACAAATAAATATGATAAATAAATTAATTTTCATTAGAGATTCAATAATTAAAATTAAAAAATGTAAACATTATAATGATATTTTATTACCATATCCAATGACATCCTTATAAATATGAGAACTGATATTATACTCTCATTCTTCCTAATGTTGTTTATACTTTATTGATTTATTTTTTATGTTCATTGTGCTTAAACCAAATCTCAAATTATGCTCATTAAATTTGAAACAGTAATAATTTCAAATAATTACAACTCATATACCCAACATGTTCTTTAATCTAATTGCTATCCAAATAAATTATAATGTTTATATATTTCTAATATCAATTATTGAGTCTTTTAATAAAATTTATTTACTTACTATATTTATCCATAAATATTATACCATTCCATTCAAAACTACATAGATAAACAGTAATTCAAAAAAAAAATACAAGAGAAATCGAACAAAATAAATTCAATAAAATGTGTAAAGGTAGTATTGTAAGTAAAATATTCTATTTATTTGATTTTAGTTTATCTGGAAAAATGTAAAGAAATGACACATGTTTTTACACTTTTGTAAAAATGGGCCTCAATTTTCTAACTATATGCTCAAGGGTTTACACCTATAAATTACCCTCATTTGAGGGTCTTCATCCATGCCATGTTAAATTCTATAAATGGCAAATGGATAGAAGTCATTAAATAAGGTTAAATTATAAACACATCCCTTAAATGCATAATAAGAAAAAAACTAAGCTCTTTTCTTTTATTTTTTATTTTGCTAAAACTGCACAAATAGAATCCTATGCTATGCATTTTGCCTATGCCAATAGTGTCATAAAGACAGTATTTTGCAACTTTAAAGAAGTACAGACATTAAATTATATTAATATAAAGTATAAATACTAAACAAATAGAAAACAAAAATTGGAATACTTCTATAGCATTTATCCCTTAATTAACTCATGAAACATTTAAAATTAAATATGGGACATTTGATCCATTATTTTCTATTGAGATTTTTTGTTTTTTCTTCCCTTTTGTTAGACATAAGGATACAATCGGGATGGGTTTTCTGAAACCTGAATCTGCCCTTATAGGGTTTGACATTTCCCAAAACTCTATAAAAACCTTATAGAATTTCATCCTCTATTTCCAAAACCTAACTCTATAGTGATGGGTTTTTATAGAATTCAAAAGACCTTATAGAGGTGAGTTTTTATAGGATTTATATCGGATTAAGAAGAGAATAGAAGGAAAGAAGGAAGTTAAGTAGGATTAAAATTATATTAATAACTTACACAATATAACAAATATTTTTATTAATATATATTTCTTTTTATCGAGTCAAGTTTTCTATTGGGTTTTATAATTTCAAAACCCCGATCCTAAATTCTATAAGGTTTTGAATTATATCCTAAAATCCAATCCTAAATCCTATAGAGTTTTTATTGAGTTCAACGAGTAAAATACCCTTAAACAACCCGCTCGATTGCATCCCTAGCCAGACATATATATTTAAGATTTATAAAGATACAATAAGGCAATGAATGAGAATAAGGAAAGTTATTACCCATTAGAAGTGTGCAAACGGGTTAAACAAGCAAATTCAATCCGGCTTACTTTAGCCCGCAGGTTAAATGAATTAACTCAACCTAGCTTACGGGTTAAACAGGCCAAAAAATCTTGATCCTAATTTCTTTAAAAAGCGGATTAAATTGGCTGGTTCAAGGACTAAAAGCATAACTATATTAAACGAGTCGACTTAAACTGGCCCATTTAAACTGGCAGATTAAACTAACTAGGCTCATATGCAGGTTAAATAGGCCAGTTTATGGGCAAAAGCCCACTTACACACCTCTATTACTCGCATCATTCAACCTTTGAACCATTTTCCTTAATATATAAATTAACCGAATTAAACAATAGGTTAACTATATGAAACTAGATGTATTTGTACTTTTTTTCTCAAAATTTATATCTTAGACACGCTTGATAACTTTAGAGAGAAAAAAAAAAACCCTTTAAATTTTTAGGGTTTCATAGCATTAAATAGTTAAGATGGAATTATATAAAATGACAAACCAAAGATAAGGATAAAATAAAAGGGATGAACACAAAATCTTTATCAAAACCCTCACCTAGAGTAAGAAAAAATACTTGCTCTTTCACTTAATCGAATGTAATAAGGCGACACTAAAATTCTTAATTATAAGGAATGGGATGCATCCACATCTTATTACTTGCTCTCTTATAAGAACACAAGCCTATGTAACATACATATCTATGTATAAGTATATGTGTATATATATATATATATATATATATATGAATCTAAAATGATAATATCTATACAATGTATATGTCTATGTTAGAACTTTATAAGGAAGACCATATTCTCCTAACAAAATGTGTCTACTTTATGAAACTGATAATTAAATTTATTTTAATAATTTAAGGTTAGTACTTACAAAATTTAAGATTTTAACTTCTTATTTTTCTTAAGTAACTTGAATTACAATTTTGGAGACTCTACTATGGAAGGATTCGAGTGAGTCACCTTCAATGAATGTAATGTTGTTTGTGCTTTATAATATAAACATGATCATAGTTATCAAAATCAGGAGTCAATTATACAATTTTATAATTTTATAATATTTTTCTTAGTTAAAACGAATGTAAAATTCTTTATATGCAAAATTTTGGTAGAATTATAAACTTTATTGTATAATTTTACAACTTTAAGGTTTTATTAGTTTTTGTACAATTCTATATAATTTTACTAATTCTACACATTCAAAGTAACAATAGAATCGTAATTTTAACTACTATAAACTTGAAAAGTATTAAGGGAAATATATAGGTCCTTGCATGTGGTTGTATTGTTATTTGACTTTCTTACTTCACAATTATAATATATAAATATCAAATTTGTTGCTCAACTGCTTTGCTATGTTTGTAATTTTGCTAATTATCTGTGGAAATCTTATGGTCATTTAATTTAAACTTTACTTAACAATACTTGGCCTAATAACAAACCGGACATGTATTGTATGCTTACATTAGTCCTTTTTCCTATTAACACTATGCATTGGTATGTGGGGCTAATGGGGTATTTGTGTTAAGTATGTTTTGTAAAGTGATACGAGGGAATTTCTGCACTTAGTTGTTTGATAACATACTTAGTTTGCTTGAAAGCATAATAGGAGAGGAAACTTCACTAAGTGTATTAGCTTATTCCCCCTACAGGTTCTTTATGCAAGCACCAATACCCAAGCCATCTCACATGACTACCTAATCTAAAGTGTATGGGTTTAGGAAGTCTTGGGGATTGTACGAAGGAAGTAGGTCAATATAGACCTTATAAGGTCTAGTCATTAATTGTACTAAGAGACTCCTTTAGATAATAAAAAATGTTAAGTTATTTTTATTTATCTATTTATCCATTATCATTTATTTAGTTATTATATATAGATGACTGAATCTACATGCAATCTTGAGGTAAAAGACATTTGTACATGTCTTGCAAATCTAACATGGTGTAAAAGTAACACCACTTAGGTCTCCAACCATAAATAATGGGATGTCACGTTAAGACTACCCATTGAGGTGGTTTAGTTCTAGGTGCTACAATAGACCATAAAATCCAGGAATACATCATAAATCCATGTTGGAGAACACAATAAAATCTAGTGAAACTGAACACCATAGAAATCCTAAGCACAAATTAAATTAGTAAAAGCCTATGTCCCATCATGAATAATTGACATACCATAAAATCCAGTAACACATGATAAATATATGTTGGAAATACAATAAAATTTAATGACATAACATAAACCTAAATTGGCTTTATAAATCTACATAAGAGCAATTGCATTGGGCTATATTTGCTAATGAGGACTAGGTTTATTTCTTGTATTTCATCAATGTCTGGGCTTGCTATTAGTATGGCCATAAAAGAGTTAAACCAACTCATGAACTATTTAAGTTCAACTTAATATTTATTATAGTTTAAGGAAATAATAATTAAGTCGAGCCTTAACTTCTAAAATAACTTACTAAGTCAAGCTTAAGCTTCATAATGTCTAGCTCGATTAACTTGCTAGTTTTATCAAATTTAAGTATTAATATGATTTTACTAAATATTTTTTTTAAAGAAATTAAGCTTAAATGAGCTTGCTTGAGTTGAATTTGAACTTGTTGGGTGATAATTGGAATTGAACTCGAGCTTGAAAACTTCAAGTGGAGTTTACACTCAAACTCTGCACTATGTCTTCTCTATTTGACTTATTTAAGTCCTAACTAATGGTTACGCTTATTGTGGTTTGATAAGATATGGATTTAAGTGGTTGTGTTTATATGTAGTTGTGTCTGGTTCATGGTATTTCTTATCTTACCTGAGTCCACTAGACAGTTATGCTTTCCATGGCTTGGGTTTAGACTTACAGATGGTTAGGTAGGTGGAATGGTCTTCATTTATTATAGGTATGGTTGACCAAGGGTGTATAAGTAGTCATATTTGTAGTAGATGGTTATAAGTTACATTAACCATTGCATTACTGGGTAGGTTTTGTTATAGTGGAGTGATGGGTCAAACGACTAATGGGATTAGTGAATAGTGGGTTCAATAGGTGGTGAGTCTAACGAGAAAAAGAGATTGAGCAGACGAGGAGGATAGTTAGGGAATATGACTAGTGAATAGAGCTATAATAGCCATTCAAAGGATGCAACTACTGAATAACTATTTATTATTTAGTGGAATTTCTTATCTCGAAAAAATACTTATTCATTTTGGGTAAGCACTTGTAACATATATGTTTATGAAATAGATGGTTAATAGCAATTTTAGTGCCCCTCTATTCCGTGGAGTGTAAAGGTGTTGGAGAAGTGATTGTACATTATAAATCAAGAGAGTATGGAAAGTATGATGTAGAAATCTATGCTAGAGTATAAAAATCTCAATCAAAGAGCTGGATCAAGACCTACTCAACAAGTCTATGAAGATATCACAAACTCTATAAATCAATCCTATATTTATATTAAGCATTCAATTAAAAAAAATAATGTCTCTCACCACTTTGGCTATTGAACTAAGTTAATACTTACATTAAACATTCATTAAAAGACCCTCCGATGGGGTTAAGTCAATTTTGAAGTAAACCTTCCACTTATCTAGATTGAGTAGATACCATACCAACTAAAGGGGAAAACACAAAATAAGAAAGAACAAAATACAAAACAAAGAAAGAGACAAGTGGCAAAATACCAAAATAACATGGAATTGCTTAGGTTAAAGGAAGGCCTAGTTTGGTAAATTTGAAATGCACTTAGTTGACTATATCAATTCTCATTCTTCCGCTTCGGTTTTGTCTTGATCTTGTAAAAACCCCTATTTTTATTTTTTTAAATAAAGCCATAATATTCGAGTTATTTTCAGTTAATCTCCATTTATGATGGAATTTCAACGAAAATGCCCAAAACAATCTCCTTTTCCAAAAGCCCTGCCTGGCCAACTTGCCAAACTCCATCACCAAAACACCCTGTAAAAGCACAAATTAGAATGCGTGCATAGTTACTCCCATCTCCAAAACAACCTTTAGAAGCACAAGATAGAATGCATGCATAGTTACAATATGCAACATGTTATCACTTTCTAGATTCTAAATTTCATTTATGTTGGGTTTATCAGTCCAACTCACATGGACCCACAGCTGTGAATTAAAAAAAAAATATATCTTAATGTCCATTGATAATTTTTATTCTTAATTTATTATATTCCTAACAATTTAGCCACTAAAAAGTCGATTTGATCTATCTATTACGCAATGAAGCTCTAACAAGGTGTAATTATTATAATCCCTTTTGCTAAAATGAAGATCCAGTTCAATCGATCAATCTCCAAACTTTTAGTTGACTAATCTATGTTGATTATCAAGCACCAATTTTAACCGTATCTTTTGTCTTAAAAAGCTTACATTTTTCTTTGAGATTTACATAGAAACCATATAGAATTCAAAACATACTCAATATTGAATTAATGATATTCAAGAGCAAAACCATGCAGTACATTTTAAATATATCTAAAATTTTTATTTTGCTTGTTCCTGCTATTGATGGGCGTAAACATATCATTTGATGATCTCATATCCCTTTTTTCCTTTTTTTTCTTTTCTCTCATTAGGCCAGGTACTGTATATTTAATTTTCGAGGAAGAGTCGATAATATTCCAACACCCAGGCACAAGTCCGATCTGGTCCCGCTGATTCATAAGTCTGGTTTTTCGACTTGTGAATAGTGATACCACAATTTTTTTTTTTAAAAAAAAAATCAAATATTATAGTAAAAATTGGGGCAAAAAGCCATGCAACATTTAGCCTATCTCACCAAGTAATTGTTGAAAATGCACACTAATTTAGGTATAATTAGATCCAACTTAACTCGTAATGTTAGCAATATAAATAAAAAAGTTTACACGCCATAAAGAAGTTTAAAAAATAAAGGCTAATCTCACATTACTAAAAATATATATATTTTTTAAATTATAACTATATATATACCGAAATAGATATTTTTTGAATGTATATTTGTTTTTTGTGTTGTTAATAACATCATAATTAATGTTGTAAATTGAAAATAATTTTTATATTTATATGGAATTACTTTGAATTTTTAATGTTATTTAATTCATCAATTTATTTTTTATTTTATTTTACCTAGTTTTTTTTTTTAAATTTTTGGCCTATTGGATGTAGCAGCTTTTTATTTATTTATTTATTTTCATCAGAGTTGGGACCTGACTGTTTCATAGGTCCCAGCCACCTACCAAGTCCCATCCACTGCTCTAATCCCGTGCTACTGGACCCGGCAAGGCAGTTCTAAACTATATCTTGTTCCACGCCCGTGCCTAGATCTAATCCTATCACATCGAGAAAAATTTATTTTATGTAATTAGACTACAAAAACTTTTGCATACTCATGGTATACTCTTTCACTGTCACTGCAGGTCATTTTAGCGTAACAATGTAAGAGTTAGATCTAAGGACTGTGCTGAACTGGTTTGAAACTATTCTAAACAACCAATTCACTAGCCGACGTAAGGTTGAATGAGGTATAACCCTTGAAATTGTAGCTCAGTTTCTTTTTTTTTTTTTAAATAAATTTCTTTTAATCTTATTCTCACATTTCCTTAAATTCCCGTAAATAATTTTTCGTTCGCTTTATTTTTTTATATTTTTTTTCCGAAATGTTTATAATACTTTATATCATATAAAGTAAAGTGAGAGAAGTTGTAAATTTTATTGTATTTTAAAATAATTAATTTAGATCGAACGAGCATAATATTACTTTAATATTAATATAATAAATAAGGTTACATAAAGTGAAAAAAATTGCAATTTACAAATGATTTGAATTTCAAAATAAATTGTTAACATGGGAAAAATAAAATTACAATGTAACTCTTAATTGTAATTTGTAATGGTACTTAGTGTGTGTTTGGAAAGAAAAAATAATAGAAAAAAATATATAACATGTGGGTTCCTTGTTTTTCTTTTTTAATATTAGAGAGGTAAATCTAACACCAATGGATGAACCAATCCTATTAGTTCATTAATCTATTGGCTCAATAAGTTTGACTAGCCAAATCACTTGAGTCTTACGATTCATTAGTCGATTCAAGCTCGTTTATCTTTGTGTGGATAATTCTTGGTTTGGAACCAAATCTTATAAAGATGTAAGTGGAGTTTGTGTAATTGAATCCATAAACTAGATGACAAGAACCGATTAATTCAATTAATCAGATTCTCATAGGATACACCCAATTGTTTGACTTACGAAGGAACACTTTAATTTTGTTTGTTGAGCTCTTTCTTGATCGCATGAAAAACGAAAACCAACCATTGTTATGAAAAATATTTAAGTGACAACCATATCAGAAGATTCTTTCAGCCAACTAATTCATAATTATATTGACGTTCGGTATGATGATCATTGACGGATCCATAAATCCTACGGATTCATGTTAAACTTATTGTGTCGTGACTGCTTATACCCTCGTCAATTACAACTTAATATATATGGGGAATATATTTGATTTTATTTTTTATTTTTTCCATTCGTGCATGACAACAATGGATTGATGGAATACCAAGGAAACATTGTTTAAGAAATAGGGAAATTTCCCCTTTTAATTGTGTTTGTTACATCTGCTCTAGAGTGGCTTAAATCTCATTTTGTGGCTCTCTATCAAGAAGTTTTCAAAAATTTGATAGAGATGGGAGGAATTGAATTGAAAAAAAAAAAAAAAATCACCGTTCTTTGAAGTGAAATTGATTTTGAAAGAAATATTTTTATGTCGAATCATACATTCAATATGTGGAATGTCCGAGGAAGTTTTATAAAATAGAGCGATTTAAATAACCATTTAATGAAAACATATTATACAATTTTAAAATCATTTTGGTATTTCAATAAGTCTTAAAAAAATATCTAAGTAATTTTCCCTCAATAATCTTTCCTTGATATTTCTCTCTTATCCAATGGGGAAGGAAAAAAAAAAAAACCTTTACTTTCTTGAGCCCTAATTATTTTCTCTAATTTTCTCTCATTTCATTTTTAGTTATTTATTTATTTGTTTATTTTCTAACAATATTACAACTTAATAAAGGAGAGATTAAAAAAAAAAATCCATTTCATTGAAAAATTAATATCATACTCCTAAACTACAATAACTTCATTATCTTTCTCTCATTACTATTTCCTTATTTCCGAATTCAATAGAAAAGTTTTAGTCAAAATCAGCATACTCCTAATACTTCTATCATGCATTAGCATGCATGCTCGAAATTCTCGGCAAGTCCCCTCCAAAGTTTCAAGTAAGGCTGCTAGCTAGGGCCACCTCGTTTGGAGTTTCTGCACTTAGTCATCGGTGTAGACCTTGGTCAGTGTGGTACATGAATTAAATCGAGTCAACGTCGAATGGTATTAAGCTCGAGATCAACCAAGCTTTTTCTTTTCCGAGCTGGATTCATTATACTTCTGAAGAGTTTAAACTAAGCTTGAATAAGCTCATCTAAATTTAATTATTTTGGAAAAAATATTATGATAATTTTAATTAAATTTATATTTAAGATCAAATTTGACTTGAATCACTAAAATCTGATTTTGATTAAGCTCCATTTGGATTTGATCATGTTATGTCTACAAGCACGCTATCCTAAGTATGTTCAAGCTCTAATTAGCTCAACTCCATGATGTAATCTAATTGTTTGAGTTTGAATTAGATTAACTTTTATTAAATCAATCTAATTCATTTCAAATAATTATCAAATTGAATTGGAGTAGCTTGTGTATGGGATCATTCTTTTTGTGATCTTGTTTCGCCTACCCACCCCAAGCAGAATGGCCCAGTCTTCGGATGATTCTAACATAAGGCTTCTCCTATGTGGCTGAAACTGGGTTTTGCCTCTACGCGCAAGTCTAAGTCTTTCTGTATCTGGTCCATAGTAGGAACTCACCTACCGAGCTTGTACGGAATTCAGCCGGTCAAATGTTGGACAACATTGTCGCTTCATCCGATGAATATATATTAATATGGTTAATTTCAGGTTGATTTATACCATGAAATTTGGTTTAATTTGATTTTTTTATAAAATCAATTTAATTTAATCATAATCAAAATCTTAATTTAATCTAATTTATTTCTTTAATTCTTATATTCATCATATATTTGAATCAATTATCTAGATGAATATTAATAATACTAATATAAACTCACCTATTCCAATTCTATGAATGTATTAGTATTGACTGGAACATTTATAAAATCTAAATAGTAGTTATTTGAAATATATCTGTTATTATATTATGAGTCTATATTTCGCTTATGCCTGTGTCATTTATTTATGCACGTGATCATTAGTATTAATGAATTTTTTTTTTTTTTTACTAATGCTTTGTGGATAGTTGAATGTGCATGGAGGTGGATATGGACAAGTGACAGCCATCAAGTTTTCAATTTGCATTCTCAAAATGCATATCATGTGCCATTATTTTATTTTTTTTTCCCAACAATCACGTGCCATTTGCTTTCTGAAATTCTCAAATCTTCGTAAAATGGTCGTGGAACCTTCTTCCTAAAGAGTTTCATGAATATATAAAGTTTATGATATGCTAGTCGTCCTCTAGAGACTAAGTCTCCTCTTGGAATTTTGAAAAGTAAAAAAATTGTAATAATAAAAAATATAAAAGAAAATTCTATTTATTTATTTTTTACTATCTCAATAATTAATTATATATGATAGTATCTTAAAGAATAAAAAGAAAAAAAATAGAGATAATATAAATTTAAATGATTTAAATCCTTTATTCACAATCGAGCTCTAACTGTAGTTGTGCCTGTCTTCATTCTTTCCTGGCTTCAAAATCTACATAAAAACAACGGTATTTAAGAAACACTCAAGATTAAATGAAAATATTCAACTCAAAACCTTCTTATGCATTTTAATAATACTTGAAAATTTCATTTTGCTTCCAGTTAGAAAGCGACAACCGTTGTCGGTATTGATAGGCATAAATATATTATGTTTTAAGTTGATTACTATATATCACAATTATAAGAAGAGAGAACATAATTTACTTTATCTCATCTCATAGAGAAAATAATATTTATATTATTAAATTATAAATTTATTATCACCAATTGGATGTGTTCTTATGGAGAAAAAAAAAAAAAAAGAACCAAAATCAGCTCCGCTCATTTGTCATCGTATACTATCTCACTATCACTCCATGTCATCTTAGCATGACAAAACTTGAGTTGCGTAATTAAATCCGTATACTAAACGATGAAAACATACGATTCATTCATCATATTCTCATAGAATATACGCATTGCTTGACTTATTTCGTGAGAAAATACTTACAATTTATTTATTGAACTCTGTCTAGATCACATGAAAGAAGAAAACCCACCATTTGTCTATGAAAACATCTAATTAAAACCTTCGAAATTGTCTTTACGCTCGGTTTGGTGATCGATCTATCCATAAATCTTACGTATTCTTGTCAAATATATTGTGCTGATTTTAGATTTAACTATATCATTTCGTATCCTCATCAGTTATAATCCCTTATATGTATGTAAGATATTTATTATATATATTATTTATTTTATATCCCCCCCTCTCGTACAGGGTAACAATATAGGACTGGTAATTCATGTCCTCCAATCGTGTCCACTATCTCTAATCATGTCAAATCCGTATCAGAAAATTAAATAGAGATCATAAATAATTAAATTACTATATAATCATGTTTATTCATATTATCTTATCGTGTATAGTACAATATTTTATATTTTCAATCTATAATTATCTGGATATAATCATATCATATCGTGTCTAATATTATTTTCTAATGTTAATCTCAATGTGAACACTATACAAGAGTACAGAATATTTACATTTTTACCGTGTTTGTTACTTTTGCTCTAGAGCCTTGCTTAATTCTCATTTTGTGATTGAATTCCCTACGGTAATTTCTCTAAGCAAGGATTCTACTTTTATTTGTTTATCCCCTAATTATATTTCATTTTAATTTTCTTTCCTAACTTTGTCCCCGTAGAAAATTTAAAAGTTCTAGCCCTAGCAATTGGCATCACTTGTCTTGCTGCTACCGCACCTCATTTGGAGTGTTTGCATTCAGCCGTCATTTTAAGTTTAAGCCAATATCATGAATCAATCAAATCAAGTTGAATAATGATAAGTTTCAGCTCGACTAAGCCTCTGTTGAGAACGGGGGAAATAAGAGGTGAAGAAAGAAATAGAAAAGAAAATATTTGAATTCTATTGTTTGATGTAAAAAGGAAAGAGGAAGGAGTGGAAAATACGAAGAAATTTTTCCATGTGATCCACCGAAATATGATCTCTCCAAATTTGGACGGAAACAGGAAGGAAAGAGGGGAAAATAATTTGAAAATTTATATCATTACTTTTATGGATAAATTGATAAACTTATTTTTTTTTATTTTATCTTTATTAATCATTACAATTCTTTCGATTTTCCTTTCCTCCGTAAACTAAATACATTCCAAACAATCAAATCTCCCTATAAATCCTTTCCTACATTTTTTTTCCTTCTTAATTCCTTCCCTTATGGCAAATAGGGTGTAAGTGTTACTTTTGGGGCTTGACTTAAAGTATTGTACATGCAGCTTAAGCTTAGTTTGAACAAGCCCATTCAAGCTCCATTATTTATTTTTGATGGCAAAAAAAAAAAAAAGTTCCATTATTTACAAAGAAAATTATATTTATTTTAAATAAATTTATATTCAAGTTCTAAGTAGAATTAAATTCAACAAAATTTAAAATTATTTTAAACTAAACTTTAAGTCTAATTAGATTCATAAACCTTAAACTAAATATGTTTATAATTTAAACTTAATAAACTATTTGAATAACTCGAATTGAAACTCAACTCATATTTTATTAAATCAAGCTCAAGCAATTTTTGAATGAAACTCGAGCAGTTTACCTACCTACCCAACCAGAAGAACCCAGTATTCAGCAAGCAGATTTTAACATTGACATCTTCCTACCTTTGCTCAGACCGGGTTTTGTCACTACCAAGTACAAGTCTTTCTCCACCTATCCATGGTAGGAGTTGTGACCACTTACTTAAGAGGATTAAAAATGCTCAAGATCTTTCAAGCTTGCACGGAATTTGTTTAGCAATGAAGACTGGGCGGCTTTTGCTAGCTAGTAAAAGTATTTGGCTCGTTGTCTCTTCACGTGTGAGTAATATGTACTCCACCCATCACAATACGAGAAATACTCGCATATCACCGGAATTGACTCGTGACGAGCTAGTACTTGGAAAAATTTTGATATATATCAATATTTGTAAAACATGAGCAATAGTTTCTTAAAAACCAATCATCTCATCTCATCACATCGTTACTATAAACTTAAATATCATTAATATTTATTCATAACTTAATATAAAGAACTTTTATGCTTCTATACCTTATTTTAATTCTATTATTAATTTACAATCTCTTAAATTTAGTTAGTTGAATTCACGGTTAATTTAATAAATATAAATCAAGAATAGCATAAAAGGTTAGATTAATGCCATAAAAATTAAAAATAGGACTGTACAAAAATCTTACTTATATAATAATATTTGTGATATATTAGTTTTAGTAAACTTATTTTATTGCTTGTTTGGGTTGTTGAACGTCCATGGATATGGACAACCAGCAAGATTTGTATTTGGGTTTCCAAATTGTCAACCGTGTGTTCCATTTGCTTACCAAAATTCCCAATCTTGATAAGATGGTTGTGGAACCTTCATTGAAAATAGTGTCCTCAATATATGAATTAATTATCACATACGGTTGTCATTGTGTAGAGACCAAAGCGTCCTTTTCAGGATTCCGGGAAATTTCTGTCCCCATGTGTTTAAAATCTTCAATATCCTATTTTTTATTATTTTATTTTCTTTTTCTTTGAATAGTTATCCATCAATTATCTCACTATCTCTTAACCTATAACTTATTTGAATCTTATTTGGATAAAATATTTATTTAAAAAAAATATAATAAGGTTTCTTACAAATTCATATTAACTAGATAATTATATTCAATCAATAAATAATATGTAAGTGAATGTAAGATTTAATAAGAGTAGTGTATATGTTATACGTGTTTGGTACTATATATAATCTCAAAATAATATAACGAGATTATAACTAACTAAAAGATCTAATTAAACTGTTAAATGGAATGTATGAAACTTGAAATATTGATTTTTTCTTTTTTTTTCAATACGACTCGATTCACATCTTGATCTAAATATCAGCTATCTTTTAATCATTCAATTCGAGTAAGCCAATCAAACCGAGCCATAAATGGTGAAGAAGGATCCAGCTGGTGTTTTCAACGGTTTTGTTCGATACATATAAAATATATGCTTTACGGAGAGATGGACAGACGAGTGGCCCAAATCACATATTGTTGACGATGCCGATGCTAGACGTCCTATTTCTAAATTTAGTATCCTCACAGTTCGGCAAGAAAGCAAGCAACGACTGAAAAGCCGACATAGACAACTTTGAAACAAATAAAGGAAGAAGATCCTTCGAGATGGCCACATTCAGAAAGGAAATGCTTGAAATAAAACCATCTCGGATCTTATTAAGTAATTATATTATTTCATATCAATATATTAAGTAATTATATTATTATAAATTTACAATTTTATTATTAAATTACTTTACAAAACTTCTCCGATAATTTTTTAAATTTTTTGCAGGCCTCAATATATATGCTCAACCAATCAAAAGAAAAGAAAAGAAAATTTAATAAAAAATTTACTTTTTAAAGTTATTGCCCGGAGCAAACAATGCTAGCCAAATTGCATTTACCACCGAAAAAACCCTTAGCTCGTGACTTCACCTGGGGGTATGTACGAAGTAACCGGCATGGGGAATTGGGGACGGTCAAAGGGCAGCAATACCAGCCATGAAAAATGAGCTAAACCACCAAGTCAATAATTTATTACTCATTTTAATAAAGCTTAACATATCATATTATATTTACATTTAGGTTAGTGGTTAACCACTTTCTACTAAACCTTCTACATTTGGAACATATGTAATAACTAACTACACAATTTAATAACGTGCAAGATAACCAATGATAGGGATGGTCTGAGGGCAACAAAGCTAGCTATAGAAGGTGTCCAGGCCTTGAGCCTTTTGCTTAGTGTACTGATAGAGCAGAATAAAATGAGCTAAACCAGCGATACTAAAATTGAATTTAAAACAATTATACCTGAATTTATAATAATTGTGTTTTAAAAAAAATTTATCCGATTAAATCTAAATTTTACGATAAAATCTCAAAAGTTATGAGAAATAACCCAATAAAATTATATTTTAAAAATAATTTAATAAAACCCTAATTTTAGCCTTAAATATGTAATTACCAATATAGTATAAAACTTATCGTAACCCTTAATTTCCAGTCTTAATATATAATAAGGAACTAAAAATAAATTATTTAAACTATAAAGTGAGTAATATTACATAAAATAATATATGAAATATATATAAATATACTTACAAATATAATCAATATATAATAAATATACGTGTAAATTAGTCCTAAATCTCTAAAAAGGTGTAATATAAGTGGTAAATTTAAAAAATTAAAAAGAAAATACTGTCTAAAAATTAATAACATGGGTAAAATATAACTTAATAGATATGATTAGTAACTACATTATCAAGTATATAGGGTAATACATATATATCAATAGAACACCTAAGAATTGATAAATTATGACCTAATTATTAAAATTACCCTAAAATATCTACTTAAACCTAATCTAAACACTTAAAAAAATCTAGATCCTACAAGAAATCACCGTGGCAGCCTAACGACAGCTAAATTGGTGATTCATAAGTGAAATCAAAGGAGAATTGACACTTCCTACTACACCTTTTAAGCAAAATAATAAACAAACGAATTACTTAAGCCTTAAGATTTTTTTTTTTTTTCCTTTTCCAAACAACCACGTGCCATTTGCTTTCTAAAATTCTCAATCTTCATAAAATAGTTGTGGAAACTTCTTCCTAAAGAGTGCCATGAATATATAAAGTTTATCATATGATAGTCATCCTATAGAGACTAACCCTTTTCTCAAAATTATGAAAAGCACAAAAACTGTAACATTATAAAATACAAAACGAAATTCTTATTTAAAGAAGAAAATTATATTCGAGCTCCATTATCTTCAAGAAAAATTATTCCCATTTTAAATAAATTTATATTCAAGTTCAAATTTGAATTGAATCCAATAAAACCCAAAATTGTTTTAAGCTAAACTTGAATTTGATTAGGTTCATAAACCTACTAATTAAACGGAGTACATTTAGAGCTCAAACTTAATAAGTTATATCAGTAATTCAAATTGAAACTTAACTCCATTTTTATTAAATCAGGCTCGAGCAATTATTGAATTAAACTAGAAGAGTTTATCTTTTAAGTTTACGTACCTACCCCAAGCAGAAGGACCCAGTATTCAGCGAGCAGATTTTAACATTGACATTTTCCTGCCTTGCTTAGACAGGGTTTTGTCAGCACCAAGTATAAGTCTTTTCTCCGCCTATCGAGGGCTGGAGTCGGGACCACCAACTTATGGAGGATGGAAAATTCTCAAGACCTTTCAAGCTTGCACGGAATTTGTTTAGCAACCAAGACTTATGCAGGGCGGCCGTTGCTCGCTAGTGAAAGTATTTGACTCGTTGTCTCTTCATGGGTCAACTATATGCACTCAACCTACCACAACCTGATAAATACCCGCATATCGTTATTATTGTTTTATTTTTTTCTTTGAGTACTTATCCACCTTTTATCTTGCTATCTCTTATTTTATAACTCATTTGAATCTTATTTGGATATAATATTTACTTAAAAAATAATTATAATAAGCAGTTGTTAGAAATCCATATCAATTAGATAATAAAATATATATTACATTTAACCGATAAGAAGCAAGTTAACTGGAGTAGATGTAGGGTTCCATGAGTTTCATCCCTCATGTGCCACACGTGTTTTGGCGCCGCACATGATCTCAAAATAATGCGAGGAGTTATTGCCAAGTAAAAAAACTGATTAAACTACAAACTGAATTGAATTGAACTTAAAAATTTATTTATTTATTCATTTTTAAATACAGCTCCATTCACAATTCCATTTGAATATAAGTTATCGTTTCGTAATTTAATTCGAGTGAGCGAACCAAACCCAACCATAAGAGGTGAAGACGATCCACTTGATGTTTTCAACGATTTTGTTCGATACATATACAATATATACTTTAGAAGAGACGGACAGACCAGTGGCACAAAACACTTATAGACCCTGGAGCCTTTTGCTTTATGTACTGATAGAGCAAATAAAAAATGAGCTAAACCATCAAGTCAATAATTTATTATTCATTTTGGTCAAGATCAGCATATTATATTATATTTAAATTTAGGTTGATAGTTTTTTTTTTTTTTTTTTTTTTGCAATGAAAATGCATATATCAAATCAAACAATACGAGTTCATCCATACAAATGAAACTAACCAGGAGGGCTAACAACGTTACCTTGCCTGCAACCCAAAATAACATTCTGATTATGCTAGAATCCAAAACAATAGAGTCCAAAATAACTAAAAGAAAAAAAAAATATTCTCTATTCTCGAATGGTGCTTGTATCGATGTTTTATCAATATAATGTTACCATGTATGAGAGGGGAAAACGAAACAAAAAATTGATATATAAGAAACATCTTTTATACGTGTAGCTTGTAATTGATGAGGATACAAAATTATACAATTAAAATCTAAAATCAGAAAAATATGTTTAACAAGAATATGGAGGATTTATAGACGGATCGATCACCAAACCTAGCGTAAAAAACAAAGAAAATGAAAATTTTATTTCATTTTTAATTCGATTTATTTATTTTTTAATTCATTTTCTTTATTTATATTTATTTTTTTATTATAATTCTATTTATTTATAAGATCTTATCTAATTATTTTTATTCTGTTTATTTCATTTTTCTATTTATTATTTATTTCCTATTTTAATTAATTTTATTCATAATTTTAATTATTAATTAATTTTTTTTCTATTTTGATTTATTTTTCTATTCTATTTTATTGGTTGTTGTCTTCTAATTTATTGTTTATTGGGGTGAATGTTATATAATATAATAATTTAAATCAATTAAATTATATTCAAATTTGATTTAAAATTTCATTTTGGACATTTTAGGAAAAAGATTTTTAGATCTCTTTCCTTTTTTTACAATTCCATAAATATAAGGTGTACTTAGATGTTTTCATAAACAAAATTGAAAGTATTTCCCCACAAAATAAGTCAAACAATGGGTGTATTCTATGAGAATGTGATGAATACTGAATCATATGTTTTCGTCGTCTGGTAACGGATTTAAATACGCAACTCAAGTTTTGTTATGCTGCCATGACAAATGAGCAGAGATGATTTTTCTTTTTTCCCTTTTATAAGACATCTTAAGAATCAGATTATGGTGTATGTTAAATATGATGTCAATAATCCTATAACACTTGAAAAGCATGTAGCTCCATGATATTTTTGTTGGATTCACTATGTCTGAAATGGAGAAAGACATGGAGGAGGAAATGGGAGATAGAAAATAAAATCACTTTTCCTCTTTTTGACGGGAAGAAAGGGGATGAAATTGATTATAGAGGAACGTTTTCCCTTGAGATCAAATCATAGTCTCACAGCATGGAGGGAATATGGGGGAAGCATTATAAAACGACTTAGATGCCCTATTCAATGAAAAATATTATCAATTTTCAAAATCTTTTTTGGTATTTCAAGAAGTACTAAAAATATCTAACTAATTTTTTTCTATAATAGTTTCTTTCTATTGATCTCCCATCCAAATAAGAATTTCACTTTTACTTTTCTACCCCCTAATCATTTCCTTTATTATTTTTCTTTCCGAATTTTATCCTCAAGACAAGGTAAAAGTATTACTTCCAGCAATACTTGTAAGTTCACGTACACCTCTAAAAAACTCTAAAAATTCAAGATACTGCCTTATCAGTTTCTTAAGGAGCATTCTTCTCTAAAAAACTTTACCTCTTACCCTTGATTTCCTTCATTAAAGTTTATTAGCATTTTTTTTTTTTAAGTCCTTGTGGATCACGATAATCGACTTTAACTAATCAGAGTTTGGAAAAAGAAAAAACAAAAAAAGAAAAAGAAAAAGGTTTCAAAGAAACGTTTCTTCATCGAAGGAACGCTGATCAACGGGGAAAGGAACGCAGTAGAGTTCCTTGACCATGGGAAAACGCGCATTATGACGCATGATGAGCATGGTCTAAGGTTGCTAGTGCCATCTTGCTTGGAGTGTTTGCATTCAGCCATCAGTATCGAGTTTCAGCCAATGTCTCGAACGAATTGAATGAAGTTGAATCGAGCTCCATCAAGTTTTCGTTTTGAAGAGTGAGCTCGACTCAAAGTACTCTCGAAGGAGCTTAAGCTCAATTTCAACAAGCTCCTTCAAGCTTTACTATTTAAAACGAAAAATATATTAATTTCAATCTAACTTATATTCAACTTCAAACTCAATTCGAATTTAATAAAACCTAAAATTACTTGAAAGCTCACCTCCAATTTAATAAGGCTGATAAAATCGCAAAACTAAATACATTTTAAGCTCAAATTTTATTAAAAAAAAAAAATTGTTTGAATAACTTGAGTTCCCAATTCATGTCAAATTTTAAATCAAGCTCGGGTAATTATTGAGTGAAACTCAAGCAGTCCACCCTAAGTTTACCCACCTACCCCAGGCAGAAGGATCAACTATTCGGTAAGCAGATTTTAACATTGACTTTTCCTATCTTGCTCGTACCGGGTTTTGTCAGTACAGAGTACAAGTCTTTCTCCACCCGTCCATGGTAGGAATTGTGACTACTTACTTAAAGAGGATTAAAAATTCTCGAGATCTTTCAAGCTTGCACGGAATTTGTTTAGCAACCAAGACTTATGCAGGGCGGCTTTTGCTGGCTAGTAAACGTATTTGGCTCGTTGTCTCTACATGGTTGAATTATACATACTCTACCTATCACAATATAAGAAATATAAATACTCGCATGCTATGAGAATTAATTAATGACAGACTATTATCAGTAAAATTTTGATATATATCAATATAGATTATAAAAACCCATCCATTATCGTTGTGGTAAGTCTAAATGTTGCTAATACTTATTCATCACTTCTATAATATTTATGCTATATTAGTACTAGTAAATTTGTTTTATTGCTTGGTGGGTAGTTAAACGTGCATGGATAGCACAACCAGCCAGATTTGCATTTGGGTTCCCAAATTGTCAACATGTGCGATTTGCTTACTAAAATTCCTAATCTTGATAAGATGGCTGTGGAACCTTCTTTGAAATGGTGTCCCCAATATATGAATTAATTATCGTATGATAGCAATTGTTTAGAGACCATAGCGTCCTTTTCGGAATTTCGGGAAATTTCTGTCCTCATCTATTTAAAATCTTCAATCATATCTATTACTATTTTATCATTTCTTTTTCTTTGAGTAGTCATCCATCTTTTATCTTGCTATCTCTTATTTTATAACTTACTTGAATCTTATTCGGATATAATATTTATTTTTAAAAAATTATAGTAAACGGTTTTTAAGAAATCCATATCAACTGGATAATAAGATAAACATTACATACAACCAATGAAAAAAAGCAAATAACTTAACATGGGTGGATGTGAGGTCCAACGGAAATGGTCAGTTACGTGCCACACATGTTTTGGCACTACATATCATCTCAAAATAATGCAAGGAGATTATAGCTAAGCAAAAAAGTTGACTGAACTGCAAACTAGACAAAATCAAACTTAAAATTTTAACTTTTTTTTTTTTTTTTTAATACGATTGGATTCACAATTTAATTTGAATATGATATATCATTTCGTGATTCAATTCCACTAAGCGAACCAAACCGAAAGAGGAGAGGAATGATTCGGTTGATGTTTTCAACAGTTTTGTTCGATACATATACAATATACACTTTACAGAGAGATGGACATGCACGTGGCACAAATCACGTACAGACCTAGAGCCTTTTGCATGATGTACTGATAGAACGAAATAAAAAATGAGCTAAACCATCAAGTCAATAATTTATTATTCATTTTGATAAAGATTAACATAATATATATTTATATTATTAAAGTAAATGGAACTTTATGTAACCGTTTTTCTTAAAATTATATATTTATCCTCCATTTATTATTATTTAACAAAAAACTAATAATAAAATAAATTATTAAAATTATAATTAAGAGATAAATATATCTACTTATTTATTTATTTTTCTTTATTTCTTTACTCTCTCTAACTTTTTTTACTCTCGCACTGATTGCACTTATCTCTTTCTTACTTTTTCCATTCTCTCACTTTTCCGCACTTTCTCACTAAATGTATCTACATCTCTCCATCTCTCTATCTCTTCTCATTTTGCATTTTTTGCATTGCATTTGCATTGACAGCTAGTTATATTTATATTTAGGTTAGTGGTTAATCTTTTGTGAATTTTCTACTAAACCTTTTACATTTGGAACATATTTAATAACTAACTACACATATAGATTTAATCATACATTTCAATCATTTTGTTAATTTTGTTATTTGCTTAGTTTACGCTTATGGTTTTGTCAAGTTGAGCAACCTGGATTTCATGAATTCGACAATTAACAAATAAATGTGATAGTTTTAATGTTTTACTAATATTAATACTTTATTACTCCATTCCAGAATCTAAATTCACGGGCCACTTCAATTAAATTTTATGACTTGAACTTGATAGTGAATTCAAGCCATGGTAGAGAAATTTTGTAGAGGTTTTAGAGTTTCAATACTAAGATCCTATTTGCTATATTGTGAGGCTTACCCTTTTCATTGCAAATTGTTTGAGGTGTAAGGCTAATCCTTGCTATAAAGCACAATACACGATACGCACACAACATAAACATAAGTGTATGGTGAACGTTATTCTTTTCAAGAAAAAAAAAGTTATGTTTAGGCAAAAGAATACCTTTATTTCATGTTTGATTAACTTCATAGAGATGGAATAAAATAGTTATTCATATCTTACAGACCTATATTTCTATTTGGTTAGTGAAATAGTTACTCTACAAAACATCTATGCTATTAAATAAGAAATTATAACTCTCTTACAAAACCCAGTAAATAAACCAAAGGAGTAGCTATTCCATAGTCCTTTATAACATATTTTCATTTCATATATAACAATGAGACCTCAAAAAAATTATAAAGAATAGCTATTATTATCTTTATTCTACTTTTAAGAATTGTGATTTTTTTCCCTATTTTATTTCTTTTCGCCAACCAAATATGACATTGTTGATAGTAGAATTTCCAGCTTAGACTATAGACCTAAGCTAACCTTACGAAAGGCTCATAGTAAGCATGGTAGGGAAATTAGACTTGAGCACCATAATTAGGAAATTAAACCAAAACCCCTAGTGCTTGAACAAAAGATACAGGCATTGTGGTCAAGAAATTAGACATAGTCCTAGTTGCACCATCCCCTATGCATCTTAACAACAAAGGACTATATGGTGCCTCCTAATCCTTAATATTTACTGACATGTCAGGTGTAAACCTTTAAATAAAAATCTCTAAACAATTTCATTTTAATCTCTAAATGATTTCATAAAACTTAATTCTTTGGTCAATCTCTAAGCAATAATAAATAAATCTCTTGAACCTTGGAACAAAAAACACATATCATAATTAAATAACCAGCTAGCCTTTCTCATAGGTCATCTTTATAACGATAAAGTAATCGTTGGTCCCTAACCGGGTAATCTTAGTAATAGTCTTCGATTCAATAATTATTGTAATTCCGCTCAAATACTTACACTTGAAAAGTCACATGGAGTGAGCCAAAACCCAATACGAAATACACAAGCACATGCGCATGAACATACAATTTCCAATTATACACGTGTATGAAATGCAAAGATGCAACAAACATTCATTTAATTATCTTTATGTTAATCCGACAAGTAACACGAGGATACTCACGACTTCAATACGCATAATATATATAACATATAGTATCAATGATGGGTCCTCCCCATCATCCTAGAAACTAGTAAATGATTTGAGTCCTCCTTAACACTCTAGAAACTAAGAATCTCCCTAAATCTACTCAAATCATTTCTAAGTATAGCTCCACTCGAGATAATGTCGCGTAGGGACCATTAAGGTGTTACCCCAAGGTCATTAGTCCTCCCAATATCTTGGATCCAGTCAAGCACAAGCAAATCCAATAATTATTTAATTCCATTGTACAACTAACCTAACAACACAAACAACAAATAAGTATCCCATACCTGAATCTTGAGAGTGACTGGTAATATTTACATCAAGAATCCTTTTAAGCTCAACGCTTGAAGTACAAAGTAAAGATAATACTTTTAGAATTTATTTCAAAGCTTTCTTTCCTAGCTAAGTTCTATTCATTTATCTTTACTAGATTCTCAAGCCTAAATTCTAATTTAACCTAAGGGTTTAAAATGAACTTAGACTCCTAACCATGTTTAGAACCTATTAGGCTATGGTTTAGAAGGGAAAAATCAAGATATGGGAGTAAAAAGAGAAGACTTAAGTCTACTCCTAGGATCACAATTGTAGACTTGGATCATGGTTCTCACTGACTAAGCTTCTTTAAGAATACACCATAGACTACACTGTAGACTTTGGCTATGATCCTCACTACCACTAATCCTTCAAATATTCCTCCAACATACTTCACTCTAACATGTCCTTAAGGACTATAAGCATAACTACACCCATACTCCTTTGGTGTGTTTCTCTTATTCGTAATTCTTCTCTCCAAAACTCAACCCCTTCGCATCAAAACCCTACTACCGCCAAAATTTTGTTTTCCCTACAAGTTCTACCGAAATCTTTTACATCAATCAATACTAAATCTTTCCCTATCATCAACAACCACATTATCTTTTATTAATTATTCAAAAGCTCATTATTCTCTTTATATCAATTATATCTATTTCAAGGCATCAATTCTCAATATTGTAAAGAACAAGAGAGATACATTCTTACCTAAGAATTAGAATTCAATCTTGCACTTTATGTAACACATACTAACTTGCTTAAGCAAACATAATAATATATACTGCAAAACCTAGGTTCTTAAGGACCTAAGACGAATTCAATTATCAACTCATAGCCTTAAACAACCATAGAATATGATAATTGACTAGAAACACTGACTAACAAGTAGAATTAGGATCTATAAAGATGACAACAGTAAGAAAACATTAAAAATAATAGTAGAAATTAAATTAGTTAAGAAGAAAACTTAAGGTTCTCCCCTTGTACTTGAGTTGTAACATTTGATGCTCTTGTTAAGCCAATCCCACGGAAGGAGCAACCTAGAAAAGGAACAATCTGAGAGTGAGTTACTTAGAAAAGGGCTACTTAGTGAAGCAAAAAGTGAGCCACCTAGAGTGAAAGCTACTTAAAGTGGGTAGTCAAGATTAGGCTAATGTGGGTAGCAGCTTTCAAAATAAGGAGGTAATGGAATAGTGCCGCGTATATATAATAAGCTATAGGAGGTAAAAATTATCAACAAGTAGTAAAAATGATTAGTTATTATAAAATAAAAAGTTAAGACATTAATTATAAAGCATCTACCAAGGATTAAAGATAATAAAAATTGACAAAAAGACCATTTTGCCCCTAAAAGTAAAAGTAGGTAATAAAAAGTAAAAATAGAATGATAAATAATTAAGTTAGTAATAAAGTAAGACAAAGAAATAATAAATAAAGGTAAAAGGCACAATGATGACCCATGCCCCTTACATATAGGGCATTATCATAACATATCCCAAATAAAAGTAAAGAATATATTTGGAAATGTAAATTAAATAATAAAATAATTGTGCAGAATATTAAAATATGATGAAAGTACCTTATAAAACATAGTAAAATACCTAAGAAATATCAAAACAACTCTACAAATGTCAAGCAACTAATCACATATCATAAAAATGTCCAACAACTTGTAAGGAAAGTAAACAAAAATTTATAAAATTGGGAAATATCATAAAATGAATAAAATATGTTGATAATTTCTTCAAGAATTTACCAAAAATGGTACAAGTGGCAAAAATTGTTTAAAATTTTGTTGGACACATGTCTGAGGGTCCTAGACACGTGGCAATTTTTCTATGAATTAATACTTACTAAAAAATTATTAGAACATTAGATAATTTCTTCAAAAATTCGCTAAAATTTGTATACTTGTCCAAAATTTGTGAAACTTTAATATGAGACATGTAAACATACAAGAAATATGTGTCTAATTTTCCATGATTTTTGGACATGTTTACAATTTAATATTAATTCTTAAACATTATAAATACCCCTCCATGGTTCAAAAATTCACACCACTCAAAACAAGCCTCTAAAATTTGGGAGCAAATTTGTAGAGCTTTGATTGGAGTGGTGGTGACCGTCACTTGGTGATGATTTTAGTCATTTTGGTGGTTTCTGCTTTAATAATTTTGAAACTTTTAATCCATGATATTTCAAGAAGTCCATTTACCTGTAAATACCCTATAATCATACATTCATATAGTAATTTTGCTAGAATTAATTTTACATGTTTAGTATTTTTTATAATTTTTCCAAATTTCTACCCATTTTGTTAAAAAAAGTTTATTTTAAACAAAAATTAGAAAACCATATATATTAACTTCCTAAAATCCCCAAAAAATTTTCCATACTTTCTCATATCTAATATGACATTTTTATTTCA
Source organism: Lumnitzera racemosa (assembly GCA_024138005.1). Taxonomy (NCBI): domain Eukaryota; kingdom Viridiplantae; phylum Streptophyta; class Magnoliopsida; order Myrtales; family Combretaceae; genus Lumnitzera; species Lumnitzera racemosa. The sequence continues at coordinate 13,468,012 of JAMXBC010000008.1, read as the reverse complement.
CCCTCGATAATTATTAAATTATTTTCTAATTTTCTTGGCATTTTGGCCTAATTTTAACTTACAATATTGAATAGATGATAAAATATATAATATATAAATATTCCTGAATAATAGCCACTATTAATTATCATATATTTTAAGTTTTTCCTATAACCTTATTTTAACATTTACAAAATCTATACAATAATAATAAAATCTCATCTTAGTTCTTTTGCACTAATAATCCTAAAGCTATGTTCTAAAATCTTTATATATATATATATATATATATACATATACATACTATATATAATAATTACATTCCTTATAAAAATCAAGTTTTCTTTCATGAATATTAATACTTCCTTTATAAGTACATAATGAAGTACTAGGGTTTATAAAACTATACAAATTAAAAATCACTAACAATATAAAGTAATCGAACTTTAAAATATAACTAATAGTAACTTTGTGATAGAATTTTCAACTTAACTTTCAAAAGAATACTAGGTATCTATAATTCAAATAAGTGGCTTGCCTCACGATAGTTTTGGATGTGCTAACAAGGGGTAAAAAGCTGTTATATTGCTTGTAATTGTAGATTAGTTGTATTTACGCATGTAGTGAATGTGAGTATAATAATACTACTTGATAATCTTTGTTGCTTAACTTTATGCTATTCTAATATGGTATTGATTCATTGTTTGATCGTCTTATTAACTTGACTAATATAATATCCAACTCTAAAAAAATTATACATGCATAGCATACCAACATTTTGCATTTTCCAATCAATACCACCTATATGACGAGGAAATAAGAAGTTTCTTTCTTTCAATCTTATGGAACTAAGTGACAAGTGAGGAGATAGTCATTTAAGTTTGAAAGTATCAAGTAAAATAGTACATAATGAGTCTAGAGGGGACAAGACAAAGTTCATTGCACATCTTTAGATTGATAGGAAATTCAAACCTACTAAGTAGTGGGGTATAGTATAGTAAAACTCCTAGAAACGCAGGCTAGGGTGGGGATATTTTTCTCTAACCTCATGACATGCCAATCAACGTCGTGAAAATGGCACTTTTATTGTTTCATTGCACTCTAAAGGACTTATTTGTCTTACTTGTTTACATATAATACTTATCCCTTGCCTAATAAGCATGTGATTTCGCTCATACCCCTATAGTTATCCTTTTGCTAGTTAATTCTACCAAAACTTAGGATGGGATCACTAAGTGAGGTTTAATCAACAGAAGCTGACTAACCACTTTACTAAGGAGGAACTTTAAGGTGAATGAGGTATTGTTCTTCAAGGTTATTGGTGAGCATGCTTTGTTTACATTAAATGCTGTCAACTTAGATGTACAGCTTTGTATATATAAATGGTATAATGGTAGCTATGGGCCTTATGTTATCATTGATCATTGGTATACATGGTAGGACTGTTACAATATTGGTACCTGGGGCGTGACACTTCAAAGACTTGAAATTTACTTAAAATTGCTAGAATAAGTTGTTATCCTTTAAATCCTAGATAGGAAAAATAACGACTTAAAACTCAAGTTCTTAACGATTTAAAGAAAACCTAGATTTCTTACCTTACCTTTGATTTCCTTTGTCAATGTTGTAGTATGACGACCTAGCTAGAATTCCTCTCATCCAGGTATTATTTGATTTAGTATGGAATGCCATACAGTTTTGTCTCCTAATGTAATAGATTCTCAAGAGGTCACCAATCCCAAGATCAACCTAACCCAAGTACGCTTAACATTAGAGTTCTAACGTGCTTTAAGGCATTACACCAAAAGGTGTCTCGATAATTAGAATTCCATCACCTAGCACTTAAGGGGTATTATAATCCACCCCCTCCTTATAAAACTAACGTCCTTGTCAATTTTATGACACAGATCCAAGAATACACCAAGTAAGAACTTCATCCTTCTACCTGGTGTACTACTTTAATAGCACCTTATAACGACCTAGCTAGAACTCTTCCCACTAAAGTGTTTTCTGCTTTAGCGTAGAATGCCGCACAATTTTGTCTCCTTAGTGCAATAGATTCCTAAATGGTTACCCATCCTGAAATCGATCCAGCCTGAGCACACTTAACTTTGAAGTTTCAACATACTCTAAACCACTACACTAAAAGGTGCCTTAATGAGTAGAGTTCCACCACCTAGCATTTAAGAGGTATTACACGTAAGGTAAGCAGTTATTCTTGGGAGTCTTCATGTAAGATGTCTATTTTCAAAAGTAAGAGTGTGAGAGTAAGGAGGCTATTCTATGAGTTTTGCTATAGTAAAATAAGGTTTCTTAAGAACTTTATAAAGATAAAACTACCCCCGACATTAAAAAAATAAAAAATCCTTTTTATTATTTGTTTATTGGCCAGGTTTTACAAGCATAAGGCTCTAAGACTACCTTTATGTCTAAACCTTTGTTAGGAAGTCCCGTTGTCCTTGGGCACTATATCCAAGGCAGTAGACCTCGAGCCCCCTACTTGTCTGTCCTCCATCTATAAAAGTCCTACCTTCCTTTTGTATGGTAATGCTCTTTTAATCCTAAAGTTGATGTAAACTCCGATAGCTAGAATATTCTTCCTACTTATTGTAGCCATCACTTATGAGTTGACTTGGCATCAAAATTAATACGGATTCATAAGTGAACACACAATCCCAATATCACATGTAACCAAAAGGATGGGTCCGTGCTGTAAAATGATAGTTAAGAGTGAGCAGAGGTTGGCTCAAAAAATAAATGATAGTCGAGATTGAGCAAGGGTTCTCGTACACTGACGATGGATATGATACACCAACATCTCACACGAACTCAAGTTACACTTAATATGACGAACAAGTATAGCTAGAGGTCACTCGTCACTAGTCTAAGCTCAATGGGCTAGATAAGAGTAGTTCAAGAGTAGTAGAAGAACACTTAGCTCAAGAGGGAACAAAAGTTTAGTGTATTATTTTTATATTTGATTATGTTGCGGCTGTTACATTATACGAGTATTTATAGCACTCAATTAGGGTAAGTCAAAAATTACATTAAATTATAGAAATAGATCCCTTCTTTCTAAACAAAAGGAGAATAATTTACAGGGGAAGAATAAAATCGTGCAAAAGGAACATCTTCTATTAGAAAGGATAGTACGGATGTAAAAAGGACAGCATATATGCATTTCACTCAATCTACGATCCTAATAACACTACAGGTCGAGTAAAGGTGGGTCTTTAATCAAGCCTGGTCAGCATCGGCAGTTCGGCACTCAGATTGTTAGGCTAAACAAGGGTTAGCTTAGAGGACGACTCATATTTGGATTGGCTTTGGATGGTCGGTTCCTGATAATTCTTAATTCAGCTTCGGCACTATAGAGATGATTGTTTTCCTAATTTAGTTTTTGGATTGGGGTATTATGGAGGGGTCAGCTTCGCATATCGATAGATTGTCACGCCCCGAAGCGGTAGAGTCGTAACAACCCCGCCATGTAAACCACCCTAAGATAGAAGTTAGCCTTACAACCACTATCTTAGACCTGATCTACACAAGGCGTCAACGACTAACCCGCTTTGAAGTAAACGGTTGGTAATTTAAATAAATCAGTCCTCTAAGAAAGTGAGGAAATACATATATTCACTATAATTTAGTGATTACAATTATCGTTTCTCCAAAATATATTTCTTAGTTATTACATTATTAAAAAAAATGAGAAGTTCTAAAGTAAAAGCTTAAACCTTAAAAATATATGTTCATTCTTCAATATTTTTCCTCACTCCCCAAGATCCAGCAGTTGCTAGCTTCAGAGTAGTTGTGGCCGCTTCTTAGCTAGCACCTGCACGATGTCTATAGGGATGTGAGCAACCACAGCTCAGTAAGTTAAGACGGAGGACTTAAAACTATACCATACACACAATAAGGTTTTCAATCACTTATTAGGTGCAATGCATGTGCAAGCAAATGCCATTACACCACGTTGTCTGGCCCGTCGTGAGATTAGATAAATTGCGCCCGCTCTAATCTGGGTTGAGGAGTTGCTGTTAATGCAACAGCTCACGACCAAACCCAGGCTTGTGTAATGGAGATCTTGCTCCTCCCGCGAATACCTTCAAACCACCGTCTTCACCCTCGTCGCGACCTACTCTCCTGTCATTTAGTTTGACTGAGGATGAAGAAGGGACCATTTTGCAATCATGCGCTATCCCTTCCGAAAGGGTCAGTATTTGGCCGGAGAGTCCTAAGTTCCCCTAACGGGTTTCCATGCATGTCCGATTATGATTACTGGTCGGATATTTGATTAAGTCCAGTTGAGGGTGATCAATCCTTTCATACAAATCATACAATATGTGCCAAAGCAACAAACAGGATCATAGCATCACCCATAATCAAACACATGCACACATTCAACTATTTAACAAGCACAACCAAGCATAATCTTAAGCCTCTAAAATACAGTATCGTATTAATTCCAACTTACCTCGAATCCTCGCTCATTTATTCGAGGTCCGATTTGATCAAGCCATCGCCGATCATCCCTATAACACAAACGTGGTTTCATCTTTTCATATAACTATTATAGGTTCATTTTATCCTATAACACTTATTGTTACGTTTTGTTTAGGGTTTAGTATGCCTAAATATCTAGGTCTTACGTCTTTTACAATTATTTAGGTTTGAGGTTAGGTTCGGATTCGGTTTTTGCATCGATTTCTAAATTAGGTTTTAGTTCGATTTCTAAGTAGTGTTTTATACTCTAACCCTAGAAATTCGTTTCAACCCATATTGTGAAATTAATCACATCATTTTCCGATCTCCTAAATACAATCATTACCCCTAGTCAGTATTTTATTTCACCCGGTACACTTATATCCTTATTAGTGTACCGAATTCACTCCTAATGTGAGAAATTTTTACATTTTTCATATAATTACATAAATTCAAATTTCCTATCAGATTTATTGTACATTTTTATTATTATCACAATATCAATTTTTATTATAATATTTCCTATTTATTATATTTTCAATAATTACCTATTATGTATTATTACCTTTTATGTATATATTACACTTCTAATATTTATATCACTCTAATTATCATCTCTAAACATCAATTATCATTTCAAAATGTCTAAATTCATCCTAAATCATATTTTACTCCTAATTACCCTAATTTACAAAATTAACTTAAAATGTACTATTTCTCCATATTACTGATTTACTACATAATTAACCTAATAATTACATCTAACACCCTAAATGCTACAAGTATCATTCTCCATCAGATTTCAACATCTCTAAAATCTACTTATTCACTAAGTCAGTAATTAATAATTTAATTACTTAATTAACTCCAAATTACCCAATTTTTCCATCATTTTAGGGCTAAAAATTAACTTAAAAATTTCAAAAATTAATTTTAAAAAATGGCTTCATAGCACTATTCTATATCATATGAACATCCTACAAAAAAAAATTGAGCTCCAAACTACACTCCTAAGGTCATTTATTTCTAAACCGAAATGTGCTCGGTTTTGCATGATTTCTTAAGGACCATATATTACGGGGCATGTTTTCATCAAACTAATATTTTTCCTACAAACTACATACAAAAATATCCTATAATAACAAAATGCATAATTTTATAATAATATTTACTATTTTTACAAAATTACATAAAATCGGGCTGAAAATTGGACTCACCGATATGGGTGGCTCCGGCCACCGTCGGCCGTCTTGGCCTTGTCATCCGGCATGGGCGCTGCCACCACCGTGTGGTGGTGGTGGCCGTCCACTCCCAGCTCCTCGTCTAGTATGGGTTCCCTTTGAAAGCCCTAATTGCACAATTTTTCTAATTTTTTTTCTAAACCGAATTTTTCTCTCAATTTTCATCTCTTCCTAATTTTTTCCCAATTTCTAACTGTCCAATTGAGTTCCTTAATTTTTCCTGCTATTTATAGGGCTTTAGAGGATTTATTGTGCATTAAATGGGATGAGACAATTGCCTTATCCCTTAATTTTTGGTTTTTATGTTGGCTTATTCTAATTGGCCGAATTTTTTCTTATTTTTCCCAGCTTCCACGACCCAATTCTGGATCATTCATGATTTTTCATGATTTTTCTTAATTTTTCCTTATTTAATTATGAATTTTCTTTAAGTATTTTGTATTATTTTAGCACATTTCGCGTATTTTAAAAAATTACGCGTATTTATACTTACATGTAAATTCATATATAGTACAAATAAATATTCCTAAATATTATAGGTTATTTTATAATTTTTAGTATACATATAATTTATCTTTTGCGATTCGTTAAGTACTGGAATGCTTTTTACGCATTTTCAATAAATAACGAGTTATATACTTAAAATTTAAAAATTTTATAGTTTCCTATTTTATTACTTATTTTCTTAAATTCAAACTTACGGGATCGGTTTACTAATATTTCTAACTTTACTTTATAATTTAGGCTCGATCGAATCATTCAATCGATCGAAACCTCGGATTGCTTAGTTATGGGGCTTACACAGATTACCTCAGCAGCTTCCTATATGGAGTAGAGAGTAAAGTATCCTAACATATCAAACTAAGGAAAACATTGCTCCTCGACGCTTAACTTACCTCGAATAGCTCGGAAAACCATCTAAGAAAGCCCTCAAACTTAGAAGTGAGTAATCAGTCCTTGATCCCTACAAAAAATAACCATACTTGAGCAACCTCCCATACCACTTAGTCATATGTTTCTAGTACAGGTTCATCTAAGATGATCGTAGGCCCCTTAGCCTACTCTACCATCTAAGCACGCTTAGAGATTACCAACGAAGATCTAAGAACAACAGTCATTAATAAAAATTTGATAATTAAACTATTGATCTATCTCGAAGTCAAGGTTATCAAATTTGCGATTCTATATAGAGGATTAATAGAATTGGAATGTAAAATCATAACATAGAAACGTAAGTTTCTATAAACTATATAAAATAGATTTAAAAAACTATGGAGATGTATATAGTAATTGCTTAAAACTTGAAATACATGATGAAAATATAGAAATGAAGAGATTAAGTTGTTTTTTCATAAAAAAAGTCTTGATAATATACAATTAAACATGTATGAAAGAAGAACAAATAAAGTTGAAACTAAACTTTTTTCATTATTTTCTTTTGAGAAAAAAAAAATTAGTGAACTAAAGAGAATCAAATATTTGAATTATTTCAAATTGCTAATGGTATAAACTGAATTATATAGTTTTTCTCGTAATCTTAGCTATTAGAGCTAAAACCTAAAACTTAGGTGACAAGTATGAACATAAAATAAGGGATTAAGAGAAATAAAAAGAGAAAAAATAAAATAAAATAGGATAGGAAAGATGATGTATTGCCCTGATAGTCGATGGCTTGTAAAAAGCTTAGTAGTATATTTTTTTTTTAGCCTATTCAACTTAGATATATAGAATCGATAAACTCAATAAAAAACGTAAGTTTCTATTAAGTTTACATATAAACTCGGTTAAAAACGTATGTTTCTATATGAAAAAGAGTTTATACAAAGGTTAACTCAAAAGGACTTCCTAAAATCGTAAACTTATAAAATCTCATGAATAAAATTACAATTTTAACAATTATGCTCAAAGTATTTTATGATCTCTTTTCTTTCCAAATATTTTGTGAACGAAGTTTAAAGAAGATTGTGTTTACATATGCTCGTAATAAAGGATTAATGTAAATGAAAGCAAAATAGTTGCATTTCATTATAATAACAAATTTTGCACAAATATGATTATTTTTAGAAAATGGAAATAGATAACTTCCTACTTGAAATTGTGCCATAAAGTTGCTTTTATTAAGCATAATTCATCCACTATCTAGTAGGAAAGGATTTCAATCAATTTCTTTAATTATAAAATGCAATTGATTATAATTTATGTGTTTTAGAAGTGTAGAGATATGTATTGAAGTGTGAAAATTGTCTCTTTCAATAAAGTAATGTTTAAAATCAATTTTTTTATAGAGAATAAAAAGTTAGTCATCCTAGTTTAAATTATTGATTATTCATCTAAGAAGGGAAAGTGTTTAAGAGAAAATTATATGCTTTGGAAGGTCCACTAATAACCATTTGACTAATTTCTTATGGAGGGCAATCTTGTTTCCACTTTCTAGGGATTGGCATGATACTGGATAAGTTTGATCAAAATGGAGTTTATTGGGTTAAGGGTTTCAAAGATCAAGCCTGTTTGGTAAATGGTCTTTAGGTGGATGTTGAATCTATTGTACCCTAAATGGCTAAGCTTTAGGTTTTAAATCTATTGGATCCACAGGTTTGCTAGAAGAAAAAGAACAAGTGGAAATAACTTGTCCCCATCAATAATAGTAAACTTTTTTTAAAAATAAATTAATATACAAGAATTAAGGTTTTTCCACGAACTCAACACTATGTTTGGGATGTGAAAGGAACTAAGAGGGAAAAGAAAATGGAAGGAAAATGTAATTCTTGACACACTTTTTCATGTTTGAGAAATGAAATGAAAGGGGAATGAGTAGATTTAAAAAGGAACGGTTTCCATGAGCCTATGAAGTTTCGTTTCCCTTTAAATTGGAGAGAAATAAAAGGAAAGTTGTTTAATTTTCTGTGCTATCCCTTCCTTACCCTAATGTTTCACTTTCTTATTATTTTCCAATGGCATATTAACAATTTTATATTATATTTTATTTTTTTTTAAAATAAAAATCATCATTCGTTCCACTTGTCTTTCTTTCATTACCAAACTATGTGGAAAGAAATCAAATACTCTTATGTTTCTTTCTTTCCATATTCTTTTTTTCTCCTTATTCATTCCTTCAAGTGTATATATAAGATTGAAGGGAAATAATAAGTTGAGGACATTAACTATCTATATGTTTTTTTCCAGATTCAACATTATGGGAACACATATGACTATATGTAATAGAAAATATTTAAAGCAATCGTAACCTATAATTATAAGGGACTTTATGATGCAATCACTTTAAGTTACAATAACTCACTTCCATTTATAGTAAATAAGACCATTCACAATTAAATGAATCTTTCAACTTTAAGTTATTTTTTACCATCAATATGTTTATTTTTACCATTGATAAATTCACTTTTACTATCAACAATTTTATTTTTATTGTAAATGACCCTTATTTATTGTAAATAGAATAATTTATTGTATGTTAAAAGTGATTGTAATATATAATCATTTTAAAATGATTCTATTGTAGAATTTTCTACAATTATAATCTAACTTTAGTTATTTGTTGAATTGAACTACCTAGAAAACTTATGTAACTTTTCCAAAATAAATATGGATCCTCTAAATTTCTTATTTCCTAAAATACTCCCCTATTGTGATACATGGTTACATCAGTAAGTAGCTATATATCAGTAATAATTCAATTGTAGGATTTTTCATTATTAATCAAGATGTGTAAGAAAAATTTAATTTTTAAAAGTCTTAATATAGTTTGATATTTCTTAACTTTTAAGAAGATACATCCACTAGGGAAAAGAAAACCTTTATAATATACAATACATTAGTAAATTTTTGTACATAACCTTTACAGTTTCCAATAAGTTTGGTTATTTATGTATTTTTTAAAGTTATGGAAAGTAAAATCACATTTCTAAAATTTAGAGATTTATTCATATTTTATTAATAGTTTAGTGTATATATAATTGATCAGAAATTCTTGTGATACAATATGAAACAACTGAAAAATAAAGAGGAAGTTTTAGGATTAAGCAACTTGTTTTAAAGAATCGCAAATCATCAATGAGTCTATTTGGATTTGATTTATTTATGTATGTGTTATCTTATATATCTTATATATCCATGAAAAAATGCATAAGATTGAAACTAAATTGGTGATTAAAAGACAATTGTGACGAAATTATGTAATTTATTGATAATAAAATTGTAATATTGATGTTTTCAAAATCAAAGTATGTTACAAGTGAGAAATGATATCTTGGATTGGCATAAGTACGAAGAAAAGAAAAAGAAGAGAGATAATGCTGTAGTTGTTACTATATATTTTTATATATATTTTTTAAATATAATTGTAATTATTTTTCAAAATTTGATAAGCTTCTTTTCTCATCCTAAAAAAGTGTAAGGATGAATTGATATTAGATGAATAGAATAGAAATCCTTACACCTAGATATGGGTGCGGATAAGATTGATTCAGTTCTCCTTCTAAACCAAACAATAAAAATGTAGTTTGGTATTTTAGAATTTTGAACCAAACTATACAATTGATATTAGGAATTTTTCCAAATCATAAAATTTTGGTCTAGTTTGATTTGGTTTACAAATTGAACTATATCTTCTAATTTAGAAATGTATAGTTGAAAAACATTTAATCTTATGTAAAAAGTATCAAATTAATTTAAAAATAATAAGTATTATCATAATAGAGATTGATAAAATTAATATTCACATAACTAAAAATTTTCAAATGTATATTAATAGTTAATTTTATTTTCAAACTTTAAGTTAAACTACATATATAATACATACATTGTGGTAATTAAAAGTTTAATACATTTATGTTTTAACACATGTAAATAAAAAATTCTTTTGCGTGCTATATTATAACAAAAGATATTCTCTAAATGAAGTAAAATAGTACTATGATTTTTGTAAAACAATTTGGTTAGGTTTTACTGATTAATTTGGTTTATCCTTCCAAACCAAACATAAAATTTTTATTTGGTTTGGATTGAAAATTTTTTAAACCAAATTATAAGAAAAATCATATTTTTAGTTTAATTTGGTTCAGTTCGGTTTAGTCAGTTTTTTTTTTCTTACACTTACGACACCATGTATTCTATCATATGAGTATAGTTCCAAAATTTTAAAAGCTTAAAATTATCCTTTGGACCCGAAACCACTTAGAGTTAAATGTAGAAAATCTATAAGTTTTGAGGTACCTATGTAACTTGGAAGTGTCTTCCTTTTTCTTTCTTTCTTTACTTTTTTTTTTTTTTTACCCCTTACGTTGTTAGAGTCTAATAGACTCAGTTTTTTCCTTATCTTTTTGTGTCTTTTTAACATCAATTCAAATCCTATGTTTAGCAAAAATAAGATATAAAAAAATATACATATAAATTTGAATTTATCTATCCTTTATTTTATTAATTTTACACAAATACCAATTCAATTATTCATTTTCAATATATAAAATATATTTTTTAAATATTTTCTTTTAAAGTACATAAATTTTTACTTCTTAATTCCCATACTTTAATCACTATTTTAATCATAATTATTGTCGAGCCCTATTTCAATTTCCTTAATTTAGCTTATATCTAGGCCAATTCACTTAATATAAATTACTCGACGTTAAACTAAGGAAATACTTTTCTTTAAAAAAATTTAAAAATTGAAGTTGCTAATCAATTCAACTAGTAAAAATAAAATTAGGGTTTTTAGGTGGAAAAATCCTAATTTTACCACTAATCTACTGATTTTCTAAAAAAATGATTTTTAGAAAAAATCAACTAAAATGACTAGTTTCAGAGGTTAACTTATTAAGATTAAGTCACCATGTAAAAACTAAAGAAAAATTTATGGGTTTTTATTTTTTATAATTTTCTAACAATGCTAAAAATATGCTTAAATAAACAAAAGATAACTAAAGTGATTTTTTATTACGAATTTCTGAGAAAAAATGAAAAATAATTTATTTTTTTCCCTTTATCTCGAAGGTGCCTACGTACCTGTTAATTGGGATCAAACTAGCCGTAGTTCTCTTTTTATAAAATATTTAGTCAATGGATTATTTTTATTTTTCAAAATTGAGCCAAGTTTACGTTTATTTTTCAATTTATTATTTAAAAAAAAACCTAAGAAATCTAATTTTCCAAAATTAAAGAAAAGCCCTAACAAACTAAATCTTTTAAAAAATTTGATTAAGATATTTTTTTTTTTTTTTGAAATCATTATGTGTCCAAAATATCTTTTATAAATCCTAACTATAAAATACGTTAAAGATACGGCTAGATATGTTGAAGATACGGTTAGATATGTTGAAGATACGGTTAGATACGTATCTTTTCTGAATCTTAACCATTTGATGTATATTTTGATACGTATTTTTTTAAAATTATAATTATTAGATATGTATTTTTTCTAAATCCTAACCACAATATACGTATCTCAACATATGTATATTTAAAAAAAACACGGTTTTTTTAAAAGATGCAATTTAATTAACTTTCATTAAAAAAAATTGGAATTATCTACAAAACTATGCAATATGAATAATAAACTTGCACTTAAGAAAAATAAATTAGTAAATAAATAAAATTGGATTAACTAATAAGATAAATAAAATAAAATAAACTAAAAATATTTTTTCTTTACCTAAACCGTTCAAGTTACGTACAATCCTATTAGTGTTGTGTCCGTCGGGGTATTCATTGTGCTTGTGACCATGAAGAGGATTGTGCTTATGGAATGTCAGGCGAAGGGTACGTGTCTTCGGATTGTAAACATAGGCATGAATTCTGGCTACTGTCGTAAGTTTGGGATGTTGTTGTAGAATTGCAAGTAGCTTGTGCGGATTGCTATTGTTGGCTTGTAGGTGGACGTATGGAAAGGCTTAGGGGGTCAAGTGTTGGTGGCTATCGTGCAGAATTGAGTCATCAGTCCGTTGGACGTTGGAGTGTGGACTTGTCAGCTTGGAGATTTGGTCGTCAGGGGCTTTAGACGGACATTGGATTTGGATTGGCTTCGGATTGGACGTTCCGACTTCAGATTAGATTCACAATTGGATTTTTTATCGGCTTTGCAATTGGAAATCAGGACTTCAGATGTTCATTGGCTTCAGGCGATCGCATTAGGATGTCGAGCTTGTGAATTGTTGGAAGGTCGGTGTGGGATGGCATCAAGGGAGTTGTAATAAAAAAGTTAGCTTCGTGAATTAGGAATCCGGAATTGGATTGAAGTCGTCAGGAAAGTTGTAAAACTAATTGTAGGAATAAAATAAAAACATCCTTAACTTTACCATTAAATTCTTATTTATAAATTAATAACCGGATCTTTCATATTAAAGATACGGAAGATTTGATAATGATTCTTTGAAAATTTACCATAACTTTTAAAAACCTTACTTAATTCGGGCTTTTCATTTTTCAAAGCTTAATCCAATCCAATTAGATATAGCCCATTAACTTATTTAATAAATCTTAAGTCTATTCTGATTCAATCTAAATTAGATAAAATTCTATTTTAAGTCAGATTGGGCTAAAATTATTTTAATAAAGCCTAACTCTCAAATGACTTAATGATTTATTAAATTAATCAAATACCGTTATCCGATTTGATACTAATTGATTCAACATGACTCGGCTTAACATGACTTGACTCGATATAATTCGACTTGACTCGATCGATACGACTTGACTTGATATGATTCGATTTAATATGTCATGACTTGACTCGAAACGATTTGACTCAATATGACATAACAACACAACTCGACTTGATACGATGCGATTCAATACGACATGACGTGATACAACTCTCTTTTTTATTTTTTATTTATATTTTAATTTTCGTTTTTTAAATTTATATTATTTTCTTTTTTTTATTTTTTTTTTCATTTCTTAACTTAGCTCAACTAAATTGACAATGAAAAATAGCAAAATAAAGGTTTCTACAGCTACCCCTCTTTATAGTGAAGATCGATTAGAACTTCGCTACAAAAACAGAAGAGATACACATTTTTGCCATACCCAACTTGGATACTCCGAAGAATATAGATCTCTTCAAGATTAAAAAACTTGCTTTAGTGGACAATTCGAAGAAGATAGATCCCTTCAAGATTCTAAAAAAACTTTGTTTTAGTTTGTAGATGATTCGAAAATGATAGATCTCTTCAAGATTCTGGTTTTGTGGATGATCCAAAGAGAATAAATTTCTTTAAGATTTCTTTTGGTTTGGTAAACAATTTGAAGATGATAAATCTCTTCGAGATTCGTATTGACTTATTAAACAATCCAAAAAAGATAGATCTCTTTAAGATTCGTTATGGTTAATCTCAAGAGATGAGATTCGATTTGGCTAATCTGAAGAGGATAGATCTCTTCGAGATTAAAAAAAAAATTGACTTAATTGTCTTAAATATCTCTTTCAAAAAATTTTAAGATCATTTTACATGGGAATAGAAAATTTCCAACAAGGTACAACAAACTAGTACTTCGAAAGGACATGTTCATAAGGAATTGATCAAGTCAATTTGTTCAGAGTTCATGAAGCAGAGGACACTCAAAGATCAATCCATGGTAAACTTGATGAGTTGTGTAAGTGTGCATCCTGTTTCTGTTCTTTACAACATTAATATGGTTTATAATAATATTGATTGTTGGATAGTTGATACAAGCACTATAGATCATATGCCATCCAATTATACATCCTTTGTTTCATTAACTACTCTACCTAAACCAATTACTGTTCAACTACTTGATGGCAAACACTTACTTGTAACCAAATCAAGAAATGTCATTTTAACTCCATCCTTTGTACTCCATAATGTTTTATTTGTGCCATATCTTAAACATAGCTTGATTTCTATCCATAGACTTATTCAGAATCAAAATCTTATTGCTATCTTTGATCATACTTCATGTTCATTCCAAGACTAGAGAACTAAAGAAGAACTAAAGAAGTTCTAGCTACTGCACAATTGTTAGGAGGACTGTATGTGTTTAGGTCAAGCTGTACTAATAAAGCTGTTCCTATGCAAGATAGTCAAGCTATTATTTCTGCTAATTCCACTTTAGATACTTCATCCACAAACATTTCATTGTTACATAAACATATGGGACATCTTTTTGTTGCTCAGTTGCAGCATTTGCTACCTAATAAATGTTTGGATGTGAAAGGGTAGCTTTGTGATGTTTGTCAATTATCAAAGTTTTATAGACTTACTTTTCCAAGAAGTAGGAATGAATCATCTATTCCTTTTCAATTGTTACATTTTGATGTATGGGGACCACATGCACAGAAATCGGTTACTAGAGCATACTATCTTTTAATCATTATGGATGATTGTAGTCGTACCACTTAGACCTATTTAATGTAAACTAAAAGATAAACACCTTATATCATGTCATCCTTCATTTCTTATGTTCAAAATCAATTTGACACTCTTCCTAAAATAGTGCAAACAGACAATGGAATTTAGTTTCTATCTAGTCTTTGCATAACATTGCTTAAGGACTTAGGCATAGAACATCAATGAACTGTTGTATACACTCCACAGCAAAATGGACGTGTTAAAAGGAAATACGATCATCTTTTGGAAGTAGCTAGAGCTCTTAGGTTGCTAGCTAATTTACTAAAGGAGTTTTGGAGTAAATATATATTAATAGCCACACACTCAATTAATTGCATGCCAATGGAAAGATTAGCTTGCAAAACTCCTTATGAATGTTTGTTTGATAAGATTCCAAATTACTTTACTCTTCAAACTATGGGCTGTTTGTGCTATGTTGGTTTTCAACCTAAGCCTACTAATAAGTTTGAACCAAGAGGGTCAAAATGTGTATTTCTTGGTTATGCTTATGGATAGAAGGGTTACAAAGTGTTTGATTTGGTGCAAAACAAAGTAATTGTTCTACGTGATGTTGTTTTCTTAAAAAATGTTTTTCCTTTTAAAGAAGATTCAAGTGCACATCAAGAAGTTTCCCCAACTGTTACTGTATTACCCCATGTTTCTTTTTCCATACTAGATTCATCTGTCAATTCTTTTCATCTTATAGATAATAATTTGACAAACCAAGGTTCTTTAGTAGCACCTGAGCAAATGCTTCAATGGTCCTCTAGAATTTGTAAGAAACCACAGTGGTTGCTTCACTTTGTTCATATAGTTTAATTAAACAATGTGACACATATAGCTAGTTCTTCTTCTACATCATTAGCATCTTCTACACATTACCCTTAAATTAATTCTACTTCATTTCATTCTTTTCCTCCAACTATATTACATCTTTAGCTAATGTTTTAGCTGTCCAAGAACCGCATTCTTATAAATAAGCTATTAAAAGTCAAGAATGGAAAGATGCTATGTTGAAAGAACTTGATGCGTTGGAGTGTAATCATACTTGGGAATTGATTAGTCTACTTAAGGGGAAAAGGGCTATTGGTTGCAAATGGATGTATAAAGTCAAGTATAGGCTTGATAAAACGATAAAGCAATATAAGGCTACACTTATAGCTAAAGGGTTTCCTCAAAAAGAAGGTGAGGATTATCATGACACCTTTTCCCTAGTGGCTAAATTAGGCAGTATTCGAACACTCATAGCAATTGCTACTACTTATAAGTTATAAGTGGCCCATGCATAGTTGGATGAGGAAATCTACATGGTCCCTCTAGAGAGCTATGCTAAAGCTCTTTCAAATCAAGTTCGCAAATTGACATAATCCTTGTATGGCCTCAAATAGGCTTCCCGACAATGGAATTTAGAACTTTCTAAGTTTCTGTTGAGCCACGGTTTTATCCAATCACCACATGATTACTCACTTTTTACTTAACATACTTCATATGGTTTTGTAGCAATTATTTTATGTATTAATGATATGGTTATTACTAGGTCGGATCCCACTTTTGTTTCTGATATCAAAGCTAAACTTGATGCTACCTTTTCTATAAAGGATCTTAGTTATGTTAGATTCTTTCTTAGGTTGGAACTCTATTGTACTCCTATAAGTACACTTCTTAATTGATGCAAGTTTATCATGGATCTTCCTACGAATGCTGGTCTTTCAATTTGCAAACCTTCCAAATTTCCTATGCAAATAAATCTTTGATTAGATAATGTTTCATAGGATCTTTTATCAGATCCTACTGGTCACAAACGAATGGTTAGGTACCTACTTTATATGACAATGACTCGAGTAGACATTGCCATTACTGTCCATCAGTTTAGTCAATTTGTTGCTCAACCTCGATTGCCACATTATCATGCATTGCTTCACTTGTTGCAATATCTTAAAGGTTCAGTTGGACTTCGACTTTTCTTTCCGATTCAAAATGATCTTGTGTTGTAAGTTTATGTTGATGTTGATTGTGGTCTTATGCATTGGATCGGAAATCTCTTAATAGATTTTGTATCCAACTTGGTTTTACTCAGCTCAAGCATGATTAATCATTATTCACTATGATTAATAGTGTTGGCTTTTTAGTGGTTTTGCTTTATGTAGATGACATGTTGATTTCGGGTATGCATGAATCCTCTATTTCTTCTTTCAAGAATGCATCACATGCACAATTCACCATCGAGGACCTAAGATCTGCTCCTTTTTTCTTAGGTCTTAAGCTTTGTCGCACTCCATCAGGCACTTTACTTCAACAGCGAAAGTTCATCCTTGATTTATTAGCTGATGCTTGTTATACTGCTGTTAGGCCTTCCAAATTTCCTCTTCCTGCTGGTTTCAAAATTTCCGATACTTCTGGCGAGCTTCTTCCCAATCCCACTTTCTATCGGAGGCTTGTTGGTCGATTATTGTATTTGACAACAACACGGCCTGATATTTGTTTTGCAGTGCATTTGTTGAGTCAATTTCTTAGTGCACCACCGTCTGATAATCTTCATGCCTTATTCCATGTCTTGCGATACTTAAAAGGGACAATTGATTTCGGAATCTTTTATCCCATTCATAATTCTTTCAGTTTAGTTGCTTATTCTGACGTAGACTAGGGTTCTTCTAGTAAGGATCGCAAATCTATATTTGGTTGTTGTATCTTTCTAGGTTCTACGGTTGTTTCTTGGAAAACAAAGAAGCAACGCACAGTTGCTACTTCCACCACTAAAGCTGAGTATCATAGTATGTCTTAGTAAACTTTCGTGAACTTCTTATGTTCTTCGTGATCTTGGGATAGATGTTTCTTTTCCAGTTACTCTATGCCGTGATAATAAATCAGCCATGCAGATTGCTCTCAATCCTTGTCTCCAAGGTCACCCAAAACATTTAGACATCGATGGACACTTCACACGTGACCAGATTTCTTCAGGCTTTCTTCGTATTGTTCATGTTTCATTGAAGTTACAACCAGCTGACATGATGACCAAGCCTGTTTCTAAATCAACCTTGCTGTTTTCTCATGACAAGTTGGGCATTCAAGATGCTCCAACTTGAGGGGGTGGGCTATGTTGATATATCAGCTGAACATTTTATATTTATTCACACGTGTATGATAATTAGTTAAGCAACAGTCGGTTAGTTATAACAGAAATTACTTTTCTGTTTTGAATATAAAGACTCAACTTGCAGATTTTCTGATCGTCATCTTTCACTCCTTTCGTCTGTATGCTACAAGTATGGTTTGTGTCAAGAATCACCGAGACTTCATTTTGCTCTACAACAATCGGTAAGGTACTCTGTATGCATACTCTTGTTTTTCCACAGAAATATTTCAAAAGGGTTCGTGCATCGAAGAATCATCTTACTTGTTACTTTTGATCCATTTAATCGTGGATCTTTCAGGTAATATGATGCTAAAGGAGAAAACGAGAAAACAAGAAAACAAGCATTGCTGTCACTAAGTTTCATGGTAGATATTAGAAATAGTTATACTCAGAGCATGCTATCTTATTAGTATGCTTCAAAGCAAGGATCCATATCTAGTTCAAGCAGTTGTTAGAAAGGAGGACATTCTGTCTTGAACTACGCCTATATATACAATCCCTCGCATAAGGTCAAGGATACGAACTACTTTTGAAACGAGCTGACTGGAGAGGGCATCTTCTACTCTGTGTATAGTCTCTGCGCTTTGTCATGTGGCTTGAACGAGACCTTTTCCATGTTCATACCTGGCCTATTTAGTTTCTTGAGCTTAAAACGGCTTGGAAAACTACTGCCATTTCTTTTAGCACAAGGGTTTTATAATTAAAAGCATATTACACTTACATGTGTTATATGGGATAGTAATTTCAAGCTGTTTCCTAGATTTGGGTATTTGTATGCAAATTGTCCTTGGTCACGGTGAGTTAGTCTAGTCTAATATACATTTTTTGGGTTTGCAGGTGTAGATGAAGTTGGTTAACCATGGACATGCACGAACGTGGGTATCGCTAATAGTCCTATAAGAATTTTACTTTCTTATCACCACCTTGCTATACTTGCACTTTTGATGCATTCTTGATTACGTGCTTATATTATTGTAGGTTTACGCTTCTGCATTTTACATCAAATCTAAATTTTCATGCATGATTGCATGTGTAACTTACCACAGCCTGGCCTTCTTTTTCTCATGATTTTACAGTGAAGAGACTGGGGTCAAAACTGGTGGAATGTGAGTAGGCTGCCAAATGCACCGGAAGAAACTTACTGTGCGGGAAACATGCTTGTTCGACTGGCAGAAGCTTCCAGGAGGGGCTGCATTGGAGCGAAGTAGTTGCTGTTGGATTTCTATGAGATCTCGGATAAACAGCTTGAGGAGGAGTGGGCGGAGAGCATAGAGGGGCAGAAAAATATGCCTCGGCTTAAAGGTATCGAGAGAGCACCAAGTCTTCTGAGCAGATTTTTGAGAAATAATCCTTGTAGGAAACCATATTATCATCTCTTGAAGCATCAATGGAGATGGTAACCGATTCTAATATCAATGGAGACGTTCAATTACAATTGCCAATAAAACCGGTGAGACCACAACACAATACTAACATCAGAAACTCCAATTTGCTCATCGGAGTTTTCGACCAGCAGCACATTTCCAGTTGCTTGCAATGAACTGCGGCTGTGAAGAACTTGTCTCCAACATCATTTTGGGGCGCTACACTTTATTGTTGTTAGAGTCAAGTTCTTTACAGCCGCAATTCATTGCAAGCGCTAGAAATGCCCTGCTGGTCGAAGCCTCCGATGAGCAAATTTGAGTTCTTGATATTTGTATTATGCTATGTTTTCATCGGTTTCATTGGCAATTGTAATCGAACATGCAATTTTTCGGTGCCATCTCTATTGATGTTTCATGAGACGATAGTACGGTTTCCTGCATGGACTATTTATCAAAAATCTGGTGACATGGAAGAGTACACAGATTAAGAATTTGGCCCTAACTAATAAAAACCTTAATATGGAGAGTTCTGCTCTATCTTGGTAGTAGCCTACTTTGCTCGAATCAGTTTTGACTGCATGATGTTAATTCATTTAGCTTATTGCGAGTCCTTCTGATGCAGCTTGTACAAAAGAAAGAATACAGAAAACCCTTGTTTCTGTGATAGTATTGTTCAATCAGAAAAGAATAATATATATATAAAGACTATCGAAAGAATCCTTAAAAAAATTTTAAAAGTAAAATCTTAAATAATAAAAAAAGGTATGTTATAGTATGTTTTTTAAGTCTAAAATGATTTTAATTGGACTTGCTCAGATTATTGGTGTATTGGGCTCGAAATTCTCTTTTTAGAAATATATTAGAATAAAAAAAAAATTCCTTCCTGATAAAAGTTATGTCCGGTCTATTCATAATCGCAAAATTGAATTATTTTTTCTCTGTTTTTGTGTTTGTGCAGACTAGAATTTGGAAAACTTGTTTTTATATGTTGGTACTGGATTTCTTTCATGTATTGCCTACCTCGATCCTGGAAATCGCGAGTACTATTTTGAAACTGCGTCGCGGAACAGTTTATCATTTTTGAACTAACTAATCTTTAAAAGTTATGCAGTTGGTACAAAATACCAAACATAAGCATATGAATGTATGCGAGAAAAATTTTTGCGATGCTGTATCAAAAAGTAAAATAAAATAAACAAATAAAAAGAAAAACAAGAACCAACTAAAAGCTAGAATGCACGTTTTAGACTAAGCAGCTCATTAACGCAAATCAACTTATGCATCTACTTGAAATTAATTTTTCATTTTCATTTAGTGGTTTTTTTTTTTTAACCTCCAGTAAGTACAATATAAAAGGAATATTCGAATAAAGTCTTTTGTGAGTATTTGTATCTTATTTGTGTTTGATTTATAATCTTTAAAAATAAAATATTTATAAAAATTATATTCCCGGTATATGAAGAGGGCATAGAATTGAAACTATCTTTTTCATTTTGTCCGTGGAATTTCTTAGCAGAATGATTCAATTTGAGGTTGGCAAGGGTAATTGGAAGCACATCAAAATCAGAGGAACTGAATTTAAACTCTCACATGTCTTCTTTGTTGATAATATTGTTCTTATGGCAAAAGAGAATGGCATCATAATCGTAGGAAATGAGGCTAACACTGCTTTCTAGTTTGACTCGTAGAGTTCCATTAGTCCAATGAGAAATATTCTATACAATTTTTTCTCCAAACAATAATAATTATCAAAATTACGATTTCAACTATGTAATCCTATGAGTTTATAATTTTAGAATATTTTTTAAAATTAATTTATGTATAAAATCGTTTTCATTTAAAAACTTACGTTTTTAATAGAGTTTATATATCAAATTTGTAGAAACTTACGTTTCCAACTTAGTTTATCGATTCTATATATACAACTTATCTTACATATATGACTTGAATGGATTAAAAAATTAAAAAATACAATTGGTCACTACAAGTAATTAACTATTAGAGTATGATATCATCTTTCTATCTTATTTCAATTTTTTTCTTCTTTTTCTCTTTCTTAAGTCTTTATTTGATGTTCATAACTTTTATTTAAATGTCACTTACAATAGCAAAGTTTACAAAAAAAAAAAAATTATGTGTTTCAATTTATATCATTAATAACTTTAAACAAGTTGAAAGGTTTGATTATATTTATTTCATTGCTTTTTTTTTTTTTTGAAAAAAGAAAAGATTAATGGAAAAAAAAAATTGGTTCTATTTATTTGATTGCTTTTTTTTTCAAAAAAAAAGAAAATATTAGTGGAAAAAAATTAATTCCAACCCTACTTATCCTAATTATATAAATGTTAGATTATAAATTAACAATTTTTTATGAAAAAAGAACCCAATTTCTTTAATTCTTTATTTCAATTATGTATTTCAAGTTATTAGTAATTATTATAAGTATATTTACAGTTTTTGAAAACTATTTTATATAAATTATAAAAATTTATATTTTTACGTGTTGTTTTCCAAATTCCAATCTATACGTAGAATTACGAGTTAACACAATAATTAAAGATAGTTAGATTTGAGAGCCAGAATGGAATGTTGATCTCTTTAACCGGCTGTCTTCGGACTACAGGGCCAATTTGCTTAACAACTTGTCCATCAGATGAACAATGCGTCTTCTAACAGCAAAAAAATGATCAGCTAGGAAAACATTTGGTAAAAACTAAAGAAGCTAAAGACAAACAGATGTCTACCTAGAGAAAGTATTTGCATGTCATGTATAAATATACGCGATATGTAACTTTTAATTGAATCTGAATATGTAAAGATGATAACGAATAGTTACTTAAAAATCTACTATCAATTTTATTATATGCCTAAACATGATTGATAGTAGCATGTTATATTATATATATATATATATGATATCTTTTGCCGACAATGAACATGGTTCTCTACATGCACCAATGGAGGCTAAATGTCCAAAATGCGATGAAGTGAATGAAGACTTAGATGATGGTCTAAGAAACTTGTAGACATGTTTCATAAAAATGGCAAAATTTGTGGCCGCAACAAATCTCCTCTCCCAACATGGACATGGTGTAACTGTAGAATTCGCTTTTAAAAAAAGTCAGTTCTACGCATCCACCTTGCCCTTCAGTTTCCAAATTCTCTCTATGGTTTATATAGAATGATAGAAACCAGATGATCTTTAGATAAACAAACAAAGCAAACTCCCCTATACCAATTCCTATGTTGGAGATCGTATGAATAATAACTATCAGGAGAAGAAAGGGAAAAAATCAGTCACTTAATATGATTATAAGCAGTTCGATGTATCTAAATCCTCGAAAGAATCAATTAATTAAAGTTTGAATTTCGAATTTTTAGATTTAATACACTAAAAGGAAATATTTTTATGGATTTTAGATACACATACTTTGGTCCATCATCTAAGCTAGGAACCTCCTCAATGCTATCCAGCTGTCCACTAAATGAAACATGTTTCAATCCTTCTAGACTTCTTGTCTTACTCCAAACACCATGCGTTCCCAACATACGTTCTATCACTTACTATTAGTGAAACCATAGCTCCGGCTAAATCAACAACTGTAACCTGTTCCCTTGAACCGGTTTTGTATATAATTAATAGAATTTAAAAGGGATCTAGACGTGCTATCACTCTATACTACTCATAAAAATTATAATGAATTGTTTTTTTATTGGACTAACAATTGATATTACGTACGATTATGAAGTAATCAAATTATTAATAGAAATAATATGACATTCAATAATGAAATGTTAAAAAGATTTTAAACGACTTAATAAAAATCACAATTATCGTTTGTATAATATAGTCTTAAAAAAGATTGACAAGTATAAAGATTCATCGTTGATAAAAATAGAAAATTGAACACATTGAATATAATGATTGATTGTACTGTTTTTTTTTACAATATATCTACTTATAATCGTTAAATATAAAAGGAAATAACATAAAATAGGAAACAACCAAACAAGATAAATTTTATTACATTATAAATTATACTGTAATATTTTCATTAATCTTGTTTTGACTCCAATTTGATAACGAATGAACCCTATCGACCTTTTACCTCTTCTCATCCCCGTTCAATTGGGTTTAACAAAATTGCTAAAATATATAAACGAAAGAAAAGACCGTATAAACGCATCAATAGTTTTAACAAATTGGAAATATTAGCATAATTTCAAAAGTTTTCAGCCTTTTGGTCTTAAAGAAAATATATTTTCCCACTTCCTTTTCTTTTGCGTGGTTAAATTAAATCCAGAAAATGGTTATTTCTGTCTTATTATCCTGTAGAGTCTACAAGGACTTTATCACTTATCAGCTAGTTGGCGTATCTACCTCAGGTGGTGTTTCCACCACTCACCCAGCCCAAGCCTTCTTCACTCAAACTCACTCTCTCTCTCTCTCTCTCTCTCTCTCTTAACATTCATTCTTCAGTATATTACACTTCTTCTCTTTGTTTCTGCGGACAATAACATACGAGTAACTTTGAATTGTCTGAAACCAATAAAATTTGAAATTCCTTTGCTTGGCTGACCGAGCACCCATCCATGTCTTTATTAGGTACCCTTTTGGCTTTACTCAAATGTGTTATACTCTTCTTTTCTTTCTTCATTTAAATTTTGAATCTTTGTTTAATTCTTGTCACCTTTTTGTTATGTGAAGTTTGAATTTTTATGCAATCTAATTACTGTTTGTTGGTTCATAAATCTGAGTACTAGGTATATGTAGTTAAGTTTTGAGTAAGTGCAAGCTTTCTATATTGTATATCGTTTGTTTTCAACTCTCAAGTAGTGTACTAGTTTTAGGTGGATTACTCGTTATATAGTTTCAAATTCAGTTGCGAAAATGGTATAGAATTGCTGCTTAAGGAGGCCAACATTTTGGGATTATCGTATATCATGTTCGTGCTTTATTCTGTGCCACAATTTGCTAGTGTGAAAAAACCATCTAAAACTCATTAGATATTGTATATAATTAGTTTAAGCGTAGTGTAGTGTCTTCTTCTTTTTTTTCTTTTTTTGGCCATGTCATGTCATGTCATGTCGGATTGAGTTTTGATCTGCAATAAACTTTCAAATCGAATTGAATTGAAATCGTGTTATCGGCTCATGTCAGAAATGCAATGTCTACTTCTGAACGTGACTTGACTGCCTCCAGCAATTTCTCCTAATATTGGTTCTTCAGTGCTTTTATATTTTAAGACGATTATTTGATTTTAATTTTGTTACATTGAAGGAAAGAAAAGATACTCATGAGATCGTTCCTTCTGACCCTTTGATGATAATTCAAAGCGACTTTCTTTTTTACTGATTATGCTTAAATTTTGTAAACAGAAATTCCCACTGTACAGCCCAACTTTCAAAATCATCTGGGTGCTCAGAGGTATAAGGCGCTTATTCATGGTAAATTGCTCTCTAACTCATTCTCCATTGGAAATGATCATAAGAGATTCATATCCACATGGAAATCTTTTGACACACATCAAAAGCTAACATTGGAGAACCAAAAGACTAAGTTTGTGATAAAGGCAGTTGCAACGCTTGAATCCAAGTGTTCATCAGTGAAAACTGATGAACGTATTAGTCATAGGAATGAAAAAGTTAGTTCTACATCAACTCCATCTGCAGTCCAGCCTGAGAATTCGAGTGGTGACTCGGAGCAATTGGATGATAGAGAAAAGTTAAGGCGGATGAGGATATCTAAGGCAAATAAAGGGAATACGCCATGGAACAAAGGCAGAAAGCACAGTGCTGGTTAGTGTTAACCAATTAATTCAATTCCATGTTTCGTTAACTTGAGTACTTAAATCTGTGTTTATAAAATTCTATGAAAGTGCAGAAACCCTTCAACGGATTAGAGAAAGAACAAAGCTCGCAATGCAGAACCCTAAGGTGATGTCATGTAAGAATAACTTTTAATGTGTTTTCTTGATTTCTGCAGTAAGGCAGCTTATTAGATGTAATTTGCTGCATATGCTTCTGTTTCAACCAATTGGATGGCTATATATGGAGGCAGCAATTAAGTTTTGAATTTAATCAATATGCTCTTGGAAAGGACAGGGCTTTGATGAAATGGAATGTCGCAAAAGGAATCATGCACCTATAGATCAACTTTACATATTGTTGTCGGTGCATTAATGTGTGGACCTTTCAGTGAATGAGATGCAAAAGAAATAAGCAAGAAAACGAGTCTTGCCTCTTACTTAATCATATGATAGCTATTTTAATAGCAGGTTTCACTACATGCTCTTTTTTTACATAAACAAACTTCAAGTGAGGAACCATGTCAAGTGGTTATGAAAAGGAGGACGTCCTTGGCCAGATAGACACTGTTGCTGAGATAATCTGCTTTAGACAGTTGATATTTGATAAGCCCCCAGTTCAGAAAGCACTGTTTACTTGGACAATGCTTTAAGCTTTCTTTCTTTGCTGGGTGCAAGGATAAATGGTCTATTGGAGATGTGCACTCCATTTGACATATAAGACATTGAGTCTAAAATGTAAATTTCCCTGTTCCACTTCCCACGTTCCCTTGCATTTGGTGATTCTGCTGCATGTAATCAGATGGAGTAAGTGAATAGACCATTTGACATTCGGTCAACACTAGACTAAAATAGCTTGCCTTGTGAAGCTGCAGGAAATATTTATTAAATATATATAAAAAAAAAAAAAGTGAAGCTGCAGGAAATTAACACAGAGCACGACTTCCCTATATATAGAAGATTTGAAGCAGATAATTATGATTTAGTTGAAGGTTGAATCCTTCATTTGATACTTGATTGATTGAGCTAAAAAGATTTGTCACACTGCTAATGACAAAAGGAATCTATTATACATTACACGGTTATTTGGAAAAACACATAGCTTATGTTCTATGAGGAGCATAATAAGATGCCTTAAGTCCATTTGTTTGATCAACAAAACAGAGTAAACTGCTGGTCATGCCTAGGTACACAAGTCATCACATAAGTTCCTGGATGGTTCAACTTGCTTGTTGAAACCAGTTGGCTTGAGAGAGGGCATTTTCTTCTTGAGTAAAATCTCTGCACCTTGTAATGGGACTTGAACAAAACCTGATGCATGTTTTTCTTCAACTGGATTGTTTAATTTTCAAAGTTCAACAACTGGGAAAACTAATGTCAAACTGTGTTTATAGCACATGGGCTTCAAATGTGCAAACAGGTTGCACTTATTTGTGTTATATGGGATGATTATTCTGAGCTGTTTCCTTAATTTGAGTAGTTATATGCGAATCGTTCTTGGCGTGGTTCAATGTCCAGTCTAATAAGCAACTTTTGGGTTTGCAGGTCAAGATGAAGTTGGTTAACCTTGGACATGCACAAACGTGGGTATCACTAACAATACTATGAGAATTTGACTTTCCTGTCACCTCTTTGCTATAGTTGCACTTTTAATGCATTCTTGAGAAGAGCTTATGTCAGTGTAGATTTATGCTTCTGCATTTTACGTCAAATCTAAATTTTCATTGACCAATGCACATATATCTTACCAAACCTTGATCTTCTTTTCTAATAATTTTACAGTGAAGAGACCAGGGTCAAAATTGGTGAAGGAGTGCGACTGGGCTGGCAAAGGCGAAGAAAGAAACTCATTTTGCAGGAAACATGCTTGTTTGACTGGCAGAACCTAATTGCAGAAGCTTCCAGGAGGGGCTGCATTGGAGAGGAGGAGTTGCAGTGGGATTCTTATGAGATCTTGAATAAACAGCTTGCGAAGGAGTGGGTGGAGAGCGTAGAGGAGCGGAAAAGTATGCCTCGGCCTAAAGGTAGCAAGAGAGCACCAAAGTCTCCTGAGCAGAGAAGGAAAATTGCAGAAGCCATTGCTGCAAAATGGGGGGATCCTGTAAGGGTTCTTAAATTCCTCTCCTTTAAACCTATCTGTGATTTTTTGGCTAAATGCAGTTCAAAGCCAAGGCATAGATATGAGCTTGGCAAGACCAATATACTTTGTCTTTTTCTTTGTTATCTGATCAATCATTTCAGTCTCTTTGATGACAATCTGAAATACACGTGTTCTTGCAGTTTTAAATTTGATCTTGCCTATCATATGTGCTTATTTCCCTTTTATCTCAAACTGCCTTGTGACCATAATCAGGAATATCGAGAGCGGGTGCACTATGGTCTATCCAGATACCATGGAACCCCAGCTGGTGTTGAAAGGGGGCCAAGGAGAAAACGAAGCAGCAATGTGGAGTCCTCTGGAAGGATGAGTTCTAAGAGAAAGGCTGGTGATACAGGCAGTAGTTCTAGGCATGATACTCAGAGCCGTATAGAGCGGTTGAAGCCGAAGAGAAGCAAAGCTCCTCGGTTTAAGGATCCTCTAGCAAGTTCGAAGTTGGAGATGATAAAGCAGATTAGGGCACAAAGAGCTGCTGCTGAAACGAGTAGATCTGAAGCCATAGAAAGAGCAAGGTTGGTCGGCTATTATTTTAATCTACTTTCAGTTGCCAGTGATTTAAAGTTGATGGCCTTGAAAAATTAAGGGAAGGAAACTTTTGTTAAAAAAACACATGTTTTGGTGAATCTGTATCATTTTGCCAGCACGGGACAGTTTGATCATGATGTTTATCTTCTTAAATTGTTGCTTAACATAATTAGAGGCACATTATGTAGCTCAGATAATTGGAATTTACTTATATGGACCTTGTAGGTTGTTAATTAGTGAATGTATCCATTCTGTCTAACACTATCTCCATTGGGTATTGCTTTCAAAAGTGAAGGATTCTAACAGAAAGATTTTGCAGGCTATTGATTGCTGAAGCTGAAAAAGCTGCAAAAGCCTTGGAGGTAGCAGCAATGACAAGTCCAATAGCAAGAGCTTCGCTCTTGGAAACTAGAAGGCTTATTGCTGAAGCTATTCAGTCAATCGAGTCAGTAGATTCAGGAATAATATCATTGGATGGAAATGAAGCTCGTGCTTCAGTAGCCCCTATGGAACTTACTGACAAAGCAAGTGAGGCAACTATGAGTTCAGCAGATCAACCAAGCCAGGAAAAAAAAATCAATGGAAACCAAGCAATAGCATACCAGGAAAACACCGTTCTCGATTTTGGAGGATCTTCCTTCCAGGAAATTATGAGGGATAAGGGTGCTCATCTACCTGCTAGTTCTCGTTTTCCGACTTTCCCTTTTGAGGAACCGACGAAGCATTTAACAGAGCTTGGTGGTCGTACTGAATTGAAGCTAAATGGGCTCTCCGGGAGCAGAGAAGGCTCTCAACCAATGGAATGAAATCTAGCATCCATACCTTGGAGGATGATTCGCCCCCTAAATTAGTCCAGGTAACAAAGAGATGGGTCCCGGGAAGACTGGTCGAGGTGACGGAATAAGGTTATCTATTGAGTAATACGATGTAGTTAACTCTTAAGGTGTTCTGTCAAGGCTTCTTGCAATCTTGGTGTGTCCTCTCTCTTTGATGTTGCTCATTCCAGCAGCGAGCATAAAAGCTCGGGCTTCACTAGAACATCAGCAAGGGCATATTTTCATACAAGTAGATTAAACAAATTGATATCACTAGAATGCATTCAAAGTTCATTCATCCATTCTTCTGCTTTTTAGATATTTCCTATGTGAAGCTCTCTTGTTTCTTCTCTAGTGTCACGCGTAAGCCTCTCCAGTAAGATTGACTTGATCTAATTCTATGTCGTACAAGCACTATTTGATATCAGGATTTTTCAATACCAGTCCACTTAGTAGTTCATCGGGATGAAGAAAAAGCTAGATAATAGAGGATCTGGTGATAGCGAACGAAGGATGAGTGACTTGTGAAGGGTATTATAGAGTAGTCTATGGGCTTGATGTTTAGGGAGCTCTACATAGATTCAAGTACACACCTAAATTCTATAGATTTTATCTTAAAATTGATCTCAGAATCTCTGTACTCGTAAAATGAACATTTATTTATCTTTTGATAAAGAATCTCACAAAATCCAATTTGCTATTCCTATTGAGAGTTTAACTGTAGTTTAGGGTTGATCATATAAATCGAGATTATCTTCTATTTTGCCTTTTCATTCTCACCGTTTAACTTAGCAAAGATAACAATATTGATCTGTGTGGAATAGAGTTGGTTAGAATAAACTGCAATAATAGTCTAACTTATCTAAATTTACATTGTTTCATGAGGTTTCTTTTATATTTCTTTTATATTTGTTGTAAAATATTATTGTAGTGATTTTGGGTAACTAGGGGAATCAAAAGCTTATAAACCAAAGTAGTAGCTAGTGAGGGCTAGATAAAACAATTATGAACCATGGATCAAATCGTGAATCGAATAGAAAAATTGGTTCTTTTTGCGAACCGTTTGATTTACGGTTTAATTTAATTATGTATAAATAGTTTGTAGTTCGATTTGGAAAAGCGAATCAAATCATACTGTTTTAAATTGAATAAAACCGTTTAGTTAAATAAAAAAAAATATACTATTACTTTCTATTTCTTTATATTTCTTTCATTAATTTTTATAAATTTCATCAAATTTTTTATATTTTGTTACTTTTGATATTAATTTTGTGTTAATTATTAAGATTAAGTTAAGCAAATTTTATTTGAAATTTTATATTTATTAAAGATAAAAATATTCAATGAAAATTTGATATAAACGATACAAATCGAATTAAATCAATTTTAATTAAATTTAAAAAATTTACAAACCAAGTTAGGTTCAACTTTCAAAATAAATTGAACCGTTATATTAAATTCGGTTCAGTTCGATAAAAGGGCGAATCGTATTAAACCAAACTGAATTACACCCATCCCTATTACTAATGACCAATGATGGAAATTAATCATTAATAGAAAAGGCCAATAAAAAGTCATTTTCATTTTTAACAAGAAAAGAGTGTTTTCCTATTTTAATTAACCTTTTCCATGATAGTTAACTATGATGCATTCTATGATCACTTACCATAAAGTTATTAATATTTACAATCTCTTGATATTACAATGTTAATATATGGTGACTAAAAGGCTCTAGTTATAACAGATTTCAGCAAAAGAAAAAAACATTATAGGTCAAGCAAGCAGACTTGAGATACTCTAAAATTAATCCTGGAAATGTAATAAAAATCCGAGAGTGAAATGAGTACTTTATGATGATATCTTGATTAGGATAATCTTAGAATTAATTTTATTTGTTTAAAAAATTTATGAGTTGTTTCTTGATAGAGATATAAATGATGAGGTCATAATAAGGCACTAAACCCATTAAAAATCCTATAGGATAATACTCAATAGAATTTTGGAACAAGTTCTGGATATAGTAAAAAACCCGCTAAGGTTATGGAATAGGTTCTAGGATTTCAAGAAAACCTATTAAAAAACTCGTTACCCTATAAAAATAATATATTAATAATATAATATTAATTAAATAAAAAGTGGTTATTAATCAACAGAGACTGTATGTTGGATTATTTTTTACTTTATTAACAATGTGATAAGTAGGTTTATATGGTGTTTTGAGTTTTAGTATTTTACAAATATATTATTGATGAAGTATTATTTTTTACTTTATTAACAATGTGACAAGTAGGTTTATATGGTGTTTTGAGTTTTAGTATTCTACAAATATATTATTGATGAAGTATGACATGTTTTTATTACTTATATTCTAATATATCCTTATTATGTTGTAAATGTTTTATAAATATAAATAATATAAATCAATTTCTTATATAATGAATAATAAAATAAAAAATAATTCTTTGAAATAAATAAATAAATAGGTTCCATAGGTTGAGAAACGAGTATCCAATTAAGACAACAGGACGGATCTTAGGTGCATGATTAAAAACCCTATAAGGTTTTGAAATGAGTTTGAGAACCCCATTAAGGTATAGGGATGAATTTTGGGTTTCTATAACCCTTCCTAGACCCACTCCAGAGTTTCTAGATTAAATTTAGAAAATTTATATCAATAGGTTGAGAAACGAGTATCCAATTAAGACAACAGGACGGATCTTAGGTGCATGATTAAAAACCCTATAAGGTTTTGAAATGAGTTTGAGAACCCCATTAAGGTATAGGGATGAATTTTGGGTTTCTATAACCCTTCCTAGACCCACTCCAGAGTTTCTAGATTAAATTTAGAAAATTTATATCAAAATAAAAATATGCAAATAGGTTTAATGGATCAATCCAATCCAAATTTAGAAAATTTATATCAAAATAGAAATATGCATTCAATTCAATTCATTTTAGCCTACGAATCAAAACAAGTGAAGCTCACCAAAAACATTCAATTTTTAAACAAGACAAATGGATTAGCCCATGTTTCAAAAATGCAAATAAGCTAACTGGACCAATCCAAACTAATACATTTTGATTTGTGAATTAAATCGACCAAATTCATTTACTTTACCCTAAATCAAACAAGCTGCTTTGTAAGCCAAAACCCGATTCCACACGTCCATACCTAAGTACTGACTTTACATAACTTCATCCATATCAAATGTTAATATCATAGTGGTCCATTGAGTTTTGGGTGATTTCTGGTTCTATTGTCGTACTTATGGTTTCCCGTCAAGCCTTAAAACCTAGCTTAACAATAAATGACTAAATAATTGATTTATCGATCGGTTGAGAAGGGAAAATAAACCAATGCATAGATACTAAAATTCGAAGACATGATTCTTTGACAAATATAGATTGATGGATCACGTTGATCTAAGTTTCTATGCAATGTTGTGATCTAGGTTTCTCTGTGATATTGTGTATAGATTGCATTTCTCGGTACCAACCGCCTTAAATTGGTATGCAAAGATTTTTCTTCAATTCTTAAACTCGGTAAGTCCTAATGTATTTTGTTTTCCATTCTCTTATGAAACGTGGATGCTTTAATATGTCTTGAGAATAACCCTTTTACCACATGTAAATTCGGGCGAGCCGTCAAAAGTTTTCACTTCACATTCTATTTAATAGACAAAAATGTATTACAGGGTTATGCTTAACGTTAAAACTACATCACATAATAAAATTTAGCTCAACAAATTAAGATGAATCACGGTCGTCTTTGACGTCAGGAAGCTCCTTTTTTGTGTCTACAGCCTTTTCGAGTTCCTTCCTCTTCTCTTCCTTCTCTTCTACTAGTTTATTTATCTCTTTCTCCAATTCCTCCTTCTGTAAAAGATAATCAAACCATCAAAAATCGATCCGGAACCCCAAAGAATTTAGAGAACATAAGATAACACATGATAGGCAATTTTAAATTTTTTTAAGGAAAAAAAATATAAAAAGATCTTAAGCTTATTAATTAAAGCAACGTGGTAGGATCATCTCTTGAACTCATACACTTTCTATCAAAGATGTCTAAAAAAAGAAGATGATGAATTCGCCAAATAATCCATAATTAAACTGCTTCACAAATTGAATGGAGAGTTGGCAAAAGTACGCATGACTTACAAATTCACATATAAATTTATTATTCCGTTATTGTTTACTAATAATTTCCAACCCCGGCAAAAATGATGTGAAAAATGACATGGCAACATATTCGCATGCTCCAGCATGGATTCAGAGTTGAAGAAAATTAAAAGAATTGCATAGAAAATATCGTCATACGTTGGTGGCATCCGCAGTTGGAAGCCTAAGTCCATGGACGGCAGCACGGTCGGGTGCTTTAGACACCATACGGCGTGGATCGTAGCTCTGGACCACCTTGATGGTGGAGACCCTACTAGTGATAGACCACCATGGCTTTCTTATAAGTCCTCCCTGCATGTTGACGATGTCAGATTGTAGGAAAAATACTTTTTGTCGTGAAAATTCCGAGTATCAATTCGAGAATAATGGAAAAAATAATTATTCAATTGTTGTTGTGAAATCCATGTGACCATGTCATGCCACAAGGAGTACATGCATGGATCATACGTGTCGATGTGTTCATACCTTGCATGCTAGCATATTTCTGCCAAGTGCCTATAGTGTGGCTAAATCAAGATAAAAAAATAAAAAGTTAAGAATAATAATAATAATAATTTGAATTTTACTACGGTATTTATTTTTATTACCTAATTAAGTCTACTTATAAGAGTTTCAACGTCTTGTAATAATAACGTCGAAGTAGTGAAATATAGAAAAGGCGGAATATTACTACTGGCTTCTACGACCTCCCTCCTTGATCCACGGACCGTTTCTAGCTTCCTCCTGTTTACAGGTGTTCCCAGCGAATATTATTACAACAATTAGAGAGGGAGAATCGAACTTATCCATCTCCTTAAAAGACTCATATTATTAAATTATAAAGACTCTATACCTATTTATAGGTATTGAAAAGTCACGGTGGCTAGTGTTGTTAAACCTGGATTGACCTACTCGATCCGATCCGATCTAATTTGATTTAAATCTTTCCATAAAATCAGTCTAAATTATTACGCTTCAAACAAAAGGAATTATAACTATCTCACCATATAAACTAATCTAAAACAGAAACTGATCTCATAGCTGCTATCGTAGATATAGTTTACATAAAGCGTGTATAACTTAATCATCTTAAAATATCTATTTTAATACCTATGAATACTCAAACATGTGGTATAATTTTACAAAATATATGTTATATATAACATGTTATCTCATAACACAATGGTACTTACATACATGTCTCATATCCAAAGTTATAATTTACAATCAGAGTTTATAAAAAATCACAAGTTTTGCAGACTACTTACAATAAGTTAAGAAACTAATAAACATTCTAAGGAATTCCTAATTAGTTTTCTTAAAATTCAAAAGAAAGATAAAAGAAAGGTTAAAAGCTCAGGTTCAGTTGATTCTTCGTTCCTCACTTTTCCAGTTAACAGTACACTAACTTGGGGTTAGCGATATTGGAACATCTTGTCTTTACTTAATACCTGCAAAAAGATCTATAGAGATATGAGCACAACTAGCTTAGTAAAGGAGATGGAGTTAGAAGAGTATCAAACAAACACAAGTAAAGTAATTAATTAGAATGAAATAAAATAAAATAAAATAAAATGCAATCAATCAAATGAAACATCACACAATATTATCCAGTCTATTGTAAGGTTAGAGAAATTACATCTGCTCCAACTCAGATTGAAGAGTTTTATCGCGACTTAAATCAGACCAAACTTGGGTTGTGCAATAGAGAATACCTTCCTTCCGTAACCGTCTTCAAACTACGGCTCCCATCCTTTCCACAACCTCCTCTCCTATCACTTAGTTCAACTAAGGATGAGAAAACAACTATTTTAACTATCCTCATCGAAAGAAGTTGGTATTTAGCTTGATACTCTTAATCGTTCTTCCTAATAGGTATTATGCATGTCTAGTTTCGTTTTAGTTGAATAAATGTTACTGTTAATTAAGGGAGACTAAAAAAGTTCATACAATTTAGAAATGATACAAACATGCATAACAACACACCAAGAAGTTC
Organism: Lumnitzera racemosa; assembly: GCA_024138005.1. Classification (NCBI taxonomy): domain Eukaryota; kingdom Viridiplantae; phylum Streptophyta; class Magnoliopsida; order Myrtales; family Combretaceae; genus Lumnitzera; species Lumnitzera racemosa. The sequence continues at coordinate 13,432,992 of JAMXBC010000008.1, read as the reverse complement.
AACTCTTGTCACAATTGAGTATTATACACATGCACAGCATGTACACAAACAATTAATTACAACTACAACCAAAAGTACTTCTGAGTCTCCAGATACGTTAATATAATATCCCAATAATTGGTAAAGCTACAAATCCCAACTTGCTTGTTCAGACGTTCATTACGGTAGATTCGAGCTATCGACAGCTTGACCACAAAGAGATCTTATACACACACAAAATCCAATTTTAGTTTTTGTAATAATTACAAAAATATTAGGGTTTAATCTAAAACGGTTATATATATATATATATATTATCTCAATAATATATAGTTTTATTATTATATATATCGAGGTAAATTATTAATTATTGATAATATACATAATTTATACTATTACGTATTATATATCGCTTCGATCGTATCGAAACATACTTTTAATTGATTAAATTACGTTTTAATTTCAATTAGGTTACCATAATATATGCATTCTAAAATATTATAGAGTTATAGGTTATATTATCTAAGATTGTCCGATTTTAATAAAATTAATATCATTGAGTTCAAACAGACCTAACGACACATGTTACAAATCGTGTTACGAATCATGTTTCTAGATATGACTTTTAACAAGTAATTTGAGTTTTTAATACAGTTATACATATCTATATAAATATTATTGTATCATACGTAATTTACATTATTAAATTGTATTTTACCTTATTTGTCAATATAATACTGTAATATGAGTATTATTTAACCTTAATATATCTATAATGTATACCAGTTAGAAAATATCAATAAATATATTAAAAATACCCTTTTTTATCTAATCCGATTAGCAACCTCATATATAGTTTTTTATTTAACTATTTAATTTATTTTAACTTATTATCACTAAAGATAAGTCTCTACTTGTAATTTAAGCTATTTTACTACGTAAATTCGTAATAAATAGTTCGGGTCACCAAATAATTCCCTAAAAATTTCTATAGACTCTTAAAAATATGGAGAACACAGTTATTACTTGGTTTCAAGTTTTCGACATATCGCCTATATATTCGTATTTATGATTTTATCCTTAAATTATTTTAAATTACTCAATTATGATCATTTTTACACCAAATTAATTTCAATTTGACCCAACATTATTATTATTCACTAGAGATCATTACATGTCCATTTCATTATTTAATTTCATATTTTCCTATTTATTTCACAATTTTAGCCTACTTTCGAGCTATTTAGGCCAAAAAATACAATGAATATTAAAAATATTCAAATCAAAATTCCGGCTACATAGCAATTATATATATATATATTATATATCATACACATCCTACACAAAAATTTAAAAGTAGAAACAACACCATTTAGTACATTCATTTTATAATTTAAATTTAGGATGAATAGTAGTTTTCTTAAGCAAGTATACTAATTATTACAAATTTTTCAAAAATAAAAATATCACTCGAAACCATGTTCAAAATAACCTAACTAAAAATTTTTTTATAATTTTCTAGGTGGTTTAGGTATTTTTTTTACAAATTATTGAAAAATAGGGAAAAGAATCAACCTAGTTGTTCTTAGATGCTACAACGATTGGCAGTAATTGAGGATGTGTCGGACAACCTAAACGTTGCCTCGACTGGTGGTGTCCGGTTGGATCGGTTGTCAGCTAGTCGTCTAGGTTAGGTGTGGTAGAGGTACGGTGGTTGCTTTGTTTTTGGGTATATTTTTCTTAATGTGTTCTATTTTCCAGATTTTTTTTTTCCTCTCAATTCTAAGTTCCAAATTGCTAAACTAAAACTATTCTATTGGCATTTGCTATTTATAGGGGGTTTTGTACCATATGGGATTTTTTTTTTAATTTTCTTTCTCCTTTTTTCAAGTAAGAGGTGTCCTTTCTTTAGGCAATTACCCTTGATTAAGCATCCTTGAGTTTTCCTAACTTGCTACAGTGAATTCCAGAAAATTCCTAGCTGCAAATGAATGTTTTTGGATAAGATTTGCAACTATTTTAGTATTTTAGGTATACTTAATTAATATTTAGTTATTTATTAATATATGGGTCTATACTTATGTATATATCATGCTTAATATATAATTGTACTCATATAAGTAAGTATTTAACATATCTTTTATTTTTATGATATATTCTCTTAATTATTCATTTGAATTCAACACATTATATATATATTATTTAAATTAGGATTAATTTACGAGTATAATTATTATTTGTATCGAGTACACTCATAAAAATATGTATTCATATAGTAAGTTATACTATATTATCTCATTTTATAGTTTAATTAACTTATCTCTGAATTCTCGTCACAATTCGAACTCGATTTTATGGGTTTTGGGTATTTTAGTACTATGTTAAATAATTTTACTTCTAAGGGCAAAATTGGGATTTTTAGTCATTAATTCTAAAATTTAACTTCATTATGTTACTTTGTCTAATTTTTCCATCTTAGTCATAAAGTTTGGACTCAATCAATTAACTTTCCTTAAAAAGTCCTAAATCTAAGCTCGGTTGTTCTAAACTCAATTTTAAAGGCTCTCACAAATCATCTTTTTAACCCTTGTTAATATGACCTTGGTTCAACTAATTGATCTCATCGATCTAACCAGTTTTTATAAGAATTCACCAAGTTTTTCCTTATTAGAATATATTATTTTCTCTTGTATTTTTTAGAAAACAAACCAATTAGCTAAAAAATAAATGTAGATTAAAAAAATAAAAAATAGACTGTTAAAAGTTTTCAACTTTGAATTCTTCAAGATATAGATAATTTCTATTACCCTAGTTTAATTCCAATTCAACTACAGTTGATCCTCTCAAATCTTAAACCTTTCTCATTTATAGGTCTAGACACCTAATTTTTGTCCTTCCATAGTCTTAGCTTTTATTTTTACAAAAAAGGGTCATAATTCAAAAAAATAATAAACAAAAAGTTAATAAAAGATAAAAATGATAAAAATTAACAAATAATGAAAATACCAAAAAAAATAAGAAAAGGAAAAATTATAAAGATTTCGTAGATTTTTAGAAAGTAATTTATATTAGGAATAATTAGTTTAATGTTAGTGTTAATTTTAGTTTAGTTAAAAAAATTTAGTTTAGGAATTTAGATAGTTTAAATATAATTTAATTGTAATGAATGTTAAGATACAAACCAACAGGCTAACAAATAAGTAGCAGAGTACTTGGGTGGATTTAGTTGGAGGTCACGGGTTTGAGTCTCAGCAGGCACTTATGTCTTTATTTTTCTAACTTTGCAAAAGCGAAACGAAAATCAGTTTCATATCTAATTAAATTATATGAGTCTAATTAAATTAGATTTGAATCTAGTTTAAATAAGATTTAGGACTTTATAAAAGAAAAGAACAATTCTAAAGTTTGAATCTAGTTTAAATCAGATTTAGGACTTTATAAAAGAAAAGAACAATTCCAAAGTCAGCAATTCTATTTAATTTCCGAAATCAACAGTTTCCGAGCTCGACGAAGCCAATGAAGCTCCTTCATGTTTAATTAAAAAAATAAATCCAACGGAAATCCGATCATCAGCAGGAAAGCAGCAACGACAATTCCATGCCGCAGCAATCTGAAGCTGATCGAATGTCTAACAATTGCGAAGCTAATCCAAAATCTGGACAATTGCAAGCCACTTTCCGCGTGCTTAACGACATTTGAATAATCGCAATCCTCGTTGTTGGACGTCAATTTAACCGCACATCCTCAATCTAACGGAAGCCCCGTAACAGCAGCAGTAGCAGCAATCCACACACTATCGCCAATCCCCACTCTCTAACGACTATCGCCAATCCCCACCCTCTAACGAACAGCAGCAGTCCACGATCGTTCCACGCAGCACCAGATCCTTCCATGCATCGTTCCATATAACAGCAAATCAGTAGCCCACTACGACAGGCATGACAACACGATGACGGCAATTGGTGAACGGTCAGCCCCCCACTGATCTGAAAACGAACACTAGCACCCCCCTTATTACACGATCAGGTGAGTTTCGTTGGTTAGATAGTTTCGTTAATTAGATAGTTAGTTTTTTTTTATTTATTACTTATTATTTGATCATGATTATTATTATTTTTATTATCATGTTATTAGTTCCTTGTTTATTTAATATAGTATATGTATATAATTGCCTTAGTTTAGGAAATCTTCAGCTATTTAATATTATACATACATTAGATTAGCTTTTATATTAGGTATATACCCTGACATTGTTAATTCGCTTAGGAAGATAATTGTTAAATAGAAATAGTGTAGATGCATATTTATATATATACACATATATACATTCGTCTAGGATTCCTTTAGAATTAGTTTTTTTTTAGAAATTCTCATATAGGAAATTATTTTTAAAAACAAAAATTAACAAAAGGAAAATTTTTTACAAAAAGATTATAGTGTTTTAAAAAGTCTTTTGATCACTTACGAGTTAGGGCCCTTTATTTATTTATTTATTTTTTAATAAACTAAATCAGTTAAATACATAAACTCAGTCAGTTTTCAAAATTAAAATCAACCAACACACTAAAATTTTTTTTGGAAAGAACTACGATCGTCTGATCTGGCTAGCGGATACGTAGGCACCTTCGGGGCGACAATAAAATATGTAATTTTTCTAAATTAAAAAAAATCATTTAGATGTTGATAAAATAAAAAAAATCTTTAATTGACTTCTTTTCTATGGTTAATTATCTTTTTCATAATTTAGATGTTTTTTTTAATAGTTTAGATGTTTTTTTCATAGTTTAGATGTCTTTTCCATAGTTTATGTTTCTTCTTTATAATTCAGACATCTTTTCTATGATTTAGATATCTTTTCTATGATTAAGGCACATTTTTTTTTATTAGGAATTTTTTTTTCTTTCTTTCTTTTTTAATGTTTTAAGCATCTTTTTTATATAAAAGTTTCATCATGTAGAATATTGCATATTTCATAAAATCTTTAGGGTTTTTCTTGAAAATAAAAAAATTATCGCTTAGTTATTTTTAAATAAAAATTTTAATTTGGCACTTTTCAAAAATTAGGTTTTTTTTTATAATTAGGAATAAAAATTAAGCTTTTAGGGATTTTTCTTAATAAAAATAAAATGGTTAATAAAAACGCAAATTCAACCAATCATTTTTTTATAAAAAGAACTAACCCACTAAATTTTTTTTTTTAAAGAACTACGATCGTCTGATCCGGCTAGCGGGTACGTAGGCATCTTCGGGGCGACGATAAAATATATAGAAACTTAGGTTCTTTTTTTTCTTTTGATTTTTTTAATTTATTTTTAAATATTATAATTAGAAAAATAATCATAATTTCGGTAATAAATAGTGGTACCCGTTAGGGTTTAATAGGTTAGCCCTCGAATTCAGAACCCTCTGACTCTTTATTAAATTTGAAATCAAAGACCGGTAGCTAAATCGTAACCAATCCACCCAATTGGTTACGATTTCTTTTTCTTTTCCCAACTTTGGTCGGGTGGCAACTCCAAAAATTATTTTTAATAAAAAACTAGAATTTCTTAATTTCTTTAGTCGAGGATTAATATTAAATGAGTTAGGATTTAGTATTAATCAAGAAATGAGAAATTAATTTTAAACAAAAACCGAAAAATCAGACTCGACAATTTGGCAACTCCACTGGGGATCGCTAGAGGGCTAGCCACTAGAAGTTGCCGAAAATATGATTATTTTTCAATAAAATAAAAAGATGAAATAATAAAAATATTAAAAAACTTAAGTATGTTATTTTATGTATTTTGTTTATTTTATTTGTTTTTTTTTTTTTACTAACATGTTTTGATGTGGCAGTTTATTTAAGGGGAAATTTCGATGGGTTTTACTTTTATCTTTTACTTATTTATTTATTTATTTTTATTATTTTGCTTTTTCTGCATCATAAATGCATAGTAGATACGGTCAGAACTAGGCCGTCTTAGGACCTTAGGAGGGGGGTCATTGTGTAAGTTTCGGATGTTGTGGGGTAACCACCTTCCGGGGCCGATCAAGCTACCCCACTCAAGTTCAAATGCGACCACAGAATCGTTGCTTTGAAAAAAACGCAGTGGTTGCAGAACTTGAGGACCTTTAAAACCCACCCATTGCATCACATGAAAACATTTTTTTTAAAAAAAAAAGATTAATTACAAGAACCTATGATGTGGTAAACTTAAATGGATAAAGGCAATTGTAAAGTTGTGATTGTAATTGTAATAGTTCCTTGTAAATAACTTGTAAAATTTTATGTAAGCTTTAGATTACGGTGTAATTTTAATTTTGATTTTGATCAGTCATGGCTAGATCGAGTCAAGTAACTTCTAAACAGATCCACGTCTACCCACTTCATTGGCCTTAAAAGATACTCTAGATATGGATATAACTTTTTAGCCCAAATAAGTAAAAATTCATTGGGCTCATCTTACCCCTATAGAAGAGCCCTATAAATATTATTATAGTAAGGGCTTTAGTACATCTATTAGGGCTCGAATCTATTACTTTTTGTTTGGGCCCATATCAATTGAGCCCAACCTTTATAGAGTAAATAAATAAAAAATAATAAAAATAAAAAAAGAAGCCAAACGAAAAGAATCAAACCTGTAAAATAATAGTTATCATTGTACCTAGTATTCTACTAACCATAAATATTCATTCTTTTAGGAAACTTTAGCATTTTGCAAATAGCCTTCTTCATTTGGAATAAATAAGATTTAGGTATTTTCTTTATTTAGTCTTTTATTCTTCAGAATTCCTCTCTTGTAAATAGATTCTCAGTAATGTTGTTCTCGACTTGTATATATTTCCATGAAAACCATCTTCCATAATCATCCATTCACAATTCCATCACTCGGTCTTTGTAACACAAAAGCCCTAACTTTTCCTCTCTCTCTTTCAAAAAAAAAAGAAAGAGAAAAGAAATAAAAAAAAAAGCGGGAAAGAAAAGAAAAGAAAAAGAAAGAAAGTTGCTAACGGTAACAAATCCATATAGAGTTCGAGACAAACACAATTATTTGGCCCGTTGAGGTAGCTAACCTAAACAAATCCATTTGGCTTGAGAAAATAACCAACCAAACCCGAACCCTAGCCTATCTAGATAGTTGAATTAACTCAAGGTTTGAGCCATCATGTCCAACCATGAGCCGAGTCAAAACATAAAGCCATGAAACATTATCCTAAGCTTGATCCCTGGTACAAACAAAATGGGCAATTCATTAGTCCCTTCCACTTCAAAAGTTGTCAGTTCTAACCCATTTGAACTCTAAAGAACTTAACCTAAAATCACATATGGAAGCTTAAGGGCTTTAAGACCTATAAGTCTAGGGCATAGAGCATTTAGTCTTTGAAATTTCACAACTGGGGCATGTTCCAAGGAATTGGGGAGTAAGGTCCGTCATCACCTTAAGGTCAATCCCTATGTAAGGAATTGGTAACTCACTTTAAAAAAGTTTTGAATGAAAAGAGGTGAGCTATATCTTAAACACTTTGAGAGTTAAGAGACATCATTGTGAGGATATTTTGGACTCATTCCTTAAAGAAGGTCCATTTTGAATTTGATACGCAGATCGAAATGAAGTTAGGCATTCATTTTTCAAATCCCAAACACAATTATCCTTTGATAACCTTATTGGACTGATATGGAGTCATTTCAAATGTAAACTCTATCAAGAACCACCCTACAGTAGGGCAATTCAAAGGTTAGGGTCATTAATTAAGAGAGAAGGATAAAACTGATTTGTGCTTACTCCAGTAATAACAATTCAAGGATAATTTTTGTTTTTGATAAATTGTTCCCTTTGAAAAGGAGCTAACATTTTTTCCAAATACCCTAAAGGCCACATATACTTTACCCAAGCCAATGCACTTTGAATCTATACCCATGGATTTAGGACCTTGATTTATCCAAAGACAAAAACTTGACAAAAGAGATAGTTATTTTGGGGGAGAGAAAAGAAAGAAATGAAACAAAATTAAAAAAATATATAAAAAGAAAGAAAGAAAAGAAGAAAAGGAAAGAAAAAGAAAAAGAAAAAAAAACAGGAAAAAAGAAAATGAAGAAATACCCAAATATTGGGCTTGAGCAAATCCCCAATCAAAGAAGGCTTAAGTTGCTCAAAAAACACAAGGCCTTGAATCGCATTCCCAACCAAAAGCACAAAACCTCATATTCATTCAAGATCATATTTTCAACCACAAACCAAAAGCTCCATATTCAGTTTAAAATCACACTCCAAATCACGAACATAAACCCTTTCTATCCACTCAATTTTTAAACACAAGACCTTCCCACCTACAATACCTCCCTACTCAAAGCTCTTCTAATTTTGAAAAATAATTTATCTAAGATAAAAATTATCTTTGAAACTGGGGCAAGTGTACATCTAATTCATTCCTAAGGGTTCTTGACTTGTATCCCCTAGGTTGGATGAAAGCACTTTTTTTAAAATAAGCCCTCTCAATTAACTTCTCTTAAAACCATTTGACCAAAAGCCAAATTTACAATATTAAACCCAAAAAGACCTGCAAATTGATCAAAGCGTATCACTTGCAAATTGGACTATAATTTTCGGAATAGTAGTCAAGAGTGACATCCAGACTAAGAGTGCGTAAGGAAGTCCTCTTTGACTAAACTAATCATGAGTTACCTTTTCCTTACGAAATGAATGTTTAAGGCCTACCTAAGAAGCTCATTGTTCAGGTTACAAATTAGGGTGGATATGAGATACCCTACCTGATTATAGCGTTTACCTTTTAAGTAGGAATTTGTATCCAGTAGCAAAATTTCAAGGAAAAAGAAGAAAAAAAAAAAGAAAATGAAAAGACATGAAAAGGAAAGAGAGAAAGTGGAGGCTTATTACAAGTTTTTCCATTCATTTTCCAGTCCATTTCATCCAATGTAGCCAAATTTTCAATTGATGTTATAAAAAAATTTTCACCAAATTCCTCATTTGTAAACTTTTCAAATCAAGAGTTTTTATTTTATTTTATTTTTTTTTTCAAGTTGGCTATGTTTCTCAGTTTGCTTTCAACTCTCAATAGAGCTTAATCGAATCTGAAGGGTGCTTACCCTTTATTTGTTTTCTCAAGGATATAGCCAGCTCATAGTACACTGTTCCTATCCATATCTTCTTTAGCGCTTCAATCAGTTTATGGAGCGCTATCTAGATTCATATTTTCATTTAGGGATCTAGCTAGTTCATAGAGCGCAGTCCTAATCTAAAATTTCTTAAGCTTTAGGCTGGCTCCCAAAACACAGTTCCAATTTATAATCTCTTAAGGAGCTAGCCAACCCGTAGAACGTAGTCCCAATCCAAAGTTTCTTAAACTCCCAATCATTTAACTCACATAACATTACTTGACTCAAAATTTCATCAAGGGATTTAGCAAGCTCAGAAAGCACTATCCCAATTCAAGTCTTCTTCATATTTTTAGGTCTTAGCCAGCTCAAGGGGCGCTTTGACCGCCTTGGTGAGTCAGCTCATTAAGGGCACGATCCAAGTTTTCTTCAGAATTTTTAGGTCTTAGCCAGCTCAAGGGACGCTTTAACCGCCTTGGTGAGTCAGCTCATTAAGGGCACGATCCAAGTTTTCTTCAAATATTTTTTAGGTCTTAGCCAGCTCAAGGGGCACTTTGACCGTCTTGGAGAGTCAGCTCATTAAGGGCACGATCCAAGTTTTCTTCAGATATTTTTAAGTCTTAGCCAGCTCAAGGGGCGCTTCGACCGTCTTGGTGAGTCAGCTCATTAAGGGTACGATCCAAGTTTTCTTCAGATATTTTTAGGTCTTAGCCAGCTCAAGGGGCGCTTCGACCGTCTTGGTGAGTCAGCTTATTAAAGGCACGATCCAAGTTTTCTTCAGATATTTTTAGGTCTTAGCCAGCTCAAGGGGCGCTTCGACCGTCTTGGTGAGTCATCTCATTAAAGGTACGATCTAAGTTTTCTTCAGATATTTTTAGGTCTTAGTTAGCTCAAGGGGCGCTTCGACCGTCTTAGTGAGTCAGCTCATTAAAGGCACGATCCAAGTTTTCTTCAGATATTTTTAGGTCTTAGCTAGCTCAAGAAGCACTTTGACCGTCTTGGTGAATGTCACGCCCCGAAGCGGCAGAGTCGTAACAGCCCCGCCGTGTAAACCATCCTAAGATAGAAGTTGGCCTTACAATCGCTGTCTTAGACCCGATCTATACAAGGCGTCTACTACTAACCCACTTTGAAGTAAACAGTTTGTAATTTAAATAATTCATTTACCTAAGAAAATGAGAAAAGTTATATATAATTCGGAAATGAAAAGTAATAACATATGTGTTGATTCTTCAATGTTTTTCCTTACTCCCCAAGATCCAGTAGTTGCTAGCTTCAGAGTAGTTGTTGCCGCTTCTTAGCCAGCACCTGCACGACGTCTATAGGGATGTAAGCAACCACAGCTCAGTAAGTTAGGACGGAGGACTTAAAACTATACCATACACGCACAAGGTTTTCAATCACTTATTAGGTGCCATGCATGTACAAGCAAATGCCATCGCACGACGTTGTCCGGCCCGTCATGAGATTAGAGAAATTGCGTCCGCTCTAATCCGGGTTAAGGAGTTGCCATTAATGCAACAGCTCACAACAAAACCCAGGTTTGTGTAATGAAGACCTTGCTCCTCCCTCGACTACCTTCGAACTACTGTCTTCACCCTCGCGGCGACCTCCTCTCCTATCACTTAGTTCGATTGAGGATAAAGAAGGGACCATTTTGCAATCCTGCACTATCCCTTTCGAAGGGGTCGGTATTTGGCCGGAGAGTCCTAAGTTCCCCTAACAGGTTGCCATGCATGTCCGATTATGATTACTGGTCATATATTTGATTAAGTCCAGTTTAGGATAATCAATCATTTCATGCAAATCATACAATACATGATAGAGCAACAAACAGAATCATAGCATCACCCATGATCAAGCACATGCACACATCCAACTATCTAACAAGTACAACCAAGCATAATCTCAAGCCTCCTAAAATACAGCATTGTATTAATCCCAACTTATCTCGACTCCTCGCTCACTTACTCGAGGTCCGATTTGCTCAGGCCATCGCCGATCATCCCTATAACACAAACATGGTTTCAGTTTTCATATAATGATTATAGGTTCATTTTATCCTATAACGCTTATTGTTAGGTTTTGTTTAGGGTTTAATATGCCTAATTATCTAGGTCTTAAGTCTTTTATAATTATTTTAGGTTTGGAGTTAGGTTTGGGTTCGGGTTCGGTTTCCACATCGATTTCTAAATTTGGTTCTAGTTCAATTTCTAAGTAATGTTTTATATTCCAAGCCTAGAAATTCATTTCAACTCATAATGTGAAATTAACCACATTACTTTTCGACCTCCTAAATATCATTATTACTCCTAGTTAGTATTTTATTTCATTCGGTACAGTTATATCTTTATTAGTGTACCAAATTTACTCTTGATGTGAGAAATTTTTATATTTTTCATATAATTACATAAATTCAAGTTTCTTATCAGATTTATTATATATCCTTATTATTTACATAATATCAATTTTTATCCTAATATTTTCTATTTATTATATTTTCAAAAATTACATATTATGCATTATTGCCTATTATGTACATAATGTACTTCTAATATTTATATCACTTTAATTATCATCTCTAAACATCAATTATCATTTCAAAATGTCTAAATTCATCCTAAATCATTTTTTACTCCTAATTTACAAAATTAACTTAAAATGTACTATTTTTCCATATTACTTATTTACTACATAATTAACCTAATAATTACATCTAACACCTTAAATGCTATAAGTATCATTCTCCATCAGATTTCAACATCCCTAAACATCTACTTATTCACTAAGTCAGTAATTAATAATTTAATTACTTAATTAACCTTAAATTACCCATTTTATGCCTCATTTTAATGCCTAAAAATTATCTAAAAATTTGAAAAATTAATTTTTGAAAACGGGCTTCATATCACTGTTCTATATCATCTAAGTAATCTACACAAAAATGTTGGGCTTGAAACTACACTCCTAAGGTCATTTATTTCTAAACCGAAACATGCTCGGTTTTGTATGATTTCTTAGGGACCATATATTACGGGGCATATTTTCATCAAAATAATATTTTTACTATAAACTCCATACAAAAATGTCCTAGAATAAAAAAAATTCATAATTTTACAATAATATTTATTATTATTACAAAATTACACAAAATCGGGCTGGAAATTGGACTCACCGATCTTGGTGGCTCCGGCCACCGCCAACCACCTTGGCTTTGTCGGCAGGCTTGGGCGCTTCCACCATCGTGTGGTGGTGGTGGTGGTGGTGGTGGCCGTCCACTTCCAGTTACTCGTCTAGTGAGGGTTCCCTTTAAAAGCCCTAATTGCACAGTTTTTTCTAATTTTTTTCTAAACTGAATTTTTCTCTCAATTTTCGCCTCTCCCTAATTTTCTCTGATTTATATCTATCCAAATGAGCTTCTAAATTTTTCCTGCTATTTATAGAGCTTTAGGGGATTTATTATGTATTAAATGGGACAAGACAATTACCTTATCCCTTGATTTCTTTACTTTTATGTTATCTTAATTTAATTGGTTGATTTTTCTTTTTCAGGTTCTGACTTGCCACGACCAAATTTGCATCATTCCACACTCTTCTAATTTTTTTCTGATTTTTCCACAATTAATTTATAATTTTCTTTAATTATTTAGTATTATTTTAGCACATTTCGGGTATTTTAAGTAATTACGCATATTTATACTTACATGTAAATTCATATATAGTACAAATAAATATTCTTAAATATTATTTAGGTCATTTTATGATTTTTAATATACATATAATTTATCTTTAGCGATTCGTTAATTATCGAAATGCATTTCACATTTTCGATAAATGACGCATTATATACTTAAAATTTGAAATTTTTATAGTCTTTTATTTTATTGCTTATTTTCTTAAATTCAAGTTTACGGGGTCATTTTTACTAATATTTCTCTTAATAGTTTATAATTTGGGTTTGATCGGATTCTTTAACTGATCGTCCAAAACCTTATATTCTAAGTTTAATCCTATGGTCAATTGGCTTAACTTTGGGGCTTACAGTGAGTCAGCTCATTAAGGGTACGATCCAAGTTTTCTTCAGATTTTTTAGGTCTTAGCCAGCTCATGGGGCGCTTTGACCGCCTTGGAGAGTCAGCTCATTAAGGGCACGATCCGAGTTTTCCTTCAAATTTTTAGGTCTTAGCCAGCTCATGGGTCGCTTTAACCGCTTTAGAGAGTCAGCTCATTAAGGGCACGATCCAAGATTTCCTTCAAATTTTTAGGTCTTAGCCAGCTCATGAGACGCTTTGACCGCCTTGGAGAGTCAGCTCATTAAAGGTATGATCCAAGTTTTCCTTCAAATTTTTAGGTCTTAGCTAGCTCATGGGGCGCTTTGACTGCCTTGGAAAGTCAGCTCATTAAGGGCACGATCCAAGTTTTTCTTCAAATTTTTAAGTCTTAACCAGCTCATGGGGCGCTTTAACCATCTTGGAGAGTCAGCTCATTAAGGGCACGATCCAAGTTTTCCTTCAATTTTTTAAGTCTTAGCTAGCTCAAGGGATGCTTTGACCGTCTTGGTTAGTTAGCTCATTAAAGGCACGACCAAGATTCTCGTTATTCTTTCACAAAGGCACTTCCCATTGTCGTTCTGACCCTCGTCAAGTCTCTTAACGATCCTTAGGATAGAGTTATCTCGAGGCAAAAACGGTGTCTTTTTTATCTTTGTGGCAAAGTTTTGCTCAAACTTCACCACAAAGAGGGGCAGCTGTAGACACCTAATTTTTGCCCTTCCATAGTCTTAGTTTTTATTTTTACAAAAAAGGGTCCTAATTCAAAAAAATAATAAACAAAAAGTTAATAAAAGATAAAAATGATAAAAATTAACAAATTATGAAAATACTAAAAAAAATAAGAAAAAGAAAAATTATAAAGATTTCGTAGATTTTTAGAAAGTAATTTATGTTAGGAATAATTAGTTTAATGTTAGTGTTAATTTTAGTTTAGTCAAAAAATTTTAGTTTAGGAATTCAGATAGTTTAAATATAATTTAATAGTAATGAATGTCAAGATACAAACCAATAGCTTAACAGATAAGTAGTGGAGTACTTGAGTGGATTTAGCTGGAGGTTACGGGTTCGAGTCTCAACAGGTACTTATGTCTTTACTTTTCTAACTTTGCAAAAGTGAGACGAAAATCAGTTTCATATCTAATTAAATTATATGAGTCTAGTTAAATTAGATTTGAATCTAGTTTAAATCAGATTTAGGACTTTATAAAAGAAAAGAACAATTCCAAAGTCAGCAGTTCTGTTCAATTTCCGAAATCAATGTTTCCGAGCTCGACGAAGCCAACAAAGCTCCTTCATGTTTAATTAAAAAATAAATCCAGCAGAAATCCGATCCTTAGCAGGAAAGCAGCAACGACAATTCCATGCCGCAGCAATCCAAAGCTGATCGAATGTCAAACAATTGCGAAGCTAATCCAAAATCTGGACAATTGCAAGCTACGTTCCGCGTGCTTAACGACATCCGAATAATCGCAATCCTCGCTATTGGACGTCAATTTAACCGTACATCCTCAATCTAACGAAAGCCCCGCAGCAACAGCAGCAGCAATCCACACACTATCGACAATCCCCACCCTTTAACGAACAGCAGTCCACGATTGTTCCACGCAGCACCAGATCCTTCCATGCATCGTTCCAAACAGCAGTAGATCAATAGACCACTACAATAGGCACAACAATACGGCGACGGCAATTGGTGAACGGTCAGCCCCCCACTGATCTGAAAATGAACACTAGCACTCCCCTTATTACACGATCAGGTGAGTTTCGTTGGTTAGATAGTTTCGTTAATTAGATAGTTAGTTTTTTTTATTTATTACTTATTATTTGATTATGATTATTATTGTTTTTATTATCATGTTATTAGTTCCTTGTTTATTTAATATAGTATATGTATATGATTGTCTTAGTTTAGAAAATCTTCAGCTATTTAATATTATACATACATTAGATTAGCTTTTATATTAGGTATATTCCCTGACATTGTTAATTCGCTTAGGAAGATAATTGTTAAATGGAAATAGTGTAGATGCATATTTATATATATATATATATATACACATATATACATTCATCTAGGATTCCTTTAGAAATAGTTTTTTTTTTAGAAATTCTCATGTAAGAAATTATTTTTAGAAACAAAAATTAACAAAAGGAAAATTTTTTACAAAAAGATTATAGTGTTTTAAGGAGTCTTTTGATCACTGACGAGTTAGAGCCCTTTATTTATTTATTTATTTTTGAATAAACTAAATCAGTTAAATACGTAAACTCAGTCAGTTTTCAAAATTAAAATCAATCAACACACTAAAATTTTTTTTGGAAAAAACTACGATCGTTTGATCCGGCTAGCGGGTACGTAGGCACCTTCGGGGTGACGATAAAATATGTAATTTTTCTAAATTAAAAAAATCATTTTGATGTTGATAAAATAAAAAAAAAAATCTTTAATTGACTTCCTTCCTATGGTTAGTTGTCTTTTTCATAGTTTAGATGTCTTTTTCATAGTTTAGGTTTTTTCTTTATGATTGAGACATCTTTTCTATGATTTAGACATCTTTTCTATGATTTAGACATCTTTTCTATTATTAAGGTACATTTTCTATGATTAGGAAATTTTTTTTTTCTTTCTTTCTTTTTTAATGTTTTAAGCATTTTTTCTATATAAAAGTTTCATCATGTAAAATATTGCATATTTCATTAAATGTTTAGGGTTTTTCTTGAAAATAAAAAATTATCACTTAGTTATTTTTAAATAAAATTTTTAATTTGGCACTTTTCAAAAATTAGTTTTTTTTTTTTTATAATTATGAATAAAAATTAGGCTTCTAGGGATTTTTCTTAATAAAAATAAAATGATTAATAAAAACGCAAATTCAACCAATCATTTTTTATAAAAAGAACCAATCCACTAAATTTTTTTTTTAAAGAACTACGATCGTCTGATCCCGGCTAGAGGGTACGTAAGCACGTTCGGGGCGACGATAAAATATGTAGAAACTTAGGTTCTTTTTTTTCTTTTGATTTTTTTTATTTATTTTTAAATATTATAATTAGAAAAATAATCTTAATTTCGGTAATAAATAGTGGTACCCGTTAGGGTTTAATAGGTTAGCCCTTGAATTCGGAACCCTTTAGTTCTTTATTAAATTAGAAATCAAAGACCGGTAGCTAAATCGCAACCAATCCACCCAATTGGTTACAGTTTCTTTTTCTTTTCCCGACTTCGATTGGGTAGCGACTCTAAAAATTATTTTTAATAAAAAAACTAGAATTTCTCAATTTCTTTAGTTGAGGATTAATATTAAATGGGTTAGGGTTTAGTATTAATCAAGAAATGAGAAATTAGTTTTAAACAAAAACCGAAAAATCAGACTCGATAATAGGTCAATATTTTAGTTTAAGTTTGATAATATTGATTATGGCTTGTAAAAAAAATGACATGGAATAAACAAGGAAAAAAAAAAGATAAAGGAATGATTCAAAGCCATGTAATTGCCAATCCTATTCTTACATCGAGTTTACTAAAGGAATAAAGGAAGATCTTCTCTAATATGCAAATAAGTATGTGGAGAAATTATGATAGCAATCACATTATTCTATAGGACAACACTTTTTAGATTTCGATAATTAGTGTATTTGATTATTCTTGATTTAGGAGAGAGAAATTGTTGGAAAACAAAAATGTAAAAGTTTCCTAAGAATGGTGTTTTACAAACACTTAAGAATGTTAGTTCAGAGATGTAACTTTTCATTTAGTTATATGTAACGTCTTAAGTCAAAAGTAGTGAATAGCTAAACCAGTAAGTACTAATGAACTCATTTTAACCACTTAGCCCAAAAGTTTTAAACTTATGTTGATAAGGTGTTCACAACTATGGCCTTATAAATCTATAGCACAACCTCTTATAATTTATATTAGACACTTAACCATAAAGTCTCACAATCTTTCTCCTTTAAATACGTGACATCCTTGTCGATGACTTTACAATTGAGTCTAGATCTTCCCCCTTTTTCTGTGTATGATTTAAGTCACCCACCATCCATAGTTTTTCTTGAAAGCATGCAAGAAGTCACACCTTAGTGAAACTCCCCACCTTCCTATGACCCCTTCTCTAAATTGGAGCTAGACTCGAATTGTCCACCTATTGATAAGGGGTTCGCTTTGATATCATTTGTAATACTTAAAGCCAAAAGTAGTAAACAACTAAATTAACAAATACTAATCGGCTCATTTCAATCACTTGGTACAGAAGTTTCAAATTTGTATTGATAAGGTATTCACAACTATAGCCTTGTATATTCATACCACAATTTCTTACAATTCATGTGAAACACTTAACCATGGGTTCTCACAATATAACTTTTGAAACCATATATTTAACAAAAATAAAGTTTAGAAGAGTTGCAACTAATTCAAATACTAAATAAAAAAAAACATATTTGTAATACTTGAATCAACATAAAACTTAAGTAAAAATTCAAATAAAAAATAGATTAAACTTGTATATATAGTGGCACTTCATTCAAATAAAGTACCGCTGTTTGATAATTTTTTTAACTCTCTAAGAACCTCATACTAATAGCAACCTAAATTACCATATACAAGGATAAGAATCAAGAATATAAACATCCATAGGACGAGGGAAAATAGAGCATCCCATTTTGTTCATATCTTGTAAAGGAGATTTGAAAAAAGTGGTCCATCGTATCAAGGCAACTCTACATGTCATTTGAATCTCACAAACAACACTTGATTCAAATCTTACTACAAAATAAAATATTTGAATTTTTGCCTAATGATTGATTTTAATTGCATTCTTGATTTTAAAAAAATGAGTTTCCAATTACATCTATGATTCATTTAAACTTTTTCTAAATGATTTAAAACCGATAATTGATACAATGTTCTCCCGTTAGATTACTAACTATGCCAACCATCAATACCAATATACTTGAAAATGCTTTAGGAAAGGGATTGTTATAATGGAAACACTTATTAATGCTAATATTTGAAAGTTGTAATAGAATGTTGGATGGCTTACTGCTTGAACCTTACATACTTAGTGTCATAACAAGATCGATTTTACACATAATCGAAACCAAATTCTAGTTAAGTAGATTTTATATTTATAGCACTTGTTATGACTTTGTGCCCATTTAGGTTTCATCAATATTTATAGCTTTTGTTAAAAGCTGCACTAATTCCATATTAATTAGTGAAATCTATTCATTACATATTAAAAAAATTGATAACTACAAGATATTAAAATACCACATTCTCCTTTTAGGGATGGACCTAAACTAATGTCCCTAAGCTTGAACTCATTTAACAAAGAAAAATACATATCGTGTTTATATTTTTAAGAGCAAACATCATCAAGATTTTAAATTTGTCAAAATGACCATGGTTAAGTGCATATTTAGGCAAATGTGAGTTTTGTGAGTTTAAATCCTATTAAAGTCATTTACTTTTTTTCAAGTTGCATTTTTTTTGTTTGATCGTTAAATAATTCCCGTACTCTTTTTACTTTTTCTTTCTTCCACAATAATTAATAAAGTTAAATTTTATTATTTTGCAAATAATTAGTTAACTAAATGAATTCTCATTCCAATTTTATTTATTAATAGTTATATCATCAATTAATCATTATATTTGAATTTGTCATGGTGCACTTTTCAATAAAACCTTTTGTTTATATAAGATTCTTCATTATACATGAGTAATCAAATTGAAGATATGGTTTATACGAAAACGGGTTCAGAAAATTCTCAATCTAAGCCAAACCATTAATTTATGGTTGATTTGGAAGGATAAATCAAATCAATTTGTTAAATCATTAGTTTTTATTTATTAAAATATATATGTATTGAAATTTTATGATCATAACTTTTAAATCATATATATACAGTTAAACCTTTATAAATTAATACTCAGTAACCTCTCTAATTTTTTTTTTTTGTCTCCACTTATGCCAATTTATAACAATAGTAATTTTGATAAACTAATATGATAATATTCTTTACAAAGACCCTTATATAGATCTATCATCTTATCAATATCATAAATTAATAATTCTGTAAAATTACAAATATAACTAAGACAATTTAGTAAGACATAAATCTATTGTTGTTTGTTTTCTTGAAATTTAAATTTATGTGGATTTCATCTTTAATTTTTCTTATTGCATTCAAAAGTTTCGGTATCATGATCTTGAGCTACAATAAAAATTTGTGTAGAGTTGTTGCATTATGAGTGTTTCGTTTCGTACGATTGGTTCAAGAGGTGCCTTATTCAAATATATATATATATATATATATATATATATATACAATGAATTTTCTTTTAAAATTAATTCACAAAATATGGTACATAAATATTGACAAAAGAAAAAGACATATGATACATATATTAATGATATAGGATTATTCTTTATATAATTAAATTTATATTTGTTGAATCCAAAAAGCACTCTTAAATTAATAAATAATTAATTTATTGATTAATTAATACCTCTCTAAATTAATAAAATTTTATTGTCCCAATATTATTAATTTACAAAGGTTTTATTGTAGTTTGACTTAAAGTTTATCCTATATGTTACTTTTACAATAAAATTAACTATCAATAAATATTTGAATTTCTTATTTGCATCAATATTTTTAAATAAATTCAATATTTTTCATATGATATTACAAGCCATGCGTATATGCTTTTCTAAATTAGAAAATATGGTTTAATCCGTAAACTGAACTAAAATTGTGTGGTTTGGAAATTTCCTAACCTGAACAATATGGTTTGGTTCAAAACTATAAAGAATCAAATCTCATTTTTTATGATTTGGTTTGGTTTATAGGGAAAACCAAACCAAACCAAACCTCGCATACCCCTAAGTAATTATAATCTTAAATAAGGCAATAACTTGAAGTTAGTAATGTGATAGAATAAGATAGGTTTTTATCACTACCAATTTTGAGAGTTTTAGAATAATTAGCATATGCTATGGTTATAACTCCAAATTCGTTTCTTAGCCCATTGTTTGTAGCAATTTTTATACAATAATTTTGACATCTATTATAATACAATTTGTTATACAAATCAAAGTTAATGATTTATCACTTTATACACTATATATGAAAATACCCTGCTTTGAAGTTAATAGAATATGTAAATAGATTTGCATGTATTAAAATAGGAATAATTACGAAAACATGAACAATATGTGTTATGATTATCTTGTGACATGATAGAGTGTGTTAAGATTGTAGCTTATGCTTGAGATTAGTTATGGGGGATGAAATTTGAGATTGAGGTCTTAAAACATTGGTGGTATTTACGAAGTTTTTTTTATCTTATTATATTCTAATA
Source organism: Lumnitzera racemosa (assembly GCA_024138005.1). Lineage (NCBI taxonomy): Eukaryota > Viridiplantae > Streptophyta > Magnoliopsida > Myrtales > Combretaceae > Lumnitzera > Lumnitzera racemosa. Next base: position 13,412,498 of record JAMXBC010000008.1, on the reverse strand, counting down.
CTTGTGGCATTATTTTTTATCAATAAAATAAGGTTGTATCTATTACTTCCATATTTCATTTATGAAATGAACCAAACAAAGCATGGATGTAAAGATATAATATATCAATCGACTCCTTCCCTTTTAGGAAGTAGAATATAACATTATAGAAAAGCTTAAGTTTAAAACTTAGAAATAATCTCAATGCAAAACAATGACATATATATTAGTATGTGATATAAACATGAATGATTTTCATGAAGATAAGTCATCAACTATTAAGGGTAAATTTTACAAGATTTTCATATTAATACTAATAAAATTTTTACATATATAGCAGTGAAATAAGTTGTTTCAAAATCAACTACCAGTGTATCCCGCTGTATTTTATATGCATTGCGTATATCAAAATATTATGTAGTAACGATGAATCTTTTCTTAAGTTCAATAAGATGAGTTTAATAGTTATCTATACTAGTTTATGGATCAACTCCTGACGGGAAATTCTATCATAACATCATGTTATCGTGATGGCATAGCAAATCATATCTGATTTAGTAAATCATGCCATGACTAGTAGAATGAAAGCTGTCGGCAACTTTATTTTTACCATTGATGGGAATACAGCTTTTGAAATCCAATAAAGTAAAACTATCATGGCTTTCATTTTACCATTTATGGTATTATTTACTGAAATAGAGTAATATTTACCATGACATTATTGTAAAATACCTTACTTTTGAGTCTTATATTCTTATATCGTGCTCAGCATGGATAAAATTGGTGGAAAGTTATGGAAACGGAATGAAACTAGTGAAAATATGGTGTTTGGGTATTGGTGAGGTTGGAAATGGGAGAAATAGGTGGAAATATTTATAGAGAGAAAATGGTGAAAATGGATAGAAATCAATTAAAATTATAAAAGTACCCCTAAAAGAAAAATTAAATATATAAAGTTAGGGTTATTTTGGTCCAATATTAGTATCATTTCCTTCCTTTTTATCTTTATATAATTTAAATTATATTTCCTTTTATTTAGTTCAATTTTCTTTCCATGCATTTCTGGTTATTTCACCCTTGCTATGATTACCAAACATATTGTTAAATTTTGGAAGAGATCGATAGACTTAATTTACAATAGAACTGACCTTGGACATATTCATAGTAAGGATGAAGGAATTAGCCCTAATTTCATGCACAACAATAGGAAGGGAAAGTGAAGCCAAGAAAAGGGATGTCACTAGAAGTTAAAGTGTTAAATTGCACCTAAAGGGAAGTATTAAATTGAAAATAACGGACTAGGCCGATAGGCAATTATAACTTGGTGAAATAAAAAGATATATAAGTGTCATAGCCCTTAGCCTATCACCATATTCACTAATTCTCTTGTAGCTTCCGTATTTATACTTATCCTTTAGTATCTATTAGATTTTATTAACTACATAGTCTATAATAGAATTGGACGATGTGGTACACACATACCCTAGAATATTTTATCAAATCCTAAGGAGGACTTTAAATTATAAATAGAACATTACTCCATGTAATACAAAAAATATATTCCTCCCAATTGTGTTGTTCGTGTGTATTACTTTATGTGAATTCTTGAATGAATGTTATGAAATTTTCGAAACCCAATACAATTGGTATCAAAGCCCTTGTACGTGTGTGTATGTGTGTGTGTGGCGAGGAGGGGGGGGTGGTGGTGTAGGGTGGGTGGGGTTTGGTTGTAAGGGAATGAATGCTAAAGACTCTATTAGCCTTAACGAAAGGCTTAAGATGGCCATCATCGAGAGCTTGAGACCTATTATTGAAAATATGAAGCATTTGCAAGATTATCTTGACAACTAATATGGCTATTACAGAGCTTTAAGCTAAACAACCAAAAAGGTTGGTTGCTTCTACTTCTTGCACTCTAGATGCAGGAAAAACACCTGTAACAGAAAACCCATGTATGTTAGTCAACATATACTAATCACCACAACAAATGGTATTACAAACCCATCCTCCTAGGATCGAGTTTCATGTACTTGATGAAGAAGGGGTCAAGGATTGGATTTACAAAGTGGAACAATATCTTGATTTAGATTGGAACATTGGAAATTGTGACTAGTTTCTATGCATTTGGAAGGGATAGCACTCAAATGGTATCACCATTTTGTGCAAATATAGGCAACCATAGGAGTTGAACTAGAATGAGCTTATCATAGTCATGGTTGATAGATTCGAAGGGAAAGCCTTTGAAGACCCTACTGCTGAGCCTAAAGAGATAGTATAAACTAGCTTACTATAGGAATTCTTAGAAGCATTTGAGTATCTCAAAATACCGGTAACCTTATTTGAACCTACTCTTATTAGTTTTTTCCTAAGTAGCCCTCAAGACACCATTCAATTCCCTTTTTGCATGTTTAAACCCTTTACCTTACAATAAGCTTACACTTTAGCCAAATCACAAGAGGTAAACTTACTTTCATCTAGATAGAATTTAAAGGTTATTAAACCTTCACCCACCATTTCTCATTGCCAAACATATAGAACCAAACTAGCATAGAAATTACTTATAAGTTACAACAACAACAACTGAAACACCCAACTTACCACATATACACATAACCCAACCAACCAAATCATCATACTCTTATACAACCAAAGAACTACCTACCCCACCCCTACCCCCCAAGGAACTTGACAAAAAGAGAAGAAAGAAAATATGCTTCTGGTGTGATGAGCTTTTTGTACTAGGCTACAAGTGTAAAAATAAAAGGTTGAGTATGTAGTAGTAGAAGAAGAGGAAGAAAGTGCAAATCCAAAAAAGTAAGGAGATAGAAATTGTAAAAGAAATTGAAACCGAGCTTTCTAAGTTCATGTTATGCTCCCTTAAGGGAGATATTCACAAGTCATCTTGTTGCATGCATATTCTAGGATATTACAAAAAGAAGAGATTAAATATCCTAATTGATACGAGTAGTTCATTGAACTTTATTGATGATAAACTAGTCAAGGGTTTCCATTGTAACTTGACTAAGGTCCAATATATAAAGGTGACTTTAGCTAATGGGACTTACATGTACAACTAATTTAAATAGAAGCCTTCGAGAAGGCAATGCAAGGAAGGGAATTTGAAGTTAAAGTATATGTGTTACCCTTGTAGAGGTGTAACCTTATTCTTAATATACCATGGATCACTACATTGGGCATTATGCAATGGAACTTTGAACAACTCATCGTAGATTTTGAATAGAGGAAGCAACCATGCCATTGATAGTTACGAATGAAGAGTTGTAAGCAATTGAAGGTAATGCACTTTCCAAACTCTTAGATATTAGTCATGATATAGATATTTAATGTTAAGCAGTATATGAGAAGAAAATTTGTGAAGAAGTAGGTTGTGAGAATAATTTAAAGCTTAAATTAACGGATTTATTGGAAGAATTTTTTGAGATTTTTGAGGAACTAAAGGGGTTACCCCTAGTTAAGACTTTTGATCACTAAATTTGCTTAAAAGAAGGTTTTGAACTTATTGATATTAGACCCTATAGGCACTCAGCAACACAAAAGGAAATTCTTGAGAAAATAGTGAAAGAAATGTTGGAAAATAGGATAATTAAACCAAGTCACAATCCATTTGCTTCTCCAATTGTTCTTCTTGTTAAAAAGAAGGATAACACATGGCGAACGTGTATTGATTATAGGAAACTTAATAGTCACACTGTAAAAGATAAATTTTCCATGTCTATAATTGAGTATTTGTTTAATGAAACATGCGAAGCTAGCTAGTTTTGTAAGTTAGATTTGCGGTTTGGGTTTCATCAAAGCTTAATGCATCACGATGACATCTACAAACAACATTTAAAACATAAGAAGGCAACTATGAGCATGCGGTTATGTTTTTCGGACTATCAAATGCACTCTTAACATTCTGAGGGCATATGAACCACGTTTTCAATGAACACTTGAGGAAATTCATTTTAGTACTCTTTGATGATTTATTAATTTATAGCAAAGTCAATGGAAAAGCGTCTAATTCACCCGCTGGTTGCATTCGGAATTCTAAGAAAGAAAGGAAGGCCTATTCTTGTAAAGGAGCAAAGGGACTATTGGTACTCCTCAAATTGAGCACTTACGCCACATAATCAACCGAAATAAAGTCGCAACAGAACCAGAGAAGATAGAAAAGATGATCAATTGGCTTGCTCCTAAAACAATTAAGGAATCAAAGGGTTCCTTGGGCTAGTGGGATACTACCGGCGTGTTATCCTTGCTAAGATTTTGGAAGAGATCGGTAGACTTGGTTTACAACAGTACCGATCGTGGACGTACCCTCCCAAGTCCTTGGCCGATTTACACGGTCGAAATCGGACGCTCCACTGCCACGTCACCGCAAGATAAGTGAATAGTCATATAAACCCTCAAATCCCATTTGATTCTTACTGATTCGATTTCGCTCGCGCCGCTTTTTACTTCAAAACGAACCAAACCACTTTCCTTCATTATCAATATCATGGTACTCCGTTGACACTCCACCACCACCGTATGATACTTCACTCCGACTTTCCTTCATTATCAATATCATGGTACTCCGTTGACACTCCACCACCATTGTCTTCAAGCTCAATTAAAGGTTTTCACTTTTCCAGACATATCCATTTTCAGATCCTCCACTGTTCTACCCAAAGTTGAGATCTTTTTCATCTGGGTAACCATGAAAGCCACAGTCTTCGTTTTCCCTGTAAAGGGTCGGATTTGGTGCTTTACTAGATCGTTAGATAAAGCCAACTTGGAAGCTGAATCTTCGAATACTCCATCCACTATTAAAGAACTTTGGAACAAGATTTCTTCTTCTTCTTCGAAATCCTCCTATCACAGTTCCACCGGTAATTCCAATATCGAAGTTGTTATCGATTTTGTCTCCAATAAGGTATATTTCGCCTTTTACATTGATTGTTTGCTTACTAACTCGGTCTTCTTGCATTTTCAAGAATGGAAAATGAAAATATAAACGGTGCCGATATTTTTGGAGAAACTGTATTTTCGTACAATGTATAAACAATCAACTTTGGCTGTGCATTCCTTTCACAGAGAGCCTTTGAGAACAGTATGACAAACTTGTTATCCAGTAAAGTAGTTAAGTGGCCTAAAAATAAACTTTTCAGCTTTTCAAGATCGATTGCACACATAAAGGTAAAAAAAGAAGAAGAAGAAGTCATAGAAAGGGGAAAAGGTTCCCTCTTTTATGCTTTTGGGCTTAACAAATGCCTCGAGCATAAGTTTTGGCAGTTTGTGATCAATGGTTGCTGAATACTGAAGGGAGAAACTTTATCCGGTCGTTTTCCCTCAAATAAGTGGTTACTCTGTTAGTCTGTTAGACTTTTGGGGAGATTCGTTATTTTTTGGACTTGCTTGATCTTTTTCATGTTGCAAATATGGTGACTGAATAGGGACCAAGTAAATATATCTGGGATTTTTTTACATTGATGAATACTCCTTTAGGATTTGGGGAAATGTTGTTTTATTCTTACCTTCTTGATCTTTTGTGAGTCGTAATTGTTCTGTGTATGTGTATGGGAATGTAGATGAATAAAGCTTGGGTAGGTCTGGAGCAAGCTCCGGAGGGAAGTATCAAGAGGAAGCTTCATGGGTAAATAAGAATATGAAGACTTTTTTCTCTTTGGCTGTTTAGGCTTCCTTAAAGTGCTTGTCTTTTTAAATATCTAATGGTAATGAAGGTTGGGATTGAAGCTTTTGGCACGAGTAAAACCGTCTGAGGTGTTCTTAAAATCAATATCAAAAGAGGTTTCAGCTGTTGAAGTTACATATCCTTCAAGGTTGGTTTCTTTGTTGCCTCAATTTATGTCATTTATTCATTTCTTTTGTAATGCCGAAATGATGGTGATTCTGATTCAACCTGTATCATCCATCTTGCAGCTTAAATGCAAGACTTGTCCGTCGAAGACTGAGACACATTGCCATGAGGTAATTGCTGCTATCTTTTCTTCTTTGTTGTTGCCCCTTTTCCATTCAGTTTGTTGACATTATAGTAGCTTGGTGAATCTTGGCTACTTAAGGATAAGTTTGGAAGTACATTACTAATGTGCAACTTATAATGCACATTGGATACTTGTAATGACCTCTACTCTATTTGACAAGATTGCAATTAGATGCAAGTGCAACTAGTCCAAATTGCTTCTGGCATTAATCTTTGTATTTCTTGACTGTTGAATTTAGGAGTCAACTCATAAATCTTGCTGAAGTTGCTTGGTCATTTGTTGCCTTTGGAAATCTGAATTTAGAAACTCATATTATAAACTGGTTTAGACAGGTTGTATTGAATAATTTAGCAACTATATGAGGAAATCGTATGAAACGTGCCTTAATTTGGGAGTTGAGGCAATAGGTAAGAATTATTAGCTATAAATTATTAAATTTGGTCATCTATTGGAAAGTCTATCCCAACGGCTTTGGGACTTGCAAGTGGACTCTTTATTCTTCTTTGTCTTCTTGGTCTTCTTCTTCTTCCTCTTTTTTCTTCTCTTTTCTTTTTTTATTTTTTGCTTTTAATTCAGTAATTTTATTCATGTATAGAAATATGTACAAAATGAGGACACTTATAGGTGAATCACAGTAGAATTATTTATATATGTGATAAAAAGTTTGCCTTTAGATTTTATTCTACATGAATATGGTAAAATTTTGCCCTTGCAAACTCTTTAATACTTCTTGTTACAGTGCTAAACTTCAACATGCGAATTATGCTTTTCAAATTTCATGATTTGTGGCTCATTCTCACAATCTGAATTTATTATCACCCATGCCTTCTAGTTGAAGGAGCATTTGACAAATCTTGAATGTAAGTTTCAAATTTAAATGTCTTAATTTATTATCTTTTCTGTTCAAGTCGCATATGGAATGCTATCTCAAGTTTCTATACTATGGATGGGTGGAGGTTAAGATTTGGGAGCTGTAGGAGTTCGTAGCTCAATATGCCTGGAGGTCTTGATTTCGAAAAAACAAGAGATTCATGGTTGAAAGTTTTAAACCTCATTTTTAAAAGAACTGCTATTGATGCCAAAATAGTGCAGATATTGATAGGGAAACTACTGTTAGTTTTCATCTCTGAGAATGATATACCTTCTTTTTAGAGAGCTACAATGTACTCATGTTAGCTTGGGTCTACTTTCCATTTCCCTTTCTATACAGTATCTGGAGTGGTACTCTTTTCTTATTGGACATCGTTAGCTGTTTTGTTTCTACTGTGGATTGTTTTCTAACGATTGCCATTTGATAAACAGGGGTTCTATTGTCCACAAGCAGTTCTTCTATGCTTCAGCTACATTGGTTCCATTAACCTCAGCACTCTCTGTAAGAAGCCATTTTACTGCTATCATGTCTATGCTTTGTCCGGTTTGCTCGACTTTTGAGTGATTCATTATTGTAGAAATATTTGAAAGCATTTGTTGGTTTATAGTGTTTGTTATATTTTCAGGTTTTACCCCTTCCTAATGTCCCCTTCTTTTGGGCCTTGTTCCGGACTTATTCTCATTGGCGGGCTCTCCAGGTTCTCATTATGGCTATCTTGCATAGTTATGTTGCATTGATATTAAAATTGCTTTATGCTGCCATTTGTTTGGAATGTGCTGTTAAATGAAGTTTCCTGCATAGGGCTGGACTAGATTATGCTTCTTAGAGAACAATAATCTCATATATTAGTGCTTTGGATCTTGCTCACAAAATCTTTTGTAGTTGGAGTGCTTTAACATAACCCATGAATCATTCTGTACTGATGTGCCTTTATTCGTAGTTTACCTAGCTGTGGTTTTGGTCCACAGTGTTTAAATTTTCAGAAAGTAATTGAGTATTCTTCTTCATCACGTGATTTCTGAAAACGTTCACTTATCCATCCTCTAGTCCAAAGCTGGCCAATGGGCTCTTTAGATTTTTAGTACATTGCACTGAGTATGCTATCATAATCATGGAAGTTACCTTGGAGGCCCTGTCTTCGTCATATTTCTTAAGTTGAATAAAATGGAGGCATATATTAATCTATTCGTCAGCTTATGTATTTATTGAATTATCAGGGAAGTGAGAAGCTTCTCCAGCTAGTATCAGATTCTCCAGAGGTTGGGCAGTCCAACCCTAAAAATAAGAACGACGGCGAATCCAAGGACGCATCTTATGAGTCCTCTCTACAGCTATGGGTATGTTCTACAGCTGTCATCAAAACATGTTGAATGCCTGGCTCATTATCTTGTTTGTAGAAAATAGTCTTTTCTCGCTCTCATTACTGTGAGCATTAAGAACTTATTCAAGAGCTTGTAACGAATTTATCACAGCTTCTACTTGTGCTTATAAACTATCATAAACATAGGCAAAGCCAAATCCAGATAAAGATCTCTAGTCTTCAATATCTATAGAAGGATTCTTTTCAATTTCCTACTCTGTCTCTTTTATTGTCAGTTCTGTGATTTTTTTTTGGGCAAAAATCTTGAGCATTTTTAATTGATTCCTAAAACCTCAAGGTTCAAGCCTTCAGTTATATTATGCAAAGGTTCTTGTCTTGTGTTATGTCCATTAAAGTTACATATATGACTTTCTCTATTTTGCAAAATCGAAATAGAATCCATATAGCCGATCTAATCTGGTGGGAATTAAGGCCCGTTTTTGTTGTGTCATATAATTTTCTGCATAGTTTTTTCCTTTTGTATGATATCTTCTCTTCTCCATTGTAATGATATCGTTTTTTTTTTTTTTTTCTTGTCTTATGATGATAGAAATTGCAGCCGTCCAAACAACTTGAAGAACTTGTAAGTAAAGCAGATGGACGGGATGGTCTCAGTAAATCTGCAATTTCAGAAATTTGCAAGACGTTTCACCTGAACACCATTGATGCTTTGAAGTACAGAGATTTAAAGTAATCAAATGTCTTTGCACAGATTTGTCTGCAGAATTGTAGTATATAATTCATTGATAGTTTGACAAAATATTAACTGTTAGTCATTATTTTTTTTATGCTTTTCCCTCTGTTAGGACATTGTGACATTGACTCCATGTAGCAATGTTTGGACTGGACCGGCTTTGTGGTCGGGGTTATGTTGAATCGGATTGACTTACGAGTCAATTTGGGTTTTACAATAGGGGTAAAATGTTGAAAGCGGGTAAGATCTTGAGGCTGACCAATTTAAGAAAATTGGAATAAAAACCTATCATATGACCATTTTGCATCGCTTTAGAGATTATATGTTTGTATAATTTATAAGTTTCAGCATATCCTATGAATTCTTATTTATTTATTTACTTTTACTTTTCTTTTTTTTTTTTGTTCTTTTCGATTTAAAACCTTACATTCGTACCCAAAATCATGATATATGAATTGAAAATAAAAATCACTTTCAGAGCTATTGACTTTCGGCAATAAACAAAAAAATAATAACATAAATACAATATGCATATAAATCAAGTATCAACTTTATTTGGAGAATAAGAAAGATTGAATCTAAGAATAATAACTAGACTCGATTGGATTTCCTTTATTTTTTTTTCTAATTTAATTATTAATGGTGGAAAATTATAAGGTGTCCTCTATATGTGGACTTGTAATATACATGATATAAGTTTTAATCATGTTCCGGTTTAAGTATATGGTTATAATTTGTACCTTGCCTTTTACCTAAAAAATTCATAAAATTTGAAAATGAAACCTACATGCGATATTTAATACCTATCTTATAACCTATTCGAATGTAAACATATGTTTTGATACTCATCCTTAGTTCATTTGATAAATTTCCAAGAAAAAAAAAATGAAAATGTACAATAAGGAATATAAACAAACCAATTTGAGTAGAATAATATTAAGTTTGAATTCAATATAAAAATTTAAAACTTGAACTTGGTTTAATTATACTTATATAGATTTAATTATTCAAGAAAATTATTTTTGTAAACCAAATTTATTTTGAAACTTGAACTTTGATTTGAATTTTTCTTATATTTGATTTAAAATGCTGATTGAGCTTCAGAAATTATCAAAATTGAATAAGTTCAAGTTTAAACTTAGTTTGATAAGCCATTTGAGCTATTAAAACCTTGATTCAATTATATTCAAATTAAATTTGAGTAAATATCGAGTGGACTCAGGAAAAATACATCATTTACATAATATCCTTTTTTATATTGTCATTTTGTGTGACCTAATCTCCTATATGAACTATATGATTATAAAATATATTCATCTATCAGGATTCCAAATAGGAAAAATCTTAATCCATAACATAGAATTTATTATCGTGTTTGCTTAACTTTGTGGGCCGACTCCTGACAGACAGAGGCCATCCGTCGCCCATGTTCACCGACAGCCGAATCAGCAAAACAATTCTTACTTTATTTTTAAGAATCAGAAACATTAGGTTAGTGAATGATATGTCGTGTTATGTTAGTGACCGACAGTGTCACCTTCATCTCCGTAATGCCAAACGTGGACTTATCATAAACCCCACAAAGCGTGCCACCCAATAATTCGTACTCTTTCTTCATTTATTATTCCAACCTTAATTTAGAGGTAGCAGCCAGCCTCATTCTGAATCACCTGAAACCATGATCCACAAGCTCGATTCACGAGGCCGATGGTAGTTGAATTATAATCGGTTTATTGAAGGGTTAGTTTTGAGTCGATTCGATTTTTAAATAGTTTTTTTTTAATATTTAATTTTTTATTAATTTTTTAAAAATATATTAATAATTTTTAATATATTTAATTTTTATTAATATCATTAATTTATTTATTTAAATATATTAACTATTTCTTTTAATGTAAGCTTCTTTTTCTTTTTTAAGTGTATTAATTCATTATTAATTTTCAATTTTTTTATTAATTTATGACTTTATATGATTCCAATTTTTCTATTTTTTTCTTATGTTTAAATCCTTAACATTTAACAAGTCTTAAAAAAGAATTTATATTAATTAAAATTGAATTTTTCATCTATTTTTAACACATAATTAACTTATGATTAATTATCTATCATTATTTTTATAATATTATTTTTTAAAAATTATCATTTATCGTCCAAAATAAAATAATTTTAATATACAATAACTTACTAGATATTATTCGATTATTTTTTTCTAACTTGATGGCCTCCTTTTCTCTTTCTCTTTTTTTTTTCTATTTTTAAATAAGTAAACCGGTCGATTCAATAGTAAGTTGGGCCTGTGGTTCACAATTTGCCGGTTTAAGCGGTTCTACCCTCTTGAACTACTTGAGCTCTTAGGACTCGATAGTTCTACTCGGTTTCTTATCGGTCGAGCTGGTTTTTCGATCTATCGGGTCAATTTACGATTCCAAAACCGGTACTTACCCAGATCTATCTTAATCTATATTTTCTTTATATATATAAACTATTTATTAAAACAATTATAATCTAATAATATGAACTGATTTTTCAATATAATAGACTAAATTTGAATATTGTATTTTCCATTATACTCCAAAAAAAATAAAAAATAAAAAGTACATGAATTATGTACCTTTAATCATTCATTACCAGAGTTACCATATTTAAGTTGTAAGTTAATATCACTTTCTAAAAATAATTTATAACAAATAAAAATACAATGAACTTCAATAAAAGTACAAAAAGCAATAAATTACAACAAACATAAACCATAATGCTAACTTGAATTAAAGAGTGGTTATGTGATTTAGTACTAGTCTAAAATATAGATAATGGGATAAGAGCTGATCAACCTAGTTGAGTTTTTCTCATATTTGTCAAAGTAAATTTGTATTTATTGGTAATATTATACAAATGGGGTTTTATAACATTTTGCATATATTGACAATTTATAATGTATGTTAAAACTTATATCGTATAATTCACTAGGTACAAGTTTTAGATAGGTTGAAGATCATACTCTATATTCCACTTTTTAAGTAAGAGATAAGCAAAATTTCAAAATCTAATCTCATTGCATAGAGGACCAAACAGACCGCATATAATCTTTTTAGGTCCCCATGCTCACTCTTCTCAATACGATAGTGTATTGTCATTTACACACCTAAAGTATGTCATAATGCTCACATATCCCTTTTGTGTTATTATTATAATCTATCCCTTTGTTGTGCTTTTGAGTGGGCAACTAACAATATTTATTTTGCAAGAAAAAGGACTTCATAACGTTGCTATCAACTAGAAGATTAATTTAGCGATGTGTATAAACCAAACTCCAATATGTTGATCACACATTTGCTTTACTTATATCATTAATCATATCACATTGAGCCTTCTTCCAATCAAGCGGACGACTATGTGGCTTTTGGTGGGACATCATCTGACCGAATGTTTTCTAGCTAATCATCTAGTTAAGAGAATTCTCGTAGTACGATGGATGAACTGATGAGAAATGAATCTTCATACCTAATCAGCTTTTTTATAAGTTATGCCCATAAAATAAAATCCACTAAAGGGAGCATAAACATTATTTGAAAATTTAGTACAAAAGTATACAACAGACATTGTAAATGCACCTTCTCAACTATAAATAAAGTGTGGATAGATTGTATGTGAGTTCCGGAAATCGTATTTAGGATAACTATACTTAAATTTATGGCCTCGAAAAAAATTTATTTGAATGAGTGTAAACTTTACGACTAAATTAGAAAACTTTATTGAGTAAAACTTAATTACTTTGAAAGTATAAGATTGATATTAGATGTATAATATAATAGTCTACTAATTTTGAAGTGCATTATAAAGCTTTTACTCTTGTCAAATCAATATGAAATTATACTTAAAGAGTTACATAAAATTAAACCAAATTATCATGAATGAAAACAATATGTAATAATCATAATTCCAAATCTTTTTCCAGTATGTTTTTCTCATCGCCATATGATGCTAATATTTTATTTTATTTATTTTGCTTTCTTGAGAGTAGTACTGCACTTGATATTTCTATTGCCATTTAACTCTTGTACATGTAAAATTATCCACAGCCATAGTTACATGATCTTCAAGTAATTTCCCACCGCCACATATCCTATATAAGCATACCATAAGGGAAATGAGAAAGGTGTTTTTTAGAGTTGCAACTAAGATTAAGATAGTTACATATTATATATTTTATCAATTAATAATGCTTATATATGTAGGTCGATAGGATGATAAGAGAATCGGAGGATGGGTAATATATATATATATATATATATATATGTGTGTGTATGTGTATTTTACTATGTTTAGTCTATAAATAGCTTGGAGGCTTCAACAAAAATATATAAGATATTCTCCACCACTAAAAGAAAGAAATAAAAGAAGAAGAAGAAGATTGTTGATGATATTCTTATAGTCAAATATCTATTGGAGTTGGGAGCAAAACCAAGGTAAGTCCAATCTTAACTCTAGCTTAACATATAAATATTTATAAAATCATTTGATATTTTATATTGTTAATCATGTACAAATAATATGTACAACTAGTACTTTTGGATACATATGTAGTGAGGTAAATAACTCATAATGTTTGTGCAAAAATATAATTCTTACTATGACATTCCAAACTTGTATAAATTGGATGTTTAACCATAAATAGCATCTAATTAATTACATTTAAAGCTCACTTATACTGTATACAAATATTGACACAATATACCAAAAATAAGTGGTGAGAAATTGTACATACATATATATTATATTATATTGATATATTGTTTGAATTTTCAATGAACAATTAAATGTCCACCATCTCCTAATACCTTTATAAAGGAAAATCACCTTCGAAATTTAGGACTATGGATGGAGAACACAATGTTGCGGGCATGCAATATAAATATATGTGTATATCTAAGTAGTTGTCTTACTATATAAATGTCTTTTATATTATATATATGTATATAAGGGAGTATCAAAAAGAATATATGAGTGCAAAGTAGAATTTAAGTGGTGAAATATGACAAAAATGAAGAACTATTTTGAAGAGGAATTGATTAATAATTTCAAGTATGTGCTTTCTTTTCCCAAAGTCAAAATGTGATATTGTAAATATTATTTTATGTCGAATAATGTAATGACTTTATGAGGACTAGATCAATTTTTGTGTGATTTAGTATTCATATAGTTAGGGCTAGAAATTGCATATGTTATTGAGCTATTTTAGGAAATTATATAAAATATAACTTATTTATATAATATGAACATAAAAAAATAATCATTATTATTGGAGCATATAGATATAATATAAAACTAGAAATACCCTTTAGATGTTATTTTTCGAAATAGAATCCATAATATGTATCATTAGGTGTGTATAAACACAATAACACTACTTTTACTAAAATCGAACAATTCTAGATAATATAACATATATCTATATAATATTATGAGAACTTATGTACTATAGTAGCTGATTAAAAACACGTTTCGATACGATCGAAACGATATTATATGTGATAGTATAATTATGTATATTATAAATATTTAATAATTTAACTTAACTTATATAATAGAACTACATTATGTTATATAAGGAAAATAATAATATACTTTGGGTATATGAATATATATTTATATATATAGCTGTTCAGTGGAATATATTTAAATAGAATCCTAACGTTTTCTTAACTCTTATGAAAACAAAATATGAGTTTTGTATATAAATAAGTTCTCCCAATTATCAAAGCATTGAAGAGACGAGTCTTCTGTAATGAGCGTATACACAGATAAGTTAGGATTGTGGCTTTACCACTTATTGGAATACTGTATTGAAATATCTGGAAGTTTAACAGTATTTTGATTGTGATTGTAAATTAATTATTTATATGCATGCTATGTATATGGTTGATATTTCGATTGCAATAGGAGTTAAACTCCTTGGCGTGTTATTTTGCATGATTATTTTGTTTTATTTTGTAGTGAACTTGTTTGACTACCCTTAAATGGAGTTAAGAGTAAACTAAATACTAACTTAATCGGACATACATAGTAACTATTAGGGGAACGATTAAAAATATCAGGCCAAATACCGATTCCTTTTGATGAGGGTAGTTAAATGGTCATTTCTCCATCCTTAATTGAACTGAGTGTTGGCGAGGAGGTCATGGCAATGGTAGGGATTATGGTTTGAAGGTGATTACAGGAGGAAGGCATTCCTCATTGCATAAACTCAGGTTTAGTTTTATTTAAGTTGTGATAAAACTTCTCAATCTAGGTTAGAGCAGATATAATTTGTCTAACCTTACAATAAACCAGATAACATTGTGCGATGTTTCAACTAATTGATTGCATTGTCTTTCATCATAATTAATAACCTTATTTGTGATTATATGGCATTCTTCTAATTCTATCTTACTTACAAAACTAATTATGTTCATATCTTCATAGACTCTTTTGTAAATGACGAGTGAAGATTAGGATGTTCAGATATCACTATTCTTAGGTTAGTGTGCAGTTGGGTAGAAAAGTAAGGAACGAAGAATTCATTGAATCTAAGCTTTAGGCTTTTCTTTTGAGTTTTGAGTAAACTAATTGGGAATTTCTTAGGATACTTGCTAATTTCTTATCTTATTGTAAATAGACTTTAAATATGTGGCTTTTGGTAAACTTTGATTGTAAATTATAATTCTAAGTGTGAAATGTTTATATAAATATTATTGTGTTATGAAACAATAGGTTGTACCAAATAGATATTTTATAAAGTTACAACAAGTTTGGTCATTTACAAGTATTAAAATGGATACTCTAAACTAGTTAAGTCCTATACGCTTTGTGTGAACTACATCTACGATAGCAGCTGTAAGGTCAATTTTTGTCTTAGATTAGTTTACACAGTGGAATTATTACAACTTTTCTTGTTCGAAACATGATACTGTATAAATTTTTAAAGTATGGCTTTTCCTCTTTATAACTTTTGACAATATATACATAATATAAGTGCCACAACTAAGTAATCCGAGGTTGCGATCGGTTGAAAGACCCGATTGAGCCTAAATTATAAAATAAAGTTAGAAATAT
Source organism: Lumnitzera racemosa (assembly GCA_024138005.1). Taxonomy (NCBI): domain Eukaryota; kingdom Viridiplantae; phylum Streptophyta; class Magnoliopsida; order Myrtales; family Combretaceae; genus Lumnitzera; species Lumnitzera racemosa. The sequence continues at coordinate 13,396,515 of JAMXBC010000008.1, read as the reverse complement.
TAGTAAATAGATCCCATAAGTTTGAATTTAAGAAAATAAATAATAAAATATGAGACTACAAAATTTTCAAATTTTAAGTATATAACTCGTTATTTATCGAAAATACGTAAAATGCATTCTGGTACTTAACGAATCGTTAGAGATAAATTATATGTATACTAAATATTATAAAATGACCTAAATAATATTTAGGAATATTTATTTGTACTATATATGAATTTACACATAAGTATAAATACGCATAATTACTTAAAATACGTGAAATGTGCTAAAATTATACTAAATAATTAAAGAAAATTCATAATTAATTAAGAAAAAATCAAGAGAAATCAGGAAAAATCAATAATGATCTAAATCGGGTCGTGGCAGGTTAGAATCTACAAAATAAAAATTAACCAATTAAAATTAGACAACACAAAAACCAAAAATCAAGGAAATTGGGCAAAGTCATGTCTAATTAATGCACAATAATTACACTAATGCTCTATTAATAACAAGAAAAATTCAGAAGCTCATTTAGACAATTAGAAATAAAAAAAAAATTTAGGGAGAGGCAAAAATTGAGAGAAAAACCAAAGAAAAAAAAAAAGAAAAACCGTGCAGTTAGGGCCACAAAGGACGGGCAGCTGGGAGTGGATGGCCACTACCACCACACAATAGTGGCAACGCCCAGGTGGGCCGACACGGTGGCCGGAGCCACCCAAATCGGTGAGTTCGATTTCCAGCCCAATTTTGTGTTATTTTGTAAAAATAGTAAATATTATTAGAAAATTATGAAATCTGTTATTCTGGAATATTTTTGTATGTAATTTTTAGGAAAAATATTATTTTGATTAAAATATGTCTCGTGATATAGGGTCCTTAAGAAATCGTGCAAAACCGAGCATGTTTCGGTTTAGAAATAGATGACCTTAGGAGTGTAGTTTCGAGTCCAAAATTTTTGTGTAGATTACTTAGATGATATAGAATATTGCTATGAAGCCTGTTTTCAAAAATTAATTTTTGAAATTTTTAGGCCCTAAAATGAGGCATAAAATGTGTAATTTAGGATTAATTAAGTAATTAAATGATTAATTACTGATTTAGTGAATAATTATATGTTTTAGGATGTTAAAATCTGATGGAGTATGATACTTGTAGCATTTAGGGTGATAGATGTAATTATTAGGTTAATTATGTAGTAAATGATTAATAAGGAAAAATAGTTAACTTTAAGTTAATTCTGTAAATTAGGGAAATTAGAAGTAAAATCTAATTTAGGATGAATTTAGACATTTTGAAATGATAATTGATGTTTAGAGATGGTAATTAAAGTGATAGAAATATTAGAAGTGCATTATGTACATAATAGGTAATAATGCATAATATGTAATTTTTGAAAATATAATAAATAGAAAATATTAGGATAAAAATTGATATTATATAAATAATAAGGATATATAATGAATCTGATAAGAAACTTGAATTTATGTAATTATATGAAAAATGTAAAAATTTCTTACATCAGGAGTAAATTCGGTATACTAATAAGGATATAAGTGTACCGGATGAAATAAAATACTGACTAGGAGTAATAATGATATTTAGGAGGTCGGGAAGTAATATGATTAATTTCACATTATGAGTTGAAACGAATTTTTAGGGTTGGAATATAAAACATTACTTAGAAATCGAAGTAAAACCTAATTTAGAAATCGATGTGGAAACCGAACCCGAACCTAACCCCAAACCTAAAATAATTATAAAAGACTTAACACCTAGATAATTAGGCATATTAAACCCTAAACAAAACCTAACAATAAGCGTTATAGGATAAAATAAACCTATAATAGTTTTATGAAAAGCTGAAACCACGTTTGTATTATAGAGATGATCGGCGATGGCCTGAGCAAATCGGACCTCGAGTGAGTGAACGAGGAGTCGATGTAAGTCGGGAATTAATATACTGTTGTATTTTGGAGGCTTGAGATTATGCTTGGCTGTGCTTGTTAGATAATTGGCTGTACTTGTTAGATAGTTGGCTGTGCTTGTTAGATAGTTGGCTGTGTGCATGTGCTTGATTAAGGGTGATACTATGATTCTGTTTGTTGCTCTGTCATGTATTGTATGACTTGTATGAAATGATTGATCATCCTAAACTGGACTTAATCTAATATACGATCAGTAATTATAATCGGATATGCATGGCAACCCGTTAGGGGAACTTAGGACTTTCCGGCCAAATACCGACCCCTTTGAAAGGGATAGCACAGGATTGCAAAATAGTCCATTCTTCATCCTCAATCGAACTAAGTGACAGGAGATGAGGTCGCGGCGAGGGTGAAGACAGTAGTTCGAAGGTAGTCGCGGGAGGAGTGAGGTCTCCATTACACAAGCTTGGGTATAGTCATGAGCTATTGCATTAACGGCAACTTCTCAACCCGGATTAGAGCGGGCACAATTTCTCTAATCTCACAATGGGCCAGATAACGTCGTGGGATGGCATTTGCTTGCACATGCATTGTACCTAATAAATGATTGAAAACCTCGTTATGTGTATGGTATAGTTTTAAGTCCTCCATCCTAACTTACTGAACCGTGATTGCTCACATCCCTATAGACGTTGTGCAGGTACTAGCTAAGAAGCGGCAAACAACTATTCTGAAGCTAACAACTGTTGGATCCTAGAGAGTGAGGAAAAATATTTGAAGAACAAACATATATTCTTAAGGTCTAAGTTTTATTTCAAATTTTTTTTTTCATTTTTGAAGGATGTAATAACTGAATTATAGTATATATATATATATAAATTTTCTCACTTTCTTAGATAAATAATTTATCTAAATTACAAACTGTTTACTTCAAAGTGGGTTAGTCGTAGACGCCTTATGCAGATCAGGTCTAAGATAGTGGTTATAACGCCAATTTCTATCTTAGGATGGTTTACACGGCGGGGCTGTTACGACTCTGCCGCTTCGGGGCGTGACACGTGAAGCCTATACCATTATTAAAGTTAAAAAGCCATTGCTTTCATAGTACTTATAGGGATAATATTCGGGTTTTAGTAATTGTTTGGGGGTTATTTGCATCTTTTTAAAAATTATGTGAAAGTAAAATTACACTTTAAAAGTTTAGGAGTTTATTTACATTTGAACAATAATTTATGGGTATATTGCGATTATATACACTCACTCAGCTATTAATAAGATATGGATAGATCATCAAATTTTTAAAGTGTGACCTTGTCTTTTTACATAACCTTTAAAGATGTGCATATACAATTCAAGTCATCGCTAAATTTTTAACATTGTCACTATTTATAGCACTTATAGAGATAATATTGAGGTTTAGCAATAGTGTAAGGATTATTCATATATTTTTAAAAGTTACGAGGATATAAAATCATGCTTTAATGGTGTTGATAAGATATCTTGGATGTAGGCATCCAAACCTAGGCTAATCTTTTCAAAGCATAGTCTAAACGTTTAGCCCAAAATAACCTAATAAGAGCCTAGGTCGAGCTCCCTAAAGTTAGGATGGCCTCGACAAAATTGATGCCAAGTACCCAATTTCAAGGTAACCTTACCACAACTTGTAGAAAGCTTAACTTGTAGAAAGCTCATCAACCTTGAAGCCTAATCTAAGTTCCCTTCTTCAACATATTTATTGGAGCTTGGGCCTTCAAACTTAGGTTAATTAAGTCTAGCTTACGAGTTCAAATGAAGACTAGGTTGGAATAGCTCCATCAGATAACAAAAGTCAATAACTGGCATAAGTTTTTCTCAAAATCTCTTCCACAAAATCAAAAGTCAAAAGAGGATCTAAGAGGCTTATCTCCTCCTTAAAATAGACCGATCAGTGCTTTATAAATAAAGGATCAATAATACTAGAAAAAGATTCCAATTTTCCACCTTCTACATATATTATGCACCTTCTCTTATCATTTTTTCACATGAGTATTAAAATAACCATGCTGAAACCACTTAGGTTGCTCTCTAAACTTACATTTGTTACCTCGGGTAGGTTCTCCATAACTCCACAATATCTTATTATTAACAAAAGGTGTAAGGAATTATCTTTACTTGATCAATAGTTTTGGATTGTAGATATAATTTACCAAATTTTAAATTTAACTTCAAATGGTAACAATAATATATGTATAAACCATAATTCCAACTTAATTATGCTTTGATTAAAGGGTCAAACCTGGGAGACTAATAAATCGAAATTACTTAAGCGCCAAGGTCTTGCACAGTTGCTTTGTGATGAATTTATTTTATATTCTCGGAATACAAAATGGAAAAGAAAAAAAAAATCTTATTTTCTTGGAAAGTAGAGATAGGAAAAAACGAAAAAAAAAAAAAGGAAAAAGGAAAAAGCCATATGTTTCCGCCGATTTGGGGGAATAGAGGCGACCACACATTCTCATACTTTAGCACGACATTAAAGACATCGATATTTCGTTGAAAATTACTTGGTATACAGTCTTGGAATAAGACGAGCTCGACGCGTTCCTTCCTTATACATTCACATTCTCCTTTCCTACTTTGGACAATTTTGGACGGTTGCTTTTGGGAACTCCTCAACCCATAGTTAATAAAATTTTAATATGTAAAAATATAAATATATTTAGATATTTTGTATATTTATACATACCGTTAATACCAATAAATTTTATATTTTAAGAGTGGAAACTGTTCGTGTTTTTCAATATAAATTGTACATTTGACTAAAAACGCAGATGCACAGATGATTCTTTTTTTTTTCCCCTCCAATGCTTAAGGATATTTGCCCTATGCTATGGCCATGTTGTACACGTAAAGTTCTTAATCACGATTTATTGAAGAAGTCAAGGTCAGACAACCTAATTCACAAAGTTACTCAGAAAGAATAATTATTCAAACGTTACCAAATTAAATTCAAATTTTAACGATGACATAAAGGCCTCTGCGTTATATAATCTAGTTAAAATCCCAACACAATAAGCGAATTTTGGTTTAAAATACATTCATCTATAATTTAAGATAATATTAAAGCACATGAGACTTTTCTAACCACTTTTAGTGTATTTCATAAATTTTTATCACATTATTTTAGTATTATCCTTACATTATATTCTCTAAAATTAATTATTAACTCTTTCCTCACACAGTTAGCTTATTCCTCAAGGATAAATTAATAATTCAATTATTCATAAAAAAAATAACTCAATGACCCTACTAATCCACTAACTTTTTTATTTCCTATTTTATTTTCTGAACTACTTTCATAATTAAAAACTGGAAATTATATATCTTTTTCTTAAGCAGATACATCATGCATGTGGTGTCAGTAGTAATTTTCATCTATATATATATATATATATATATATATATCTGTGCCGTTATGATTTGTGTTAGCAATTTTACTATAATTATTTTTATTTTTTAATCGGTACGGTGTATGGAAACAATAAAAAGAAATAGCAAACTCGAAAAAACCACATAACAGAGAAACAAGCTTTCCAGTAGATAAACCCCTAGCCCTAGCTTAGCTTCTTGTATCATAAAAAATACTAGATTTATTTAAAATATTATCACAATTTGAATCTTATCAATGCATATATATAATTTTCTAGATTTTTCTATGCTTTCATCTATATTTTTTAGTGAACCAATTTAACCCTTCCTTTCATCCTTTATTTTATATCTATTAAATTTGAACTATTAAGATCATTATATTTTCAATGGTCAAGATTTAATAAATATAAAATTAAAAGAGAAATAGAAAATTAGATCAATCCTCAAAAAAATACGGACAAACCATAGAAGCTCCCATACGACATTTTTTCAATCATATAAATTTATACATATTATATATTATAATTTTATATGATTGTGCAACATCATATAGCAAGAGTTCAAAACTGCGACACACTCTTTCACCGGCGACATGACTATTGAGCACACGATAATCGAAAGAAAAAGAATTGTTAATTATCGTTAAAAGTTATTAGTAATAAAAAAAATACAAAGTGAGGAAAAAGAACGATAAATAAAAACCTCTAAAAAGAAAAATGTGCAATTTATTTATTAGACGAATGTGTTTTTATTCTCCTAAAATTAATCTAATAGAAATTTAACCCAAAATTGCCAAACGAATATCCACGCAGCATGTTCCTTTTTCATATTTACGCAAGGAATAAAGGGTATGGTTCAAAAGGTAGTTAGCGAGATCCAAAATGTTGTTGATTATGTTAGTTTAATCCTTTAAATTCATTATACATAACTTTCAATCATGTGGTTAATTTTTTTTTTCAGTAATAGTAAATTATAGTAGAATATTTTCATAGGTATTTCAATTTTATAGTACCTATATAAGTGTATAAGCGCTAACAATTACAGATAGCACCTAGTAATATTACGGGTAGTCTGTAATCATTAATAATTGATATTTAAATCAAAAGTGATAAGGATAAATGCGTTTTCTATTGTTTCTAGATAAACCTGTTGCTAGAAAGAAGTTTTACTTCAATTGAGGACAATGGAGTAATATGGTCAAAACATGTAGTTCTTATTTCATTTTCAAATAAAATGAAACGTGGTCTAGCTGGAAAACTTGCATTTCAATGTATTATTTTTCCTTAGTGGAAGTCACTGCGAAATCCCTAACAAGTTTGGCGGTCCGACCGACCGGCTGATTTATAGTTTTAATACCAAACAAATCAAGATTTCTATCCGATTTAGTTGAATTATTCAATGTAGTGAAATATTCAAACTAACTTCCTCCGAAATTAAAAATAAAAGGGACGTTCGGCCGGACAGTCCACACCATATCACATTGGACTGGTTTTATTCCTTACGTCATTATGACATAGTTTACGTGTATTACGATAGAACAAAAGAAAATGATATCTAGGATTTGAGGTGGTATCTAATTATTGATGTTTAGAATCATGTCTTGATCCATGACACCTAACGAGTAATTCACCTATAGCTTGTATCGGATGGAACCACAAGATTTTAATTTAAGTAATATAATATTTAACAATGTAATCACGATTAGATTAGCTCAGTCGATGTAACTAGGTTAAATTGGAATTGGCCTATAAAGCAAGTTGGTGGATGGCATAAGCTTGCTTGAACATGGCCCCAACGTAACTCATTCAAATTGAATGGTCCAATCGCAACCCAATCAGTATAGGCAGGTTTATCAAGCCAAATTATACAACTACCAAAGTCACTCTATCATATCCTCGGGGCACTTATTTCCTATCAATTACCAGTATAGATGAGTCTTGAGTTAACACATATCTTAAGTAGTTATACCTCTTACATTAGAGCAAGGAGTTCGATCCGATTTAAAGCCTATTGACCTTCTAATACAAAGAATCAAAGTGCAATCCCTTTTCCCTTTTATAGTTAATTCATTTCATAATCAACAATACTAATATCTCTTTCAAAATTATTAATACATAACCTTAAGATAGTTGATTAAACTATCTTTCTAGTTAAAAATCCTAGAATTGCATTAATGATCTTTGCATTTTGGTATTAGTTTTCACTTTATTCTAAAGAAATCACTATAACCTATCTCTAAGTTTGCACTGATTCTTTCTAATTATACAAGCCTTATAACTATTTATAGTATAAAGAATTTTTTAGGGTTTTATTCATGTCATTATCTTAGACATAACCATGTCACTAACTCGTACAACTTTCTGTGAATGAAATTGCAAATTTGGTACAAAATATCACAATAAGGGAATCAACATGACCATGTCCTTTAGCATGTCTTCCAATACGACCACACAACCATGCTCTTTAACACGACTCAAGTTCTCATTTCACAATTTCTTCAAATATATTTTAAATTTGTACATTGGTCAACATCTAAGTCCTAAAAATGAAAATTAAACAAATTAAGAATTAGAATTCACTAAAAATAACTTAAACATCTATAGAAGCTCGCTAAAATTGACCTTTATACTAGGTATATTCATGTTCTTATCAATACCATATGCTTTAGAAAGCTGTAAAATTCAAGGTCAAATAATCGATGTGCTTAGCGGTTCGGCAAGCATGCCAATGGACCTAGGGCTAAAGCCGATTGCCAAGCGCATGCCTTAGTTTTTGATTTGACGATTATTATGGTTGGGTCGAATTGGAGGTGTGTAACAATCGATCGCTGGTCCTAATAGGTGACTGGGAACAACAACCTCAATCGTCAACCCTAAGCATTCGACTGAGGACATCATAAGCCTATATATTGTGTTTCCTTTTTTGCAGGTTTCTATTGTAGTATGAGGCACTAGGTTTACATGTGGCTTATATATAGACTTATAACGTGTTTAAGACAAGTGCTAGTCCATTCTTGCAGAAAAGATTTCTATTTTGGCATAATTCATTTACAGCTCCACTGCATGGTTCCTCACCCTAAGTTCTTTCGGGGCTTGCTGCATAAATTTTTATATTATCTACTTCTCTTATCTTAATCTTTACGTTATTATTTTGATTGTATTATCTAAAATTTTCACAGGCGGACAAAATATACATATGTTATGGATTATTAGTTCTTGTTAAACTCATCGATGGTAACACATAAATCACATAAAGTTAACTTTAAAAATAAAAAGAAAACATATGACTATATTCTGATAAAATCGTTACTTATGCATAAATGAATTGTATTTTTCCGACATTGGTGAAAAAAAAAATAAAATGATAGATTTTCAATTTTGAAATAAGATATGGACGATTGGTTCGAGTATGAAGACAAGCGTAGGAAATTGTTAAAGACCCCTCAATGTATTATTGCATTAAGTTCTGCGCTATTCAGCAAAATATGTATAAATTTCAAATAGATTCCTGTGTCTTCTTTTATCTTATATATGTAAATGCATGATAAACTATATATAAACGTATCCGATCCATCTGAATTTTGTTTAAAGGAGAATTTGCATTGTAATATTTAAACCCTTTATTAATAAATCCCATTTCAAATGAAGTTGACATTGATTACAAACGAAAACTTTTATGAGCACAAATTATTTGGAGGTAAAATTTTAACACGACAAGTTATTATTTGATGCATCATCTTTTCCAAAATCATAAATGTGATAAATTTAACAAGTAAAAGTTCTATTAAATATGATACTTAGCAATTTCAACTTTCAGGAATCTAGATAAATAAAACTTTGGAAAATAAAAATTAATCCTTAAAAGTTATTTTATGTAAAGTTATAAATTAATGATTGAGATTATTAGAATTTTAAGATATTATATAATATTATTATAATGTTGTCTTTTTTTTATGTAATTAGAACTGTTAATTATACATGACTATATTATAAAGAGATAACTTAAAAAAAAAATTAAAAAAAGCATGTTTTAAGGATTCATTTAATTAAATATGATGTTTAGAAATGCTCATCTAAAAAAATAAAAATCTAGATAGTAATTTCTACAATATCCCGTGAAAATAATTATCCCTTAAATCTGAAATCTCACAAAATCTAGAGGGGATGGAGAAGTGAAGTAAAAGTCAAAGAAGAGACAAAAACAACTTACCAGAAATGCTCTTTTTGTGCTGTCTCATATCCGCATCCTTTCTGGCACAGATGTTGACTCCGACTGGTTAGTTCCATTTCAATGCCTGCATTGAATGGTTTTTGCGGATTTTGCACAAACTCCACGGCCTAATAAAATTAAATACCAACTTCAGATCTACCTGAATCATGAAAACATGTTGCATTAATACTTGATTTTGGTACAAAGTTATAATCTACATTGGCTACGTGTCTATATTCATTATTTATATAATGTAATGTATGATAATTAGTCAACAAATCTAGATTTATATTTGTACTATTTCATACATGCATGTGGTTATATAATTTACGGATAAATGGTTTTTTTTTTTTTACAAAATCAAATTAAATTAGTAAATGAGTTCAGATGTTGACAATTTATAGAATAAATCAAAGGGCTACGTGCTGTCTTTGACAGACAGAGCAGAGAGGGCAGTCATTTGTATTTTAGTTAAAGAACTGTCTCGTGACACTTTCGCTAAGTTTGGCCAGCTTGCAAGCACGATATGATCCTTTCTTTTTCCCCCTTTTGTTCTTTGAAAATGGTAACAAGCTCCCTCCTTACGGCATTTCAGTAAATCAAAATATTATTTCTCATAATATTTCACGCATTTGTTGTTTTCTCGGAAAAACTATCTAATTAAAGTCAGCTAGAATAGGTGAAAAGTATTTTATAACACATCAACAAATGTTCGGAAAAACTTTTAATGACGCTGATTTTATTTAGACGAAAACTATAAGTTTTAGCTTGAGGTCAAACGCCATTATAACCTTTCTGAAAGCTTTTAAAGCTTGCAAAACTTCATTCGAACAATGATTTCATAAAACGATTTTGAAATTGATAGATAATTAAAAAAATGGAGATGAAGAATATCTTTTAAGTTAATAGTAGTTAATAATTAAGTCGATAAATAGTAATGGGACCATTTTAATCTTTCGCCTAAAAATTTTTAATTAATATTGAAAAGTTATTCACTATTTTAACCTTATATACCATTATTCAACAGCCTCTACAATTTATGTGGGACTCAATTTACATTCTATTTAGATAGAGTATCACACTCTGCATACATGATGCGTGTGTAAATTAACATCAAATTTGTTATATATTAATCGCAAAACATTTATGTAGCAAATTATATAGGAATAAAAATTAGAAATATATAGAAAGAAAAAGTTAATGTAGAAGCTATTGAAAATATCGATAATAAAGAATTGTAATGTGACTTCAATGCCCGAGGCTCAAAGTGCCATAAACCGCTATGTATCCTTAGTAATTTATCGACATGCAAAATTAAATAAGTAACTAAAATCTCCAAAATAACATGTCAACTTCACAACTCTCCTACAATTAAGTTTCAAAATAACTAAAAGTTATAATTAAATATCTTCAAAATACTGAAACTAAAATAAACACATTTAAACTCTTATGCTCTAAATAAATTGACAAGTATCTTGCATAACAAGCCAATTGAATTTCTCTGATTAGCTGATCTCATCTCATCATTGTAGTAATAATAATACCCTTTAATGTCTTCATCCTGATAATAATAATATACTTCCCCCATCTCATCATAATCTACACATACGTCTAAGATCTCTTCAAAATACTAAAAGTAAAATAGACATATTTAAACTCTTATGTTCTAAATAAACCAACAAGTCTTTGGCATAACAAGCTTATTGAATTTCTCTCACTAGTTGAACACATCTCATCGTTGTAGAAGTGATTATACCCTTCAATGTCTTCATCCTCCTAATAATAATACACTTCTCTATTCTCATCATAATTTACATGTTCATCTAAAGTCTTTGCAATTGAAAAAAAAAAAAAGAAGAAGAATGAGCTAGTGCTTTGTATGAAAACTAACAAACACAAGCGCAAGATATACGACGATCAATATAACATATGCAATAATGCAAATGGAAATACCAAACAACAAGTTATTATAATAAATTAAGTCAACAATCAATACAGCTCAAAATCACTTATGATTAACTTTAAACTTAGAGCATCTTAGACTCTGCACACGATTCTCAAATTTGGGATACTAGTATTGTGGCCCCTATTTAAATAGGTATTAGGACACTAGCATTGCAACCCTTAAACGCTGCCTAATACTTAGTTGCAGGATACTAGTACTATGACGCTTGGACACTAATCTACTTTGCCTTATATCTTATCAAAGGGGAACTCTACTTGGAACAATGTCTCCTAAAGATCACCAAGGTATTACCTTAGGGATATTGGTATTACGACTCTCTAAACCTAGCCAAACACAAGCAATAGTCATAACATAACCAATATTAATTAGTTTGGTTCAATAATAGCTACACCACACAAGCATAAACAACAAACAAAAGTTCTATGTATTTAAATCTTACAAATAACTGAAAGCATCTAGCTTAGAAATCTTTTCAATCTTACCACTTAAAGTACACATACAGAAATAACTTAATTTAATGTTTTAGGTTGGATTTAAATTCTTTCATGCACTTAGAATAGGTTGAAATAAGGTGTAGAAGGTTTAGAAACAAGATATAAAAAGAAAGAGATAGAATACAAGACCATGATAGAGGAACACAAACGTGATCTTCGACCGTGATCTTATTTTAAACTAAACTAAATTCACGTACATGCTCTTAATTATTATTGCAAGTCCACAACCAGGTCCATGGCTATAGTTATAGGTTGTGTTCCTCTCAATCTTATTTTTTTCCTCTTCATACTTCAACTAAAATTTACGTCGAGGGATTTACGGGTAAGACTACGATCGTGGTCCTTGCCAATGTTCCTCTTGTTTAACAACCCTCTTCTATTTTTCAACTCCAATCTCTATAATTGATTCCAATTCAACTCTAAGTTATTTAATACTCTAAACCCTTCATAGTTTTGATTCTCTGTACCCATCTATAACATTAGGACACTCAAATGTATTCCTAAAACACAAAAACAAAGCAAACACAATAACAATAACAATAACAATAACAAAGATTATAATGTACTTTGATGGCTAAGCCTAATGATAATTGTAGAACACACTACAAACAAGCTTCATTTAAAATTCCTAAAATCACGTTTTCAACAATCAATAACTGATACAAAACTCTCCTTTTTATTGAAGATGTAATGAATCTCTTATGATTAGGGTTTTCTCTTCGTTTTCTAACTTTTGCCTTCTCTTCCCCAATATTGATCTTTTTTTGCAATACCAAAATCCTTTTACATTTAAGGTCAATTCTAGTCCAATAATCAAGAAAATGGAAATTCCACTTTGTAGGCTCTTACTTAGGTCTCGTTTTTGTAAGATTTCTAGAGAGTTTTATAGAAACAATAGTGTAAAATGAGACCTAGGGCAAAAATAAGGCTTCCTGTACTTAAAGGCTATGACCACTTCATCCCTTTTAAACAAATCTTCTTACTTATTGATGCGGCAACTAAGATTTTCTTGTTTCTTTTCATTTTCTCCTTTTTATTATTTTGAATTCTCATGAGCTTCATCATAATGATATGAATAGAACCCATCATATTAAGGTATTGTTTGCTTTAATGTGTTATTCCTTACAATTTTTTCATTGGTACAGTTGCTTCTTGAAAAGCCATCCATCGTTCCCCCTAAATATACTTAACCTCAGAGTCCTTATGAATCTAAGTTACTATACTAAAACACTTCAATGGAGGTCACAATCTCCCTTACTTACATAATCGATGTCTTTTTCAGTTTCGTTACATATGTCCATGACCATACCATGTAAAGAGGACTCTAAGGATACTCTTATACAGGATCAAGAGGTGTCCCTACACTATGGTAGTTTGCCATGCATGGCATTACCTCCCCATTTCAATTGGTAAACTAATTTGATATAACTTAAAGGTTTGCAAGTGGTTTAAACTGGTTAACTCGACCTAACCCATTTTGGCCCATAAGTTAAATGAGCTAAGTTTATTTGATCCTCTTTTAAATGATTTAAAAAGAATTGGCTTTAAGGGCTAAAAAGGTAAGTAGGTTAAACGGGCTAATTTATATTAGCCCATTTTGGCTTATGAGTTAAATGGGTTAGATTCATTTGGTTAGCTTAAGTAAGTAACTTTATCTTAACATGCTTTTTAAACGAGTTAAACGGAGCAATTTACAAGCTAAAATTTATTTGGATACCTCTAATATCACCTATAACTATTTAGTCGAAACTTTTTCACATCAAATTGTTTGCTTTGATGTGATACATACCACAGCTTTATCCTTATTGTAGTTACTTCCCAAGAGGCTACTTACTGCTTCCCATGAAACATGCTTAACCTTAGAGTTTATATGAATCCAAATTGTTACACCAAAAGTACCTTGATGACCAGAGTTTTTTCACTTTTTGCATGAGTACATATGATGCACCATATTTTCATATGTAATACATTGTAGCCTTAAAGAGTGATAGTAGTTATTCTAACTATATAGCCAAGCATTTCGATGATACATAGCAGTAGACAAAAAATACTAAATTCAAAAATCTTAGATGTGGATTAATAAGTTTATAAGATGTTAGAAAATAAATTAGAACATTTAATATTTCACAATGTGATTAATCTAAAAATAAAATTTTACATGATGAAGGTGGATGTTACTCATTTTGAAATCATTATTTTTTTAAAATTCTTAAGCTAGCTTATCACATCATTTTCTTTCTTTCAATTTCAACTATTAATCATATGCTATAATACTTAAAGAGGAAAAAAAAAATAGAAAATGAAAATAAAGAAAATCTATTTCTTTTTGTGTGTCTACTTCAATTTCTTTCATCATTTAATAACCATTCTGTTTTCACTCGGGTTTGTTCATAATATGTAACTAAACTTTGATTAGTAGGGTTAGAGTATCTAATTTTATCTTTGCACTTTAATGATGTCCTCATATGGGTAAACATTGATATGACAATTGTAAGTGTTAGAACAACCTTTATAAAAATAGGACATGACATGCTTTGCCATAAGTTGGAAAAAAAAAGAAAAGAAAAGAAAAGAAAAGAAAAGAAAAGCAAATATTTTGTTTTGTTTTTTAATCCTATTCCATATACGTATTTTATGGTTTATTTATATAAATGTTCTGAACAGTAACAATATAACTTCAAACCAATTAGAAATTTGAGACTCTTTTTTAATTGAAGTGGAATGTTTTGTTAGCTACACTCTATGGTTGCTTCCATTGTTGTCCGACCCAACTTAAATGATTATCCAAACTTAGGAAAGGATCAATTAGTAAAAGAATATAATTGGATTCAATCGCGATTTACTTGGAGTTGGATTGAAAGTTAGATTTAGATTAAGCTAACTTTATGACTGAATTATATTAAACCGAATTGAATGGAAAGGATTAACTTAAATTTGACAAGAATAATTTCCTTTTAAAATTAGTATAATCTTATACAATAAGGTGCTCAAATAAAGCTGTGGAAAAATCATATAAATTTTAAGGCTTACAAGTCTATCCCTAAAATTATCTTATTTATCTTTTATTATAATTATTATAACCGAACTTTTTTATCCTCAAAACCTAAAAAAGACACCTTCAATAGAGGCATGCGCGTTTGCATTTACCTTAAAATCAGGATAATATAATTTTTTATGGTTTTCAAAACTGAGTACAAAATCTGCAAAAAAATAAAAATAAAAAATAAAAAATTGAGTATATATGATACTAAAACAAAGGAGAATGGTTTTGCTATTGCACCTTTCAAAACAAACTTTCCACTAATAAATTCCTCCAATTGTTCTTTAAAATTAAAGAACCCCTCTTATCTCATGTATAAATAAAAGTTAATTTCAGAAAACTAGAAGATTTTCTTTACTTTACTAGCTTCTTTTTTTTTTTTTCTATATATGCTATCGACTTTAGGTAAGGAGAATAAATAAAACTTCATGATGTTAAAATTAAGAATTATTTTAACTCGTATGGCAGTTTCCATTTTTAACACAATTCAATCTTTTTTTTTTTTAGTTTAAGAGTAGATTTTATATACGTATTATTAAAAAAAATAAAAAGGTTTTTTTAATTTAACTTCTTAGTCACAAGTATTTCGAGTGGCATCCATTAATATTTTTCAATTGGAAATATACTGAAAAATATTTCATCTGTTATTAACGAACTTAAGAAAAGGATAGTAGGCCCAAAAATTCTTGTAAGGAGAAATTCTTTGCACCGTCAGTCAGCTTACTAACAAATTTTTCTCGTATAAAGTAGTGCTCTTAGAAAAACCATCACTGAAAATTTGTCCGTAAAAATTCTACTAAACTGTTCGATACCAATACTTAACTAATTAAGAATACAATGGAAAAGTGCCGTCTAATCAATCAAACTCTCTAAAATATCCAAACGCGTGTAATCCTAGTGAAAGCTACAGCTACTGCTGCCTCCTACCCCTATTTCATTACTTTAAGGATTGATAGGTGTCCGAAACACGTGGATTTCTTTACTGTTTCGTTCGTTCAGCCGTGAAATCCATATTTAATTTAAGAAACTTTAAATCTAAATCAATATATTAATTATAAATTTAAATGTTTAAATTTAAACAAATCTAAATTAATAATGAGAGAAAGGTTTAATTAATCTTATTGGAATAGGGAACAGGCCTATAAAATTTTCCTTAAACATATATTAAAGATAATAATTTAATTTTTTTTTATATTTTTAGTATTAATTATATATATTTTTTACCAACCATCGAGGAAAGGAAATTCTAATCTTAATTTATTTTAATAAGAGATTAATGGTAATATTATTAAATTATAACTATCTTAACTAATTATATATTTTATTTATGATAATATAGAGCATCAAATAGTAATTAATATTCACTTTATAAATATAGTTTTTACTGATAAGTCGTTATAAATTTAAGACTTTTGTCAAGTTGAAATTATATCTTTTATTTTATGAGTAGTTGCCATTGATTTTAAATAATTGATATTTCTTTCTTATTTTAACGATTTTCATTTTTATATACACTACATTTTTCGCTTTAAGTAAGGATATTAAATCCAATAATTAGATATGGAAAATCGAAAATAAAAAATTCCAACTCTCCTAATGATTTTTGCTTTTAATATAAATTAAATTTAACTTCTTTCATTTACTAAATATTTAAGTATGAGAAACAATTTACATACAGTATTTTTAATAAAATAATCTGAAACACTCAGAAAACATTTGCTTTTTATTAGGAATCATTTAGGGAATTCGTGGATTTACTTTTTAAAAATCGATTATATATAAAAAAATTTATTGATAGGACATTTTAGACATGAGTTCCTTAGATCGAATCGAATTTGATACATCTTGTGGCTTAGGACTTATTCCTATGGGCCTAAGACTTAGGCTTGAATAGACAAAACCCAATAAATCCTGCAACAGATACAACGCACAAGATAAGATGAAATAACCATGCCTTAAATAAATATAACATGTTGGGCACAACTATTTTACTCTCTTACTCTTGTAGGAGAAAACCACTCTTGTAAACTAACCTTACTTCATTCCATTATAAATACTAGATAGCTATCTAATAATAAATATTTTTATACTTTGCATATTAAACATGTGTATTACCTTCAAACATTCTATACTTTCTAGAAAGCATCAGAGTAGATATAACGAATAACCTCAACATCCTTTCACTATTTTAAAATGATAAATAAATATCTAAAAATATATTTATTTAATTTGGCAACCAGTTAATATTTTCCATTTTACAAACATCAATCACTCTTCTTAAATTCACCTACCAAAATTAGAAGTTTATAATAAATAGTAAAATTTATTCTTTTATATTTATAAAATATAAAGCTGGAAACATCCATTAACATTTTCTACTCTTTTTTTCACTTTCCACTTATTAATGACACGTACTGATGATAGATTAAGACTCTCCAACTAAAATAGTAATTTTTTTAAAATAAACATATTCCCTTCAAAAACTGGTAATCTTTATATATTTTTCTGTCGCTTTGGATACTTCTGGCAATTCGTGCCTGCCAGCTTTCTTTTTGGTATGGCTGAATAAGTATAAAATCTGCATTCTAAAATCTAAAAAAATAAAAAAAATTAACAAAAAGGTGAAAACTCAAGCCTTTTTGTCATTTGGGTCTGTGAGATTTTGGAGGAGAGAGAGAGAGAGAGAGAGCTCCAAAGGTGGAGATGGGGTTGAAGGAAGTGGTGGTGGTTGTGTTTGGAGTGTGCATTATGTGTTGCACATTCACACCAATCAGTGGTGAGACAGATCCAGCTGATGGTAAGTAGTGTACTACAAGAACCCTTTTCTTAAAGTGATTGTTATTTCGTGTTTTTGGTGTTTTTCAGTAGAAAATTGTCACTCTTTGGTGTGTTGCATGAGCTTATTGTAGTTAAAGTTGCTGTCTTTTTGGACTAAGAAACGTGGGTTTATGTAAAGTTTTAGTCTTTGAGCAGATAGGAGTTCGGTTTTTCATTTTTATTGTGGTTTATGATTGTGTGATATGGTGTAAATGTTGGAGTAAATGAGGTTTGGATTCGTTAGATCGCCTTCCCGTTAAGTAGTTTGATTGTAATTGGTTGTTGGAGTAAGATTTGTGGGTAATGGGACCGGTTTTGACTATTTGATAGTGTGATTTTGGAAGAAAATGAGTTTTGCATCGGTTAGATTGTTTTTTTGGATGAGGAGTTGATTGTAGTTGATTCATGGAGTGAGATTTGTAGATACGGAGACCAGTTTTTGACTGATTGTCTGACTTCTCTTCGGTGCCTTCAATATACATGTTGGTAGTTGATCATATAAAACTTGTTGGGTATGTTTATGATGTTATGTTGCATTATGACATTGATGCATATATTTTTACCAGTATCCAGTTTCTCGTTTGATTCTATTGAAGAGGAAAGTCATTTGTTAATTTTTTTTTTGGGTAAGCAAGTCATTAGTTCTTTAAACCATCCATTAAGGTGTTTCTGGTATCTGTATGATGTGCATGTACTGTTAAATTTGTGAGCATATATTCATAATGGGATTCACCAAGCAGCTGGGTTTATTTTGGCTAATGATCAAGAATCCATCTCTGCCAAAATCTTGGGATAAAATGTTCTGAACCACCACACCAATCACCCAGAGACAAGATCCACAGACAAACTCGAGTATGGTGCCCCAAGTACTTCTTGTTCAACTTACCCATAAAAATGTACATGTAATTTGAAGGAAACATGAATGAGACAAGGTATAGAGAAAAATCGGTGTTGAAATTCTTTAATCAATTCTATGCTATTTCAGCCTGGAGAGAAATTTGACCTTGATGAAGCTTGATTTTATTATGATATGTGAACTGGAATTGCCAATTTCAGCTGAAATGATTCAGACTGCTAAGAAGGAATATGTTTTCTGAAACTATGGATGGATATAAATAGATGATGGTGCAAAATTTGTAGCTTGGTATTCCTGATTCATCTAACGCTTTTGCTAAAATTGCACATTGAAGGATTTGCAGCCCTTATGTTGCCTCTCCTCCAAAATAAATCAATTTTGTTTTACGGAATGTGCTTCTTGATGATCATGCCATCCATATTATTCATGGGTTGCAATGAATCGAGAAACATTGCGAGACAAAGGCAGAAAAATTTTATGTATGACTATTTGATCTATCTTTATCATGACATACATGGCAGAAAGGTGGCTAAGTGCAGTGTATTTGTGCCAATTCTCTCATTCATTTCTCATAAAGCCACTCATTCATCCTCTTTGGCGCTGTGCAATTGTCTCTAGTGATTCAATTGCCTCATGATTGACATATTTGTCATCCGAGACAGCGGTATATTGTTTATACTATTAAATAGTAATTATTGTGTACCTGCTAAAAATGTTGGATTCATGATGGGGCATACTGGATCAAGGATAGTCAATTATCGTCTGCTGTGTTGATATTTCTTTATTTTAGTGAAATGTCAGATGCCAGATTGATATTTGATATATTTCTGTTTGTTACCCATCCCCAATCCTCTCCTTGAAGGAAACTTAGGCTGATTGTGTTGATCTTAATGGCTATGCTGCTGTATTGTCCTTCAACTGTTGATCTGTAGAGGTCCTAACAATTGATTTCAGGCCACTACCCTGCTTCACTTTCATATCACAATCTTAAAAGAGTGATGTCTCTTAAACTTTTTATTCAGGCTTAAACTCATGAAAGTGGCAACTTTTAGATTTCTTCCACGATAATTACAGAACCGTTTTGTGAATAATGTTTTTCCTCTGTAAATACAAGAGATGTATTGCATGGCTAACAGATTTGCAAGGAAAAGTAGCATGTGTCTTACCTTTAGAAGTAAAAGTTTATATGGTTCTTTAGCTATTCCATCCTTTTTCTTGAGTAATGTTAGCAATTTGATCCTTGCTGCTGTTGAGGGATCATAGTCATAAGAATTCTGTGGTTTTACATTTGAACTCCCCCTATCTTTGCAAGGCAGGTGATTTTAGCTGTATGATGTTTTTCTGAAAGCTCTATCCATATTTAGTTTTCTACCACTGTGATTCAGAAGTGCTATTCTGGCCTTTTACACATTTCATTTCAGCAATGCTTGCTTCTTTGTTTGATGTGTGATACATCATTGGTTAGAAGTTTTCCTTCCTAGAATAATGAGGCAATGGAAAACAGATGTCCTCTTCCATCAATGTGTGTGGTAACTTTTTGTATCCTGTCTTTGATATGTATTCACTCTCCATTTTCCCTGTTTCACCTTGAATCCAGTCTCTGCATTGGTGGGCATGTATACCAGTTTAGGCAATCCAAGTCAATTAACTCAATGGAGTTCCAGTGGTGGTGATCCATGTGGACAGTCTTGGAAAGGCATAACTTGCTCTGGATCCCGTGTCACGGAAATGTGATTTTCTCACTCTGTGTTGTCTTAGACTTAACCGTTATCTCTAGATCCAAACACTGAGGCACATTCTGTTATCTTCTTTTATCAGTAAATTACCAGGTCTTGGGCTCTCTGGATCAGCTAATGGACTCGGTTATCAGCTTGACAAAATGACTGCAGTAAAAATTCTGTAAGATATTCCATTAATGATCTCATAGATACTCTTATTTGCACTGGCTAATCACCTTGCTGCACTATAAAGTGGGTTGGTCCCATGGATTGTAAACATAACATGCTACTTTTTTTGCAGTGAATACAAACTCACCAAATGATGTAGAAATAAGAATTACAAAATCTTTACTTTAATTTTGCATCTTGCTAGTTTATCGTTCCACTACCATGTTGAATGAGTACTTTTGCAGAGACCTTAGCAACAACAATCTTGCAGGCCAGATGCCCTATCAACTTCCTCCAAACCTTACCCGATTGTATGCTTCTTGTACATTTCCTTTCTGCTTTGTTGGTTTCCATTTTCTTATCTTAAGATTGTTTGCATCAATTGCTACCTCTATCCACAGAAATCTTGCAAACAACCAGTTTAGTGGTGATGTTGCATATTCAATTTCTCAGATGAAATCACTCCAGTACCTGTGAGTAAGATGCATTTTAATTTTCCTTCTTGCAACTTACAAAGAAGTTTCATATAAACGAGTTTCATTATGTGAATGCAGGAATTTAGGACACAATCAGTTTAGCACCCTTACTGACATGTTTACACAGCTTACTTCCCTCTCTACATTGTAAGTTCATTTGCCACTTTTCATCTGAATGGACATCTTTATGGTTGCCCGTTGCCTCTCTTATTTGATTAAAGACTTTAAAGCAAGTCTGGCATCAACTCTTTTCTAGATGATCAATACAAATTGTTAATTCAAATTTCTATTTCTCTCTCTCTTTTTTTTCTTTGGGTACTTCGAGTTACTTATGGTTCTCAAGTAAACACTCTAGGTTATAGATCATAAATCATGACTGTAGCTTCAAGACATGAATAATAACAAAAATAGTTTACTTCATCAGGGATCTTTCTTTTAATTCTTTTTCTGGGAACTTGCCTTCGAGCTTTAGCTACCTCACAAGCATGACAACTATGTAAGTCTTTATATGTCATTTAACAACTATAGCTATACCATAGTCTTGTTTGCCTTTCATCACTTCTTTGTTTATCTCTGTGCAGGTACTTGCAAAACAATCAGTTCACAGGAAGTATCAATGTCCTTGCCGGTCTTCCCCTTGATACTCTGTTAGTAACAGTAGCAATTTGTCTTTGTGTTTGAAAAAAATTCTCTCATATTGTTAAATGCAAGGCCTTTGACTCATATTTATTCATTTAGGAATGTTGCCAATAACCGTTTTACTGGATGGATTCCTGAGACTCTCAAAGGAATCAATCTGCAGTGAGGATCTGACCCCTGCTAAGTTTATTTGTACTTTTTCTCTCAATTAGGAAAGTTTTTATACTTTAGTCCCATGACAGGAAAGATGGTAACTCATGGAGCTCAGGAGCAGCACCTCCACCTCCTCCTGGTACACCTCCAATCACCAGACCAAACCGAAACCACAAATCTGGTGGGGATAGCAGTTCATCAGGCAGCGATGGAAGTGAGAGCAAAAAATCAGGAATAGGTGGTGGTGCTGTTGCTGGGATTGTGATATCCCTCCTCGTTGTTGGAGCAATTGTGGCATTCTTCATTTTGAAGAGAAGAAGAAGAAAGCCATCAAGAGATGTAGAGAAACTTGACAATCAGCCCTTTGCTCCTCTCACTTCAAATGAAGTCCAAGGTAATCTACCCATGTCGTTCACCAAATAATGGCCTAAATAACAGTCGTATGCTTTGTTTTTTAATCATTATGTTTGCATTTCTGTGATTATCTAAAATCTGTGTGAACGTGCGATGTTTCTGCTGTACTATACTCACTAAGTAATCCAAGACTATAGCAATATTCAGGCATTCTATTAGGCTATTATTTCATAGATGCATAGTGGACAGCAAGAGCTAGTTTTTATTCTTTAACCTACCTGTCTTTGCTTTTCATTTGCAATGTATTTATTGCAGAAATGAAATCTGTTCAGCCTCCTCCTGTGATCAACACAAAAGCTTTTGATACTATGGCCTCGATTAATCTGAAGCCACCGCCTATGGATCGTCACAAATCATTTGATGAAGATGACCTCTCAAACAAGCCTGTGGTTGTTAAGAAGAAGAAACCCCCTGTAACTTTAAATGTCACATTATATTCAATAGCAGACTTACAAATGGCAACTGGCTATTTCAACGTTGATAATCTTCTTGGGGAGGGATCTTTTGGACGTGTTTATCGGGCTCAATTTGATGATGGAAATGTAGGTCCTTTTAACATCATGCATATTTTCCTTTTCCTTTTCCTTTGCAGACTTCTCCTTCTAGCTAATATCTTTATGTTGCTGTGGATGTGAATTCTAATCAATCCGAATTCTTGCATTTTGAACATAGTAATACATCACTTTGGTGTAGAACAAACTTGGCTGAATATTTCTTTTTCTTGAACTAGGTTTTGGCTGTGAAGAAATTAGATTCATCTGCTCTTCCCAGCGAACTCTCTGATGAATTCCCAGAGATAGTCTCAAACATCTCACAGTTGCATCATCCTAATGTGACAGAATTAATGGGTTACTGTGCAGAACATGGACAGCACCTCTTATTATACGAGTTCCACAAAAATGGCTCGCTGCATGACTTCTTACATCTAGCATATGAAGACAGCAAACCTTTAACGTGGAATTCACGTGTTAAGATTGCTTTGGGTACAGCACGGGCACTAGAGTAAGTCAGCGGTGACTAAATTATAATTATTGAAACTGCTGGACAGGGAACAAAAGTTTGTGCTTGAGCTGTGCATCACTCATAAATCACGTCTGCTGCTTTACAAAAATTTTTGTTGTGGCCATTTTGGATGTTGCCTGTAAAATCTTTCGTTGATGAATGAGGAATTAGGTATTTAGAATGCATGCATCATCCTATACTTGGTCTCTGATTCTCATTGCTTTTATGAGCATCCTATGTAGCCATTGTTGAGTTTATGTGCCACTTTGATCCATCTTCATTCTGTAATTGTGGTTGTTTCAAACTTTTGTGCTGCAACTGATTGATGACATGCATACAATTCTTAAATTGATTTTCGTGTTCTTGAAATAATGGAGAACATTTTTGCATCCTTGCTACTATATTGAATTTATTATTTATCGTAAAAAAGGAGTGGAAGAATTATGCGAGTGCCTGTGATTGATCCTTATTAAGATGGAGGAGCAGAACTCTTTCTTCTGCCCCTAAGAAAGCAACGAAACTTCTACAACTTTCACACATATTTGCAATTTACAAATGTGCAGAATTTTGTGGTCATTAGAATTTTACCTGTAGTAGAGCCATCTTTGCAGCCCATAAGTATCTTGCACGGTGATATTCACAATTGCACTTTTCAGGTATCTGCATGAGGTCTGCTCCCCATCAGTCATTCACAAGAACATAAAGTCTGCCAACATCCTGTTGGATGTGGACTTGAATCCTCATCTTTCAGATTGTGGCTTGGCTAGCTTCCTCCCAAATGCTGAACAGGTAAATTTAGATTGTATCACTGCTATACTTCTTGTCCCCCTGCTAGTCCAATCACTCTGCAGCTTAACTTTTTTGAGTTATTAAGAGGATTGGTCGTTATATTTAAATCCTATTTTCTATTTGTTGACAAAATTCTTCCAGTAAAACTATCATTTGTTATTCCAGAACCTCTATGCTTAAGTAGTTTGGTTGCTTCATAATTTGTCTAAGAACAGTATATGCATAAGCAGTCTATGTAAGCATTATTTTAAATTTACCAAAGAGAAATGAATGTCATAAATCCGAAATCTTATGCTGTTGCAGACTCTAAATGAAAATCATGGATTGGGATACAGTGCTCCTGAGGTTGCGATGTCTGGTCAATACACTCTACAGAGTGATGTGTACAGTTTTGGAGTTGTCATGTTGGAACTGCTTACAGGGCGCAAACCTTTCGATAGGTGAAAATACATAAGCTTCTAATCGTCGTATTGTACTTGGGTGAAATAAGTAGACATTTCTTGTCTCACAACTACAATTCTGATTCTATTGGCAGCTCGAGGCAAAGAATGGAGCAGTCCTTAGTTCGATGGGCAACACCTCAGCTTCATGATATCGATGCTCTATCCAAAATGGTCGATCCTGCACTCAAGGGACTCTACCCAGTGAAGTCTCTGTCCCGATTCGCCGATGTTATTGCTCTATGCGTCCAGGTAATTTCTTAATGATGTTTTCTAATGCTCACTGGAAGTTGAAAGTCGACATAATTGCTGACGTGATACTTCTTTCTTTCGTCACGGGACAGGTGGAACCTGAATTCCGTCCACCGATGTCTGAGGTGGTTCAAGCCTTAGTTCGACTAGTTCAACGCGCTAACATGAGTAAAAGAACATATGGCAATGATCAGCGGGCAACCCAACGAACTGATGATGCAGACGAGCAATCTTAAATAGCAGTGACCATCAATCGATGATTGAATTTGCTTGGGGAGAAACTAGATGATGGTTCGTTTCTAACGCCCACTTATTTGGCATGTGGTGGTTCATTTTTTAAACTTCATCTACTGTGTTGTACCATATAAAAAGAGAAGTAGCTTGGTACATTATGCTTGTTAATATTACATGGCTGAGCTAGCAATACTTTTATTCTTCTTTACTTTTCTCTAGTGCCAATGTGAGTTAAAGATTGAGAGAACGAACTTGAATTCGAGTACTTTATTGTCACTTCTATTGCTTAAATAAATAATAATAAAAAGAAGTATTTTGTTCACTCCCTGAGGAGGCCTTATAGCCAATTGATTTCTTCTTCAATATTTTCCTCCATTGTTGCGGATAGAAGTGAATATAAGGCGTCTGCTGAAGGTATAGCTGTGAAATGTTTCGTGCAAGCACAGGAGGAGGCAGATTCTCTCTGCAAGCTGTTTCTTTTTCATCAGTGCCTTAATGAATTGTCTTTTGCATTCTTTTGGAATTTGCGATGATGATTATGTTTTTGTTATATCAAAAACATTATTTTACACTAGCTGTCCATATATAGCCATTACCTTTAGCCAAGTTCGGCTGCTATACGTGATGACCGATCCTTAGCCCCTACAGCTTGTATCAAGTTTATGGTTTACTGTTGTTATGAACAGTTTTCTTTTTGTTATAGGCTCTTTCTTTCGTGCTCCAAGAACAGATTCTTCCTTTCCTGAACGTATTGCTATTCTATTTTGGCCAACTTAATATTTCTGAAGAGGAGGAGATCGAACCTGTTCCATTTTAAGAACAGCATTCATATGATATTAGTTGTAAAGGGCTTAGCAAATGCACCTTATTTTAGCTCTGGAATTAGACTCGGATCTCAATCCACCGAAGACAGCACATGAAACTCGTGGATTGTGCAGTAAAAAGAGCCTTGAAGAGCCATGAAAGAAGAGCATCAGCTAAAATGCGAGCCAAGTTATCGAACAATTTTGAGTACCAGGAAGGGCGCCTCTTTCAACAGAGCAAAAAATGTTTGTAGTGAAGAAAATCCTTATTTTCTTGGCGTGCTTTTTGATGATTATAACTTGAATGATGAAGGACCTGTAAGACCAATTACAAGAGTAACCAAAATCACAGAACAGAAAAATTTTAATCCGATTTCAATTTAAATCGAAGCATTCCCACGTTATAATCAACAAATACCATTAACTTCTTTTACGTTTACAACATATGTGCTATTTATATTTAGCATGCTTCGCTTGCTCGTTTCGATTTTGAAAAGGAAATCCATTTAACTGAAAAATTTTAATATAGGCTTGATCCATGCTTATCATATTAGGGCGTCCCATCGCATAAATATTGTATTTGCTCTAATGAAATCAATATAGACCGGATTTATATGAGAAAAAATCTCCTTCCAAACCCTTCTTGTTGCTGAACTTGATGCAGATGGCACGCCACCCGCCGACGCAGATGCACACTAAGAGAAGATCGAACTGGCCACATGAAACCCTGATTACCCAAAATTTTCGACACTCCTTTTCTTCTTCAAGCCAAGTACCTTTTTAACATTCTAACTAGGTTACGAAGATCCTTGATACACATCTAAATCATTTCCAGACAGCTTAAGCTCTTGATGCGTGTGGTTGGTAACAAAATATCAGAATCCTGGGCGATTTTTCTTATTTTGTTATCATCTTTTTCTTGTTAATAGCCTGTATTTTGTCCGAGCCAATTAAAATAGGGCATAACCATGAGGTAGTTAGACCGAGGGGTGATATTTTCTGTTACATCTACTAGATAATGCATGATTTTTTATGCTGATAGCGAAACTTCCCCAAGTAGATTTCTCCTATATATTCTCTTGACATAATGGAAAAGCAAATACAGAAAATCCAGCCAACAAATAATATTACACTAAACGAACATATACATATGTACAGTCTCCTTTTTGACAACAAAAAAGATAAAGGAGAACACAAGAAACTCTGATCTTAGTTACCTAAACATTCTTGAGGTTGAGGTGCACGATTTAGATAATTTAGTTAAGGGTATTATCTGACTTCAGCTGTTCGGATACTGATGCTAATATGATCAGTGTCTGTTGAATGATCATCTTCATCATTGGGGCCTGAAGAAGGCCAAACAAAAGGTGGGCGGAAGGGAGGGATGTACGGCATTTCAGCAAGTCCTGATATGATCTGCACAATGGACTGAGTGTTTGGTCGTTCACCAGCACTTGGATGTGAACAAGCTAATCCCAGAAGCAGCATTCTTTCGGCCTCTTCAGCAACGCAGTTATTCCTTAGCCTCTCATCCACTGCCTCCAAGATCCGGCCTTCACGGTGGAATGACCAAACCCAGTCCACCAAGCAGTTGTATCCACCAACCTTAGCCCATGGCCTAAGGCCACATACCACCTCAAGAACCACAGCTCCAAAGCCATAGACGTCCGATTCCCGCGTGGCCCTTCCAGTGTGAAGGCATTCAGGAGCAATGTATCCCATGGTTCCCGGAACTCCACTCCTTTCAGCATATGATGTCATCTCATTGTCTATGGCCCTTGCCAACCCGAAGTCTCCCAAACGTGCATTGAACTGTGAATCTAGCATGATGTTATTGGCCTTGAGGTCTCTATGAAGCACTTTCTGGTTATACTCGTAATGCAAATAGTGAAGAGCTGATGCGACCCCTGAAATGATATTAAACCTCAGGTTCCATCCTAGCGTTTCCTTTTCCAGACCGCAGAATAAGTGGGTGTCAAGGCTTCCATTTGGCATGTATTCATATACGAGAAGAAGCTTCCCATCTTTATGACACCAACCTGATAAACTCAGAGAAAAACAGAGCAGTTAATTTTCCTGCCTAATCTGATTGTTTATCAATTTAGAGACAACATATTCTTCTAAGCAGTGGCCTCATAATTGAGTCAACTCCTTTTTCATGAACTCTTAAGCAGCCAGTGGATCAAGCAAAATTACTTCACCTTCATTTCTTGAATACTTTTTGTATACATCACTTCTTCAAAGCATAGATTTAAGTAGAGATGCGTGCAGCATATTGATTGTTAAATTTAAATTGGTATGTCTATAGCATATTCATGAAGGACTGGATTGAATTGGACATAAACCTAGAGTCAATAAATGACTCAATTAAAAAACAGAGGACTTGATTAACATTTGGCACAAATATAGAGGATTTCTAACATTCTTTTCCCTTGAAAATTTTTATTCATGTACTAGAAATAAAAGCACGGATAGCTTGAGAACTATTGAAGAGGAAGTAGTTTAATCAAAATCATGATAATGCTATTTATTTAAAAAATTCAGACATCTGCAATATTAGGGAGCTTATATTCATTCTTATCAGAGGATAGGAGATATCTGGAGACTTTTAAAGAACTTGAAATATTTGCCTATATGAGATCCTAACAGCATGCTTCCTAAACTTCTTGATTAATTACTTGTCTATTTTAAAAGTAGGAGTAACAAATCTATCGGTGGAGGAATAGTATTACCGAGTAATTTGACTAGGTTTTTATGCCGGAGAAGATTGATAACTGTGAGTTCTGCCAGGAAATCATCCTTGCTCTTGATATTATCCCTAGAGAACTGCTTAACAGCAATTTGCAGGTCTTCTTCATCCAAGACTCCTCTATAGACAACCCCGAACCCACCTTGACCAAGCTTTTGCTTCTCATCAAAGTTGTTAGTAGCCTTCTTCAATTCCCTTAACCTGAACTCCCTAGGTGCTCCTGGCAGGTTCTTGAGAGCCCCTAGAATATTGGGATCATTTGCGGCAAACTGCTTTTTTCGCAAGAAAAAGACTGTTGCTCCTAGTGCAGCCACCAGAAGTGCCACTATTGGCACACCAACTCCCAATGCTATCTTCATATCTGTTCTATTGTCGTCAATGGGCAATTCTTCCACTGTCAGATTCCATCTTAGTACACAATTGAGCTGAAATGTATTCCCTGTGGATGCTGAAAACCCCAAGTAGGAATCTTGTTTCACATATTTGCTGATATCAAGATCAGCAGTCATGATAGGACTATCAGGCCGGGATTTTGTTGGTGTTTCGGTTGCCTCCTCTACCATATACACTGCAAGAACCTTCTTAGCACCGTCATATTCAATCCAAACCATGTAGAATATGGTGTCATTATTAGGGGACAATTCAAACCCGAATTTGGACAAGGGTTCTGTCTGGCTAGACCTTACGCTATTGATGTCTAGACCGATATGGTTATCATCAGGATCGTAACTTTGCTTGAATGTATCGAACTCAATGGCTATAATATGATTGGTCGTGTTGCCATCAGTGGTGGAGTTGGTCAATCCTAAGAATTCGCTGTGGCTTTCAGGTGGATTGTTAAGATCAGGAGCTATCAGGAAGGTTAGTCCCTCACCAGGACTGGAAAGATTAGTCCTGTAGAGGTTGATCAAGAAGGAAGTATTGAATGAAGCAACCTTCGTTAAGGAAATACTACTAGAGTTTGAAGAATTCGAATCTCCTTCCCAAAGCTTAAATGGTCGATTCAGCAGGACCCTTCCTGATTGGTTTTTGAGATTAAAGCCTGCATTTATTGAATCCGGGGTTAGTTGGAGGGCCTTATTGTTGATTGAGGCCGGAGGGATAACCTTGAGATCATCATAATGGGATGCAGTAAAAGGGCCAAAGTGTTTAGTGACTGTTTTCAGGCTGTTGGCTTGTAAAATTGGCAGGAAAAGGAACACCATGAAGATGTAGAGCTTGAGTCCTGGATACATTTCTAAATGTTGGAAAAGCATGAGAGCAGAACAATGTTGAAGGGTCCTTTTGGTTAGGCCAGACAGGAGTTTATTATTTGCCTTTGTATTGCAAACTTCTGAGAACCAGGAGGAGTTGAATAAGACTCTCTCTTGTTCTCATTACTTGGAACTTTCCCCCGTTTCAAATATTTGAATTGGTTCTATTCTTTCCGGATTCTGTATAACAATTTTGGCAACTCAACTTTGGCACATTGAAAAAAAGAAGGTTCTCCCCTTTCTATTTAGAGGCATATACTTTTTAACTTTTCTACTATCGTTTATCATCCGTGTATTTACAGCCGGGAGCTTTTCTTTATACAATGATAAAAATAGTTTTCATGTTCTCGCGCTTTTACATTTTTATAAAATTATCTCGAACACTTATTAACGGAACGGGACTTTATGTATATATAAAATCATCATATTTGTAATTCACCATTAATGCAATTTAAAATTCGTATTGACTAGGCAATGTAGAAATCTGATCTTACCAGTGGTAGCATTTCCATTGTTGTCTATTTGTCACTTTTATATCTCTTTCGGACTAATCTATTTAGTCATTTTTTGGCCAATGGACTATTGCATTTAGTTAAGAAGAGATGATAAGGTGTTATAATTTTTTATTCTATGAGTAAATTTTTTTAAATATAATTTGACTTTTACCTCTTCACCTAATGTATGCTGAGAATCCAAACATGCGAAATCAAGTATATGGGAAGTTAAATGAAAATGAGGGATTCAAACTCAATTCCTCTATAAATTATAATTCGATGCCTAATTCTACTTGCTTAAAGAAGCACTTCGCCGCACGGAGGTACACCAATTCCGATTATCTAAAAGTTTAAACATTATTTTTTAACATGGCTACAGGAAAATTGAAATCATTTACAATGGTCCTGCTCTTGCATATTAAGAATTATTACGCCCTTTCAAAAGAAAGTAACAAGCATTTCGAATGCAAATTTTAACAATCATTTCCATTCGATTGAATATATATATATATATATATATATATAATAAAACCTCTCTAATACGATGATAGAAGAGAATTATTATTATTATTATTATCATTGTAATATCAAAGATCTTTCAAACTTATAAGTTGGACAAGAATTGCGGAGGTCTACTTAATTACGTGAATCCAATGTACTAGCAGGGCGACTTTTTTGAGAACCGATCTATTATTTAATTCATAATTAAGTTTTAATAATTCTTCATGGACTCGGTATTGAGATAAATAAATCAAACACGGAGAAAAATATGTACCTTCATCTATAAACAAAGACCTAGCTTTAGAAAAAAAAAAAAATAGTTTGCACAATAATTGAGGAATTAACAAATCTTATTATAGTTTCAGTATTGAACCTCCAATCTATCATTTAATTATTAAAATTTTTATTAGATTAATTCCTATTATGGCCTAGTGATTAGATAATAGATTTGACGTCCACTCTCTTATTTTATTTATTTATTTATTTATTTTTGGCAATTATTGACCAGCGGTTAGGTCAGTCATAGAAGAATCTCTAGGGATGTGACAAAAATGTTTTATTAAGTGGAAGCAGACAGAAGGAAGATGGTTGGGCGGCTGAAATTGCTGAATATGCGTAACCTCCAGGAATTTCAAACCAGTCGTGATTTACAAATTCAACAATATATCCACTTGCAGATGGGCCATAGCCATAGGGTAGCTTTCATGGGACTAAAAAAGGAAATTCAACAATTTGAGGGAAAAAGCAGTTGGAACATGTGTCTTGGAGGACTAAAATTCATAAATTATCCTTCGAAGATTCCCACCCTACATATTAAACCTTGAGGTTGAATAATTTTCGAATTGTACATAATTTTTAGGTGGCACTCTAAGCTTTTCAAAATATCGGGATCATAACACACCTGTATTACGGGATGCTTTGATTCAAAAAGCAAAACGCGTGTATTGTACAGATAGATCAATCATAAAAGGGAAAAAAGAAAAGAAAAAATTGAAATAACTATAAAAGAACGAACAAGCATGTAAAAGAGAAGATAAAGAAAAATGAATAGTTGTATACAAGATTCATTTTAGTAGATTAAAGGTAGCATCAGTGAAAGGCTTCTCACTTTATAGGTATTGATGAACCGCCTCTTCTTCGACAAAACTTTTAATAAACTTTACTTGTATAATTTTCTTCCTTTTGGGGTTAACTACAATATCTATTACAACTGTTAGAAAAATAGAGACTCGAAGTTAGTTTATTTCGTTGAAAAAATTAGTGTTTATATTACTAAATTGAGAAGGTCTTCACTTGTATTATCCTCTATTGTATTCTTTAAATAATCCCTTTACAACCCTCTCTCCACCCATCTTTAGTAGTGGCAATAGACCTGAGTAAAGGTCCGTTTCGAATTGTGAATTGGTTCCGTTCGGTAGTGATCGAATCGAAATGCCTTACCTTAGCGAATTGTCTGGTTTTAAGGGTCCAAGTGGTTTGTTTGGATGGAATCACTCGAATCGATGGGCTACGAACTGCTGGACCAACCCATCATGAACCAGCGGGTTAGCTCGGTCGATTTACCTCCTTAAAAAAAAAAAGGAGAAAAAAGAGGTCATTAGGTCGGAAAAAATAATTATATAATATCTGGTAATTCATTGCACATCAAAACTACTTTATTTGCGATGGTGAATGACAATTTTTTTTAAAATAATATCATCAAACTAATAATAGATAATTAATCATAAGTTAATTATGTATTATGAATAGATAAAAAATTCAATTTCAGTTAATATAAATCCTTTTTGTAATATTTATTAAATGTTAAGGACTCGAATATGAGAAAAAAAAATGACGAAAAAAATAAAAAAAATTGAAATCGAATTAAGTGAGAAATTAATAAAAAAATAAAATTATTAATGAATTAGTACACTTAAAAGAAGAAAAAAGAAATCATATTATTAGAAATTATTACTGTATTTAAAAAAAATTAATAGAAACATATAAAAAAAAACAGTTCAAGGTATTCAAACCAGTTCTTGAACTGATGAGTCTAATAAATCAACTCGAAACTGTTAGCTTACAAGCTGGTTATGGTTCACCGTATTATTGATTTGTGAACTGATGGTTTAAAATTGATTCGGCTCGATGCTCAAGTCTAAGTGACAACTATGACGAAAGGGATGCTAGTGCTTGAGAGGTAACCCTATCCTCACCTCTTTCCCTGTCTAAAAGTTCTAATTTGAAAGAAAGAGAAAGTCAAATGTTAACAGAAACGGAACAAAATGTTTATTTTCTCACTTTTTTTTTAATGTGATTTTTGTTTAGGAAATTATATGAGGTAAACTTTGTAGTTTCACTCTTTTAAATTAGTAGAGAGGTTGCTTTCTTGCAATTTGAATGGAAGGGATGTTATGGAAACATTTATAGGTTGTTAGACGATTTTAGGATATTAGATAGGCTTTGGTTATAAAATTTGAGAATATGTACTCATGAAATGAAGTAAGATAGACAATATACCCTACTCATTTGTAGCTGCTTATTCCCTACCATAAAGTCCGGAGGGCATCACCATTAAAGACGTGTTTTTTCCAACAAGCAAGGACACTCGTGGCATTGTAGCATTAGGAATATCGGTTTTCAAACTGAGTTGATAGTTGAAGGACAAAAAGGTTCTTGAAGGGTAAATATATACCTAGCGAATAATTTAACTAAACGGTAATAAACACATTTAGTGCGCAGATGCAAATATTAACATAATTCAATATATATAAATGCTCATTTGATTGGTAATTAAACTCTTCACTCTCCTTCCAAAGCTACTTTTGAGAAAATTTGCCGGTTATAATCTCTGACAATGGTTAAGGATGAATTAAATCCTTTTGTTTTAGTGGCGTAAGAGATAGAGAAAAAAAAAAAATTGTAGTCTACGGTATTTTTTAACCAAAGAATGATTATTAATTTAAGCAAAATCACCTGAATTACTTGTGTTAAATTACGTGTGGACAACTTCATATGAAGTCATGACATAAAATTGTAATACACACGTATTTTAATGTTAATATATAAATATATAAATTTTGGTATATGTTCTCATTACCGAAATATTCACAAACATATAGATTCTAGTATAAATATATTGATTCCGATAACGGTAGCTTTAACTAGAATTTACATATTTGTATTAGAGTTCATATGTATATATAGGTGACTTTATATAAAGTTATCTTTCGAAAAAAAAAAAAAAACGGTGGATGAGGCTTTACCTCGTTGCATATATAATTTCAATTGAAATTGTATGCCTGTCTATTAGGAGACAAACCGCCAGATTGGTTGTTTTACATAATAGACCCTATTCCTAATATTTCAAAAGATCCAGATGGTACTGAAATTTTTTTTTAATTTATTTTTAGAAACTAATGACACAAAATCAAGACTTTCTATAGTTGCTGATGCAAGGACTTCATGTAAGTAAAAGATCTGCTTCAAAGTTAGTTAAACTATTAACTATATGCCAAAAGGGGAAAAAATGGTTAATTATAAATACTCTCTTTAATTTATTAATGAGGTGTAAATAAGTTCTGATTTTACTTTTCAAAACTTCTAAATATATGCAAATACACCCTCATCTGTTATTAGAATCACAAAAGGTTCACTATAAATAGAGTAGTAGTTGTAATCTAGGAGTTTAGATGGTCATCAAATTAATAGTTTGAGAGTTGTATTTGGTATTTATATAAAAAAAAAAAGGTCAAACCACACTTGTCTTGTTGTAAGAAACTTTACCCAGAAAAAAAGGACGACTGTAGGATTATTTTATAAATTTGGCCAGTATAAATGAGTACTTGCCAAAGACTTTTGCAAATATGTTTTATGGGTTAAGCTACGGCTATTAAAAAAACTAGGGCAAATGATGTTTGAATAAGTTTCTCTTATAACAAACACGGACGACTCTTTCACAAAGTCAAGGTCATCACCGTGTGCCTTCTGGCATGCCAAATAAGTTAATTTTCAATATTATTTTCCCGTTGGAACAGTTTGAATTCTTATATTTTCATTTTTTTGCCTATAAAATAGTTGGCAAAAAAAAAGAAAAGAAAAGAAAAGGATAGACCAATTGCAGGACCTTGTGTTATTTAGTCTAAATATTTTAGGAGAATTTGTTTTTGCTTAGTTTTTTAAGGGATAAGACCCAACATGAAAATTTATTTTTTAGCAACTGATTGATATAATAATGCTTTTATCAAATCGAAGCATAGTAACTTTAATAACTTAAACATGTGGGATGATTTCGATAGGCTTGCTATATGTGATTTTCTATGTCTTTGAAGGGAATGGCATAGAAAAAATCAAAACTGTATCGCAATGTAAGAGATTCATATTCATGTTAACAGGCCATGAGGGTTTTGCAATAGGTTTATTCGGTTTTCCAAGATCAAGGATCAAATTATGTATATGTAGCAAAAATAAATGAAAAGTCAAAATTCACTTATTATTTTATTTTTTTGAGAATTATGGAATTCTGTTTCTCTTCTAATGCTATTGTTAGGTTCTTAATTCTTAAAATAACTTCTTCTCCTTCCATAAAAAAACCTCATCCTCTCTCTCTCTTTTCATCTTCTTCTTCCTCTTCATATCCTTCTCTTCCTCTAGTTTTCTATGTGTGAGTTTTTTCTCTCTTATTTATAATTCTCAAATGCACATCAAATCAAATAAGTAAAATAGTATCATTTTATTTTCATTTTTTTTAAGAAATTCCCAACCTTGATTGTTAATCCAATTTCGAGTAATTGGATTTTAAGAGTAGAAAGCGAGCGAGGGGGATATGCTATACCAAAATTGGACCTTTTTTATAATTGTTATATTCGATGAACGCGCATGCGTCTAACATGGATGAAAGTTGTTTAGCGTTTGCAATGTGACCAAAAACCTAATAGACTCCATTTTATTTATTTTTCTATAAGAAACAAGTCCCCTTTTATTTATCCATTATCAAGGAAATTACAAGAAGATAAACATCTAAGTGGATGAACTTCTAGAGGGTGAATGCAAGGTTGGACTATCACTCTATTGGACACATTTCCCTCCTCTTGTGTGAAGCCACCCAATTTGCCACTGAGTGGGCATTTCTAATTACAAGAACTAAAGAAATTATAGTCTCACCAAATGACTTTAACTTACAAAGTATAGCATTAACCATGTCCATTGTAAACCACTTATCATACTGTTTAGTCACATCACACCTATCAAACTCTTTATTTTCTTTTATTATTTTGAAAACCATAGTTTCATCCATCTCTATCACTACCTTTCTTGAGCCCATCTCCTTTGCTAAAACAACTATACTACTTTAGATTCTAGGGTTTTAGCATCTAACCTAAAAACTTGTTCTCCTATCCCTACAATTACTTCACCTCTCTGATTTCTTACCATAGTACCTAAGCCTCTTGGTATAGCTTCCCTAGACCATGAAGTATCAATGTTGATTTCGATTTCATTTGCCAACAAAGCTTTTCAAATTCGTGAAGGCCTCTACACCTGGGATTCAACAACAGGTACGACTCTTTTTTTCAATCTCATCCACTCACTGTAACGTTCGAAAAAAGCTTATACCACAAAGCTAGGGTTGGGGTTTTTGTGATTGTATAAATCATTACATTTCTCATACCAAATAATCCAACATAGTAAAGCCAATTTTGAATTGAAGTCCTTTCTTATAGTTCCTCTATCTTCTATTTTAGATCTTGCATCGTTCCACCAACGAAGGAAAGGAGATCTCATCTAACCCTTAGTCCAAAATTACCAAACCAAAGTCCTAGTTGTCCACTCACACTACAAAATCACATGCTCTATTGTCTCAATCTCACCATACTAAGGATAGTTTGGATTCTAAGCCATACAACTCGTGTGTAAATTTGAGAAATTTGCATTACTATTGTGTACTGTACACCATATGAAGAATCTAACTTTTGGTAACGTGTTAATTTTCCAAATTTGCTTCCAATCACTCAGTTGAATTGAAATAGAAGATGAAGCCCTCTCTTATGTTTTCTTCCCAGAGTGGATGAAATGATAAGCTGATCGCATAATGCATATTCCTTTCCTATCCAAAGGCTACACCACTTTATCATCTCTCTCTAGGTGAGATAAAGGTACAATCTTTGTTGCCTTAATCTCTTCATCTGTACAAATATTAAAAATCTGCGTAAGGTTCCATCATACACAGTTCACATACATGCATATCTCTATTATGAATTCTGTCTACTCCCTTTAGCCTTTCCCCTTCCAATTTAGGTATCCATCAATCCTCCCAAACTCTAACATGCTCTCCATTATGAATTCTCCACATAAGTCCCTGTTTTAATACCTTCTATCCTTCCAAAAGACTCAATTACTCT
The DNA here is from genome assembly GCA_024138005.1 of Lumnitzera racemosa. NCBI lineage: Eukaryota > Viridiplantae > Streptophyta > Magnoliopsida > Myrtales > Combretaceae > Lumnitzera > Lumnitzera racemosa. The sequence continues at coordinate 13,359,353 of JAMXBC010000008.1, read as the reverse complement.
TAAGATGCTTTCCTTCCCTTTCTTGCTTCTAAAAAACTACGATTAGGAAAGTAGAGGCCTTTTAATACTTTTACCCATAAGGTATCCAGATTATACTGTGCTCTTCAGGCTAATTTCGTAAGCAAAGGAATGTTAAACCCATGTAAATCTCTTATCCCTATTACCCTTTTATCCTTAGTGATAGTTAACCTATCCTAGCTAACCTAATGGATCTTCCCTTCTTCGCCTTGTTGCCCCTACTAGAATTTAGCCATAGCTAAGTTGACTTCATGAACCTACTTCAAAGGGAATTTAAAACACCCCATAGAATAAGTAAGCACAATAGTTGCTACTAATTTTAAGCACTTCTCTGCCTGCCAGACTTAACTATCTCTACTTTCATAGTTGCATTGTTTTAAGAACTTTCTCCTTTATAAAGCCTAATGCTTTACATTTGGATTTTCCCCATGTACTAGGAACATCCAAATATTTACTAGGATCACTTGTAGACTTCATTTGTAAAAGGTTCTCAATCTCTTGTCTCATCGTCTCTAGAGTATTTGCACTAAAGAAAACACACAAGACTTATCATGATTAAGCTGTTGTCCAGACACTTTACAGTACCTTCTAACCACTTGAAATAATCTTGAGATATTATCCATACTTGCCTCTGAAAAAACAAACAATCATCAGTAAAAAAAAAAGATGGGACAAATTAAGATATCATACCTTCAGCCTCACAACTCTTAACACACCATCTCCTAAAAGCTTTAGAATGCCTTTAGATTGAACATCGGCTACTAGAATGAATAAGTAAGGTGATAGAGGATCCCCTTGTTAAAGTCCTTTAGAAGGTTTGAAGCTTCCAACATTTATTCCATTAGCTAAGACATTATAATTCGTAGAAGATACAAATGCTATGATCTAATGAACCTACTTCTCAATGAAGCCCAATTTAAAAAGGAAATCTCTTGAAAACCTCTAATTCACTCTATCATAAGCCTTGTTCTTATCAACTTTAATTGCACAAAAATTAATCTTTCCCCTTTCCTTAGTCTTTAATAAAATGAAAAACCTCATGCGCAATTATAGTATTATCTTGAATTAATTGGCCTAAAATAAAAGCACTTTGATTTTCAGATACAAGCTCATTAAGAAAGGGTTTTAACATATTAACTAGGATTTTTGAGATAATTTTGTATAAAGAACTGTACAGACTTATTGGCCTAGACTGAGACACTTGTTGGAGACTAACTACCTTTAGAATTAACATAATATTTGTAGTATTTAACATGAGAAGGAGTTGACCTGATTGGAAAAAACTCTGAATAGTTGAAGTGATTGACTTCCCAATATGACTCCAATATGATTGATAGAAATTACTAAGGAAGCCATTCGATCCAGGTACCTTTAGAGACCCAAGTTGGAATACTACCTCCTTTACTTCTAAATCTGTAACTTCACCACATAAAGTAGCATTTACATCATTAGAAATCAATGAAGGAACCTAACTAAGTACATCTTTCCATTCTTCTAATCATTATGCTGAAAATAGGCCTTTAAAATAATTCATAAACTCATTCATTACTTTCTTCTCTAACTCAATCCATAGGTCATTCCATCATTTTATTTTATGTATTTTGTTCCACTACCTCTTACTCAATATAGACTAGTGAAAGAAAGTAGTAGTTTGGTTACCATAGTTAATCCAATTCAATTATGCCCTTTTATGTCAATACATCTCCTCCTTCTCCCAAATTTCATTAATTTTTCCTAATAATAATTCCTACTATTCTAAATAGCTTCTCTTCTAAATGACCTCTCTTCTGCGTATGTGATAGTTGACTATACAACATATGCATCATCTTCTTATTATTTGGAAATTTTTCTTTACTCCATCTAACAAGCTCATTTGAACAATTTTTTAGCATTTCCAACATATTCCACAAACATGAAATGTTATTTAATTTCCAACTTTTGACTACTACATCCTTATATTCCTCATTGGTTATCTACATATTCTTAAATTTAAAACTTTTCTTGCACTTTAATTCATAGATTTTTGTATTTGAAACAATAGCTGCATGATTAGAGCCTATTCTTGGTCCATGAAAAACCTGAGTGTTCAAGCATTCAATCAGCTCGCTAGTGGAAACAAGCCCCTTATCAATTCTCTCCCTTTCCATTAGACTAAGTAAACACCGGTCCTTGATAGCCTGCATCCATCAAACCAGTATTAGAAATCATGTCTTGAAATCCTTTGATTTGTCTTCTGTTTCTAAGAGCACCTGTTTCCTTCTCTTTATCACTCAAAATTTCATTAAAATCACCAATACAAACCTATCGATCATCATTGTCAATAGAAAATTGCTCTATCATTCTCCAAAATTGACATTTACCATGAAAATCAATAGGAGAATGGACATAAGTGACACTTTCAAGGTTCTTCCCATTAACGTCACTTATCAAAGCATTAATATAATTGTTGTTTGCACCTAACATTTCCACATATATACCTTGCACCCACCATAAAACAAGACCTTTAGCCAAACCATGAGGATCAACATAAAAACAACTTGCAAATCGTAGGCTATTTCTAATTCTTTCCACTTTATTTTTTTTTATTTTTTGTCTCCATTAAAAACACTATATTAGGGCTAAATTTATTCATTAGATCCCTTAAATGATGAATCGTCAAGGAGGGACCAATTCCTTGAAAGTTCTAACTTAGAATAATAATGGCGCCGTTATGGCTGATTTGCACCAACCACCACAGCCTATAGAAGATAAGTCAACAATTTTTTTTTTTTTTGCAGGAGAGAACTTAGCTTTCCTTACTTTCTTTTGAGATGCCATTCATTTTTCTTCATTCAACAAAACTAGTTTCGTTTTTTTGTTTAGAGAAAATGCTTCCTTATCTCTCATTCTTTTTAGTTTTAGCTCTTTAATGCCTTCTTCAATTTTTGTTGATTGCACATCTCGTGCTTACATATTCTCTTCATCCAAGTTACTTTGGAAAGTAACACTTTGATTTACATTAGCTTTAGGGTCCTCTTGCATGGATAAGCCTAAATTTAGAGAACTATCTAGGTAAGTCTCCTTCTAAATTAAGATCATAAGGTTATTATTAGGTAAGGAACTTATAGCCGATACAATTAAGGGTGGGTTCTGGTTATGTAGTTGAAAAGGTTGAGTTGAATAGGTAGGAATTTTTGTATAGGATGGGGTGAGTGTATGAGGATTAGAAATTGTTTCTCATAAAGGGGATGATGATTTTAGTGTATGGGTTCTGTTTTTTTTTTTTTTTTTTTAATTTATAGTGTTTGGATTGATGTTTTCTTGGTTCAACAATTCCTCATCAATCTCTGCACTACCTTACACCAACCTATCCTTCCTCCAACTTCTATCCTCCTCGTATCTGTTCTACTCATTTTCTCTGAAACTCAAAGCTCTCATAAACTGACCATACTCCTCCTTCCCTTCTCTAGGAAAAGTATACCCTCTGCCTACATGTCTTAATCTTCTACAAACAAAACAGAAGTTAAACAACCAAACACACTTTATATTTTTCACTATTAGGCCTTTTAATTCAATACTTAGATTTTAGAGGTGTCTCTACTTCAATTAAGACATTTATTCATAAAAAACTCCTATTACCCAAGATACAACTCTAATAGCATCAATATTTTACACTTCACCCATGGTTTTTCCCAAATTTCTACATTATGAATTATGATTTGATCTAGTTTTAAACCATGAATCTAAACCCAATAAGCTACTCTATCAAGTACAATTTCTTCTAATTTCAAATTGGGTTTCCAAAAGTTTAGGATCAAAACATAACCCATGATCAGCTATGGCTCAAGGATAGCATTAATTTTACAAATGTCATCAAAACTAAACAGAAACTTATTAACACCCACAAGTGTAATGGTAATCTACCCAACTCCATCCACTTTTTCCAAATTATACCTATAACTCCAGATTTGTTGAGCGCCTTATCAGCAATCATACATCCAATTAATAGAAACTTAGATTCCTAACTATTATCCTCATTAATTTCAAGATCTAGCTCATCTCTAGTATTTTCTACCTACTCACTAGAATTTCCTGAAGAAAAATCACTAACTCCCACCATAACTGAAGAAAGGTACGCAAATATTAAAGAATTAGCATTAGAACAATTAACACTTACTAAACTAAGACTCAAAAGGACCAACGGAAAGAAATAGAAAATTATACAATATTTTTCTCTTTTTTTCTTTTCTCTTTTTTTTCTTTTATATATTTTAGGTTTAATGAAATGAACGGGTATGTACAGAGACACATTTAGCGATGGAAGAAAATTATGACCCATCGAAAGAAGCACAAAAAGGAATAAAATTGAAGCAAAAAACATAAGAGAAACGTTACTATGTAGAGAAGATTGACAAGGATAACGATATTTACATAGATAAATAGATGTAATTTGTACTCGAAATAGCTTTTAATTTCATTGGATTAAGTTATATTCTAATGTAAATGAGAATAGATGAATGAGTAGAACAATAAATGATAAAATGAATGTATGATTTTGTAGAGAAGTCACGTAATATTGGTGAAGACAAGAAACTAGTATTGTTAAGGTAGGCATAACAAACTAATGCTAGTGGATAGGGGAATCTCAAAATTTGGGAGGATTTTCTCTCTTTAGGATATTAGAGAGAGAGATTTTTTTCCACAATATAACTTCATGTGATGATTAGATTATTGTTGCCTAAATGACTCCTTTGGTGAAGGACATTTGTCGCATGGTTAAGTGACTAATCTTGAGGCTTATCTTGATTAGCAAATGAAGCTTATATTGTCATCTTTGTACGTAAGTACTACCGTAAGATCCTTGAATTACCACATCAATAACTTTAAAAATTCAATCTTTAAGATTTTATAATCTCAATATCTATGAGATTCATGTTGATTTTATGTTATTATCATTTTTGTACTAATACAAGTTCAAGTATATAGGTACTTTAATTAGTATAGATTTCAACTAAGGACTAGTTTTATTTAGGGACCTAACTTTATCTAGTAAGATCTTCAAGGAAAGACCCTTCTCATATACCATTATGCCAAAGACTTAAGATAAAAATGGCCTTGGTATATATGAAAGTCACTTATCAAAAGATCAAACTTGAGGAAGTGAATTGTAACTTCCATGTAGTTTGAGGTAAGGTGGTGTCTCCATAGGCAGTAACCATTAATTTACAATTAAAAGTTAGACAATAATTTGAGAATTTATGTTGCTTTTGGGATTTAAGGTAAATTATGAGAATTAGAAAATAAGGTGATATGATCGACTTTGATACGGATTCCGTGGATTAATACATAGGTCCAATATCATGCGTAACCAAAAGAGTGGGTTTGAACTGTGAAATGGCTCGAAAAGTAAATGATAGTTAAGGATGGGTAAAGGTTCTCGTGTATTGATGATGGATATAACACACTGATGCCTCACACGAGCTTGGGTCACACTTAATATGATGTACAAGTATAGCTGGAGGTCAATCGCCACTAGTCTACACTCAATGGACTAGATGGGAGTAGTACAAGAATAAGCAGAAGGACAGTTAGCTTAAGAGGGAGTAAAAATTTAGTGTATTTTCCGTATGATTCATTATGCGGCTATTATAATATAAAGTATTTATAATACTCAATTAAGGTAAGTCCTAAATAACATAAAATTATGGAAATGGATCCTTACTTATTAAACAAAAGGAGAATAATTTACAAAGAAAGCATAAAATCGTGCAAAAGAATACTCTTTGTCAAAAAGGATAGTATGAAAGTTAGAAAGGATAGTGCACGTGCGTTTTACTCAGTTTGTGGTCCCAATAACATTGCGAGCTAAGCAAAGGTGGGTCTTCGATCATGTCTGGTCAGCGTCGGTAGTTCGGCAACTTTGATGGCCGGGGCTGGACAAAGGTTGGCTTAGGGACAACTTGCATTTAGGTCAGCCTTAGGTGGTCGGCTCTTGACAATTATTAGCTTTGCCTTAGTATTGTAGAGATGGCTATTTTCTTAATTCGGTGCTTAGATTGGGGTGTTATGAAGGGGTCAGCTTCGTATGTTGGCTAATAACTTTGGCAGCTTCTTGGATGGTGTAGAGTGTAAAGTAACTCGGCAAGTCGGACTAGGGTAAACATTACTCATCAGTGCTTAACTTACCTCGGACAACTCAGTGAACCATTTGAGAAAGCCTTTCTTTGATCCCTATCAATCTCTCTTGGTTGTTTGAGATTTAAGATTAAATCTGGTTTAGCTCGAAGTTGCTCATCCTTAGGATTGTAAGGTTAGAGATCGGTAATGTTAAAGGAGTTTGAGATTCCATATCCTTTAGGTAATTGAATCCTATAGGCATTAGGATTTATTTTTTCAAGAAATTTGAAAAGTTCATTGGCTTTGGGAGACAACTTGCTCTTCTTCAAGTTTGGGAATCATTCTTTGCTAAGATGTATCCAAACCAAATCACCTAGCTGAAATTCTCTCTTCCTCTGTCCTTAGCTTCGCTTCTTGAGTTTAGTATTAGCTCGGTCCAATTGTTCTACAACCTTCTGGTGCATTACTTTGATAGCCTCAACTCTTTGAATGGCTGGCCAGTCATCATTAAGCTTCGGTTGGGGTACTTTGTCTATTGGGAGCTCGGGGTTAAACCCATAGGCTACTTCGAATGGAGACATGCTTGTTATGTTATGGGTGATCTTGTTGTAGGCGAACTCAATGATTGGTAAGCATAGATCCCAATTCGTTGTGTTTCGTCTGACAGCAACCCGCAGCAAAGCTCCTATAGTTTTGTTGACAACATCAGCCTGTAGATGGTAGGATGTGCTATACTATAGCTTGGTTTCCATTCACCTCCATAGTGTCCTCTAGTAGTGGCTCATTAACTTTGGGTCATGGTTCGAAATAATGGTTTTGACAACTCCGTGAAGTTTAATTACTTCCTATAAGAAAAGAAGAGATAGCCGAAGCATCATTAGTTTTGAAACAAGGCACGAAATGTGTCATCTTGCTAAATTAGTCCATAACCACCATGATGGAGTCCTTCCTTCAAGACATCCTTAGTAATCCTAACATGAAGTTCATATTTAGCTCAGACTATGGTTTAGTTGAGACGAGCAAGGTTAGAAAATGTCTTTACTTAGCTTGGCTCTTTGCCTTTCGACAAGTCATGCACTTTTTTAACACGGACTGCATATCTCTCATCATTCTCGGCCAAAAGAATCTTGTAAATAGTACTTCATGGGTTTGACAGTGGCCAAAGTGTCCTGTCAATTCTCTTCCGTGCACCTTGCGCACTAGTAGTTTTCTCGTAGAATAAGTTGGGATACATAGCTTCCTCTTCCTGAATAAGTATCCATTTTCCTTGTGATTTTCATCTAATATCCATCCTTCCTCACTTCAGGCATAGATAGGACCAAAGTGTGGATCCTCAGCAAACGAATTCTTTATGGTTAAAAAACCAAGTAGCCTTGTTTATAGCTCGATCAGGAGGGTATGTCGTTTTGATAGGATGTTGGCTACTACATTGTTCTTTCCATTCTTGTATTTTACGACATAAGAAAACCCTCTATGAACTCGACCATTTGGCTTGCCTCCATGACAACTTAGGCTAGCTCTTTAAAATCTTAAGGATTTATAATCAATGTAGATCACAAATTCTTTAGGTAGCAAATAGTGTTGCCATACCATTAGGGCTCAGACTAAGGAGTAAAACTCTTTGTCATAGATAGAATAGTTGAGTGTAGCTCCTCGAAGCTTTTTGCTGAAGTGAGCAATAGGTCAGCCTTCTTACATTAGCATAACACTTATGCCTAGTCTGGATACATCACACTCTACTTCGAACACTTTATTAAAGCTCAGTAGAGCTAAGATGAGGGCTCTAGTTAACCTCTCTTTCACCTTTTCAAAACTCCTCTTCTCATTCTATCCCCATCTGAATTCAATGCTCTTCTTTGACAGTTTGGTAAGTGAGGCTGCAATTGTACTGAAATTCTTTATAAATCTACAATAGAACGATCCTAGGCCGTGGAAACTTCTTATGTCTGTAGAACAGGTCAGCTTAGGTCATTTTATGATCGCTCTTATTTTCTCATCATCGACTTAGATGCCACCTCCACTCACAACAAACCCCAAGAAGATCACCTTCGATTGGCAAAAGTTAAACTTCTTTAGATTGGTGTAGAGCTGTTCAGCTCGGAGTTTTGCAAAGACTATTCAGAGATGCTCCTAGTGAATCTTTAGGTCAAAGTTGTATATTAGAATGTTATCAAAATAAACTACGACAAACCTTCCTTTTAATTCTTGGAGCACATGATTCATCAAGCACATAAGACAATCCAAATGGCATTATAAGCTATTCATATAAACTATGTCGTGTCTTGAATGCGATCTTCCACTCATCACCCTCACACATTAGAATTTGATGGTATTTAGATTTAAAGTCGATCTTGGAGAACATTCTTGCTTTGCTTAATTCATTTAGCATGTCATCAAGCCTAGGTATGGGATACCAATACTTGATGGTGATTTAATTGATCGTTCGATTATCTACACACATTCTCCTAGAATCACTTTTTTTTTTTTTTGCATTAACAAGGCCAGAACGTTATAAGGCCTAAGGGATTCGCGTACATACCCCTTCTTCGTTAGCTCATCTACTTACTTCTATAGCTTGGTGAACTGTTCAGGATTCAACCTATAAGCAGACTTGTTTAGTAGTGCAACTCTTAGCTACAAGTCGATTGCATGCTCGACACCTTGGATTTGGGGGCAGACCTTTCGGCAGTTCCTATGGAAACGGGTTAGAAAATTCTTCTAGTAAGGTTTTTACCTTGGTAGGTAACGCCTCCTCCTCAAGTCTCATCTTAAGAATTCTTTAGAGAAGCAGATAGGTCGATCCTTCAAGCTCCCTTTCCCTTTTTAGTTTGGCTCGGGTCATCACTAAAGCCTCTTTCTTCAGGGTTCGGCTAAGTTGGGACTACAAGACCTTTGTCTACTTGGCAGTCATATGACTTAATTTCATCCTCTTACTTTCATGCTCCATAGAACATGTATTTTTTTTTCGTCATATATAATTGCTCGATCAAACATTCATAGTCATCTTAATAGAATGTGGGACATAGTCATGGGTAGTGCATCACACAACACTTCATCTTAATACTTGTCAATGTAAATCAGCATAGACACCTGCTTGTTCACCTATAGGGCTCCCTTATCACTAAGCTAACAAAGCTTGTAAGGTTTCGGGAGGAACATGGTTGGCAATTTCAATTGCTAGACCATAAATGTAGAGGTTGCATTGGTGCAGCTCCCATAGTGATTCATTCACGTTGCGTCCAATATGGAAGAGATTTTCCCTTTGTTTGTCTTCGGGTATGGGAATGATGCTCATCGTCCTCCTTAATACAGTGGCTAGCATAAAGTTGCATTTCTCGCTGTAAATTACTTCCTCCTCTAATAGTTTAGTCTGTCCGTTCTCTTTCAACTTCTCTACTTCTTAATTAGTATTGTCGACCTCAACAATCGGCACTTCGTCTCGGATCACTATTATTCGCCTGTTCAAACACTGAGCAACCATCTATTCATATCCTTAGCATTTGAAACACTTAATCTCACCTGTCTTTCTCTTAAACTCTAGCCCTTCTTGAACTTCCTTGGGGGTGCCTTCTCTTCGGCTTGGGTAGTCGAAATGAGTTAAGTCTCAACAACCTTATTTAGTTCTGTTTGTACTAGTCTACTCGAAATAGTTTGGCTATTAATTAAGTTTAAGCCGAGCTGAACCTAAAGTGAGCTTAGCTCGATTAGCTCACGAGTAGCTTAACTCATTTACAACCCTATTGATGACTCAATTAAGCTAGGCATGACAAGCTTAGTATGAGTCTAGCTTAAATTGATGTTTATATATATATTTTTGTTCATTTTTTTTCTACAATAATGGATTTTCCTTCAAAGCTACAATATACTTTAGCACATTAGACCTAAAAAAATAAGAGGAAACCCATCAACATAAAATCTGTAAATGATTTTAGTTTGAAGTATTGTATTGATCTTAGTCATGGTTTTTAGAGTCATTATTCCACTCATACAATTCTACAGGTTTACTAATTTAGGGGACATTTCGAGTTAAATCAAGTATAAAATTATTTTTGTGTAAATCTAGTAAAATCGTAAGTCTGCACATTGAACTTAAAAAAAACTTACAATCATAATAGAATTTGCTAATTATACCTATTTGAGTCAAATGGGCTAAAAAATTATATATATATATATAAATAAAGTTTGCTAATTATACCTATTTGAGTTAAATGGGCTATTTGTAACCCATTTGACTCAAATAGATATAATTAAGGTTACTGGGTATAGGGTGGGTAAGGTTTAACACTTTACCTGTGCTCTATTATATAAGTATATGTTATAAAATTTTTGTATTCGGAACCTATCCTATAGTACCTTAGAACTACTTTATTCCTTATATCCTATAAAATTTACAAGGTACAAAGTACCCTACATAACCTGTCCTTTTTTTTTACTATCTTCTTTCAAAATATTGTACAAACATATAATTAATATCAAACTTCTAACTACACTAATAGATTAAATAGTAATAGTAATTGAAAAGGGTTTTTACATTTGCAACACATTTAACTATAACAATATAAAACTTTGATGAGTAAAATAGAGAATATTTTTATGATTTGAAATATTCAACCCTTAGTTAGGTCATGCTAAATTATTTTTTTTATCTTTTATTTTCAAATCATCAAAATAAAGTTTTTATCAAATTATAAAACTTTATACATAGAATACAAAAATCATGTGTTAAGTAACTCCAATAAAATACATTAGGCAATAAGTAAGAACATAGATGCTTTAATAGCTTTCTAGATTAGGTTTAGTAAGAGATGAAGAAAGCAGCATAAAAATAAGATGGCAAAAAAAGAGAAAAGGTTTGCCCCCAACTCCACCCCACACCCCCCAACAAGGCAAAGGAACAAAATAGTAAACACAAAATGTATAGTCTTAAAGCTTTATTATAGACTCAATTTTTGTTGTTATTTTCTTTAAGGTTAAAAAAATGCAATGATATTAATTTTTTATTTATTAGTATTTTTAATTAACATTACAACTTAGGTGCAAGTTACCATGAAATCTATACCTTATATATTTTAGAGTATAGGTTTTTGTTGTAAATATAGGGTTCCCTAATATCATATACCAGTACCCTATACTATGAGAGAAGGTTTTAGAAAATTGCTACCTAAAGCTTACCCTATAACCTTCTTTACCCATTCAAAACTTATTTAGTAGAGTAAAGTTTGGATGGGTATCCATATCGTAAGGTTATTTGCTCACCCTTACCATCAATTATTTGGGTGCTATATCATCTTCTCTATCTTGTTTCAAACATGTTTCCTCTTTCTATCTCTCTTTGTCACCTATTCAATATTCATAGCCATCGTTCCAAGTTCAAGCTTCAAGTACAAAGTTTAGAAGGAAATTTATTTACGTAAATTTGTTTCATTAATAGTTTAAGATGAATTGAAAAATTTGGCTCTTTTCAATTCTTAACTTTCTTTAAACAAAATTGTAGATACGCTTATAGTGCTCATAAAAACTTGAAATATATTATGGAAATAAATAAATGAAGAAACTAAATTCTTTTATCATAAAATACTCTTAATCCATAATTTAACATGCATAGAAAAAAGATAAAAACTATAAGCATAGCTATCCAAAACCTATCCTATGACCTTCTTTACCCATTCAGAACCTAGTCGATAAAGTAGGGTTTGGGTGGATACCTTATATGGTAGGGATACCCGCTTACCTTTATCATAAACTATTTAGGTGCTATATCATCTTCCCTATCCCATTTCAATTGTGTTTCCTCTTTCTATCTCTCTTTATCCTATATTCAATATTCATAGCCTTAGTTCTAAGTTCAAGCTTCATATTCAATATTCATAGCCTTAGTTTTAAGTTCAAGCTTTAGGTAGAAAGTTTACAAGGAAATTTATTTGCGTAAATTTGTTCCATCAATAGTTTAAGATGAATGGAAAGATTTGGCTCTTTTCAATTCATAACTTTGCTTAAACAAAATAATGCAAAAAGGATTTAGTTTTGACTCTCTTATCATTCTTCTATGCATGTTAAATTATGAATTAAGATTATTTTATGATAAAAGAATTTAGTTTCTTCATTTTTTTATTTCCATAATATATTCCAAGTTTTTATGAGTACCATAAGCATATCTATAGTTTTTGAAAACCATATTTGTATACGTTATAGAAACTTATGTTTGTATATCCTAATCTTATATCTTAATTCTATAGATCTTCTAGTAATAATAAATAGAATGGAAAATTTGACAACCTTGATCTTAATAGGTATCTAGAAATGCTAAAATGAAAATGCACAACTCAAAATATAAAGGTCACTCCATTTATCTTTTTAGACATGTGATAGTACATAATAATAACTACCATATAGACATAAAAGACCCCTCTGTGAGATAAATGATTCAAAGTAATAATCAATATCCTAAAACATCAAAATTTGAACATATAATTGGAGCTACAACTTGTCTAAAAAATGATAAACAATGTTGTAGGGGTAAGAAAGTTTGTAGAGTTGATCGTGTGAATACCACATGACTATTGTAGTTTAGATGATCTTAGAAAAGTTTTATTGATGATACGTGAAAGAATAAGATTACAGAGAGATGTAGTAGGAGGGACATATAAACTTAGTAACTAGCTAGTGCTTGTGGTAGGTAAAGAAGTTTAAAACTTCGATTTCATTGTTCTTGAGCAAATATTAGGCGTTCTTCATTTGATTAGATGTTTGATCCTTAAGAATAGAACTTCAATAGCATGATTGTGTTTTGTATGAAAGTTTAATTGTCAAAGTTGTCTCTAGAAGAGGAGGGGGATCTGCCTATTTATAAATTTCAAAGTTCATCATCATCTGCTAGATGATTATATTAATCAATAGAGTAGATGAGTTCTCACAACATCCCTTGAGTGGCTCTAATGAGCAACGGACGAGATGTATCACGACATCACCTATTTAATATGGATTCTTTTTCTTCAACTTTTTGATATCAAAAGTATTGAATAAGTTTGTTGAGTGTATGCTAAAAAGAGCTGAAAGTGATTGAATTGATGCAAGGGATTTGAAGTCCACCAAAATCTCCTCAACCATCCCTTTGTAAATTGACCTAATTCCTTAGATTCTACCATTAAGTTTGTTATAAGTGTATTTTGCCTGGCTCCCCTACATCACTTATTAGGTTCGCTATACACCACTTGAGCACATATGCTAGGTGCATGAGTTCTTAAGAGTAGAAGTCACATGGAATGTAGATATAACTTTTTATGCAAGGATTTTTTATCCCGAAGGCTAAGAATTTGTCTCCACATGTCTCAATTTAGATAAGTAGTACCCCTATAAAATAAGATTTCCCAAATTCCATATCTTGACCCTCGTATCTTAGATACTTATTAGAAGCTTGAATCTTTTGTTCAAAACTCTATTGTCCATATGAAAGTTATTATTGATACTTTTTTTAATTATTTCAATGCCTATGTGTACTCTATTAACTTGAGCATCGGAGTCTTTTCACAATAAACAACTCTGGACCCTATAGTTTGTTTCTTTTTGATAGTAGACTAAACCGCTCTTGGAGCACTTGCATGCCTATTTCTGGATTAAAAGTCACTTATAGTAGGAAAATAAGGATAACAATGATCATGCTTATTTTTGTGCCAAACCTAATCCGAATTGAACGTCTACAAATATTAATAAAAAAAGACCCATTTTTAATTCCAAGTTAATTTTGCCCGATCCCAATAGCGACAGGTAAATAGAACAAACTGTGTTTAGCTTTACTTTTGAATCAATACAGTGACCATCTTATGTTGGATCTAACTGCGATTGCATAAAACCACATCAAAATTTTGTGGGTACATAGACTAAATGACTTTTCCTTCTGACTGGCACGATGACACGATAAGGCACAAAAAGGGGTACGGGCCACCCAATAAGGGCACAAAAATGGAGAAGATCGCTAGGATAAAAGCCCAAATATCATTGGGCTTGACACAGACACGGTTTATTATTCAAAGTCTTATTAATTTTACACTAAGTTAATTGCTGTTTTTCGAGTCAGGTACATACGCTATATATATATATATATTTAACGATTCACTTATTATAACGTCGAAAAATTTTAGAACAAAATTTGATCTATACACATGGCACGGGTGCTCATCTATAGAACTAGAGAATGAGAAATGAGGATAAATAAATCCGTGTGGATTATTAATATATTATCCATGGAATGGAGACTAAGGCGAACTCGTGCAGGGAGCAAGCAAGCAAGCTAGTCTACATGCTTGCTTAGCTAACCCAATCGGTGGACCGGCATGGCTAGATTTTTGTTTTGTTTTCCTTATTCCTTAGGATATCTATAAGATTTGTTTAGAATTTATATTTATTTAGTTTACCCTTAGTTATAAGTTCTACAGAATTTTTTATATGTATCGCTGTAACGTTTTATGATATATCTTCGATTGAATTAAATTACTTAATATTGAGATACTATATTCTCTCGTCTATCTGTAGATTAGAATGGTTTCCCATCTCTCTGCATCAAGATGTAGTGTAGGACTGATAATTTGTGTTAATTACATTGTACATCATTGCGTATGGTATTAGAGCGAGTCATCCTGGAATTACGTTGATCACAGAACTAAAGCTTGCAGGAATGGAAACCAGAGCAAGTGCTGTCCCACTCGAATAGCATCCATATAAAGCAAAAAAATATCCCATATCATCTGCCGAGTAATGATGAACAGTAAAATTTTTTATTGAGAATTTGATAAAACGAACCAATAATACTTTCTAGATTTTACCATTCATACAAAACAATGTATGAATAAGTGACCCAATCTTTATCAAATACATAATTCACAACAAAGTCTCCCACCGTTTATTATTTTTGTTATTTGCCCTCATTTAACATCAATACCTCAACATTACAAAGCAAAAATATCAAGGATATCTCATATCATCTGCCCCCATTTAACCTCAATACCTCAACAGTACAAGGACTTGTCGACAGCCGATGGTAGAAAGAAAAATGCAGCAGGACAAACTGGTAAACCCAATATTTACAATTCAAGATTCTAGCATATACATCATTACAGAGTCATCATGGATCTGAAACTACATTAGACGTATCAATCGAATTAACAACTCTTTGAAATCATTGATACAGTATACTATATTTTACTAACCCACAAGAGCTCCGACATGATACTTAACGAAGCCCTTGAGACTGCAACTCTGATGGATGAATTAAGCCTTCTAACACAACAAGTTGGTCCAAAAGCTCAACTTTCTCATCTTCAAGGGTCTTAACTTCAGTTTCAACGCCTCTTAACTCGTTCCCTAACGTAAAGCTTTCTTCTTCCAGCAGCAAATACTTTCGCCTAAGCACCCGATACTCATCCCCTGATGTAGAGGATTCTGGCAGGGAATCTGAATTTGATATCTCCGGCTGTTGAACCAATGGAGAGACATCATTCTTCAAATTCCTTTTTGAGACTTTTTGACCTCTTCTTGTGGGTTGTGTTTCTTGAACTAGTCGAACCCCATGGATGTCACTTCCAGGCATTAGGAGCTGGGCAGGCTTTTGTTTTGAGTTCTTTTTCCTCTTCGGCAAAACATTTGGGATTTCATCAGGAAACGGTCTCTTTGGGTCTTGCATTTTCTATATTGGATATGATCTGCCAGAACCACAGAGCCAAAATAACAATTATCAAGCGAAATCCACAAGGCAAAGCATGCACAAAGATATTTCTTGACAAGCAAAATCCTTTAATCGACAGCCTTTGACTCCAAAAGATTGAAACCAAAAGCATAATTCTGCAATGGAACTTTCTGGCAGCAGCAAACACATACATAACTTCCAGGACATTATGCTCATTCTGCCCAAGACAATAGACAACAATCTCTGCTTCTCCAGGACAATCCAATATGCACTTGTATTTACCATGTAAGCTTATTTTAGGAAAAAAATGTTTTTCGAACCATGTTAGCTTTCATTGCCATTTAATCTTTATAGTTGTGAAACATCACCATAACAACTGAAAGCAGTTGTGGCTACGAGTAGTTTTTAGCAGCAGAAGATGGTGGGAAGTAGTGCTGGTGGCCAGCGGCTGATGGTATTAGCAACAGGAAATAGCCATATACTGCCACAATCACGTCAATCCTCCATATACCACTAAAAATCACCGGTTACGGCATCCTCTTATGATTACTACGGTAAAAATTACAAATATTAGATTATATCAAAGTTTTCCCATTACATTCCTATCGTCAAGCATTTTCCGACCAAAGACAACTCAACTTGATGCAGCAGCCATGTAATTCTAAACCATCATAGCTTATAACAAACATGATTTGAGCAATCACGTAAGCACAATAATTCTCTATAGAAAAGATTCATGAACAAAACACAAACAGTAAATGAATTCGAAGACGGCATTACCACAAACCGCAGCAATCGATCACATTTCCTCACATCACTATTCGAACACAAAGTTCAATATTTCACGCTTTCACCACAGAATCATTACTAATGGAACGCGGTTACACGACCCAAGGACATCCATACTCAACAGAAACCCTAGAAACATTATATAATCATTCAACACACGAGATACAACATGATAAAGTAAAGACTAGATCTTTCATCGAATCGCATAACGGGAGTTTCATCAATAAGATCAATTAGACGAGATACATACTTCGGGAACTTGATTAAGTTGAACGATTGGTATGGGATCAGAATTATACGATGTTTTTGAGTGACGTTCACAATCTAGGGCTCCCAAATATAAGGGAAAATTGAATCGTAGAGTGAGATTACGAGGACGAATTGCTGGAAATGGAATTGAGGATTACTGGCGGGATGGTTTAGTTTTATGCAGCCATTAGAAGAAGGAAAAATGGTTTTAGGTAATAGAAAATTGGAAGTCTTCCTTCCTTTCATTCAAACGCGCTTTGCACTTTTCGTCTTTCGAGGTGAAAATGTTAAAAAGGAAAATATTACATAACCTCTAGATCCTGCTATGTCAACAGGATAAGAAGATAGGTGCCGAACGTATTTCTGGTTCTACTCGTACATTGTTTACTAGGGGGAATGCATAGAAAAAAGAAAAATGTACAATATATATATATATATATATAAAAATACGACACCTAAAAATATTATCCTAAAAATTTTAAGCCACGACCATAAATTCATTTTGCCCATTCTTCTTCCTTATAATGCGATCAGTGTTTTAAAAAGTTTTTTTTTTCAACTATCTAAGAAAACCTTTAATTAAATTAGCAATCTAGGTCTGCCTTTTTTATGAATTAATCATAAAATCGAAGTAATTGTATGGTATAGATTTATATTATAAGAAGTTTTTTTTGAAAATAAGAAGACAATTAGCGAGCTATCATCACTTTCTCTCTTTGGACATTGAAATAGAAAAAGTACGATTTTTACTCGTTTTGATTTTTTTTAAGTGTATGTTTTTAAAGAAATAGTATTATGACTTGATGTATGATGTTACATTATTGTATACTGATAATTTATAGAATAAGTGTATATGTTGTTTTAAACTTTATTACAAAAAGATAAGATTTTTATTCCCTTTAGATATATTTTTTTTTGAAGAAATAGTGTTTTGACGTGACACATGATGATATATTATTGTATACTGATAATTTTTTGGATAAGTTTGTACGCTTGTATGTGAAATATTATTTTAAATTTTACTACGAAAATGTATGATTTTTATTCATTTTAAATATATGTTTTTCGAAGAAATAGTGATATCACTTAATGTATAATGGTAGATTGTTGTATATTGGTAATTTTATACTTGTTTTGATTTGTATTGAGTATGTCATATGTTTTTTTTTAATTATACTAATTATTATAAATTATAAATCATATATAATGATGTTACTAAGAAGTATTCTTAACATTCATTAGATTGGATTTTTAAACTTTACTTCAAAATAATTATTGGTGGTATGTGTTCTTAAAAAAAGAGCAATGACATAACAATAACATATACATTATTATTGTATAATTTTTTGAATGATAACTTAACAAGATTATTTAATTAGTAATTCCATAAGAAAAATTCTTACATAATAGAAATAATCAAACAATTGGTTGTTAATTATATCAATTAGCTTCTATAATATTAGCTGTGAAAAGAAATTAGTGGTACAACAAATAATATAAATATTATTATTTACTAATATTTTATGTGATAAGACTCATTAGTTTTCATAATATTAGTTGTGAAAAGAAATTAGTGTTTATTAGCATGAGATAGAATTTATACATGCGCATGTTGAAGTTTATGCAGTTGATATGGTAAACATGTATACAATGGATAATATGAAGTTGGTTTGCTATGTTGATGAAAATATTGTGGAAAGAGAGAATGGGGTGCAGTATAACAAGCGCTTGAGAACAGTAGTCAGAGTTCCGTTTGAGGCTACGTATGACCAGGTAGTTGGAATGATATGTAATTGGTTTTCGGGTTGACATGACAACACATTGGATTAAGCTGATTCATAGATGCTACCTTCTAAGTGGGACCATAGATATGTTTTGTGCCATCCCCATCAACAATGATTACGATTTTCAATAGTTGATGGCTTCCTTAGTAGGGTTAGTGATTCTACGAAAATATATATTGAAATTCATAATATGACCCACCATCGATAGCCTTTGCACAGTTGAGGACGATGTTAGATGGCATAGTGATTATATTGGAATAGAAGTTGAAACCGGAGTGTTTGAATCCTGAGTAGTCCCATTGAGGCATGTACCGAGCACCAGTTTCATGTCCAATGAACCTAATGTCTTAATCACTAATGAGTTAAATAGAGATACTGATGTGGAGAGTGAATTGGTATTCATCGACATTGATGAAGATTTCGATGATATGGATTGTAATGCGAGCGTTGGCTCGAGTGAATGTTGGTTATAGGAAGTGGAAGAAGCACAAAGGTCTCATAGATGGAATAAATGGAGGCATGGGTTATCGACATCTATGGACGTGGTAGGGATGTTGGAACTTGTGCCTTTCTATACTTCAAGTGTAAAGGATGGACTGGCGGCTGATGATAGTACAAGTGGTAGTGAATAGAGCTTTAGCAATGAATTGAAGGTGGGCATATAGTTCGAGAGTAAAAAATATCTATTGACAGTTGTGAGGCTGCATCATGTTATGAACCACCATGACTTCATTGTGAAGGAGTTTGAACCGACGTTATGGTCTATCAGATATATTGATTAGGAAAAGGGCTATAGATGGAGACTCCAAGCTTATAAGAAGAAATATGTTGGATGCTTTGTGATAACCAGGTTCATGAGTCTATACACATATCTCAATCCTACAGTTAGCTGGGACCATTCGAAATTGGACTCGAACACACTATCTTATTTTCTGATTAAGAATGTTCATGATTTACTAAGTGTTAAGGTAAGACACTTGTAGGAAACTATTTACAAGCAATACGGTTATAGTGTCCACATCAAGAGAAGTAAGGAAGCGAAGCGTGAAGCAATTGAATAGGTTTACGGTAAGTGGGAAGAATCATATGTGGTATTCCTACATCTACTAAATGCGATTCGAGAGGCTAATCCCAATATTATGGTAGAGTAGAAACAACGAGACAGTAATACTGTCTCCTAAGCATTCGGATTGTACATTGAGGCATTTATACATTGCAGGCTTGTAGTTACGATTGATAGAACATTCCTATATGGGAAGTATAAGCATAAACTGCTGATTGCGACAGGAGTTGATGGTCAAAATTACATAATCCCACTTGATTTTGGCCTAGTTGATGAAGAATGTTTCGATAGCTGGAGTTGGTTCATAATGTGTGTGCTCATGTACGTTATAAAAGATTATACCGATATATGTTTGATTTTAGATCATCATGCTGGTATCTAGTCTGTAGTACAGGGTAAGAATGCAGTATAGCCAAGAGGTTGGCCTTGGAGATGGTGTATTCGATATGTCTCCAGTAACTTCAATCTAAGAACAAAGACTACAAAGAGGCCGCTTACCAATTGCAACCTTGAAAGTTTTGCCCTTACTATGATGAGGCCATGACTATGAGCTCCTATACTAAAGCTTACTTTAGAGGCCTACATCCTAAAATGTAGACGCTGGCATATGATGACAAAGCTTAGTTTGGTCATAGGACTACCAACATTATAGAAAGTTATAACAATGCTTTGTATGATACTAGAAACTTGCTTGTTGCGACACTACTTGAGAAAACTTTATACGATTACAATAACTACTTTAATAAATGTAAGATCAAGTTAGCATAGCAAATGGGCATTAGTAAAGTGTTGACCAAATTCATAGAGAGAAAGTTTGATAGGTAGCGCAAAGTGGTTACTGGTCATTGGTCATTGGGTCATGCTCTTTTACTATAATGAGTAGATATTCGAGGCCATAACAGTGCCTAAACCAACAATGTAAGGGCAAGAAAGAGAGAACAGCTATATGGTCACCTTTAGGACCATACGGTGTACTTGCAAGAAGTGGTAAATATACGAAATTCCGTACTCATACGGTCACCCTCAGGATATTTGGCTATTGCCTTGACCATAACACTGACATTATTAGCTTTGTCTATTTCTTTTCTGATTTACTTTCTTTATCTTTGAAACACTATTTAGCTATTTCAATAGTTTATTTACATTTCGTTCAATTGTTTCATTTTAAGTTATTAACAATTTTCGATATCGATTCAAAACGCGTATCGGTCTAGTATTGAAATTGGATAACAATAAATATGTCACAAATAAATAAACAGATATAATTTGGCTGACTTACTAAAAAAAAAAATAACTGTCTACTAAACATCACGTTCCATATACATTTTCAACTAAAATTGTGCATAGGCGGCTTTAAATTTAAGGTAATGAAATTTTTAACTACAATCGTATGTAGGCTCAACTAAATTTAAAATGAAGGGGAAGATGGAAATGTAAAATGAGGGTGTATTGAAATAATTTGTACTAAAATTGGTTGTTAAGTAGATGCTTACTAAAATCGCCTCTTCTAGAAATGATTTTAAGTGTGGTATTTTTGGAATTATTTTCTTAAATGCTACATTTTTATAATTTTTTTTTTGCATTTTTTTCCTTTTCCTAATACTGCATAACGTAAACAAATTACATATAAATTTTGGAAAAATTACAAGTGATAAGATAAACATTTGAATTCATTCATGGAATCGATCTTTTAAGAAGTTCAAAAAGAAGATAAATATTTGGTTAATGAGTTAAGTACGAGATGTCGTAGTTGAGTAGTTATAATAGTGTTATAACTTGCTGGCATTTAACTGCACAAACTTCGATGGTGACATAGCTTTTTTAGACACGTGTAAGCTAATATGGCATTTGGAAATTGAAAAAAAAGAAGAAGAAGATAGACACAAAATAAACAAAAAAAAAAAATAAAAAATGTAAAACATATAAAATGAACTGAATCACTACTTCTCTTTTTCCTTCGAATGAAATTAATGCCTACCTACTTATCACATTTCTTTATTGCGGAGGAACAAAGGATTCTAGTTGAGACTACAACTAGGATTAGAACATTCAAGTTTAGTTTCTTAATAAATGAGTAAAAGAAAAACCTAACATAGTTTAATTATTTTGAATTAATTATATCTTCATTAAGACTGTTATAACCTAATTAAAAATATAAACATTACTCTCTTAACTAAATATGTTGGTCCGATTTCACTCTCTAATAGTTGTAATAAACATATTATCAAGTAATTTCTTATTATATACAATCGAAGGAATCGAAACTCATTGGATGGATCTACAAATTATTCATCATAGATCTAATGTAAATATATTGTCATTGTAAATATTTAGATTTATAGGTTCAGTGGATTAAGAGAAGGATAAAATTCTTCAACACTCATATCCACTTGGACAAATTTACATGAAAAGAAAAAATGGATCAACATAACAATTAATAAAATACACAAATTAAAAGGTTTCTTAAAAAAAAAAAAGAAAAAATTTTCCTTGTTAAAATTTCCTTTGATAAAAAAGAAGCTAAGTCAATTAGCTAAACATAGAGAATCCCCAAACTTCACATTACAAATCTTCATAAGATTCCTATTCACTTTTCTATGGCAGTCAAAATGAATCAACAAATGAAACTCTCAAACCTTGCACAAAATAACATTCATTTATCACTTTAGTCCTCATACTCATAAAATTCCTAGTCACACATATCTGAAAAAGTTATGTTAGCATCTAAGTTTACACTGTTAAATGCCACATCAGTAAGTTATAATGCCATTATAATTACCTAGTTATGGCATCGCCTACTTGACTCATTAATCAAATGTTTATCCTCTATTTTAACTTTTTAAAAATTGGATCCCCTCAATGAATTTATCTCCAAATGTTTATCCTTCTGCTTGTAATTTTCCCTATAAATTTTATTTGGTTTATCTATTTTTTTTCCCATAATGTTGGTGTCTTTTTGGTATATATATTCACATATTATGATTAGTAAGGATAAGACATCAAAAAGATAGTAATAGTAAAGATAAGACACCAAAAAGATTGTAATCTAATTTTATATATACCATTTTTCTTAAATTAAATACCTAACAAATTTTTATAAAGTTGAATTTATAGACCCTTTACTTTATTTACAAAAATACCAATTAAAATGATTATATTTAGTGCATAAAATACATTTTGTCAAATCTTTTCTCTTAAAACTACACAAATTCTTTAAGTTTGTGCCGGTAAATACCACATCAATAAGTTATAGCACCGTTATAATTGCTACTTAACTGATTAATGAAATGTTTATCTTTTATTAGAACTTCCTAAAAGTTAGATTCCTTGAATGAATTTATCTCCAAACATTTATCCTTCTGCTTGTAATTCTCCTTATAAATTTCATTTGGTTTATCCGCTTTTTTCTAGTTCACATTTTTTGTGTCTTTTTGATATATGTTCAAATATTTTGATTAATAAGGATATGACACCAAAAAGATGGTAATCTAATTTTGTGTATACCGTTTTTCTTAAATTAAACACCCAACAAATTCTTGTAAAGTTGAATTTATATACGCTTTACTTTATTTACAAATTACCAATTAAAATAATCGTATTTAGTACATAAAATACATTTTGTCAAATCTTTTCTTTTAAAAGTACGTAAGTTCTCATTTTTCAAATTTGGATACTTCAATCACTATCTATATTATATATATATATATAAAATAAATACAATGGGAGAAGGAGTATTCGAACCTGATTCATTTCACTTTGGAGATAAGTATTCACACCATTAGATTATAAAGTCATAAGTTCTTTATTAATATAGTTATAGATTATTTTACACATGTTTGTGCTAGTAAATGGCACATTCATGTTATAGATACTAAAAAATGGTAAATAATGAAGTATAAAGATAATGGATTTGAAAAACTATTTTTTATGTGATTATTATTGTTTATTAAAAAAATAATAGATACATATATTTATAAAACTATCCTAAATAACTTTCATATACTCAATTACTTGTAATTTTCGATGATTATATAAGTTACATAAGAGAAAAAAGCCCTCCATTCTTTATACATATTATTTGAGGGAATGGTAGACTTTTGGTATTTTATATAGTTTCCTTAGTATCGGCCATATAGGTGCAATGTCTACTTGTTTTAAAGTGTACATGTGTGTGTGAGTGCGCGTGTGTATGTATATTTAGATGTTTACCTTGGTTTGGTTTTCCCTCCAAACCAAATTAAACAAAAAAAAAAATGGCGGTTGTGTTAATTATATGTTTGAACTATATAATATGGTTTGGATGAGAAATTTAACCAAATTATAAATTTTAGTTTAGTTTGGTTTGGCTTACTAATTAAGCTATATCTTTTAGTTTATGAAAGTATATTTGCATAATATGTAATCATATGAAAAGCATTGGATTTATTTAATAAGGAGTATTGATATCATAATAGAGGTTAATGATATGTGATTGAAAATTTCAAGTATTTATTAAGAGTTAATTTTATTTATAAAAATAGTATATAGTGTAAATATTGAGTTAAATTATATATATAATTTAAGTTTAATTACAAATATGTGACATATGTTTTCGTACTTTTACCAATAACTAACCCGTGTTATTATTATTATTATTATTATTATTATTATTATTATTATTATTATTATTATTATTATTATTGTTATTGACAAATGATTGACTCAAGTATAACTTTGTTATGTCTCATCCAAAATGGCGGATAATAGGTCATATGACCGGTATATGTTGAGCTAAACCCCCCCCTAGAAGCACATTTAGCTGCAACACTCCATCCACCAAAAATAGAAAAGCACTCCTTCGAGCCTTAATTCCATTTCATCAATCGAAATACCAACCCCTCTAATATAGTGGATCAAAACTTTAAAAACCATTAGATCTCTATAATGTTGAAACCTGAAATCGATCTAGGTTATAGCATCAAAGCCCTAACTCCCGTGAGGTAGCTTGACGAGGCGTGTCAAATTTCCAAGGATTGTGGATACATACCCTAATTGAATTCCGGTAAGAAGTAAAGTCCTCCATATTGAAAAGGAAATCTAATAAATCATAGTTTGATTAATGGAGTTCCGACTTATGTGTTTATATGGGACATAATCCGTTATCAATTATCAAAAGAAAATTGAGATTATGCATTTTATTTGGATCTCGCGGTGCTGTAGTTTAAGTGGGTTTCGTTATTATGCAGCTAAAGCATTCTTGGTACTTTATTGGTTTTTTTTCATTATCTGTTTATGTATGGTATTTTTTTTTTTCAAAAAAGTTCTCGTATGGAAGAAATTTCTTACATTAACATCATTATTCTTTTTTGTCTATACTTAGATATGAAATTTGATTGATATCTTGTACATCTATGCTGTTGGTTTCTTGTTTAATAGTGCAATTGCTTATGAAGTTTGAAATCGACATGGTTCACTTCTTCAATACCTTATTGTTGACATCGGATTCTCACCTGAACTAAGGCTCAACGGGTGAAGCCCATCACAAGAGAGACTAAAGAGTGCCTAAGCGAGCAGCGAGCTCACACATTAAATTGTAACCCTCTCAAGAAGCCGTGAGCTTCCATTAATGAAGATGTGAGCTGGTGGGGAGCCTATCCTTCATATTGCGACCTACTTAGTGAGCCAAATAATAATTGTCTAAGCAGGTCATCCCCTAAATTTTTAGCTAGTGTACATTGATTGTCTAGTGTAATCTTAAGGTTTAACTTGCCCTTGATTGAGCATCGGTTGATCCCTTCCTTAACATCTCAGCTTGACTTTTATCTTTAGTACCTACTCTTCACCGTAGCTCATTAATGAGCGCTTGACATTCATAGTATGGCTAGCACACTTGGCAACCCCTACAGTTGTCAGATCTTTGAGTTGCAGATTTGGTGGTTTGGTCGATCACAACATGCCGCCTATAGTGAAGCTCAGTCTTTACCACAGAGTGCATTGTTTATCGGCAGTTAATACGAGTGAACCCTTAATTGTCACGTGTTTAGGTAACACTCATAAAAGTGCCATATGCTAGAGAGGTAGTAGATACTGATTTTTTCACTCTCTAAGAAACTTTCCCCTCCCCTTTTCTCTCCATTTGAGCTCAACACATTACACATACATTAAGCGAGCATAGTCGCTTAAGTCCTTGGTGCATGTCCTCTCTTTTTCTTTGGTCCTCTTTCCTAACTTGATCATCGAAGGGCCATTATGGCTACACTTACAGGGAGCTTTTTGTAGGTATCAAGGAGCAAGAATTGAAGCTCAACCCACTCAAATCAGACTTTGCATGAGCTCGTACATCCTAGTTAGTATGACTATAATCAACACTTACTATACAATAGACTTTTGTAAAGTTAGTGGAATTAGAGTTATCAATCTTTAATTACTTATAAACTTAATAAAGAGTTAAGATGTGTGCCAAAAAGTAGAGGAATTGGAAATGAGCCTATGCAATTAGTGGATGGATGTGAAATTTGATTGATGTCTTATACATCTATATTGCTAGTTCCTTGTTTGGTGTTGCATTTGCTTCACAAGTCAGGGAAGCATTACCTAATGTTGGGGATTGATTTGAAACTTAGCATAAATGACTTGTTGTTGTTTACATTACCCCATCTTTAGTATATTGTAATTTTTGTCTCTCTAAACTTTAATAGCCATTTTTTTCTATGCTTTGTCTGTTTTAGTTGTCCTTATGTTCATGAAGAATAAGCTTTTTTTGCTATCTTTTATGTATCTATAATTTCTGTAATTAGCTAGTGTAGTCGATACCATGATGTCATTATCCCATTTATCACCCTTTTTTAAAAATTTCACTAATTGAAATATATATATTGATCTTGTAGATTGAAGAAGGTTGCAATTATCTTCAGTGGATTGGTTTACACATGCAGCTATGGCCTTGAGTTTGGAAGTAAGGTAATGTTTTTCAGGCTCGAACATGAATTAGACATAGCGATTGATGAGGCCAATGTGACCAATGGTAGTATGGATCTCAAGGTGATCCTCCATGACATAAATAAGAGCATGCCAGTTCTCTGTAAGATAACGCAATATTTTCTGTTTTAGGTTAGTATGTGCCTGATCTTAGTCTCTAATGCAGTGAATACAAAGAAAGAAATTCCTATCTATATTATTCTTGAATAATTGTTTGTAAAAAAATAAGAAAAGATAAAAAAAAAAATAGATCTAAAAAGAATCCCTAAAATACGCCTAAAATATCCAAAAAAAAAAAATCACCCTTAAAGGGAGTTTTTTAAGCCCAAAATAGCATTAGTTGAGCTTACCTGATTGCCCAACTTTAAACCAAAAAATTAGTTCTCAAAAACATATAGTAATAAAAGAAATTATTCTTAAATTAAAAGTTAAACCCATTTGAGTGTAATCGGGAAAAACTACTTATTTAGACATGTCTACATTAGTCTCGGTACTTGGCTATTTATTAATTAGAAAGGATAGGATAGGCATGAATTGTTTAGTCATGGGATTTCTATTGCCTAGGATGGTGTAGATGCATCAAGCAAATACAAAGGGAATAGTTGTGGATGTTAGAGAATTGTTGAACCATTATGTAAGGAAGTCAAAATAGGAATAAATAATTGGATTCAACTAGTTTCTAATTCATCTACACAACATGGTTGAGGGAAATTTTGGATTACTAAAGTTCACTTAAAGCACACTATACATTGCAAGTTCTCAAAATAAATTATATAAATGATTTCAAACCTACCAATCTTTCTAACTTATTATTTGGAGGAGATAACCAATATAATAGATTTATGGCATTGTTTTCACAGGAACAATCCTATAATACATCTAAATATATAAAAGTAATAAAACATCCTACAAAAGCATATCACAAATACAGCGCACAAGTAACTTGATATAGACTTTCCATAATATCATATTTGCTAAAAGAACACAGTTTGACTACGTTCTAACAATTGCAATGGCTATCTACCATTTTATTTTTATCTTTTTAAAATACACTATATCATTATTGCCATAAAAACATAATTGATTGCTATGTCTAGAAGAAAATACATGTTATCCATAATTACAACTATAAAACACAATTACATGATTGCTCTTAACATCACATAATTACATTTTGTCTAAAAGAAAAAAAAAAGAAGAAGCTAATGCAATTGCATTGCTTTTAAAAACACATATTTACATCATGTCTACATTCCAAAGGCTATTGTTCATATTAAAAAATAGCAACCAATAAAATTCCACACAAAGGTGCTGTTCAAACAAAAAACTGCTGTTCATATACAAAAGTGGACATACAAAAGAAACCACAGTCAATAGGATAAAAATATTAGCCATTGGAATATAGTAAAGCAATTGTTCATATTCAAGAGGCCATGCCTTATCATATTAAAAAGAAGAAGAAAAAGAAGAAGTTGTTCATATTCAGTAATGAACTCTACCCAGTGATATATGCAAGCTGTTGTCCATATTCAATGGTAACTACACTCACAGCCAAAACTTTCGACATAACAACACATTTAAATGCTTTTACCCTACCTATTGGAGTTGCATTCCCACGATAGACAAAATGGCTACGGATACGACTTTAATGTGTACCATACATACCATGTTACCCTCTACTTGATTCACTACTTTCATTACTCCTTCCCTTTCCTAAAAAATCTCCAATTGAGCTGCTATAACTTGGTTGAAAAAATCATGTTGCTATTGTGTATTACGTATGACCCTAGATAATATACACACATTTATTTTAAAAAATCATTGACTCCTAACTAGATCACAAGATATACTTAAATTTATGCACTTAAGACCTGTGATGCTAGCCTTTGAGAGGTGGGTTGAGATGCAAAAATCTATGCCTCATTCATTATTGAACGTCCATTACCCCTACTCTTGTCACCTTTACTTATTTTGCCTCCTCTACCTTGGTTATTGCATCATCTTCCTCGATTATTGGCTCTAGTTGACAACTAAATAAAAAGGGTATTCAATTATGCCTTTATAACTAAAAAAGGAAATCTAATATAAGAAGTAGTACATACCATATTCTCTCTTTGGTGTTCTACACGGCTTTACTAAGCAGTAGGCCAATTGTATTCGCATTACATGATCTAAAGTTGTAACCAACACCTGTACATTTACCAGAATGCTTGACTTTATTCCTCTAACTAATGGTATTATGATTCCATGGCTGGTTTTCTTCGTGTTTCCTTATCTTCTTGGGCTTACTTGGTGGAATCCTAATAGTAGGAGAAATTGATACTATATGTCCTGATTATAACCACTTGTCTTTTATTGGGCAAAGGGGTTATGAATGATTGGTAAGCTGATAAATATGCACCTCACTTGTAGCACTCATGGACATGTTGCTCAAGTGTTTCAAAATTTAAAAAAATTTCAAAATTAGCATGCTTGCAGGGTAATCCATTCAACTCTACACGTTGCAGCTACATGTATGTGTATTCAAGTTTACAACATGGCACTCGAATATATTGTCAACCACATATATGTTGGCACTTGAAGCTGTTGCCTGAGTGATCTCTAGTAATTTCATAACCTTTTCAATCCTCCTTAAGATGTTAGGACAAACTTCCCTTTCATACTCTTGCATTCCTTCACCTTTTAAATTACATTTCTGTAGAAGATCATTTCGATAATTGGGTTTTTAAATCAATTTAATACCATAGACTAATATATTGGATTAGTGACAAAGCTTGAGAAATTAGGTCATTTAGGGAGATTTGGCTAGGTAGGCTTAAAATAGGGATTGTTGGATTGGATTTTTTGCTCATGGTCTTACTCAGTTGTTTTTCACATGAAATATGGACTTAGAAACAGTCTTTTTGAACTTGCTTGGGTTTCATTTAACCTTATTTGGCCTTAAGGAGGCTTAGTTGATCTTTAGGATTAATAATAATAATAATAATAATGGGCTTTCTTTAATTTCCATAAGACTAAAGGAGAGGATAAGCTTCAACAATGAAATTCAATCTCAACCATCCATCTTGGGGCCAACCAACGGATAATATCAACTTCTAAATTTTATAAATAAGAGGCTTCTTATCTCACTTGATTTGTTAAAAACATTAGTAAGCTTGAGATAAATACCAAAGCTTTATTGAAATCACTCTAAAGAAGATCAAATGAGCAATTTTGTTAAGAACAATTTAAGAATGATTAAGAACATCAAGGTTGATCCACTATTACATGTAGTTGAGAAATCAAGTTTGCCTGTTCTTCCTCTAATGCCTCTTCTTAACAACGTCTCTTTATGTGTTATCAGCTCAAGACGTCTCTTAGGTCGATCGACATACCCTTTGCACATGATTAACCAGCAATAACAATCCAACCATACAACCTCTTCATCAAACACAATTTGGGCCATTCTAACATCGATCCCTTGTGTTTTGAGAATCATTTGATTGAATGACACATTCAAGTTATTCACAAGAGCATCACACCTAGCATGAAAGCTAAAATGAGACTTACACCAATAAGTTGGTGGAATATTTGACAACCATTGCCATGCTTCCTCACTAAAGTTTTTCATTGCATCAACTTCATTCTCCCATTCCTTCACTGTAATAGCATTTGTAATGGCCCACATTGCATCATTGAACTTCTGTCTTGCATCTTAAAATTCTCATATAAATGCTGGATACAATATTAGTGCTCACATGTGGGGAATAAAACCCCTAATGTATTGTCAAGTCCTTGTAAGATCAATTCAAAAGAAGTTGTTAGTATGTTAGAGTGATAAATGCATCTACTTATATGCCAAAAGTTAAAAACAAACAATATACATATCTATTGATTTCCGAAATAAACACAAGTCCAAGTACGATTGGGTCTCCTATATCATCCTTAAATATCTCTAAGAATCAATGCCAAGAATCTTCACATTTTGACTCAACTATTGCAATGGCAATAGGAAATAGGTTCGCATTTCCATCCCTACCAGTTGCAGTAAGCAAATGCCCATCATAAGGTCCTTTCCAAAAGCATCCATCTAATCTTGTCCAAGGACGACACCTATTGAGAAACCCAATCTTTTGTACCCTACATTGTATATAGATCCTTTTGAATATGGGTGAGGACCCCTTCATGGGTGAATCACATTCAACTTTGACTTGACTCCCTTCATCTCATGCACGATAAGCTATATGGGTAGGTATATCTATAGCTATATGCCTTATAAGATGGCGCTAAATTTCACTTACCTACCATTTTGGCCTATTATATCCAAATTTGGCTAAGTACTTCTGTACTAAGAAAGTAGACGTAATATGTTTCTCAGTAAAAGCCCATGGACAAGTGCATTTTGAGTGGAATGTTTTCACTCGAACTATCTCTTCATCATTTAACTTTGACTAGCATAGTGCAAATCTATATTTAATGATATTTCTGGATGCATATCTAATAAGACACTGTTTAAATATTTACGTTTGGATACTTCATTTCCAACATAACTCTAAGGCACTTTTCATCAATATCAACATAATACTCAACATATCTTTCCCTTTCGTTGTCTTCATCAAAATCAACCAAGCTATACAAATGTCATCAAGGGGATTCTCCTCTTATTCACCTCCCCCTATCATTACTTTTGTAACTTCATTGCCATTAACTGGTACTCTATTATCGTCTTCATCATCTTTTGATGGCATGGAAAAAACTTCATAATCTTCACCATCACCCACATTCTCATCCTTTAATGGTCCAATATTGGGTTCACTACCCATCCCCACTTGCTCCAAAGGTACTACATTTAGTACAAGAAGATTTACAACATCTGTTGCCAATGATTCCTTATCTACACATGGGTTTACTGTGTAAACCACCCCTATAGCATAGTGTAAGTCTAACATTGCAAGCACATTGGCATCATTCTAAATGGACTTAAGTCTACTATCTAATAATTACCTTGGCACCATGTAATAAATGAAGAAACTTTGTGATTCACCCAAGTCGTCAACAATATTCTCAATCTTTAACCAACCAATCTTATCAAGATCAATGTTATCTCTTGTCTCAATTGATCCCTTATCATACAGACGAACGTCCCTTTTGATTAATCTTTTGCTATAGTGAAATTTGAACTCATTTACCATGGAATCACCATGGCTGTTGAGATCATAAAGGCTATAATATATATATATATATATATATATATATATAAAATAATTAATGAGAGGTTAACACATATATATTGCATCATTGGAAACATTTCATGAATAATAACTAAAGAAACTAAACTTAAGCATTACCCTTAATCTGAATTATGTGATAATAAATAATTACTTAGAAGCATGAGCTTAAAAAAATGATTCTCTTTCATCATTTAAAAAACAAAGCATTACCTATCTATTGAAGCAAACTATGTGCTAAATATATAGTTTGTGAAGGAGTGCTCTTAATACTATTAATACCAATTAGCAAGTTTTCGCATCTAAAAAACCTTTGTTTTTCTTTATACTCAACATATGATAAGAGGTAAAAAATTAGATATAAAAAAAAACCTTATTTTTTTTTCTTCATTTCTATTGTATAAGCTTTGTCATGAGATGTTTTCACCACCTATCTCCTAATGTTTCCATAATAACTAGCATTGAGATAATAGGTTATATTTTCATCTTTTGTATCCTAAATGCAAAATAGTGCCTCAACATGCTGCTAAGAATATCAATTCATTGAACTACAAGCTTTTATATATCCCAACAGATTCCTTCTTAGACTATTCATTACATATACTTTATATGCAAAACATTAAATTGATCAATTTAGTAAAATTTTAGTAAGAGGGATATGTACACTATTGTACAATAGCTGTGAAGACAAGGTAAATACTAATTACATATTTTTATCAAGTTATTACCTTGTGTTTAGGGCTTTGATCTTCAATTCAACTTGCAATGGCTACAACTATTAGGGTACTGAAGGCCTCTCGCTCTATATTTCAGGAACTATTGGATATTTGGGAACACAATATAGGACTGCAAAGAAGAGATAGAGAGAGGAGAGAAATTATTAAAGAAGCAGTACAATTACAAGCATCTACACTGTACAATAATAGGAGTAGACACAAGTTATTACCTTTAGTATTTTGGGGCTTCAACCTTCAATTGAGCTTGCAATGGTTAGAACTACCACAGAGCTGAAACCTTCGCACTCCATTGCGTACTACCATCAAACGTGAACAAATGACATAATGAGGATTTTGATAAGGTGATTAGGATTTCAAAGAGGAACTTTTTTCTTGAGGTTTGGAAGATGAATTTAGGATTAGTGAGTTGAAGATGAATTTAGGATTAGGGTTTATTAGGTTTCAAAGATGAATATGGATTGAAGGATTTGGAATCCTGCTTGGAGCCTAAGATTAAGTGTTGAGGTTGATTTTCTTATTTTGAGGTTCACTACTTTAGTCACGTTTTTAATTTCAACGACATGTCTTAGTGTGTTCTTACAAGAAATGTGAGAGGCACATGACCATACTAATAAGAAATTGGATGGAACATAACGGAATTATACTCGAGTTAATTATTTATCCAATAAAATAAAATAAAATAAAATAACAAAGGTCATGTATTTGTATTTAACTCTACATACTCTCTCTCTCTCTCTCTCTCTCTCTCTCTCTCTCTCTATATATATATATATATATATATATTGTTGAGTGTGACTGTAGTCATGAATACCCCTATGTTGCTTGATCAACCTAAATGACATGATTAATAAATGGTTGCATGCAACTTTGCATTGAGTGCATATGATTTATGTAATTGCTTAATATGTGCATATACTTTTGATACTCATGTGTAGGGTAATAACTCATCCTTTGGAAACTCCTTTCTTTTTTAGTCTAAGTATAGATGGTTATATAGCTTATGATGATTTAGCCCTACAATATGTTAAGTAGGAGGATAATATTAAATACCTTTACTTCTATAATGATTAGTAGGTTGAGATGTGTGTAGCTAGTTTGGTTTGATTTTGGAGATCAAATTCCTTTGTGGTTAGTTATGATTCTTTATATATTAGAGAGAGACCGTGATAGCTTGGTCTCTAATAGTATCTGATGGGTTGTTGTTGTGGTAGGACTATATGTAGACTATAGTATTTTAATTGATGTTGCTACCAGCTATTATTAGATGTAGTTGGTTCCTATCAATATTAGATTTTACTTTGTGGTTATAGAGAGTATTATATTACTTTGTTCAAACATGTTGTTGATGATAATATATGTGAGTTTGGCAAATTAAGTAGGTGTTTGAGGATTTTTAAACAAGTTAAGAGTCTTAGTATGTTATTACTTTATATTGAAATGTGGTGAGTTATGATGTCTTAGGTTCTAGGACAATACAATTAAACTACAATCATCTAATCTACATTCCAAGTAGACAAATATGTTACCCTAAACTCTTTGTTGCGAGCATGTATCATCTTATCTACATTCTGAGTGGCTAAATATGTTACCCTAAACTCCTTATTACGGGCATGTATCACGTATGACTTAGTTGAACAAACTTTTATAATAATATATTAATTTTTTATTTGGACACACACATATATATATATATATATATATATATATACGATTGATAGAGATAAGGTGGATAATAGAATATTCAGAACCGAAAATATTTATCATCCCAAGTTCTAAATTCACGGACACACACCTATGGATTTTTCCTTGTTTTGTCTCATCACGAACTTTTATCCCGACGAGTGTAGCCAAATCGTGTAACTCATGTTACGATCCGTTCTTTTCTTTTCTTTTCTTTTTTTCAGAATTTTTGCCCTCAACAAGCGGCACCCATGGACGAGCTCCTGTTCTAAAAGGGAATATTTGTTTCATTACGTTCACTGGGTTTTATTGAGGAAACAAAATTCTTGTAAAATGTTTGCGAAAATCCATTGGTTTTTGTCTTCTTCTATCTCCCGATAATCTCTAGAGCTTAAGGAAATGATTGGTTCTGTTGTGAACATTGGTGGGAGACGGCTATTTTCTGTCATTTTATTATATTATTTATTTTATATAATCACGTGGACTAATAAGATTGCTCTACGGGTAAGTGATTATGTGACTCTTCACGTGGTAGTCAGTCACCTCCTTGGTTAATTTTTTTTTTTCTGTTTTTTTTTTTTTTTTTTAATTCTGATTTTTTTTTTATTTTTTAATTTACCAAAATTATATGTATATGTACATATATGTATATTATAATATATTTTTAATTTTTTATTTGAATTTTCCTTACTATATATTTTTTATTTTTTAATTTTTTTCTAAACTTTTACTATTTTTTTATTATTTTACTTATTTTATAAAATATTTTATTACATTATTTGTTCAATAAAAAAGTAAACCATTAATATGTACCATGTGGTACAAATAGACAAAAAACTTAACATCTGTCGTGATCCTAAAGGGAGTATAGTATGATTGCCTAAAATTTTTATATTACGTATACACTCGTAATATAAAAACCATTTTGCAAGTTAGAAATTGTGAAACTCTAAACTATTAGTCACTAAGGTTTTCAATTCTAATGAATTATCTTACTATAAATATAAGTGATTATGGTTATAGATATCCGATAAGTCGTAATCCATTAAAACTGCAAAGAATTGGTATCTCCTACCAAATGTTAAGATAAGGTAAAACAACTTACTAATTTATAAGAAATACTACATAATCTTATCATAAGAATATACTTTATATAAATTATTTCTGTACTGCTATATACCTTTCAATTAACCCTAACATGGCCAATCTATCTCCAATTTATACTATACTCTCAAGCTTATCATAATCCTTACTTACAAGAAACTTGAAAAAGAAACAATAAGCGAATGAGCAAACTATGGCTTAGTGAATTCGTTCCTCACAACTACTGATTAATTAAGTTATCAAACAAATATTGTTAGCATACATATAAGCTATCTACATACGAAATGAATATAAGTGCGATGAATGCAGGCACGATGAATGTAGGCAACACATTTATAAGAGTTCGGAACTATGGAAGGTATAGAGTTACGTCGTCTATATGTCGATTTTCCTCCGTATTTATCCATACGAAACACCTCACCTTAACCGCATGAGGCTACCTAGGTGTATAGTCCTACCAAACATTACTTGACTATTATCTTAGTTTGAGAATCAACAATCAATATAGGTAAACCCCAACTAGGGCTACCTACCAAACATATCAAAGGTTCTTCGAGCAAAATAGCAAGTTCATCTTGCCATTAACAAACATCCAAGGCCCCACGAGTATAAATATATGAGTCTTCTCGCAAACGATTGGAGATATTATGCTAGCTTTGTCTTAACAATGAAGACATCATTTATGGATTTACGAACCTTTTCAGAAATCATTTTAAAATATATTTAAAATAGGAAAAACGTTTACCAAAACACTTTTCTAAAAAATTTGCAAAGCTAATGCTCTTCATTAGCATATCAATTGGATCATAGACATGCAACAATTATAATTAGTTTCTTTAGTCGAATAGTTACATTTATGAGTTTCAAAAAGTGATCACACGAATAATAACACACAAAGTAATAAGTTATTCAACAAACAATCAATGTCAATCCTCAAGCAGTATACAAATAACAGACAACAAACAGATAGTACATCATAAGAACTCCCTCACTTGGGTTATGCTCACTTTCTTGACTTTTGAGAATTCCTGAACTTGATAATTGAGTACTTAAAAGATAAGAAAGATTATAGGTGTTCTGAAAAACTAGGTTTCCCTATTAACTAAATATATATCATTATTAGTTTAGTTTTTCATTATAACCTAAGAATAGTTAAACATAGTTTTACTTAAATGTTTTACTTAAATATTTTACTTACTTTTCTCGGTTTATCTTAAATTTTCAATCGCGTATAACTTTTCGTTCTAGTTCGGATTTTTATGAACTTATAATCCGTTTTAAATGTTATAACTCGCAGTTTTGATCGTGATATAAAAATATCACAAAGTTCATTATTTTAACTTAAAAAGTTATAAAATATCAATTTAAGTTTTTTCTTAATATATTTACGATTTAATAATTATTTAAATTGTATAATTGATAATTTTCTTATTTTAAGCCTATTTTACTACAATTACCTATTTTCACTTATTTTTGAGATTTTAGAGTTACAAATTCAAAATTTTCCACTTTATTATTTTTATACATAATAATAATAATATTATTATTATGTAAATTACGAAAATTAATTATTTTATTATAAATAGTGACGTGGCACGTAAGGGTATCACGTGTCCAGCTTGCACCTTTTTTTGAATTTTTCATTATTTTCTATTTTACGATATAATTATATATATAAATACTTATGATTATATTTATTCAAATCTTTCGATTTACTTAATTATTAAAATTTTTCTCCAAATTACAGTATTCTTATATATATTTATTATCTTACTTTATTTATTAAATTATTATTATAGTATATTGTATATACTATTTAAGTATACTAGTATTTTTATGCATGTGTTACTATTCATATACGTACATTTATACGTATACTATACATTATATATTAAATTATTCAAACTTTACTTATACATTATTTATAAGTATATTACATACTTATTTATACTTTATATACTTATGTACGTATATGGTCATACTATATACGTATATATATATACTAAAATACAAATATTATTAATAATATGTATACTTATTATTTTATACATATACACACACACACACACATACACATATATATATATATATGGAAAATATGAAATATGTATATATCCATATGTATACATATATATACGGAATTACATAATATATGTAGATACATATCACATACTAAAATAAATATTATGTACATATACACCTTTGTATATATTTATGCATATATATACATAATTAATTAAGTAAAATACTAAATATATATACATGTATATAAAAGAAATATTTAGTATACATACATATTATACTTACGAAAAATACTATCTACATATACACACACCTCTATATATATATATATATATTCATGTGTACATACATATATATATATATCAATACCTAAATAGTGAAAATACTAAATACATACCATACGTACATATACATATACCGTAAGTTATACATAATAATACATATATACATGCCTACATACATATGTTTATATACAAATAGAGAAAATACTTAATTCCTATAAATATATATATTTATGCATATACATATGTACATTTAGTTAATTAAATAAATAAACACTTAGTATACATGTATATACTATATAATATATATGTATAAGTAAAATAAATAATCTTACTTAATTGGTTTAATAATTTAGAACAATATTTTCTCCTTCGTCTCCTTCTTCTCTTTCTTGTTCTTGTTTTTTGGTTTTCTTTTCCTTGTTCGATTGGTGTGTATGTGTTCTTGCTTTGCTTTTTTTTTTTTTTCTGATTTTAATTCAAATCTTTAGCTCCAAAGGTGAATGACAAAGGAATAAGAAATATAAAACAATTTGCAAATTTTTGCATTAATTGAGATGAGACAATCTTATAATTAGTTTTGATATTTTGCCTCTAATTGTAACACTTGGAGGAGAATTATATCACATGGGCTGTTACTGTTGTTGTGCTGGAAATTCACGTAGAGGAGAGAGAATAATTGGGAAGAAAGAAAAAGAAAGAAAAAGGGAAGAAAAAGAAAAATAATTAAATGTAATTTTTCCAAACGTAAAAATAATAAAAATAACATTTATAAATTAATTTTGAAATTTTATGAAAATTTATCAATTTAAGTGATACCTGTTATAATTATAATTTTTATGAGTTATTTTAACGTTTTTGTTAAAAGTTTTATACGATTACGTGATTTAGTTGATAATTGTAATCGATGACAATTATATCACTATTAAGTGATATTTAATCATTTTATAAGGTTAAAGTTATAGTTTTAAGGTTTTAATCAAATTCGAATTCGATTTTGAGTAATTACGCGTATATCGGATTTAGGGTTTTTGTATACGATTTAGGTTTTGAGTAAAATTTTGAGATTTTTTTTTTCTTAGTATTAGGTTCAAGTTTAAAACTTTAATTAGTTTTAAATTTACCGATTTAAGGTAATTACATATAATATTTAAATTGATTCGTTACCTAAAATGTACAACATCTCTAACAGAAATCGTTATTTAATAGTGCTTGTAAACATGAAAGGAAATGTTTAAAACTCAAATAAAAAATGTGTAAAAGGTTGAGTTCTAAATTTATGCTTTTTTTTTTCCTTATTTTTTTTTTATTTAAGTTTTTGTTCTAAATTTTGTCCTCAACGAATTCATCTTCTAGAAGGGAATATTTGTTTGATTACATTCACTGGGTTTTATCGTGCGGAAACAAAGTATCTTGTAAAATGTTTGCTAAAGCCTATTGGTTTTTGTTATCTTATATTTACTCAATAATCTCTAGAGATTTGAGGAAATTATCGGTTCTATTGTCAATTTTGGTGGGAGACGGCTATCCTAGCCTGTGGTGGACTTTAATTTCTTATATTCAATTCGCACCTCTATTCATATAGTTTTCGGTTGCATACTTTATGTAGAAATAAGAAATTAAAATAAAAGGTTAAAGCTCTCATTGCATTTTGATTATACATGACAAGATATAATTAAATATGACATAAACATGGAGACAAATTCCTTTTCTAGAAATAAAACATAATCATTTTTTCCGGTTGTCAATTCGTGTTAATGCATCATATAATGATATAATGTATAAAAGTCTACTCTGAATTGTATTTAAAAGCCTGAATTGTTACTCAGGTTCATTTATCTATCATGTCTATAAATTGTATCCGAGTCAAACCCATTGAACCTAACTAGTAGTGCAAACGCTTAGTTTACTGGACGCACTTCCATTTTGGGAATAAAAGCAATCATACCAAACTTCATCAAATTCACAGAAAAAGCAGGGATAAACAGCCAAAGAATGCTAGACGAACAAACTTATTCGGCATCCTGCTTATTTAAATTCAAAGGAACAATGCTCTGTAGTTTTTCACATTCTGTATGCGTAGGACATATTCAATTCCTTAACAATCTAAGCAAGAGACTAAAAGCCCACAAGTTTCACGAGCAATTTCAGCCAAAACTCAAGCATCAGCGAACCTGCAACAAAAGTAAATCTCGTTCATGCAATTCATCCAAATAATAGTTGGTAAATACTATGAAAAAGTTTGAAGTAATGAAAAAGAGCAAACAGAAAGAGGTTTTACCCAAGCTCGGAAAGTTTCAAATGAGCTTCTGCATAATCTGCAAAGAAAGCATCTTCGTCCTGAAAAAGTAATAGCAAACAAAATTGGTATCTGCCTATGAGAAAATAGCATAAAGTAGATATGATAGGCATTAAATTTTTTTCAATCATCATAAGTTAAGGGGAAAACAAGATACACACAGCAGCGTATTTCTCAACAAAAGAGCGAAATGTGGGGTCCCCAAGTAAAGCCTTGTCAGTGGATAGTTTCAGAAGGCCTTCCTTATCACCACTCAACAACTCCCTGGTCATGGATAATGGATTAAAAAAAAAAAAAAAAAAAAAAGGAATTGAGAACATTTACATCATTTTAAAGTTTGCTGTAATGTCAAAAAAATACCTGAAATAATGGTACGAGGAAAGAGAAATAAACGAACTCACTTGAAGTAGGAATTATCAAATATGAGAGGGTTAGTAGTCCATGGGCCCTCGAACCCGGACCTTTCTTTGTGGCACCTTCCCTACAGTAATTATTCAAAATTATAATCAATGATGCTCATGATAAAAGGAAATCTCTCATCCAGTTAAGAACTTTAAGCCAAGATGGGTAGGAAGTCTAAGGTGGGAATAGATGTTCTTGGAGCTGCAAACATACCAGGGTGTGGCCGCCAGATAGAGCAACAATGTCCTTGTCGGATAAGCCCATTTGACTGCAGAATACATCTCTTAAGTGGCCACAGCCTGCAAAATTAATGCAAGATTATTCATGAATTGACATAAAATTCAGAATATGGAAAGGGCACATGTTGTCGGGTCAAGAAATTTGAGAAGAAAGCTAACCCTGAGTAGCATCAGGTAGACGGCCTTCGGGGGGTGATGTTGGCTTGTCCTGTGATTGCAGCATATAATCGTATTGTTAGATTTCGAGATTTATGAATGGAAAGCAACTTTGTAGCTTTTTCCTTTTGGTAACTATAAAAAGGAGCAACTGTAATAAAAATGTTATAAGGTACAACATTGACAGCATGATGAAACTTTGCTTCCTCAAAGTGGAAAACAATAATGGCGTGCACAAAATAATCCAATGGCAAGGAGGTATCAGCATAGCAGCATCTATACTTTGCACAATCTATCAAATTTAACTAACAATTGAGAAAAAATTGGAAGGAAACAATTAGATAATTTAATTTCAATGAGCCGGGGAGCTAAAAAGATTATGAGATAAATAAAGCCACAGTGTATCTACTGTATATGAAGACTCACAAGACCATTCCTAATGTCAAGGTAAATCAATTTTGTATTGTAACATGGACCCAGAAATAGGCAGATGCAGGGTTTCATAGGTTGAAACAAAATCAACATAACACTATATAGGGAGGATAAGAATCATGAACTTTTAAATGTATAATACCATGCTTTCAAAGCAGAAACAAGAATTTGGCCCCAAATAAAATAAAAATAAAAAATAAAGAAGAAACAAGAAAAATCACAAGAAAAGAATCCTATTTCTAAATTTATGTCACCTATTAAACAAAATATGAAAAAAGATAAAGATACCTTAAACACTGATAGCACTCACCTCTCTACCAGGGTGAAAAGGAATTCCTGGTCCACCGGTAACTTCAACAGCAACAACTCCAGCCAACTAAACCAAAATAGGGTCATTTACAACTCAAATAGTCATCAATAAACCAACATGTGAAAAGAACTCTTTTTTGATCCGGAACTCTGAAACCACTTCCAGCTTGAAACAACACACGCAATTTAGCAATCTAGAACTAACATTTGACCATGTGAGAACATACCTGATAGAAATCGGCATAAGTGAGGATAGGGAATTGCTCCTTGATTGGTGCTAAAAGTCTTACTGCTATATCAAGACCATTATTAGCTCCATGAGCTAGCTCTTCTGAATTCCTTATCGTTCCAAATGGACCTCCAGTCTTTGTCTTACAATCAAAGGTACCAGCAGAATGCCACCTACACATTTGAATCTTACAAAATAAATAATACTATTGATGCATATAATGAAAGCAGATTTTTCTCAACTGGTGAAGAAATTACGCAATCCGGAGCATGATTGGAGCACAATGCTTCTCCGCAATATGACCTCTAAGCTTTCTCCTGCATTTCTCAACAGCCTTCTTGTACTCTTCACTCACAGTTGGATAAGATTTCCCCATGACTGTGTTATAAGTTTGGTCCTGACTAATTGTAACACAGATCAAAAATCTCTCAACAAACAATTGAAATTAACAAAGTCATTTGACGTTCACATCCACTTCTATTTTCACATAAACTCAAACAGTTTCAAAAGTCTGTACCTAAAAATGAAGGGTAATCTTCCCATAAGTGAAATGATCACATTGGAAAGATTACAACATTCTACAGTTCAGCAATCTCTCGAGAAGAAATCAAATAAGCAACAAACTTTCATGCAAACTTAATATTGACATATAAAACCTCTGCGATTTTGACATGTAGTCATTCAAACAAATTCAATTTTCACTACCTAAATATAAACTATCTATGCATGTTCAAGTGAATATAAATATCACATTCCGAAAGGGTAAATTAGCAATCACTCAACAAGAAATTAATTCAAAGAACACAGTTTCTTGAAAGCTAAACATGAATAAGAGAACGTCCTCTTCAATTTCAACCTACAGTCATTAAACAGTTTCAAGCTTATCATAGACACAAATCATCTTAAACACTGTAAACAAAATGATAAAATCAGAAAGATCACATAATTTCTTACATCAAACAAAATCTCAACTAGAAATCAAACTACATTTTGCAATCTAATGCAAATAAAGATCATCAAGTTCATCATCTTCATTTCAAAATTCTCAGTCCAAATATGGACAGCCACGTGCATCTTCTTGTATATAAACTATCATATAAGAAAAACTACAACAGTTCACAGATCAGCAAGTTCTCGATAAGAACCCAAAGAAAGAAAGAAAGAAAGAAAGAAAAGAAAAAGAAGAGAAAGGCAAAGATCACAACATTTCTTACATTAACAATATCTCAATTAGGAATCAAATAAAATCAAAATCTCACACAATAAAAAATCATCAAGTGCAAAATCTCTATATCAAAGTTCTCAGTTTAAATAAGAACAGTCACATGCATCTTCATGCATGCAAATTATCACATAAGAAAGTCTACGAGTAGTTCACTGAACAAATTCTCAATGAGAAATCATCACTAACACTGCTGTTACGAGAAATCATAACGAACACTGCAGTTTCATGCAAAAAATGAATGATTAAATAAAACCAGTCGTGCACATCATTTCAACATATACTCGCTC
This sequence comes from Lumnitzera racemosa, assembly GCA_024138005.1. Taxonomy (NCBI): domain Eukaryota; kingdom Viridiplantae; phylum Streptophyta; class Magnoliopsida; order Myrtales; family Combretaceae; genus Lumnitzera; species Lumnitzera racemosa. Next base: position 13,316,109 of record JAMXBC010000008.1, on the reverse strand, counting down.
AAAAAAAATTTCAAGATTTCAGTCTAAACACGGATAATCACATGCATGTTCATGTAGATAGGAATATATCACAACATTTCACAGATCAACAAGAGACAAAGCCCAGGACGCCGTTTTATGAAAAACAACGATCAATATGCGATGACATGTAGATAAAACGATATCATTTGAACGACAATGAAGAGAACTACGAGTAGGGTAAGCTTCATTGCAGAGTTACCTTAGAAGTGGATGAGAAAGGAAAGTGATTAAAAACCCTAGCTCGTGCTCGAGAATGACACAGGTAGTGCACGAGCTTGATAGATGGAGAAGGTGTGAATTTATAGGTGAAAGAGTAGAGCGAAGGTTTCGATAGGCTGAACGAGTTTTGAACTTTTAATCCAGGCCCTTGGATTTATGTCGTTCAAAAATAGGCGGATCAAATGATGTGTTACGCTGACAAAGTCCAATTTTAATTGATAATTTATTTACTATTCATTTAAGTCTAAATAATTAATAATATAATTAGTTTAGTAATATAAATTTAATAAATATTAAATTAATAATACGATAGAAAATAATATCGATTCTATAAAACTAGTGGACTTGACTTAAAAAAAAAGTCCCCGAAAGGTGATTATCTTGGTGCACATAATTATTGTTAAGGATGATTCGCTCTTGGCACTTTCGGTGCCCATGAAAGTATATTATTAAATCACGAATTTATTAAATCTTTAACATATTATATACGAGGTACATGCCTCTTAAGGAAAATCTCTTATAGATGGAAAATAATATTTTAAGAATAATACGTTTTCATGTATTTGAATGATTTAATAAATGTATTGAACAGAGTTTTTGCTATTTGGTATGAATTTTATTTAAAGTATAGTAATAATTAAATAAAGTATCATCATTGTGCTATCATGAATATATTACAAGTTTTATGTAAAAGTATAATATGTAGATTAAATCTTGACGTTCAATGCTGCAACCACTTGGCCTATATTTAAAAATTCAATCAATAGGTGTTTTAGGTTATTTTTTTCATTACTATTGCTATATAGGGATGAGTGGTAATCTTATTGTATATAGTACTTATCTAGACTTAGTTTGATTAGAAAGGTTTCAAGTGAATACTTAAGATTATATGATAAGTTTTGAATAATTATTAATCAAAACCTGTACCTATAGAGTTGGGTACAAGTATAAATATGAGGTAAAAGTACTTAATACCCATCCTAAAACTTGTATTGTGAAACATATATGTTACGGGTTCCAAGGTATTGTATACACCATATTTTTATTCTCTTTTTATTTTAAAATTTGTAAAATAAGGTAAGGGGTCTTAATTTAAGAAAAACACACACAAAAAAAAAGAGAGAAAAATACACAAAAAATAGAAAATTTAAAAGATATAAAATTTTTAGAAGCAATATAATTTTTAGACATAACGGGCATAATGGTTTCAAGTCACTTGAAATTTTTAGATGAAACCATTAAATTAAATTTATAGGGTTAGTTAATTATAAATTAGCATAGCTTGTTTTTATTTACTTAATTTGGTAATTTATTGATTTTTTTATTAATTATTATAAATTAGAAAAAAAAATTTTAAAAAAGAGAAAGAGTAAGAGAAAGAAGAAAGAAAAATGGAAAAAAAAAGAGAAAAAAGCCTAGTTTCATTTTATTTATTTATTTTTATGTTTTAGTCAAAATAAAAAAGATAAAAATTAATAAGATAAAAGATAAAAATAAATAATTAATAAAATTATTTTATCACCTAGAAAAACCTTTTCCCAAAATAATAATGAATCAATCCTTTTAAATTTAGGATGTTTTAGAATTTTTCTGAAAAAAATTAACACCAATTTAGAACCCTTCCCTAGAATTTTTCTTAAGCAACATGAAATGGCTATAAGATGTAAACTCAGCCACTTTTCAATTTTAAAAATAAATTAACTCGCTAATGTTTTTGGAAATGAACTATGAAAAGTTTGATCCCTAATAAAGGATATGTAAGCACTTACGGGGCAACTAAAAATAAGGAAACCTTTTTATTTTCTATTTTTGTAAATATTTTCGTTTTGTTATATTTGTGCAAATGAATTGATTTTAATCGTAAGTTAAGTTTAGAACTAGTGATTGAATTTTGTTTTAAAAAGGGTAATTTTGAAAGGTGAATCTAAATTCCAAAAGTTAAAAAGTGGTACTTGTTAATGGTATAATTAGATAACCTTTAGATCCAAAATCTCTAGTTTTCAAAACTTTTTTATTAATTTTTTTAATTAATATAGATTAAAATTAATCAATCCAATTGGTTTTAACCTAAACCTTTTTCTTAACTTTAGTCGGGTGCCGACTCTAAATATTTTCAAAACACATTTAAAAATCAAGTTTTTCTTAACTTGTAGTAAAAGGTTAGTATTAAACAGATTAGGATTTAACATTAGTCGGGTTAAGAAAAATAATAAAAAACTAGAAAAAAAAACAGGCTTAATAGGTATCTTATACTTACCTTATAATAATAATTAAATAAAATTAATAAATAAAAAAATACCATTTCATTTATATTAGCTTAACAAAATAACAAAACACAACCAATGAGTTTCCTAGACTAAACTTGATGCCCTTATGTCAATCTTTTCCTCCTTGATCTTTTTTTAATTGCATTTTATTTTCACTTTATTTTCTTCATTTAATAAGTCCAACTTTACTAAAGTTAAAAGAGGAAGGATTTGCGTAAAGCCACCTAAATAAGATGTGTTATTAACTTAGTTCTTTTGATACAATAATTCTTTGCATTAGGTTTGAAAAAGATCTTGTATTAAATTTATATAAAGTTGTTTAAGTCAAGATTTAGTTAAGTTTAGTATTAATATCTTGTTACCTTATTCAAGATTAAGGTTTGTACTCAGTTTGAAAAAGATTTAGTCAATACGTTATGATTTAGTAATTATGATAGATGGAGGATCATTATGGATGTTGATTATAAATTAAGAGATTGTAATTTGTAATTTATAAATATTCTTATTGTCAAAATAAGTAAACTTCCTAAATAAACCTCATTTACAATTATTTATTTAGTATTTCAAGTCGAGATTAAGATTTCGCTTAAATTGATATGTTTGTATAATAATGATTGGTAATAAAAATGATCAAAAAGAAAAATAAATGAAAGAAATTGGAAGGAAAGAAAAATAAATAGAAACCTATCATATAAATTTATAAGAAAAAAAAATAAAGGTTGTATAGGTAATCTTGTTCGTACAATTTATAGGGTATAAAGTAGTTCTAAAGTGTTATAGCGTAGGATATGGGCAGTAAAGTTTGAAAACCTATACCTATAGGGTAGAGTACGGGTAGAGTCTCATACCCTACCTACCCTATACCTGCTTATCTTTATTGCTTTATATGTATAATTTATAGGTTAATTATAATAAAGAATGAATAGAAATCACTGCAAAATTTAGAAAGCTTGTGTAGAGTGGATTGAAAAACAATTTTCCATTTTAAAAAAGCATAAGTCATTTTCCTAAAAGACCTTAGGATTTTGTTAAAAAGAATATCTTTTCCCTTATAAAGGAAAATATTTTTTCTAACTAAACAACCATTTTTAGTCTTAATAAATAAAAGAAAATAAGAAAAATATTTTCTCTAAAATAAACGAGCAGCGAAAATATATGTTATGTTTATAAGAATATGAAAAATATGAATGCAAATTAGGATTTAATATGAAATACAAAGGTGAAATTGACTACAAATATGTGTTATGTTAAAAATATTAGCAAATATGGTATTTAAAATGTGCATGCATAAAAGAAAAAATAAAATAACTAAACTAATAAAAGAAATTATGAATTTTTTTTAGAAGTAAAATTAGTAGTGAAAATAATGGTTTGAAAAAGTGATTTAATATTCACAATAAAGAAGAGATTAATTCTACTTTTCCTCCTAATATTGGACATTAATATGATATAGGCTTTATATCCTTTTATTACAAACAACATTTCTATTAGCATGATTAGGACTAACAATATTATTAGAAAGATAATGGTAAAATTAAAATTTATTTTGCTTTCTAAGAATAAATAAATCTAACTTTAAAAGCATAGAAATGGTTGCAAAAAGTTTATAAATAACAAAAATATAAACGCAATTTTATTTCTCATTATGGGGGTATTATGAAAAACAAAATGTCGAGCCCTATTTTGATTCCCTTAATTTAACCTATATTAAGCCCAGCTTACTTAATATAAATTAATCGACATTAAACTAAGGAAAAGAAAAAAATAAAATAAAAAAAAATGGAGTCGCCAACTAGAAAAAAAAAATTATAAAATTAGAGTTTTTAAGTAAAAAAAACCCTAATTTGACCACTAGTTTGCGAATATTCTAAAAAAGTTAATTTTTAAAAAATTGAACTAGAAAACTGGGTTCGGGAACTACCTTATTAAGATTAAGTCACCATATGAAAATAAAAAAAAAAATTGATGGGCTTTATTTTTTATAATTTTTATAAAAATATTAAAAGTATACTTAAGTTCACAAAATGTAACTAAAAATGATTTTTTATTACAAATTTATAAGAAAAAAGGAAAATTTTTTTTTCGATTGCCTCGAAGGTGCCTACGTACTTGCTAATCAAGATTAAACCGGTCGTAGTTCTTTTTTTTTTTATAAAATTTTTAGTGAGTGGGTCATTTTTATATTGAAAACTGAGTTAAGCTTATGGTTTTTATCAATTTATTATTTTAAGAAAACAAACCTAAAAAAAATCTAATTTTTCTGAATTAAATAAAAAAAAACCCTTAACTAACCGAATCTTTTTGAAAAAAACTCAATTTAAGATATTTCATTTTTCAAAACCACTATATGTCAAAATATATATTTTTATTAAAAAAGATGATTAAAAAAAACTTAATTAAACTAAGTCTTATTGGAAAATAAAAAATTTGCAGTAGGAATAAACAATAATAAATAAAAAAACCTACACTTAAACACAAAAATAGTTAATAAAAAACTAATAAAGTAAATTAATAAAAATTAATGAAAATTTACCTAGTATCAGATCGTGTCGGTGTTGGGCGGTGAACCGGAAGCTGCTGGGTGATAATGGGCGATGGATTGGGCACTATTGAGTGATGCTAGGCGTTGCTGGGCAACGTTGGGCGATGGATTGGGCATTGTTGGGTGACTTTAGACAATGGACTAGGCGCTGTTGGGAAACGCTAGGCGATACTAAGCAGTGGATTAGGCGCTATTAGGCAATGTTAGGCGACACTAAGCGATGGACTAGGCACTGCTAGGCGATGCTGGGCGATGGAGTAAGTGTTGTTGGGCGATGCTGGGTGGTGGACTAGGCACTGCTGCGCGATGCTGAGTGATAGACTAACGGTGACTGTAGTTATTGTGTGGTAGTGCTAGGGTGGTACTATGTAGTGTTGCGTGGTGGTTATGTAGAGGCGCAGTGATGTTTGTGTGGTGTTTAAGATAAGAGTGTGATAAAAAAAAAAACACCATCATTGAATCCCTAGTCAATGTGCTATTTATAAGCTTCAAATCGAATTTTTTGTATCGAAATATGAAACATTTGATTGCAATTCTTCCAAGATTTACCCTAACTTTTAAAAACTTTAGTTATTTTGTACTTTTCTTTTGTAGGTCTAACTCGATCTAATTTAGCCTAATAATTCCTCAATTTGATTTAAGTTTTCAAATTAGACAAATTAATTAATTTAGCCCATCTTGCTACTTGATCTAACAACTAAACTTTATCTTGCTACGAGTTGACTCATGACTTAACTTGCTATGACCTAACCTAATTTTCTTCTTTCTTCTTTTCTACTTTTTATTTTTATTTTTATTTTATTTTTTTATTTTTTATTAACTTAGCTCAATTAATTGAAATAAAAAAAAATCGGTAAAAATGAGGTATCTAATAAAGTATAAAATTACAATAGAGTAAATGTTATGACTAAAATTTTAAACAAAAAGGTTGGTGACCATCATAAGAAAGACTAAAAACTATAATTTTAGAAGAAAATAAACAAAATAGACTTTAATTTCCAAATAATATCTAAGTCATCATGCAAAAATTGCACCCCGTTAGGTTAAGATCGATGATGGTCAACAAAAATCACTTTCAAATGAAAGATATATCTTTTAGATACATAATTAAAAAAAAATTCCAACATATTGTAATTATTTTTTAACACTATATTTGCATGAATTTGTTAAGTATATGGTGTAATTAGTATTATGTAATTGTATGCTGAATATATTATATATTGATTACATATGATTATTAACTTTTTATTATATCTATATATTACATGAAATAAAAGAGTTGTATTATATTGAATAATCTTTTCCTTATAATATTTAATTTATGCAAGAACTTGAATCTGTTTCATATTTTATATTTTCTACTAATATGAATACTACTAATATTTAAGAATTAACTATGTTATGTTCTTACTTCTTTGTAAAACTGTAAAACTTTCCATCTTAAATAACTTTTGATATCAAATTTTATATGCAATACAACAAAAAAATATTGGTACTCTTTACTATATTTTTATTTATAGTTTTATAATTGGATTTACTTAAATTATACTATTGATAGATAATTGTCAAGTCAACATTAAATTCTACCATTAATTGACATTAATCATCATAATTTAAACTTCTATAAAATTAAATGATGAATAAAACAAACATATATAAAAGAGAATATCTTTTAATAGTGAAAATATCTATAAGCATTTTATGAATTAAATGAATATCTATATATTATATGAAATGAAAGAATTGGATTATCCTATTAATTCATGCAATAAATATAACCATTTTCATATCGTGTATTTGTTCCTCTTTCGTTGATACATCATAATTTCTCTTTAATGCAATCAAAACTTTCCATCTCAAATAACATATAACATTTAACATTTCAATTTTGTTTATGCCCCTTCATTTTTTTTATGATGTGTAATAATAGGAGTATAAATTATTAGTAACTTTTATTCTACCTTTCCTTAAGTGTGGATTTCCTTAAATTTGACAATGTTCAAATCAAATTAACCTTAAACTTTGCTATTAATTAACATTGATAATAATCAAATAGAATTGTTATACTTAGCACTTGCACAAATTACTAAATAAATAGTTAAAAAAATTGTAATCGAAAAAAGATCAAACTAACAAAATTAAATTGAAAAACATAAGCAATTTACAAATTAAATGGTTGAAAATTGATATATAGTAGATGTATTAATGTCAAATATCATACAAAACTTATTATATATTATATATCTCTATTTAGTAGTGATTTGCTATACTCTATCATGTCATAATGAACATGTTAACAAATATACATAAGTAAATTGCTAAATATATCTATTTCATGTTCTACAATTTCATTTGTTATACTTTTGTCATCAATACATCTCTATTGCAATAAATTTCTATCTTTTTAATTGTAATAAAAAACTTTCTATCTCAAGATATTGATGATAAATAAATTTTGTTATTGTCTATTTATTTTTTTATGATGCTTAGTAGTTCAACTCTATACTATTAATGTAAATATATACTAATTACAATTAACATACAAAGTTTGTTACACTTTTTTATGATGAAGCATTATGGGACTTCAGGGATTTAACCTATGTTGAAGGAAGTAGCCATAGTGACTAGACTCGAGCTCAATAGAGATCTTTCATAGCTTCTTTTTCTTCCTTTCCCTTCTCCAATTTGTATAATTTTCTTTTTCTTTTTCTTTTTCTTTACTTTTTTTTGTCGTACTTGGGGCTAAGGTGCTAACCCCTATAGCCTTGTAAATACTTGATGAATGAATGAAGGTTTTTTTTTTCTTCAAGTTTCTCTGTTTACTTATATTTTAATTTTTTCCCCTTTTTTCTTTGTTGCCCATTTAGCTCAGTTGCCCATGCTCAACTAATGCACTTGAATGCTTAAGTGTTTAGGATATGAAATCTTGCCTAATGCTTGGCATGGTAGTTCTTTAACTAGGTTAGTTTAGACAAGGCGTTTGCTTATCAACCTTATATAGTACTTTGGTTATAAAGTACCCAAATGCGTTTGCATGGACTGGTGTACAAATTATGTCAATGTACTTAGTCTAATATTGTTAACCCTTTGGGTGTAAGTATCACCAAGGTGCTCGAGGCTAGGGACTTAAGTCAACCTTATTGCTTGGGAGTTTAAGGTTCCTAGATGTGAAGACCTTCTAAAGTGCCTAAGAGTCAAAGAGGTGTCTTAATTTGACAGTGCCTACGGTATTATGTAAAGATGATGTTCCGTGGAAAGTACTATGTATCATGTTAATAAATAAATATAGAGACATAGCGAATAAATGAATTTATTCATGCTTTATTCACCTATACTATGCAAAACTTCAATCTATGCAATAAATTCAAGTATCTGACCACCTAAAAGTATTCTAGGAGAAAAGAAAAAAAAAAGTAAATAAAAAGATTTTTCTTTTTTTTTCATTGTCTTTTCTTGCAAAAACTTTCATGACAAGTTGGGACGACAATGAATTATCATTCTGGAGGACCTTCAAACCGGATATAATCATACATAACTCCTTGGAATAGGCTTTGCGCTTCAACTTGTGTGAGAAAAATTGTGTTTCTTCCATTGCGAAGAAGAGCACTAGGTACATCAAATCCAAAGTACCTATACAAACCATGAATACCGTGTCTTGCTATGGCATTGTCCCAACCTACTCTGCCTGTGGAAAAGTGAGGATGAGGCCTCCTTTGATTATTGAACCGTATCTATGATGTTAAAAAAAAAAAATAGTTATACAATAGTAATAACTTGTTAAATACATGACAACATCTATGTCAAGAATATAAATGGAAAGAAGAAAATTCATTTCATCTAAGTCTATTATCATACCTGCAACTTTGCTAAAGTGGACGCTGCTAGTGCCAATTGGAGCTTATAAGTTCTATCCTCTCTTACATTTTCAATGTCAAAACTGATCTGCCATGTAGTTGGGGCAAATGTATGGTTTCCAATATTCCTTTAGAAACAAGGAAAAAACAAAGCTAGTTAGAAAATTTATTATATGTATTGTTATAGAGTGCAATTATCATTTAAAAATTTGACACATTTTAAGTACCTTGTGACTTGAGCATAAAACCAATCTTTACGATAATCACTAACTCCAACAGTATAAACAAGATCGGTTTTTGGAAAGAAATCAGCATAACGTACCCATAAGCCATATTGCCTAAAACTGAAAGAGAATAGAAAATTAGAAAATTTTAAGTATACAAATAGTTTTCATGCTAATTCAATATAATGAAACAAACCTTTCGTTTTTCAAATGGTCATAGAGCTTATTCCTCAAAGTTAGAAGTGGAGGTGGTATGTAAAATTCCGCAGCCTTACGATCTGGGACTCCTATCTCCCATAATGTTGGCCCATGTCTCGGTGGCTTATACACAAGTTGACCTAGTTTGTTTTCAACACCTATATGCAAGAAAACACCATATATATGTCATACGTGCTCATATATATACTCTTAGACATAATTTGGAAAAACATTGTATACTTTCTATTCACACATTTTACAAGAATATCCACATGATATATTGGGACATAAAGACCTATTCATGTTTTGGTTGTACCTTCTTTAACATTAACATTGGTCTCGTATTTGTAGTCTCCAATAATACCGGGCACCCATGCATATAAATTGTACTTTCCTGCTCGTACATTTTTGATTTTGAAATATCCATTATCATCCGCACGAGTCCAGAATTGATAACCCTAAAAGTAAGTTTTATAATAAGAACACAATAATCTAATTTTCCCTAAATAAACTAAGCAATACTGTACTAAAATTTGCAAAGGATGATAAGTTACTTTGGTTTCCTTTTGCCACGATCCTACTTCTCCAGGGGCCGCTAACCCAACAAATGCGGATTTTCCAGCTAAGTTTCTCTCGTTCAAGTACCTATACCATGTACATAAATCAAATATATTTTTAGTATTATTTGTCATTATGATATGAATAATCAAAGCATAAAGTAAGGGAAGTAAACCTGTCAAGGACGAGCAATTGACCAGCAACACTTCCACGTTTATTCGCCGAAGGGAAATCTTCCGAGTGGGTGAAATTGTAAGGCCAATTTTCAGTTTCTATCAACATCTAAAAGAAAACGAAGAGCAAATGAAGTTCGCTCCAGGACAAAAACATCTACAGTATTACCCTAAACCATTGTCAAACATATATGTTAATTATTACCTGGGCTTTAGCATCTTCCCAAAGTTTTCTAGTGTGATCTTTGGATGTGGCCGAGTTGAAATAGACAAAGATGGGACCAAAAACCTTCTTCCAGGGCTCGCCATTTCGAAATATTGTTCGAACATCTCTTCCAGCATAATGGTCGCTTAGAAATACCTATATTATGATAGTAGGGTAAGATGTAAGGAATTGATGTTAAAACCACACACATAATTACTTTTGGGAAATCTCTCTCTCTCTCTCTCTCTCTCTTCTCTTCTTTTTTTTTTTTTTTTTTTTTTTTTGTGAAGAAAAAACTCAACAATTCAAATACAATTGCTTACATTGAGCATGGTGGGGCCAACATGAGATGTAAGAATTTGTTTAACCGGTCCACATGTACGAAACTCATTACTCGGTGTGATCATCCAGAACCCTATAGGTGGATCATTACTTATCCACCCATGTATTTTATTATCCATATTTTCAATTGAATATTGATATTTATCATCTACCTGAAAGAAAAAAAATTAATGTAAAAATTGTTAACTTTAATTAACAGCAGTCGAAATGAAGAAGAAGCGTAAGATAACTTCTTCCAAACAAATAAATCACAAAATCTTAAGTGATAATTGAATTGATTTTAGTTGGTAGGAGCAAATTAGGCGAATACCTCTCCTTTTAAGTCAGAATTGGATGGATTTGTCAAAAGAACAGCTTCACGATAATTAAGTATTTGGCCTCTCTGACGATCCCATGCTGTCGGCATGACCCTTTGCCTTTGATCCGTAATGGCCATGTAGTGAAACCTAATTCAAAATGGTAATTAAAAGTAAAACACAATAAAGCATTCATGTTAAAATATTACGTGAATTATGTTCCGGTACATGAAGCCATCACATAGGTCTAATTATTCAATGTATAAAATATACGATATTGTTTAATTTAACTAATATAATCCCACAAACAATAGAATTACAGTTAAAAATCACATAGGAATACAGTAGAATATCTTAATTACTTACTTTTCCGTATTAACTTTGTAAACATTTCTTAATGAAGCCAAGTTAAAGTCCGGCCATCCTTGCGGCCTGTTGAAGATAGCATATGTATAGAAACCAGAGCTACCTCGCCGCATAATGAACCTATAGAAATAAAAGGATAGCACCTTAGGGAAAAGGCTTTAATAGTACTTCGACGCCATGTGTTTTAATTAATAGATGGTAAATATCAATTAAATTATGATGCATGAAAATATAAAGTTATTATCACGTAGGAAAATTTTTTTACAGTAGTTTCTTGATTATTGAAAATTTAACGTACCTCTTGTCTATATTTATTGGGATGAAGCCGGAGTTAGTATAATTGTCCCATACTCTAGAAAACGATAGTTCTATTAGATCATCATTTTTTGCTACAACTCTGTACGACATTTTTCCAGAGTCAATCCTGCAAAATAGAACATATATATATATATATATATATATTCAATAAGATAAGTTTGTGTAGATTTATAAATTTCTTGTTATTCAAATATAAGACGATATAAATAGATAAAACATTATTTACATGTCTTGAAGACCGCGTGTCCCCGGAGAACTCCATACCACGTCCCAGTACCTATAAATTTGGTGAATTACATTAAATTCATGCAAACAGTTCATAGCTTCATTATTATTCAAGCAATCAAATAATGAATTCACCACATGACAAATATTCGATCAACTCATATATATGATGTATCAAGTATCCATACCCTCGAGCGTGTCTCTTATTGCGAAATTCAAGTAAATTATCAATCCCTTTGTACTTGATGCCTGTTACGGAACCTCCTGGAGTTGATAAGGCAACCTCGACTATCCCATTGTCGATTACCACCTGAAATAATGTAAATACGTGGAACAAAAGTGAGAAAGATAAGATTTTATGTATTAAATTTAAATCAAGGCACATAATTGTTCATAGAGGTTCTTTTATTAGTACACTTACAAGTCGAGTGTCGTAGATTTTAATTTTTTTTTCCCCTTTACCAATTGAGAACATATAAGTTTGGGGATTTTGCTATAATGTACTTTATCTAAATGTGTGAATTCTGAAGATAAATTTCTCTATGATTAAATTATCAGATGTTTTAATCAAATTTTTTATTTGGAAGTTAGACAAAAAGGTTACGACATGAAAAATATTCGTAGAAAGTTGTGAAGAAAAAAAAAAAAAAAAAAAAAACAAATCAGTGTAAAATAGGAGGCCTTCATTCAACAAAATCGATACATACACATGCACGCGGATATTCTTTCTCCTATGTTCTACTAGAAAAGGAAAAAAAATATAAAAAAGTTAGGAAATTTAAGTTACCTCGTCGGCACTTTGAACTCGCAGCTTCACAGGAGGAAAAGAAATTGATTCATCATGTCCCAAAACTCTGCTGTAAAGAAAAAAAAAAAATTAATTGAAGATGTCTTATTTATATATATATATATATATGTATGTATGTCTATATAACACATAATTTATTGATTGATATCTGATATTAGAATAACGTTGACTACATTGATTTTAGCTATATACTAAATTCTTTTCAATTTGGTAGCATTCTTACACCTAGCATCGAAACAATGTTTTACCCTAAGTATCCGATTCTCACTCTTCTTTCTTTTTTATTTTTTCTGAATATATTACAATTTGAGGATAAAGGATTTAAATTTTATCTATCTTATTAAGTGACTCATGTCCATGTTTTTAGATTATACCAATTTTATCTAATATCGAGTTTGTTTATAAAACTTTAAACTAGTACTATCGAACAAAGAAGCAACTTCGAGCCTGGAAAAATAGGGAAAGAATGGGAGAAAAGGAGAAAGTCAGAGGACAAACCTATTTGAAAGCAAAAGCAAATTAACAAGCACCACAAGCCACATGTCGGGCGAACTCCAACACTAATGACGATTAGTAGCTTTCCAAATTGTTGATCAATAGTTGTACTTGAATAGCTAACCCTAGCCTTCTTCTAGGATTGATCGAAAGCAAATACTTCAACAACTGTTCTCTATGGATAATGTATAGCTATAGCGAGATTGCATATATATATATATATATATATATATAAAGGATTCAAGTAGGTAAGGACTTTATCTAAAAGATAAAGAATATATTTAAAAAGAGAGACTAGATTTACATAGGAATCTTTATTACAATAATCAAATTTTATATCTTCTCTCTTGCAATCTTTTTAAGCGTAAACTTTATTTCTTTATATTGCGTATTAAACATATTTAGTAGATAACCATACCAATTACGGATTTAGATATACCTTTTATATATTTAATAACAATCTCCAGTTATTATTCTAATATCACTCTATATCAATATCAGATAAATCAAGTAATACATACAAGGAGTCCTGATAAATACATATATATATATATATATATATATATATATATGCTTTTTCTCGTTGGGACTATTTGGTCACTACATTTTTGGTTGATTTTAATAAATATTGACTTGCTTTAATTTGACCTTGAATATGAATATGATGATATTGTTAAACTATTTTCACGGTTTTAACACCGAAACTATCTCAAAAAGGATATTAAATTATATCTTGAAATAATTAATTTAGCATCCACTGAAAAAAAAAAAGATTTGATACTCGTCAAGATTTCTTTCTTTTTTCTTTTTTCTTTTTTTTTTTTAATAATTCCTATAAGATCGTGAATGTAACTATGGGAAGCACGATGGTAATTATTGCATATCAATAATGACTCTATCTATGTGTGCCTGTATACATTCTAATAAATAATACAATCTAATATCTTATATTCATTCATCCCAAAAAATCTAATTTCTTATATGTTCAGACTTCTCTCTTATCCATCGATGGATAAATTTTAGTTGATCGATTTATGTATTAAATTTAGTAAAATATGTTAAAGGATATAAAGATCTTTGTTTGAATACCATCACTCTGACATCGTCTCATTCTTATACCAACATGATAAGTTAATTAATAAACCAATTAAATAATAAGTAAAGGGTAATCCTCAAATATATGAATTATAACCGTCTTTCTTTCTTCCACTATGGTACAATATTAATTTTTACTTAATCACCACCCTTTGGTTGAAATAAATAAAAGGTTGATTTTTTTACGGTCTTACCTTTATATTTTACAGAATTAGTCCCTTTGTACTTGATGCCTGTTACGGCACCTCCTGGAGTTGATAAGGCAACCTCGACTATCCCATTGTCCATGACCACCTGAAATAATGTAAATACGTGGAACAAAAGTGAGCAAGATAAGATTTTATATATTAAATTTAAACCAATGCTAATAATTGCTAATAGAGATTCTTTTATCAGTACACTTATAAGTCAAGTGTCATAGATTTTAATTTTTTTTTTTTCCTTTCACGTATTGAGAACATATAAGTTTGGGGATTTTGTTATAATGTACTTTATCTAAACGTGTGAATTTTTACGCTAATTTCTCTATGATTAAATTAAAAGATGTTTTAATCAAATTTTTTATATGGAAGTTGACAAAAAAGGTATAACATGAAAAATATTCATAGAAAGCATAATATTAAGGGGGAATTTAAAAAATCAGCGTAAAACAGGCAGCCATTCATTCAACAAAATCGATACATGCACATGCACATGGAAACCCTTCTCCTATATTCTACTAGAAAAAGGAAAAAAAAAAAAAAGGAGTTGGAATATTTAAGTACCTGGTTAGCACTCTGTACTCGCGGCTTCACAGGTGGAAAAGAAATCGATACATCAAGTCCCAAAACTTCTCTATAAAGTTTAAAAAAAATTCCCCTTAATCGAAGATGTCTTATATGAATATATATATATATATTTGTCACACAATTTATTTATTGATACTTACCTGATTTTTTCATCTAGCTAATTTTCTTGAAGCTAACTGTGACGTAATGGCTACTAGAATAATGTTGACAATTGACTATATTGTTTTTTGCTGTATACTAAATTCTATTCTCTGGTGGAATCCTGAGAGCAAAGCCCTCATAGGATGAGTCCTTATTGCCAAGTAAAAGTGATTACTTAATACACCACTATAATGTCAATATGAAAAACCCTCAATTACAACCGTTGGAAAAGAAATCGATTCATCAAGTCCCAAAACTCCACTATAAATTTAAAAAAAGAAACCATTAATCAAAGATGTTTTATATGAATATATATATATATATATATGTCACACAATTTATTGATTGATACCTACTTGATTTTTTATTGGAGCTAACTGTGACTAATGGCTGCTAAAATAACGTTTACAATTGATTATATCGGTTTTTGCTATATACTAAATTCTATTCTCTAGTGGTCTGACATTCTTGAATCATTTTCTACATCATCAGTCAGTAAATCTAATGAGGTCGTCTGGTATCCAAACTCTAATGCAACACATCAAATGACTCCTGGTGCGAGTATGCTTTCAAACTTGACTCCATATATTGGTTCTAAGTGAGTAATTGTAGGTAATGGTACATTTATGAGAATTACTCACGTTGGTGATCTCACTATTCACACCAATGATCCACTACTACACCTAAAAAATGTCTTACATATCCCTTTACTTACGCATAACCTCTTGCTCATTATCTAGCTATGCAATGATGCCAACTGTACTGTCAAATTTGATCAATCTTCCTTTTATGTTTAGGACTTAAGCATAGGGTCAACTTCTCTTTCACTAGCAAACTAGACATTCGCTCTAGCCCATTCTTCTATCTACAGTCAATCCTCTTTAGTCCCCCATTACCACCGTTGTTTTCAGTAAAGTTTGCCATTCTAGACTTTATCGTCCTCACCAAAAAGTCCTACAACAACTCGTTCGAAGTTAACATCTTCCCTCTTTATTAAGTCTACCTTTAAGTCATCCAGCCCATTAATTGAAGATGTCTTATATGAATATATATATATATATATATATATCTGTCACATAATTTATTGATTGATACCTATTTGATTTTTTCATCTAGCTAATTTTCTTGAAGCTAACTGTGACATAATGGCTACTAGAATAACATTGATAATTGACTATATTGATTTTCGCTGTATACTAAATTCTATTCTCTGGTGGTCTGATTCCTGAGAGCAAAGCTCTCATAGGATGAGTCCTTATTGCCAAGTAGAAGTAATTACTTAATACACTACTATAATGTCAATATGAAAAACCCTCAGTTACAATCGTCGGAAAAGAAATCGATTCATCAAGTCCCAAAACTCCACTATAAATTTAAAAAAAAAAACCATTAATTGAAGATGTCTTATATGAATATATATATATATATATATATATGTCACACAATTTATTGACTGATACCTACCTGATTTTTTCTTGGAGCTAACTGTGACTAATGGCTACTAGAATAACGTTTACAATTGACTATATCGGTTTTTGCTATATACTAAATTCTATTCTTTAGTGGTCTGACATTCTTGAATCATTTGCTGCATCATTAGTCGGTGAATCTAATGAGGCCGTCCAGTATCCAAACTCCAATGCAACACATCATATGACTCCTGGTGCGAGTATGCTTTCAAACTTGACTCCATATATTGGTTCTAAGCGAGTAATTGTAGGTAATGATACATTTATGAGAATTACTTACGTTGGTGATCTCACTATTCACACCAATGATCTACTACACCACCTAAAAAATGTCTTGCATATCCCTTTACTTACGCATAACTTCTTTCCCATTATCTAGCTATGCAATGATGCCAACTGCACTGTCAAATTTGATCAATCTTCCTTTTATGTTTAGGACTCAAGCATAGGGTCAACTTCTCTTTCACTAGCAAACTAAACATTCGCTCTAGCCCATTCATCTATCCACAGTCAATCCTCCTTAGTCCTTCATTACAACCGTTGTTTTTAGTAAAGTTTGCCACTCTAGACTTTATTGCCCTCACCAAAAAGTCCTGCGACAACTCGTTCGAAGTTAACGTCTTCCCTTTTTATTAAGTCTACCTTTAAGTCATCTAGCCCATTAAGCCCATATATATATATATATATATATATCAGTCACACAATTTATTGATTGATACCTACTTGATTTTTTCATCTAGCTAATTTTCTTGAAGCTAACTGTGGCATAATGGCTACTAGAATAACATTGACAATTGACTATATTGATTTTCACTGTATACTAAATTCTATTCTTTGGTGGTCTGATTCTTGAGAGCAATGCTCTCATAGGATGAGTCCTTATTGCTAAGTAGAAGTAATTACTTAATACATTACTATAATGTCAATATAAAAAACCCTTAATTTAGTATCATTCTTACACTTGACATCGAAACAATATTTTGCCCCAAATATCCAATTTTATCTCTTTTTCCCTTTTCCCCCCCTAATTACATTACAATACAAGGAAATGGGGATTCAAATTTGGTTTATTCTATTATGAGACTTATATTCGTATTATTAATTTTCAACAATTTTCTTTAAACTAATAGTGCTAAACAACGTAAAATTAGCAAAGGAAAGGAGAAAAGGAAAGGATCAAAGGACAAACCTATTTGAAAGCAAAAGCAAATTAATAAGCACCACAAGCCACATGTTGAGCAAACTCCATCGCTAAGATGATGAGTGGCTTTCCACATTGTCAATCAATATTTGTACTTGATTAACTAACCCTAGCTTTCTTCCTAGGATTGATCAACAGTGAATACGTCAACAACAATTTTCTATAAATAACGTACAACTACAATGAGATATATATATATATATATATATATAAGGATTCAAGTAGATTATAACTCTACCTATAAAATAAAGAGTGTATATTTAAAAATAGAGATCAAATTTACATGGGACTCTTTATTACAATAATAAAATCTTATATTTTCTCTCTTACATTCTTTTTACGCATAAATTTTAGTTCATTATGTATGTATTAAATATATTTAGTAGATAATCATACTAATTAAGGATTTAGAAATACCGTTTATATATCTAACAATATTATTCTAATATCACTCGATATCAATATCAAATAAATTAGTTAAGTGATACGTAGTAGGAATTCTATCACGATCTAAGAGGGTTAGTCATAACAGGCGTCGTATATCGTATAAAGGACTATGTATTGGTTTTATTTTCAATCGATAATCCTTTATATGAAATATAAGGCCGCTACTATTACAGCTAACAACCTAGAGTTATGTAGGTGCAAGTAATATCACACATAATTATAATAACATAAATGTTAAGCTTATAATTATCAAGTACATATGAATATAATACAAATACTAAGTCTCTCAAAGGACTATAAATAAATAAGATTATTTAATAAACTTTCAAGTCGAACTATAGTAATATCATGTTACTCTTAACTCTAACCTCATATTCACACCCACCAATAAAGAATTCATTGACCTCAAGCATCCTACAAGCCGAAACGATGAACAAGTCTCCCTACACAAGTAAACTATAGAGGTATAAGCTAATTAGCTTAGTGAAATATTTCCTTAATCATACAATAAACAAGTTATTCAACAATTTAATTCAAACATATGAGTGCATAAATAATTAGCATTCCATACAAATACATACAGGTGACCAAATACTATAAGCAACTCATATTTAACGCCTTCTAAAATCAAGATTAAAGTATATATGGCACCAATCAAATTTGGGTATCATACTAGAACTTATATAACAACAAAATTCCACGTTTCATATTAAAAAACACAATGGTATATCCATTTTTTGTTTAGTCAAAACTCGATTCTAAGAATGATTATGAGTAGGTTCTCATAGCCTTAACTCACCCCTAAATAAAGGCCTCTAAACTTGACTCTTAGTTAGGTGGTTGATACTTCCAACACCTAGTGTTTCTATGGGCCAGAGTAAGGTCATATAGTACGTGTGCACTGTACTAAAACACTATAATCAAAATTAAGTAACCACCGTATGGCCTCTCACAATCCTCATATGGCCTCTCGCTACCTTCATGTGATGTGATGGCCGGAATTAGTTATGTAGTGTATGATTATGCATGTTTCGATTTAGTTAATTCAAGTTTGATAATGTTAAGTCCCTTTATTAAGTGATCAAACAATGTCATAGACAGATCAATTTATATTGAATTTACTATGCAGCAAATGGTACATTATCATACTTTAAAGTAATTTCATTATTGATAAGTAATATTATACACAAGCATAACTCAGCTCTACACAACATTCAATTATTAATAAGAATTAATATTCATTATCTATATACATAAGCATGTTCACTCGGTTAATCTCAAGGTCAAAGATCATAGTAATCTACTGATAGATTAGTATTAATATCATGATCACCTAACATTAAGGGAATACTAAGAGTAGTAAGTGTTTAAATTAGATAACTAAACTATTATTATATTTAGTACTATTTACCTAAATTAACTATTTGTTTATATGAAATTATTGATTTAAGCTTTTTCATTAATTGCATATAGCTTTTTCAATTTAATTCGGATTCTTATGTTTTTATAGTCCATTTTAATCGTTTTCAAACGTATTTTTTCATAGCGGGATTCGTTTTAGATGTTATAACCGGCATTTTCTATTATGCCATAAAAATATTATGAAATTCATTATTTTGACTTAAATAATTATACCATATTATTTTAAGCTTTTTTTTATATAATTATGGTTTATTAAATATTTAAATCTCATATTTTGTAATTTTCTTATTTTTAGGTCTATTTTACTATAATTACCTATTTTTGCTAATTTTTAGGTTTACAACTTATTCAATTCGTTTTTACTGCTTTATTAATTTTCTAATTAATTATTATTTTATTATTATTTTTAATTTCGAATTTAATTAATTTCATTAAAGGCTAATGTGGCAGCATAGGGGAATGTCATGTATCACTTTTGAATTTCTGTACTTTTTCCACATTTTCTTATTTTTGTTTTTTTTAATCACATATATATTAATAATATTTATTAGTATATTTTACTAAATTTCATAAATTAGTTATTTCCTATATTTTCAACTGTTACGGTATATATATGCATACATATTTACTATTTTACTTTATTTTAAATTAATATTATAGTATATTACATATGTACTATTCAAATATACCCATATTTCTACCTATACCATGCTATTCATATACATATTTTTATACATATAATATAATTATGTAGTATAACAATATGATTCTAATTTATACTACGTATGCTATACGTATGTACATATATATGTATACGATATCTATATATATATATACTTGTATTTTTATTTATTTATTCATATATATATATATATATATATACGGCCATATTCATATATGTATATATATATATTATTTCTATGGAAATTATTTACTATACATAATATGATATACCAATATGTATAACTATACACATACTATACTATATTAGTATTTTGTATTTCATACTTATATATACATATTTCGTTACATGCTTATATGTATATATGTACATAAATAAGGAAAATGCGTAATATATATATATATATATATTATATGTGCATACATACATGTACATAAATTTTTTATACTAACTATTTGTAGAAATTATTATAACATGTACAATATACATGTGAATATACTTTAATATCTATACATATATGAACATATATATACAAAGAAATACTAAGATTACATACAATTTCTAAAATATGTGTATGTACAAGAATACACAAAAATAATTAATACAAAATAAATATATAAAACACATACTACTTGATGTGAGGCAAGCGTACATATCAGTTTTAATATAGTGGACGTGAGTCCGAGTCGATCCCTCAGAGATTTTGAGTACTAATATTAACTTTAGCTTTATTATCTAACCGAAAAAATTGTGATAAAATTGAATGAATTAAAAATACTGAAATTAACAACTAAACTACTTATGAGACTTAATTACAGCAATTAGGAATCAAATAACTACGAACGACTTCAAGTATGCAATAATGTATTTAGGAATTATTTCCCCTAGTGTTTGACATGTAACCTTTTAAATATATCAATTCAATTTATTCTCGATCGAAGGATTCACATTAAGTTATATCTTTCTCAAGCATATTAACCTTAATCCTAAATTATTTACGGAATCCTCATTAAGTGAATATTAAATTAAATGCATTAACGTAGTATATGAATTCTCAAAAACAATCAATTATTAAGAAAATGTATCTTATTAAGTAACATGAATCTCTTCAATTTGTAAAATCTAATCGCTTAATATGCAAAATCAATATTGATATAAGAATATCAATCAATAATTAACGACATATTGAATCAGTAAAATAGAAACTTTATTGAAATCTAATCAATCCAAAAATCACATGAAACCCTAGTTCCTAATCCTAAAACTCGAATTCTAAGCTATCATACTGAATCTAAACGAGTTTCATCAATAAATAATAACATGAAACCCTTTTATTAATGAACAATCTTTCTAATCTTGAAGTTGATGTTGTTCCGCCTCTTTCTTGATGTTCTTCTTAAGTCTCTTCTTGTCTCTTGTGTCTTTTCGTTTCTGTAATGTCTCTCTTCTCTTTTGAAACCCTAAGATATCCTTTTATATGTGTATTTCAAAGATTCTATTTTCGTCACCCGACACGGCCTGGGACATGGCCGTGTCCCCAGGTTGTGTAACTTTCTGCACTTAGGTAAATTTTCCGCACAACTTCAAAACTTCATAACTTCTTTGTTTGAACTCGGAATTGAGTGAAACTTGATTCCTTTTCTTCGTTTTCGAGCCTAGAACGCATTTAAACCCTGAAATCAACATTTTACTCAATTAAGTATCAATGTCTTTAAAGAAAACCAAAAATGTGCTGAAAATACTATAAAATCACCCTATGAAATATGTTTGAAATTAGAGTTATCAAATTTCCCCACACTTGAGCATTTGCTTGTCCTCAAGCAAATAAATCAAAACAAAACTTTCAGGACAAGAAACACTAAATAAAATTTATCACTATTTTAGGAAACCTACGAACGAATACACTTGACCCAAAGAAAGATAAGAAAATCATTCTCAACTAACTTGCAATAATAAAGTCAACCAATTTCATCTGACCATATTCAAATGCTCCAGCAATACTTAATACTAGAGTTCACTAATTAATTTATGAAAATCAAAGTTTACCCCGAATCATTTAACCAAGGATTCTTAAACTAAAAATTAGATTTAACATCTCGCCAACCGAGAAAGAGTCATAAAAATTTTATCCATTTGACTAAAGTGTATACAATTCTCTCTTCCATCTCACTAAGCACCATAATCTAAAACAAATACATTTTACATCAACTCATCCTCTGATCATCCCCCTAGTTCATACTTTGTTGAGAGGTCTTTTGAATTTACTTTATTTAAACACAATTGCGTTGATAGCGGGAAGAATCTCGCTCTTCTAACGAACCAAGACCGATCCATACCAACTTTATTTCTTATATTGATAGCGGGAAAGAACTTTGCTCTTCTGACGGACCAAGGCCAATCCATATCAATTTTTTTTCTTTTTCTTTTATTAGAATTGGCATTGGGGCTCAATCTCGCTCTTCTGACGGACCAAAATGAATTCTTATCAATTTTTCTATTCATACACTTGTTATTACTTTTGACCTCCAATCATTGTGATTTTTCAGAGGTTTCTCAAAAGAAGAATTTCATTTGTTTGTTTGCTAAAAATTATAGGACTCTTAAAAATTTCTAAGAGAAAAGTATACATATAAGTAAATTTAAAAATAACCATGACTAATTCTCAACTAGTGATGTTGCTCCAAATCTCAAATCCTAAAATCCTAAGTTAAATAACTTGTAACATTGCCTTCAAAAAATTTGACTAATCAATTCTAGTAAAGTATAATAAGATCAATAACAATCAAGATGAAACAGTTAATTTGGCGAAACACCAGTTAATCACCTATTGCAAGTTAACTTAAAAAGTAATCGGGTCAAATGTGAATAATTGGTCTCTTAAACAGTAATAAATTCATATATATCCCTTCCCCACACTTAATAACATACATTGTCCTCAATGTATGACTAAAAAAAAAAAAAATAGCAGCACAGGAAAAAGGAAGCATATGTAATGAAAAGAAACTAATACTTCCCTGACAGTTGAAAAGAAGTGCAAAATGAAGAAGCATCATCATTATTTAAACCGGAGTTCACAAGTCTTAATCAACAAAAGATAACGCAAAAAATTTAGAACTAAGAAGAGTGATCAGAATCCATTTCCTCAGCCTCCTCATCAGATGATGCCTTAGCCATAGTAGCATCATCATCGTCATCACCCTCCTCGTCATCCTCCTCATCCTCATCCTCATCACTCTTTCCAGCCTCCTCATCATCACCCTCCCCATCCTCCTCTTCATCACTACTCTCATCCTCTTCGTCCTTTTCCGCACTTTCCTCTTCATTAGTAGCCGACACTTTCATTTTAAGAAATTCTTCCATTCGGTCCTGTCAGAGATGAAGTTTATCCATACTCTCTCGTATATAACGAACCTCAGACAGCAACAAATCAAATTTATCGTCTAAGCTGGCTGAAGACGTTGGGCCCCAAGATGTGCTGCTGTGAGAGCGTTGACCTTGACGTCATGATGGTATGAGGTTCATGAGGCGAAAGGAATTTAGGCGCATAGGAGTGACTTGGCTAATGAAAGTAAGCGAGGGCCAAGCAACAACCTTAGTCCTCATAGCCTGCACTAGTAGTGTAATATAAGGGCCACAGTAAATATGCCCTTTCTTTCGAGTAATGGTGGCTTGATAGTTGAAGAGTTCAGCAATTTCAATAGCTAGATTGATGGGGTGCTTATGGATGACACTGTAGAGATAGAGGCAATCCTTGTTAGACACCACCCCGGTGCTAAGGCCTCAGCCAGTTAAGGTATGTGAAAATAGCCAATGAAGAACCCGATATTCAGGCCGGACTAATTGAGAGGCCTTACTCCTGGCTGGATCATAGGCATCGCCAACCGTGATCTCATTCCAAAAAGACCCTGCCGTGACGCCACGAGGAAAACGACATAAGAGACTTTGGAATTCTTCCGTCTGTGTATATCTTTCTGCATATAAACCAAGATATCGGCCCAGTTGAGCAATGGACATGTGGAATGGATGGCCACTCAAGGTGAAGTGTAATTTGCGGTTTGGGCCCATGTGAGTAGCACTGTCTTTATCCAACTTATAAGTGCACAAAAATTCTAGGGTCAGCTCTTTATAAACTGGAGCTTTAAAGGATAATAGGCGCTCCCAAACGGTACCATCCAAGAGCTCCTTCATTTCGGTGGTGAGCTCTAGTTGAGCGAGAACATCTCAATCCAACCGAAAGGTCTCACTAAAGGGCTTAGACTGAAGCAATTGGTGGCGTTGGACTTGGTAGTCCTCCTTGAATTGGAGCATTGGGTGCTCCAGAGGGGGAAGAGTCGCCAGTGGTTCAATAATTGTGTCGGATTGTGATGAAGAGGATGCCGCAAATTTGGATTTTCGGCGAACGGAAAGCTTAGATCTATTAGCCATTTGGATACTTGAAAAGAGGCAACAAGCCAAATCAAACACGGACATCCATATCGTACATAGTTTGAGGCAAACAGAAAAACAGGAATGACAATGGGAAAATTGTGAAAGGAATGCTCATTGGGGCATTTCATCAAACATATGGAGTGCAGCTAGAAAACGAGGTGGTGGAAAAGAAATTCATGACAAACACGTCCAACGAATTCTACTACACAACAATTAACAAAGAAAAACAAGCGTCCATACATAAAAAAGACGCTAAATGACCCAAACATATTATCTCCCATTGCCAACCCTAACTAGCATGAATGAATAATGACGAGCAAACGAACCAATAACATGTGGAATTGAGAGAACACAATGAAACCGAACAAGATGAGGCAGCATTATGGCGTAGAAAATTAACAAACTCAAAGCAATGATGCATGGCATTTATAAATAATAAAAAAAAATGGGCAGGCCAAATGGAAACAAAAAATACACAAGAGTAAGAATGCACATAACCCAATTGCTGAATCATAAGGAAAAGAAAGGAAAATTAAGGAGAAACACTTACTTGGATCAAAATGCGCAATGCAAGGATTTTGGAGAGAAGAGGGAGAATGATATAGAGTGTAAGAGAGAAATGTGTGATTATGAGAGTGTAAGAGGGTGTGTGATTTAAATAAACCGGTCGTGTGGGAAAAACGTGTTATTTGGGTCGACACGGGTTGGGACACGACCGTGTCCCTTACCCGTGTAACTTACTATACGAATTGTGTGGAGTCTGGTCGGACACAGGCTGGGACACGACTGAGTCCCATGCCCGTGTAACTTACTATACCCGTATAACTTACTGTATGCAGGTGGTGTTTCTGGGCACACACGGGCTGGGGACACGACCGTGTCCCACGCCCGTGTAACTCTCTGTGGGCGGGTGATTTTTCTGGGCGCACACGGGCTGGGGACACGACCATGTCCCACGCCCGTGTAACTCTCTGTGGGCGGGTGATTTCACTGGGCGCACACGAGCTGGGGACACAACCTTGTCCCTCGCCCATGTAACTCTCTGTGCCCGGGTGGTATTGCTGTCTGGGTGCACACGGGCTGGGACACGACCGTGTCCCTCGCCCGTGTAACTATTTTTTTTTAATTAATTAAAAAGATAAAGGAAACTTAGAAATAATAAAATTAAAGAGAGAATGAAAAATTAAAGCTAAGAGAGGAAATAATTATGACGAAAAAAATGAAAGCAAAAGAAAAGAAGGAAAGCAAAGTTAGATTGAACGAAAAATAAAATGAAGAAAACTTAAAGAACTAAAGCATAAATAGAGTTAGACATGGGTTGCCTCCCAAGAAGCGCTTTAGTTAACGTCGATAGCTCGACGGGATACGTCTTCTCACGTTAGTTCCGTCGGATGGAGATAAAACTCCTCCCGGCCAACATGCTCCAAGTTTCGACTCAAGTATAATTTCAATCGTTGTCCGTTTACCTTAAATGTGCCCTTCTCCGGGTATGTAACTTCAACAGTCCCATAGGGGAAAACTCGGGTAATTGTATATGGTCCAGACCACCTGGATCTTAACTTACCTGGGAATAGACGAAGGCGGGAATTATACAAATGAACATGATCACCTTCTTTAAATTGTTCACCTTGTTTGATGTGCTGATCATGATACTTTTTGGCCCTTTCTTTGTATAATTTGGAGTTCTCATATGCATTTGCTCGCCATTCTTCTAGCTCGTTCAATTGAAGCTTCCTGTGAGAACCTGCACGCTCAAGATCAACATTAGCACGCTTAATCGCCCAATAATCCTTATGCTCTTTCTCTACCGACAAATGACAAGCTTTGCCATATACAAGTTGGTAGGGTGTGGTACCAAGTGGTGTTTTGTAGGCGGTTCTATATGCCCATAGAGCATCATCCAACTTTTCTGACCAATCTTTCCTATGATACTCTACAATTTTTTCAAGAATTCGCTTAAGATCGCGATTGGCAACTTCCACTTAGCCACTACTTTGGGGGTGGTATGGGGTGGCTATCCTATGTGTAACGCCATAATGTTTCAATACTTGGTCGAGTTGAGCATTGCAAAAGTGTGTTCCCCTATCACTTATAATTGTTCTAAGGGTGCCAAATCGAGAAAATAAGCTTTTCAAAATTTTTTTTACTACCCTAGCATCATTAGTAGGTAAGGCTTTAGCTTCCACCCACTTAGAGACATAGTCTATGGCTACTAGAATATATTTGTTTCCATTTGAATTCAGAAAAGGGCCCATGAAATCGATTCCCCATACATCGAATACCTTAACCTCGATGATGGGGTTTTGTGGCATTTCATCCCTACGGGATATATTTCCCACTTGTTGGCAACGATCACAACTCTCAACATATCTTTGGGCATCTTTGAATAGGGTAGGCCAATAAAATCCTGCCTCTAGGACCTTATGAGTTGTCCTATTGGCATTATGATGCCCACCCGTAGGCCCCGAATGATAGTGGCTCAAAATTCGCCAACCCTCGAGGTGTGGTACACACCTTCGAATGACATGATCTGCACATACTTTAAAAAGGTAAGGATCATCCCAAAAATAATATTTCACATCAGAAAAGAATTTCTTCTTTTGTTGGTGTTGAAGTCCCTTCGGTATGATCTTAGCATCTAAAAAATTAGCAATATCTGCAAACTAAGGAATTTTCATATCACTTAACTGGGCGATGGCATAGAGTCGCTCTTCAGGGAATTCATCCTTGATCTCGTTCTCGTCGAGCGATTCCAAGTTTGGATTCTCCAATCAGGATAGGTGATCTGCTGCTAAATTCTCAGCTCCTTTTTTATCTTTGATCTCCACATTAAACTCTTACAGCAACAAGATCCACCTAATCAATCTTGGTTTTGCATCCAGCTTTGCTAACAAGTACCTAAGGGTAGAATGATCAGTATAAACAATCACCTTAGATAGAAGCAAATAAAAGCGAAATTTATCAAAGGCAAAAACAACGGCTAGCAACTCTTTTTCTGCAGTAGTGTAGTTCTACTGAGCATTCGTAAGAGTTTTGCTAGCATAGTGAATTGGTTGAAAGTACTTGTCTCGCCTTTGCCCCAGCACTGCCCTGACTGTGTGATCACTTGCATCACACATAAGCTCAAAGGGGAGATCCCAATCAGGTACTACCATGATTGGAGCATTGGTAAGTTTCTCTTTAAGGATATTGAGAGCTTTCAAACACTCTTGAGAGAAAACATAAGGCACATCCTTCTCTAAAAGCTTAGTCAAAGGGCGGGCAATTTTCGAGAAATCCTTGATAAATCGCCTATAAAACCCTGCATGTCCTAGAAAACTTCTTATGGCCTTAACCGAAGTTAGAGATGGGAGTCTTGCAATCGCATCCACTTTAGCAGTATCTACCTCAATTCCTCGATAGTAGATCTTATGGCTCAACATAATGCCTTCTTGTACCATGAAATGGCACTTTTCCCAGTTGAGGACAAGGTTGGTCTCTTCACACTTGGTAAGTACCCTGTCCAAATTATCCAAACAAAGGTCAAACGAATTGCCAAAAATTGAAAAATCATCCATAAATACCTCCATTATGTCCTCAATCAAATCATCAAAAATAGCTAACATGCATCGCTGGAATGTAGCCGGTGCATTGCAAAGACCAAAAGGCATTCTGCGATAAGCAAAAGTGCCATAAGGACAAGTGAAAGTGGTCTTTTCTTGATCTTCCAGTGCAATAGGTATATGAAAATAACCAGATAAGCCATCCAGAAAACAATAAAACATATGTCCATCTAATCGTTCTATCATTTGATCAATAAAAGGTAAAGGGAAATGGTCTTTTCGTGTAGCATCGTTTAACTTTCGATAATCGATACATACACGCCAACCTGTTACCGTTCTCATTGGGATCAATTCATTCTTCTCATTGGGGACTATGTCATCCCACTCTTTTTGGAACTACTTGCACTGGACTTACCCATGAACTATCAGAGATAGGATATATCATACCTGCATCAAGGAGTTTGATAACTTCCTTTTTGACTACCTCTTTCATGTTTGGATTCAAACGTCTCTGGGGCTGCACAACTGGCCTATAGTTTTCTTCCATTAAAATCTTATGAGTGCAAAAGGAGGGATTGATACCTCGAATATCGGATATTTTCCAAGCAATGGCCTTCTTATGCTCCTTGAGTACTTTCAACAACCTTTCTTTCTGTTCTTTTTCCAAATTGGATGCTATAATTACCGGTAATTTGGAGTCCTTCTCTAAGAAGGCATATTCCAAATAGTCAGGTAATTGTTTTAGCTCCAATACTGGTGGCTCCTCAATCGAAGGTTTTAATTGTGATTCCTTGCTCTTTTCAATCTCTTCAAATCCTTTCTACACAGAGATAGGTTTATTTGCCTCCAGTTGGGCTATCACCTCGGATTTGATAGGATCTTCCGAAGCTTCCTCCATGCCTAATTGCAAGCAACTCTCTAACGGATCCTTAAGAAGAACTTCCTACATATAACTTGAAACAAAAGTGTCAGTAACATCAAGAAGGTAGCAAGTATCATCCTGATCGACAGACTTTTTCATAGCCTCCGAAATTTTAAACATAATCTCTTCATCTCCGACTCGAAGAATGAGCTTGACATCACTAACATCAATGATAGCCCTAGCGGTAGCTAAGAATTATCTACCTAGGATGAGGGGCAATTCAAAATCTTCATCCATATCCAATATCACAAAATCAACTGGAAAAATAAATTTACCCACTTGAACTAATACATCCTCAAATATACCTCTAAGGTACGTCACGGATCTATCAGCTAATTGCAAGCTCATGCGTGTGGGCTTAGGTTCCCCTAATCCTAGTTTCTTAAAAAATTTATAAGGCATTAAATTGATGCTAATACCCAAATCAGCTAAGGCTTTGTCAATTAACAGATTACCAATATGACAAGGAATTGTAAAACTTCCTGGGCCTTTTAGTTTCTTGGGTAGCTTGTTTTGCACGATCGCTGAACACTTTTCATCCGTAGAAAGCTCCTCAAGCTTCCTCTTATTAGATAACAAATCTTTCAAGAACTTAGCGTACTTCGGCATCTGTGATAGGGCATCAACAAGAGGTAAGTTAATATGCAGTTGTTTAAAGAGGTCAAGGAACTTACTGAATTGTTGGTCATTTCGATCTTTCTGGAGTCTTTGGGGGTATGGGATAGCTGGTTGATATTCCTTCACCTTTGATGGCTCTACATCTACCGTTGCTTTCGTCCCCTCCTTGCTCTTGCTAGTTTCCTCGCTACCTTTCCTCTCAGCATGCAACTCCTTCCCATTACAAAGTGTCACTGCCTTAGCGTGTTCCTTTGGATTGGGTTCTGTATTTCCTGGTAACGATCCCCGCGGTCTTTCAGAGATTAACTTCGCAAGTTGACCAATTTGGTTCTCAAGATTGCGATTTGAAGCTTGTTGATTCCTCAGCGAGGATTCAATGTTGGATAAGCAAGCCTCATTGCCTTGAATGTGTTTTGTGAGAAGTTCTTCCACACTGGATTTCTTTTCTTGAGGGAGAGGAGGTGAGAATGGTCTTTGAAATCCAGGTGGGCCAAAGTTGGTCTTCTGCTGGCCTTGGTTTTGGTTTCCCCATGAGAAATTTGGGTGATTCCTCCATCCTGGATTGTAAGTGTTGCTGTAGGGGTTATTTTGTTGCTTAGGTAAATTTCCTAGATAATCCACCTGTTCCAGTGGTTCTTGTACTCCATACCCCTGCATACCAAAATCACTTACATCTAATTGCACTTGTTAAGGGCCAACAGAGAGTGTGTCAATCTTTTTACTTAATAAGTCCACCTTGGCTGCCAAAGTAGTAGTCAAGTCCAAGTCATAAATTCCCATGGCCTTTTGTTTGGCTCTAGTGCTTTCCTACTGGTAATTGTTCATCGCTATTCCTTTAATCAGGTTTTGTGCTTGCTCAGTTATCTTTATGTTCAAAGTACCTCCTGCGGATGCATCAATCATTTGTCTCGTAGATAAATTAAGACCATTATAGAAGGTCTGAATCTGCATCCATAATGGAAGGCCATGATGTGGGCACCTCCTGAGCAAGTCCTTGAATCGCTCCCAAGTATCATATAGAGTCTTCGCTTCCAATTGAGCAAAACAAGAAATATCATTCCGAAGTTTAGCGATCTTTGCAGGTGGGAAATACTTCTCCAAAAATTTCTCTACCAATTCATTCCAAGTTGTGATTGAATTTCGTGGTAGAGAGTTCAACCATTGTTTTGCTCTACCCCTCAAGGAGAAAGGGAATAGCCACAGTCGGATGGCATCATCCGTGGCTTCGTTGATTTTAAAAGTATCACAAATCTCTAGAAAGCTAGAGATGTGGGCATTGGGATCTTCATCTTGGAGACCGTTAAACTGAACATATTGTTGCACAATCTATATAATGTTAGGTGCAATTTGGAAGTTGTTAGCTGCGACGGTTGGCCTTGCGATGCTAAAGTCAGCTCCAATAAGTGTAGGCCTTGAATAATTGGACATGGTCTGATTTGCTTCATTCTCGTTATTCGCCATGTATGGTGGATCTTCCTGCTCGATGAATTGAGTGTTAGTCTCTTCACCTTCTTCCTTGATTTCAACGATTGACTCGTTATCAATGGTCGCCACACTTTGTCTAGGTCGTGATTTCAAATTTTGAAGGGCAGTTCTCTCAATTTCAGGATCAAGTTCTACCAAATCTTCCGGGTTACTTCTAGTCATGCACTGCAAGGATAAGAAATATAAAATCAATTGCAGCTCTAGCTAATGAAAATAAATAATGAAAACAAAAGAAAAAAAAATGGTTAAAGTAATAAAGCAACTAGTTTTCTTAATATCGAAAATCCCCAACAACGGTGCCAAAAACTTGATGTGAGGCAAGCGCACTTATCAGTTTTAATATAGTGGACGTGAGTCCGAGTCGATCCCTCAGAGATTTTGAGTACTAATATTAACTTTAGCTTTATTATCTAACCGAAAAATTGTGATAAATTGAATGAATTAAAAATACTGAAATTAACAACTAAACTACTTATGAGACTTAATTACGCAAATTAGGAATCAATAAACTACGAACGACTTCAAGTATGCAATAATGTATTTAGGAATTATTTCCCTTAGTGTTTGACATGTAACATTTTTTAAAATATATCCAATTCAATTTCTATTATTCTCGATCGGAGGGATTCACAATTAAAGTTAATATCTTTCTCAAGCATATTAACCCTAATCCTAAATTATTTACCGGAATCCCTTCACTTAGTAATATAATTTAGAATCGCATTAACGTGTAATGAATTCCCACACAAACAATTAATTTTCCGGAAGAAACATGTATCTTATCTCTAAGTATACATGTAATCCTCTTCAATTATGTAAAGATCTAATTACACATGCAATTTCTCAATTAACATGCATAATATCATATATTGATATTCTAGAAATATCAATCAATAATTAACGACATAATTGAATCAAGTAAAGATAGAAACTTTATTGAAAATTCTAAATCAATTCAAGAATCACATGAAACCCTAGGTTCCATAATCCTAAATACTCGAATTCTAAGCTATCATACTGAATCTAAAAACGAGTTTCATCAATAATATAAAATAAAACATGGAAACCCCTTTTATTAATGAACAATCTTTCTAATCTTGAAGTTGATGTTGTTCCGCCTCTTTCTTGATGTT
The DNA here is from genome assembly GCA_024138005.1 of Lumnitzera racemosa. Classification (NCBI taxonomy): domain Eukaryota; kingdom Viridiplantae; phylum Streptophyta; class Magnoliopsida; order Myrtales; family Combretaceae; genus Lumnitzera; species Lumnitzera racemosa. The sequence continues at coordinate 13,283,625 of JAMXBC010000008.1, read as the reverse complement.
CTTCTTAAGTCTCTTCTTGTCTCTTGTATCTTTTCGTTTCTGTAATGTCTCTCTTCTCTTTTGAAACCCTAAGATATCCTTTTATATGTGTATTTCAAAGATTATGTTTTCGTCACCCGACACGGCCTGGGACATGGCCGTGTCCCCAGGTCGTGTAACTTTCTGCACTTAGGTAAATTTTCTGCACAACTTCAAAACTTCATAACTTCTTCGTTTGAACTCGGAATTGAGTGAAACTTGATTCCTTTTCTTCGTTTTCGAGCCTAGAACGCATTTAAACCCTGAAATCAACATTTTACTCAATTAAGTATTAATGTCTTTAAAGAAAACAAAAAATGTGCGGAAAATACTATAAAATCACCCTATGAAATATGTTTAAAATTAGAGTTATCACTACTTATCCTTAATAATTTGAGCAATGAAGAGGATAAAGCTCCTTCTCTTTCTTATTGATTCAATCGTTGATTTTTGAAAACAAAAAGAAATTAAAAGGGAAAGAGCATGAGTTTACGGTTGAAGAAGGGAAGAAACATATGGGGGTTGCTTTCTTGTTTTGAAAAGTAGAAAGAGACAGTTTGTATTTTGTTTTCTCTAACAAATGTGAATACGGTAGTAAGAAAGAAAAATCCATTGTGACTAGAAGAAAAGAAAGGGAAGATTATAAGGTATTTAATATGATTTGACTTAGAATTATCTCTTATTTTTGGCTTGTATACGTAAATATCACATGTAGAAATTAATTAACCAATAAGTGGCAGCATTAAGACATTCCAGAAGCTGGATTGGAAGTTGGAAAAAAAAAAAAAGAAAACTAGAGAATAGGAAAAGAAGAAAAAGGAAAAGGAAAAGAAAAATGATAAAAAATTATAAATTTCCAAATATAAATCATAAAATAATAATTATTAAATAATATTTGAAATTTATTAATTTAAATCGTTACTCGTTACGTTTATAATATTTACGAGTTATTTCAACATATTCGTTAATAATTTTACGCTATTACATGTATTGATCGATAATTTTATTCGACTAGGGTTTTATTATTATTAAATTATATTTATCCATTTTATAAACTTAAAGTTGTAGTTTAAGGATTTTGTCAAGTTCAAGTTCGATTTCGGGTATTTACGTGTATATAAAATTTAAGGTTTTTATGATCGATATTATATTCAATTTCATAATTTAATATAAAAATTTTGTATCTTATTTAGCCTTATCAACTTGTGACATTATCTAGAGTACTCGAATCTAATTTAAGGTTTAAACCACTAACTGTGTAGGGTTTACACCCTGTATAGTCAGTAGTATAAATCCTAAACTAAGTCAGAGTATTCTATACAATATTATAAGTCAATAAGGCTAGGTAAAATAAATTTTTTTATTAAAATGAGAAACCGAATATAGTATTTTTCACACCTTGAAATGGCAAAGTTGTAACAGCCCCGTCGTGTAAACCATTCTAAGATAGAAGTTAACCTTATAACCGCTATCCTAGACCTGATCTACACAAGGCATTCACGACTAACCCGCTTTGAAGTAAACAGTTTGTAATTTAAATAAATCATTTACCTAAGAAAGTGAGAATATATATATATATACACTGAAATTCAGTTATTACAATTAATGTTTACAATATTTCACTGTAATATATTTCCTAGTTATTACATTATTCAGAAATGAAAAATTTTTAAATAAAAGCTTAGACCTTAAAAATATATGTTTATTCTTCAAATATTTTTCTTTACTTTCTAAGATCCAGCAGTTGCTAGCTTTAGAGTAGTTGTAAGTCGCTTCTTAGCCAGTACCTGCATGACATCTATAGAGATGTAAGCAACTATAACTTAGTAAGTTAGGATGGAGGACTTAAAATTATACCATAAACATAACAAGGTTATCAATCAACTTATTAGGTGCAATGCATGTTCAAGCAAATGCCATCGTACAACGTTGTTCGGCTCGTCGTGAGATTAGAGAAATTACGTCCGCTCTAATCTGGGTTGAGGAGTTACCATTAATACAACAGCTCATGACCAAATCTAGGCTTGTGCAATGGAGGCATCGCTTCTCCCGCGACTACCTTCAAACGAATGACTTCACCCTTGCCGCAACCTCCTCTCTTGTTACTTAATTCGACTAAGAATGAAGAAGGGACCATTATGCAATCCTGCGCTATTCCTTTCGAAAGGGTTAGTATTTGGCTGGAGAATCTTATGTTTCCCTTAATAGGTTGCCATATAGGTCCAATTATGATTACAGGTCGTATATTTGATTAGGTCCAGTTTAGGATGATCAATCATTTCATACAAATCATACAATACAGGCCAGAACAACAACCAGAATCATAGCGTTACCTATAATCAAGTACATGCACACAACCAACTATCTAATAAGCACAACCAAACATAATCTCAAGCCTCTAAAATACAGCAACGTATTAATTCCAACTTACCTAGACTCCTCGCTCACTCACTCGAGGTCCAACTCACTCAAGCCATCGCCGATAATCTCTATAACACAAACGTGGTTTCATTTTTTCATATAACTATTATAAGTTGGTTTTATCCTATAACGCTTATGGTTATCTTTTGTTTAGGGTTTAATATGTCCAATTATCTAGGTTCTTAAATCTTTTACAATTATTCCAAGTTTAGGGTTAGGTTCAAGTTTAGTTTCCACATCAATTTCTAAATTAGGTTCTAGTTTGATTTCTAAGTTATAATTTAACTTATTTTTTCCATGTATACCTATTATTTACTAATGATTCATTTTACCCTATTTCGGGCTTCAGTTCCTAAATTAGATTCTAGTTTTGATTCTAAAATTTTACATATGCTCGAATCTTAATGTGAAATTAATCACATTAAGCTCGAGCATTCTAATATCCTATTGGGTTTTAATTTAGTATTCTAAACTATTCGGTACACACTAATCCTAATTAGGGCACCGGATTTATTCCCGATGTGAGAAAATCTTACATTTTTTATAAAATCACCTAAAATTTAATTTTTGTTTTAGATTTATTATATTTTGATTTTTATTATTATATTATCTAATTAAACCTAATTTTTCGTATTTATTAATTTTCCAATTCTACATATTCCTAATTTTCTGTAATTTCCACATAATTCTTTCATTAATTATACTTAACACTCCAAAGCTTAGGATTAGGTTTCTGATAACTCTGATTTTAAATATATTTCATATAGTGATTTTATAGTATTTCCTTCACATTTTTTGTTTTCGTTAAAGAAATTGATACTTAATTGAGTAAAATGTTGATTTTAGGGTTTAAACGCGTTTTAGGCTCGAAAACGAAGAAAAGGAATCAAGTTTCACTCAATTCCGAGTTCAAACGAAGAAGTTATGAAGTTTTGAAGTTGTGCAGAAAATTTACCTAAGTGCAGAAAGTTACACAACCTAGGGACATGGCCATATCCTAGGCCATGTCAGGTGACAAAAACAGAATCTTTGTAATACACATATAAAAGGATATCTTAGGGTTTCAAAAGGGAGGAGAGATATTACAGAAACGAGAGACGAAAGGAGATTGGAGAAGAACATTAATCAAGAAGCAAGAACGACATCGATTTCAAGATTAGAGAGATTGTTCATCAAATCAAGAGGGGTTTTTATGCTTTATTTTATGTTTTTTATGAAACTCGTTTTTAGATTCGTTATGATAGCTTCGAATTCGAATATTTAGGATTATGGAACCTAGGGTTTCATGTAACCCTTGGATTGAATTATAATTTCAATAAAGTTTCTATTTTTTCTTGATTCAATTATGTTGTTTAATTGTGGATTGATAATTCTAAAGTATCAATATATAATATTATGCATGTTGATTGAGAAATTGCATGTGTAATTAGATCTAGGCATAATTGAAGAAAATTACATGTATACTTAGAGATAAGATACATGTTTATTCCGAAAAGTTGATTGTTTGTATGGGAATTCATTACACGTTAATGCAATTCTAAATTATATCACTAAGTGAAGAGATTCCGATAAATAATTTAGGATTAGGGTTAATATGCTTGAGAAAGATATTAGCTTTAATTGTAAATCCCTCCAGTCAAGAATAATAGAAATTGAATTGGATATATTTTAAAAAGGTTACTTGTTAAACACTAGGAGAAATAATTCCTAAATACATTATTGCATACTTGAAGTCGTTCGTAGTTTATTGCTTCCTAATTTGCGTAATTAAATCTCATAAGTAGTTTAGTTATTAATTTCAGTATTTTTAATTCATTCAACTCATCACAATTTTTCGGTTAGATAATAAAGCTAAAGTTAATATTAGTACTCAAAATCTTTGAGGGATCGATTCGGACTCACATCCGCTATATTAAAACTGATAGGTGCGCTTGCCTCATATCGGTTTCCACATCAGAGATTAACATCCCTAACCCTCTAATTACTATCTAAATCATTAATTAATGTCTTAATTACCTAATTAACCCAAAATTACCCAATTTTTCTATCATTTTAGGGCTAAAAATTTACCTAAAAATTTTGAAAATTAAATTTAAAAAAATGGCTTTATAGCACTGTTCTATATCACTTAAGCATTCTATAGAAAAAATTTGAGCTCCAATCTACACCCCTAAGCCTATTTATTTCTAATTCTAATCATACTCGGTTTTGCTTAAATTCTTAAGAACCCTATATTTTCAGACGTGATTACACTTAATCACTATTTTCCCCTAAATCTACATACAGTAAAACCTCATAATAACAAGTTTCATAATTTTATGGGTAAAATAAATAATTTTACAAAATTATACAAAATCGGAGCAAATGAGAGACTCATCCAGTCCGATGGCTTTTGGCCTTCCAACACTGATCTAGGTGTATCGATCGATCCAGGCAGTGGGTCTGGAGTGGGGTGGTGGTGGTGGCTTAGTCCCAGGTAATGGTGGTACGTGGGTTTGGCTCACTAGCCCTAACTGCACGGTTTTCCTTTCTTCTTTTTTTTTTTTTACTCTAGTTTTTCTTTTTAATTTTGATGCTTTCTATTTTTCTCTGATTTCTAACTGTCTAAAAGAGCTCTGTAAATTTTTTCCCTATTTATAAAGCTTTGAAGTAATTAATGAGCATTAAATTAAATAAGATATTGTCCAAATCCCTTAGTTTTTAGCTTTTGTGTTGCTTGATTTTGATTAGGCAATTTTTTTTCTTTACTTCCTGACTTGCCACGACCACATCCATCTCATTCCTAATTTCTCTGATTTTTCCTTAATTAATTAATAATTTTTTTAGTTATTTAATAAGTTTTTAGCCACTTTAAGAAATTTCGTGTATTTTTATCTACATGTGAATACATGTAGGGTACATGTGAACATTCCTATTTATTATTTAGGTCATTCTATGATTTTTAGTATATATATAATCTATCTCTAGTAATTTATTAGTTATTAGATTACACTTTTTGCCTTTTTGATAATTAATAATTATTATACTTAAATTTTGAAAATTTTATAGTATTCTATTTTATTACTTATTTTCTTAAATTTAAGTTTACGGGATCATTTTACTAATATTTCTAACTTTACTTATAATTTAGGCTCGATCGGATCTTTCAGCCGATCGAAACCCTAGGTGATTGGTTGTGGAGCTTACAGTATTGATAATAGAAACTTTAGAAATTTTATCAAAACCTAAATCACATACAAAAACCCTAAATTCGATATACGCATAAATAACCAAAATAGAACCCAAACTTGATTAAAACTCTAAAACTATAACTTTGAGCTTATAAAATGAATAAATATAACATAATAATAATATAACCATAGTCAATCACAATTATCGGCTAAATTACGTAATCACATATAAACCCTAACGAAAACGTTGAAATAACTCGTAAATATTATCAACATAATGAGTACCAATTAAATCAATAAGTTTACATAAAATCTCAAAATTAATTTATAAATACTAATTTTATGATTTTTATATTTGGAAAAATTAAACATTTTTATTTTCTTTTTTCTTCCATTTTTATTTTCTTTTTCTTCTTCCTAATTTTTTTTCCTTGCTCTACTTAGATCACCTCAAATTTTCCAGTAGCCCATGTTTTTAAAAAGCCTATCCAGGTGTTGCATGAAGAAGTGAAACTAAAAGTTATAATTATAGTGTCTTGTCTTAATTAATGTTAAAATCTAGTGGTTTGTTTCTTTGCTTTATCATTGTTATTTAGGCCATTTCCTACTGCAATTGAACACCTGGAAGTCTAGAAACTTAGAAAAATTGAAAAGAAAAAAAGAAAAAAAAAAGCAAATAATATACACACAAACTTCACAAATACTAAGAAGAAGAAGAAGAAGAAGAAGAAGAAGAAGAAATTAAGGGGAACTTAATCAATTAATTTACTAAAAAATTTAGGTAAGTTATTTAATTATTTTTGTACATATATATATATATATACTCTATCACATGTATATGTATATTAATCATATATTTTTTAATTAATTACATGTATATACATGTAAATATATGTGTGTATTATACATAGTATATTTAGTATATGGTATGTATGTATGCATGGAGTATATATGTATATATTACTTAGGTATGTATGTATATATGTACATGTGATTATGTATATCTATATATATATGTACATAGTATTTTTTAGGATGTATTATGTATGTGGAAGTGGGAATATATATGTGTATGTACATAGTATTTATTTCTAGTATATGTTGTGTAAATGTAAATATACGTATATGATATATATACTTGTATTATGTATTTTTGTATTTATGTACATTTGTATGTTATTAGTATTTTCCTTATGGATATATATATATATGTGTGTGTAGGCATGATTTTGTATATGTATATATATATACATAGCATTTCGTATTATATGATATATATATATGTATACGTGTATAGTAGGCATATGTATATATATATACTAAGTATTTTATTTAATTATTTATTTGTACATGTGAATGATGGATGTGATATGTATGTATGTGTAATATTATTAATTGTATTTCATTTTTTTTTGTATATATACATATATATAATACAACTGTATATGTACATATGTATATAAAGTACAAATACGTATATATTATACTCATACATATAGTATATAGTATATAATTAAGATTAAAATAATTTAATACATAAAGTATATTATACGTATAAATGTACATATATGATTAGTATTGTATACATAGAAATACGACTATATTTAAATATTACATATATAATATACTATAATATTAATTTAATAAATAAAGTAATTTAATATATATATAAATATTTAAGTATACCATAATTTAGGAGAAGTACAATAAATAGTTAATTTAGAAAATTTAATAAAATATAGTGATAAGTATTAATATATAATTATACTATAAAATATAAGAAATAAGAAAATAATAGAAAATATGGAAAATTCATAAGTGTGATACGTAGTACTTTCATATGCTGCCAAGTCATCACTTAAGAATAATTTAAGTAATTTTTGTAATTAATAATAATAAAATAATTAATTAATTAGAAAAATGATGAAGTAGAAAAAATTTGAATTAATAAATCCTAAATCTCAAAAATAAGTAAAAATAAGTAATTATAGTGAAATAGACCCAAAAATAAGAAATTAGGAAAATATATGATCTAAATAATTATTAGATCATAATTATACCATGAAAAGCTTAAATTGGTATTTTATAACATTTTAAGTCAAAATAATGGAAATTTATGATATTTTTATATCACAATCAAAACTGCGGGTTACAATGTCTAAAACAAACCCCACTACGAGAAAGTATACTAAAAAATGATCGAAATGGACTGTAAGTTCATAAAAATTCGAGCTAAATCAAAAAAGGTATACACGATTCAGTAAAAAGCTCAAATCGATAATTTTATACAAATCGATAGTTAAATTAAGTAAACAGTATAAATTACAATACTACTTTAGTTATTTCATTCTCAAACTTATTACTTTTCATTTTACCTATTGTTAGGTAATTACGACATTGACATCAACTTGCCATTCGATGACTACTACGAACCTTGACTTGAGTATGATCGAGTGAGTATTCTTAATGATTCCATACTTGCTTGTATATGTAGTTAGTGAATATAAATTGTTATTAATAAGTGAATGTTGTGTGGGGTTAGGTTATGCTTATGTATGATACTGTTTGTTGATAGTGAATTTACTTTAAAGTATAATAACAGACTATTTGTTGCATAGTAAATTTAATAGGAGTTGATCTATCTATGACTTTGTTGATCGCTAAATAAAAGGACTTAACTTTATCCAACTTGAATGAACTAAATCAAAATACGTATAATTATACATTGCATAACTAATTCCAATCGTCACATCATACATATGTAGCGAGAGGCCATATGTAGGTTGATTATTGTGATTATAATATTTCGTACAGTACATACATGCGATATGACTTTACCTTGGTCCATAGGATCACTAGGTATTGGAAGTGCTAGCCACCTGGCTAAGAGTCGAGTCCAGAGGCCTCTGTTTAGGGATAAATAAGGGCTACATGAACCTACTCATAATCATACGTAGAACTCAATTTTGACTAAAACTGAAAATGGATATACCATTATATTTTGAATACAAAACGCGGAGTTTTATTACTATGTAAGTTCTAGTATGATACTCGGATCTAATTGGTGTCGATGTATTTCCAAGCCTGACTTCGAAGAGCATTAAATCTAAGTTTTATGCAGTACTTGGTCACCTGCCTGTATTTCTTTGGCATATTAATTATTCATGCATTCATTTAATTGAATTAAATTATTATATAACTTATTTGATGTATGATTCAGGAAATTATCTCACTAAACTAATTAGCTTATATCCCTATAGTTTACTTTTGCAAGTTAATTTATTTGTGAAGTCGGGCTACCAAATGTCTAAGGTTAGTAGTACCTCAATGGGTGGATGTAAGAGTAAGATTAGTGAGAAGAGTGGAATTTTATTATTATATATAGATTTAAACCTTATTATGCAATATAATGTGTCAACAATTTGTAATATGAGTTATTATCATCTTCTCATATGTAAATTTCTATATATGTGTGTTATTTATATTTAAATAGTTGTTATTATTATAATGCAATGATATTACTTATACATGCCTAATTATAGGTTGTTAATTGTAATAGTAGCCTTGTATATTACATAAATGATTGTCGATTAAAATGGAAATTAATTTACAGTCTTTTATATGGTATATGGCGACTGCCACGACAAGCCCCCTCAAGTCGTGACATTATAAGTCCTCAAAAACACACACACACACACATATATATGAAATTATAAACTTTTTTCTATTAGGACTATTTGATCATTACATTTTGGTTGTATTTAATAAGGATTACTTACAAATATATTACCTGTGTTATATATACTTTTATAAAGAGATGACCTAAGTTAATTATTTTGACAAACACATGATTTGAGTTTTTTTGTGTGTGTTTAATTACATTCAAGAAACATGTAGCGTGTTTTTATTGGTTTAAAAAAAATTTAAATAATAAAAATAACATATTTCTATTTTAGAGAATAGGAAGAAATCATAAGAAAGGAAAAAAATAGAAGAAGAAAACAAATGGAGGCATTTTTCATTAATTTTAGTTTGATCAACAAATAATAAAAAGGAAATTTAGACATCTACTCTTATTTTAGTTACTTATTTTGATCAAATTGGCATAGAACATATTGATACTAAACAAATTTACATCAAGAATCTTCAAATGAGCTTTAATTACCAACTTACTTGTTTTTCACCAACAAAACTACCTAAGTCAAATCAAAACAAAGATGAAAAATCTAATATTAAGCACAATCAACATTGCAAAATCAAAACTACAACACGTTAGCAAAGTTTAAAAGAAAAAGAACAAACTAGCTGTTGGGTGCTTTTGATTTGCTTTGAGTAAGGCAATCTTATTTACACAATTGACATAGGTGGTGTTTGATTCAGAGGTGTATGTTCGGTCTCATAGATGGGTTAAGAGAAGTAAGTGGCTTCGATGATTGATTTTTTTTTGTCCTTTTCCTTACTTTTTTTTATTTTTTTCCCTATTTTTTTATAGATAAAATAGGTTATTTTTATCGTTCATATTATTTAATAATTTTTGTTACTAATAGAAACACACCACATGCCCATTTTATGTAATTGACACAAAAAAAAAAAACCTCAAGTGATGTGCCTGTAAAACACACACACACACATATATATATATATGTATATAAAGGGGATACCCAAGAAATACTACGTTTAATAATAGAGGTGAATATATTACTAATTATTGTCTAAAATATATATCAGCTAAATAAAACCTATCTCCAAGTAGAGAATAGGCTCAAATTATATAAAATAAAAATTCTACTGCATCTTCTAAATATTGATTATATTGAATTAAATCTTCTCCGTTATTATCTTTTGTATTTTGAGACATTCAATTATGATCTAAAATATTTTCAACATTTAATAACAAAAAATATAACTCATGGAATCTTTCAAGAAATATTATACAATCTATTAGATAATTATGAAACAATTCTATATCCTGTTCATTTTCACAAAAAGGATTATAATCTGAAGACATAAAATTTACAAGATTTTTCTTTTATTAATGATCAAGAATATTGATTACACTGAATGCGAGCCAAAGATAATTCTTATAAAAGTTCTCCAGCTAAACTATAACACTAAACAAATATTGTAAAGCTAAAGCTTTAGCTTCTTTTTCCTAATTTTGTGGATTATATTATTTAGATATCTATATAACAAAACATATTATTAGTACCATTCACTATTAATTATATTAGTATAATACCATTCAAGAAATTCTATTGCACTATCCACATAATTATAAATATGAATATCAATAATATTTTGTGACATAAATATGCATGCAAAATATAATTAGAACCGCCACAGGCAGCAGTACAAGACTAGTGGGGTTTTATGCAAGTATGAAACCTCCAAATGCTGTAATACTAGCTGATTATGGTCTTTTGATAATTTAAATAAATAAATATGATCTCGTGGAATTATACCCAAATTGATTGGAGATTCCCTATACGAGATGTAATGTAAAGAGAAGAATAAACAATTGAAATTTTATTAATTGAAACTGATTTGTATAAAATACAAGAGCATAAACAGATATTGAAAAAAATATTGAAATATTGAGAGGTCAGAATGTTCTACCTCAAGAACAAATGGAAATAAACAATTATGCTTCAGAAAATAGGAAGAAGCAAACAATTATGCTTTAGGAAAGTGTTTGATTGATTATTGGAAACAAGGTTAGTAGTAAGAGAAAAATATTATGTGGAAGGGAAAAGAGGAGGAGATTTGAAGGAGAAGAAGAGAGGAGAAGAGAGAAGAGATGTAGCTGATGACTGGTTAGCTCAAGTTTAATTGAGTTTCGAGGCTTTTAGAGTCCTTGAATCTCAAAAGTTATCTTATGGTACATTTATGTTAAAGTTAGCTGTGAGAGTATGGTGGGACTCAAGAGCTAGGTAACTTAGAAATAACATTGATTGGCAACAATTTAAGGAGGAATTCAGGAAGGAGTATTTTCCTCATAGTGTGCAAAACCGAATGGTGCGAGATTTGTTTGAACTGAAGAAGGAAGGTATGAGTGTAACTCAGTATGAGACTGAGTTCAACAAATTGATACAATATGTACCTGGCTCATACCGAGATAATATTAAGTTGAAGAAAGATTTGTTTCTAATCGGATTTGACTCCACAATGTGTTGCAAGTTGTTGGATTATTGTTTTACCACTTACAATGAAGTGGTAGATAAAGTCAGACAACTGGAAGATAATCGTGTGAGGATGCAAGCAATGTGAAGTCAAAAGATCAACAGAGGATATCGACCAAGTCCATCATTTAAGAGGTCATATCCTGGTGCCTTTAGTAGCAGTTCTGGGCAGAAAAGAAGGAGACCAGTAACTTTGGCTAGTAACCCAGTGCAATCAGTACCTAGTTTGAGCTTTTATGACAAGGATGGAAATGTCAAGTGCTGGAAGTATGGTGCAAATCATTTTCCAAGAAATTGTGCACAGCTTAAGGGAAAATGTTTTATATGTGGAGACCCGAACCATGTGCTAAAGGCATGCCCTAAGATGAAATTAGTAAAGTGTAATAAATGTGGTAGAAAGGGTCATTTCTCCAGGTACTGTCCACAGTTTGTACAAGGAGCTAAGCGAACAGAAGGTGTTGATAACACTGCTGCACCTGCTCGTATCTTTGCTCTGGAGGATATGGAAATTGAGGAGAATGAGGATTTCTCAGATTTTATGGAGTACGACCATGATGATGTTGAGGAGCTCATAGGAGTTGAAGAGGAAAATGATGAAGGACTTGTAACTGGTACATACTCAGACTATCTATTGTAATAATAATTCTAAGTGTGAATTAAATTGAAATATTTGCATTTTAAGATTTATGAATGTTAGTATAGTTGGTAACCATAGTATTAGTATATTCCAGGACATGTGTTGATAAATGGACAACCTACTTTTGTGCTATTTGATACTGGTGCATCTCATTCCTTTGCAAGTCAAAAATTTGTAAATGAATAAGAGATTAGTGTGGTTATTGTTAATATAACTTATAAAGTTAGAACTCCAACTGGAGAAAAAGTAACAACACGAGAAGTAGTAGTTGATGGTAGGATAAAAATTCAGGAGAAGGAGTATCCTATAAGTCTTATAATATTACCTTTACAAGGTTATGATATCATAGTGGGAATAGATTGGTTGTCTAAGAATAAAGCCATTGTAAAGTGTAGAAATAAAATTGTCAATCTTAATGAGGGAGAAACGATATTTCAAGGAAAGGCTGGTGGAAGTAGGTTGAATTTATCAGTAATGGAGATATGTGATGAACAAATGGAGACAAAAGTAAAGGAGGATGATTGGAAATTTTGTTGAGTGTTTGCTGTGGATGCAAAGAAGGAAATACTCAAGGTAGTAGACATACGGGTGGTGAATGAGTTTCCATATGTATTTCTGGAGGATTTACCAGGTTTAGCCCCATCCCGAGAGTTCGATTTCACTGTAGAATTAGTTCCTGGAACTAAGCCTATTTCTAAAGCTCCATATCAAATGTCACCATGGAACTTCAGGAACTAAAGAAGCAACTTCAAGAGCTATTGGATAAGAAGTTTATTCGACCGAGTGTTTCACCATGGGGAGCACCGGTATTGTTTATGAAAAAGAAGGATGGTACTATGAGATTATGTATAGACTATCGGGAGTTAAATAAGGTTACCATTAAGAATATGTATCCTTTACCTCGCATTGATGACTTGTTTGACCAACTCCAAGGTGCAACTGTGTTTTCTAGAATAGATTTAAAATCAGGATATCATCAATTGCGAGTTAAGCTAGAAGATATGCATAAGACTGCATTTAGAACTCGATATGGTCATCATGAATTTTTTGTGATGCCATTTGGCTTAACGAATGCTCCGGCTGTATTCATGGACCTGATGAATCGCATATATCAACCATATTTGGATAAGTTTATTGTGGTGTTTATTGATGATATTTTGATTTATTCAAAAACCAAGGAGGAGCATGCAAAGCATTTACGATTGGCATTACAGAAGTTGAGAGAGAATCAATTGTATGCCAAGTTAAGTAAATGTAATTTTTGGTTGGATAGAATTTCTTTTCTAGGTTATATTATATCTAGTGAAGAAATCTCTGTAGACCCTGATAAAGTGAAAGCAGTAATGGATTGGAAGCAACCAACCATAGTGACTGAGATAAGGAGTTTTCTGAGTATGGTTAGATACTATCGCCGGTTCATAAAGGATTTTTCCAAAATTTCCAAACCGTTGACTCGATTGACCTAGAAGGGATGTAAAGTTTGAATGGAGTGAAGATTGTGAGAGGAGTTTTCAGGAGTCGAAGAAAAGACTGGTTACAGCACCAGTATTAACATTACCTGATCCGGACAAGCCTTATAATGTGTACAGTGATGCTTCACAGAATGGATTAGGTTGTGTATTGATGCAGGATAGAAAAGTTGTTGCCTATGCATCAAGACAATTGAGGCCACATGAGAGGAATTACCCAACTCATGATTTGGAGTTAGCGGCTGTAGTGTTTTCCTTGAAGATTTGGAGACATTATCTTTATGGACAACGGTGCGAGATGTACACTGACCATAAGAGTTTGAAGTATTTCTTTACTCAGAAGGAGTTGAATTTAAGGCAAAGAAGGCGGTTGGAACTAATTAAAGATTATGATCTGAATATAAATTACTATCCTAGAAAGGCCAATTTGGTGGTGGATGCTTTAAGTCGAAAGAATTATGAACAGGTGGCCTTATTGTTAACACCTCAACGTGAATTAGTGCGTGAATTTGAGAGGATGCAAATTAGGTTTGATTAGTGTGAGCGTAATAGCCAGTTGATGAACTGGGAATTGCAACCTACTCTACTAGAGAGAATAAAGCAAAAGCAAGAGAGAGATAAGGGTATGATGGAGATAAAAGAGAAATTAAGTAATGGACAGGACCCTGATTTTAAAGTGGATGATAGAGGTATAATAAGGTTTAGAGGAAGAATATATATACCACAAGATGCTGACGTAAAGAAGCAAATTTTGGATGAAGCACACATTACAGGTTATACTGTACACCCGAGAGGAAATAAAATGTACCAAGATTTAAAACTCATGTATTGGTGGGATGAGATGAAGAGAGAAGTGGCACAATATGTATCAGAATGTATGACGTGCCAACAAGTTAAAGTAGAACACCAAAGATAGGGTGGACTATTACAACCTTTAGAAATATCGAGATGGAAATGGGATAATATTACCATGGACTTTGTGGTATCATTACCAAGGACTCAAGTTGGATATGATTCCATTTGGGTAGTCGTGGATAGACTAATAAAGAGTGCACATTTCTTACCTTATCGGACGGGTGATTCAATGGAAAAGATGGCTAGGCTATATGTTCGAGAAATAATAAGGTTACATGGTGTTCCTGAGAGTATTGTTTCTGATCGAGATAATTGGTTTGTATCCAAATTCTGGGAGAGCTTACATAGAGCTTTGGGTACAAAGTTACAGTTTGGTACAGCTTATCACCTACAAACAAATGGGCAGTCTGAGCGAATAATTCAAACTCTAGAATATATGTTACGAGCTTGCTTGTAGGATTTTGGAGGTGATTGGGATAAATATTTACCTTTGATAGAATTTGCCTACAATAATAGTTATCATGCAACCATACAAATGACACCTTATGAAGCATTATATGCGAGGAAGTGCAGATCGCCACTGTATTGGGATCACGAAGAGTATGCCATGATTAGACCAGATATGATCAATCAAACAAGTGAGAAGATTAAGATTATTCGACAGCGGATGAAAGAAGCTCAAGACTGTTGTAAGAGTTGGGCTGATTTGAAAAGAAGACCCTCGGAATTTGAAATTGGTGATCATGTTTATATTAAAATAAGCCCATTCAAAGGACTCAGACGGTTTGGTTCAAAAGGAAAACTGAGCCCACAATAAGTGTTGGAGAAAGTTGGCAATATATCGTACCGAGTAGCTTTATCTCCAAGTTTATCGGGCTATCATAATATATTCCATGTATCCATGTTGAGAAGATTCATTAAAAACCCGAATGCGATAGTAGAAATAGAGCCAGTGGAGTTAACAAGAAATTTCCAACTGGTGAGACAACCCATAAAAATATTGGATAGTTGGGTTCAGAAGTTAAGGAATAGAGATATGGAGTACATGAAGATTCAATGGAATGAAGGTCCAGACTTGGAGATGACTTGGGAACCAAAAGCTGCGATGATGGAGCAGTATTCATGGCTTTTCTAACTTCCAGGTTAGTAAAAGTATATAAATTATTGTATTTAGTCATTTAAGTGTAAATTAGATATACAGAAGTTTTGAGGACAAAACTTTTTTTAAGGGGGGTGGAATTGTAAGCTCTAAAGCCAAGCCAAGTAATCGTAGGATTGAACTTAGAACCCAAGGTTTAGGGCGATCGGTTAAAGGATCTGATCAAACCCAAATTATAAACTATTGAGATGAATATTAGTAAAAATGACCTCGTAAACTTAAATTTAAGAAAATAAGTAGTAAAATAATAGACTATAAAATTTTCAAATTTTAAGCATAATAATTGCTAATTACCGAAAATGCGAAAAGTGTAATCTAATAACTATTAAATTACTAAAGATAGTTATATGTATACTAAAAATTTTAGAATGACCAAAATAATAATTAGGAATGTTCACATGTACCCCACATGTATTTATGTGTAGATAAAAATACACGAAATTGGCCAAAAACTAAGTAAATAATTAAAGAAAATTATAAATTAATTATGGAAAAATCAGAAAAAAATCAGAAGAGGATAAGATGATCTAAATCAGGTCGTGGCATGTCAGGATGTGCAAAAGAAAAATCAACCAATAAAAATTAGACAACATAAAAGCCAAAAACCAAGGAAAATGGGCAAAGTCTTGTCAAATTAATGCATATTAATTACAACAAACGTCTATAAATAGGAGAAAAATTTCCAGAAGTCATTTGGACAATTTCGCATTTGGAAAAAATAGGAAAACTGAAAAATCGAGAGAAAATCTAGAAAAAAGAAAAAAAAAAGAAAACTGTACAAATTTGTGTAGGGAGAGAAACCCATACCTCACCACCACCTGGGACCAAGCCGCTACCACCAAGCCACTCTATCCCTACCGTCTAGGCCAGCCGACAGCCTTGGACCGGGTTTGGATGGCCAGAAAGCTTTGGACGGCCAGAAAGTTTTGGACTAGTTAGTCTCTTAAATTTCCCGATTTTGAATAATTTTGTAAAATTAGTTATTTTGCCCAAAAAATTATGAAACTTGTTATTCTGAGGTTTTATTGTATGTAGATTTAGGGAAAAATATCGATTTAGTTTAATTATGTCTACAATTATAGGGTTCTTAACAAATTGCTCAAAACCAAGTATGATTAGAACAGAAAATAAATAAGCTTAGGAGTGTAGTTTGGAGCTCAATTTTTTTCTATAGGATGCTCATATGATATAAAACAGTGCTATGAAGCCATTTTTTTTAAATTAATTTTCAAAATTTTTAAGTTAATTTTTAACCCTAAAATGATGGAAAAATTTGGTGATTTGGGATTAATTAGGTGATTAAGGTGTTAATTATTGATTTAGATATTAATTAGATGTTTAGAGATGTTAATCTCTAATGTGGAACCTTAATCTTAGCCTTTGGAGTATTAAGTATGGTTAATTTAGGTAATTAATATGAGAATTTAGTAATATGTGAAATTGTAAATTAATAAATCTAAAAAAATAGAGTTATTTAGATAATATTATAACAGAAATAAAAATAATAATAAATCTAAAAATAACATTAATCTTAAGCAAAAGTCTCAAAATGTAAGATTTTCACACATCGGAAATAAATCTGATACCGCAATTAGGGTTAGCGTGTACCGAACAGTTTAGAATACCAAATTACGACCCAATAGGATATTTGGACACTCGAACTTAATGTGATTAATTTCACATTAGGATTCAAGCATATTTAAGGTTTAGAAATCAAAGTTTAAAATCTCATTTAGGATTTAAACACCGAAATAGAGTACAATGAATCATTAGGACATAATAGGTATACACGGAAAAAAATGAATTAAAATATAACTTATAATATGAAACTGTAAATTTTAAGTACTAAAAAGACCTATTTGTATTATAGGGCACCTAGAGACAAAATCAGCTTGCGATTAAGGGATCGAGCGATCGAGCAAATCCAAGTAAGTTGGGTTATTACTTATTGTAATAGAGTACTAGTTTTGTAATACTCGAAGACTTAGGCTTGTATATGATTGTGATTGTAAGTAGTTTACACATGTGTTTGATGTATCTGAATTCGTGCTAAAATTGTATTGTGAGTGATTTTGTGACTGATTGAATTGGTATGAAATTGTTTGAACACCTTAAACGGAATTTAATCTTAGTCGACTCAAATAATTAATAATGTCATGCATTGCAACCTGTTAGGGGATCATAGGATTCTCCAACCAAATACCGACCCCTTCGAAAGGGATAGTGCAGGATTGCAAAATGGTCCCTTCTTCATCCTTAGTCAAACTAAGTGACAAGAGAGGAGGTCGTGGCGGGGGTGAAGTCAATGGTTCGAAGGTAGTCGCGGGAGGAGCGATGTCTCCATTGCACAATCCTGGGTTTGGTTATGAGCTGCTGCATAACATGGAAACTCCTCAACCCGGATTGGAGCGGGTGAAATTTCTCTGATTTCATAATGGACCGAACTACGTTGTACGATGACACTTGATTATTGCATTGCATGAAAATAATGGTTTGATAACCCTGTTTGTGCTTGTATGCATTCATGAGTCTCCAATTCAACTTACTGAGCTGTAGTTGCTCATACCCTTATAGATCCTTTTGCAGGTTCTGATTTCTGAACACTTCAAGTACTATGCTGCCCTATAATTACCCAGAGGTTAGTTCGTTGGAGGCCAGGGGTATGAGGATTAAATTACTTAGTCTAATGTGTAACTAGAGTGATCATGTAATTAGGGATGAAAGACTGATAGTTATTATGTAATCTAGTGAACTGTTATATTTATGTAAAACTTCCTAGGAAGCTCTGTGGACTTATATATGTAATATTATATATGTTATTAGAAATTTACATAATTTATCATAATTGTAGTTTAATTGTTAATTGGACTGTTTACTTCAAAGCGGGGAGTCATCGACGCCTTGTGTAGGTCATGTTTATGGTAGGCACTGTGAGGCCAGTTACTATCATAGAATGGTTTACACGGCGGGACTATTGCGACTCTGGGACTTCGGGGCGTAACAAGAAGGATCTGCTATATGCAAACAAGGAATTTCTTTGATTCTTTGTTTGATCAATTTTATTATATCTGTATGTTCTTTTGTCCATTAAGGTGGATTTTTCTTTAATCTCTGATATAATGGTTTACATATTATATTAAGATTTGGGAAAAAATCTGCAACATAATTTAAGTTTTCCAGAAATCTTTGGAGTTGATTTTTGTCTTTGATTTCATTAGGAAATTTTTCAGTAGATTCTATAGATCTCTGTATAGGAATTATTGTTCCATTGTAAATATTAAAACCTAAGAATCTAATTTTAGTCTGAAAGAGACTAATCTTAGATGGTGAAATAACTAAACTATTATTTTTTACTATATTAATGAAGATTTTTATGTACTTAAAGTGTTGGTCTATATTAGATGAAAATATTAAAACATCATTTATATATATTATTATGAAATTAGCATAATCATTAAAGATTTCATTCATTATTCTCTGAAATTTAAAAGGAGCATTTTTCAATCCAAACGGTATTACATTCCACTTGAATTGACCAAAAGGAATTGTGAGGGCAGTTTTGTACCTATCACTTTCCTTGATTTGAATTTTCCAAAATTTAGATTTCATATCAAAATTTGAAAATATTTTGGCATTATTCAACTTATTAAGTAAATCTTTTTTATTGGGTATTGGATATTTGATCCATTTAAGGGCAGAATTAAGAGGTTTATAATTAATTACCAATCTTGGGACACCTCTTTTTATTTCTGCATTTTTATTGACATAAAAAGTAGAATAGCTCCATGGAGACTTACTTTTTCTGATTAATTTTTTGTTAAGTAAGTCTTTTATTTCATTTTTACAATGATTCAAGACTTCATTGTTCATTTGAGATGGTCTAGCTTTTGTTTGAATATTTTTTTCATTAAAATCATTTTCATATGGTAAATTTACAATATGTGATTTTCGATTCCAAAATACAATTGGGAGTATAGAACAAATTGAATTTTTTATTTCTGATTCTAATTGAGAAATTTTTATCTTTAAATTTTTATTGTTAAGTTGATCTTCAATTTTTTTAAATTCAAGGTCATTTTTTAAATACATCAAGTGATTTTCTTTACATTGTATTAAACAATTTAATTCATCATTCTTCAATTAATTTATATATTTGGTTTGTGATTTTGTGACAAATTTGAATATAATTTCTATTTTTTAGATATTGTGTTTTAATTCCATCTTTATCTACAAGAAATGGTTGGATTTGATTTATAAATGGTGTTCCTAAAATAACATTTTTATTCAAATTTTTCACAAGTATAAAAGAAGTTTTATAAGAAGCATTGTCTTTTAATATTTCAACTTTGGATAATTTATATTTGATGCATAATTTACTACCAAATGCAGAACTTAGAATTTCGCTAGTTTTCTTAAAATATTTTGTTGGGATTAAGCCTTCTCTAATGCAATTTAAATCTACACCAATATCAAACAAAGTAAGTGTTTGTAAAATAAATTCATTATTAATTTTGATTGAGATATTAATTAACCATTTTCTTGTTGTTATCTGAACAAGATGCATTAAATAATCATCGTTCCCAATTGTTGGTGAGATTTCTTGATTTTCTTCATTTGAAGTCTCAGAATTATTTTCTTGGATTATTTTTTGGTTTAATTCAAGAAGTTCCTTTTGAAATTTTATTTGCATTAATTTTAATTCTCTTATTTCTTGTTTTCGAATGTTGATTTCATTTTGTAGATCATTAATTGTTATTAATTTCTTATGTTTTCTTTTACCTCTTTCAAGGATTTCATTATGGTTATATGGCAATTTTGGCGTAAGAATTATATTGGTTTTAAAGTTATTAATGTATTCAAATTTTTCATTAGTATTAGACATTTGATCAATTCTTTTAAGAATCTCTTCTTCATTATTTGTTAACACATTAATTTCATCCTTTCCTTCAGCTGATGAGGATGAAGTGGAGTCCATGTCATTGACTTGGATTCCATCGTCACAATCATTTTTTGATGAAGAGGATTTATTTTCATAAAATATTTGTAAGATATTTTCCATTGTTTGTTCATCTAAATTTAATTCATTAAGTTTATTATTTATTCTACAAAAATTTGCTGTATGACCAATTTTTTTACATTTGTAACATCTTAGTTATTTGTATGATTTTCTTTTATATTTTTTATTTTCAGGTGGTTTCTTTTCATTTTCTAATTTTTAAATGATTTTTTCCTAAAATTTCTTTGAGGTTTTTTATGTGAGCATTAGGACAATTTGAAGAAGTATAAGGGGATTTTTTTGTTATTTTTCAATTTCGTATTGAGAAAAGAAGGGTCATATTAAGTATAGAAATCACTAAGGCTTTGGCATTTTAAGCGTTGTTCATTTTTTAATTGTTGTTGTAATCTTATTATATTGCATAAATTGGTTCCAATTTTATTAACATATGATGCTAATTCCCCATATAATAAATTATCATAAGGAATTTCACCATTGTTTTCTTCTCTTAATAATTTTCTAACTTATTCACCTATTAATTTTGGTAAACCACCTAGAAATTTTTCTTTCCAGAAAGATTGATTGCAATCATTTATGAGAAATACTCTTTGAAAGAAAATATCTTTATATTGTCTGAATTCTCTTAGGGATTTGCACTTCATATTAGATAATAGATCTAAACTTTTATCCCTAATATGCGAGGGGTCTCTTATGAAATGTTGACTTATTGAAAATATTAAAATATTCACGATATCTTGAATTGGCTCATTATTTTCATTTAGTATTCTCCTATTGTTTTCATCAATTTTGCATGAGGTAAGGATATTAATTCTTTGTTCCTCAGTGAGATAGTTATCCTACAATCCTTTTAATTATCTAGTGAAACTAAAAATTAAAAGGAGTGCTTCTTGGTAGTCAGTAACATTTGGAACAGTTTTATTAGTATTTAAAAACATTATCATTTGATTAAGAACATTGAGAATTTTTTGTTCCGAGTATCTATCTATATTTCATTTATATGTAGATCATATTGAATATTTATTTAGAAAATTATCATTTTTCTCTTTATTTAGTATATCAAGAGATGTTGCTCTTTGATAATACAACTTTTGGGGTTCTTTCCAATTAATTTTATTGACTGCATCATTTGATTCATTAATATTATTTCCTAAAGAAATGTTGGACATTGTTTCATTTATTGATTCAGTATCTGTTTTATCTAAAACATTAATTTTTTCTGAAGGTGTATTATCAATGACAATACCCTTTCTAATTAAAGTTGACATATCCATATTCAAAAAATTTATTGGTTTTGAAGAGGAAGTTTCTTCTTTTATTGTTTTAGTTTTTAGTATTCTTTTCCTATCTTCTAAGGCTTTTAAAAATTCATTACTAGGATTTTTGGATATTTCAAAAGGTTTGAATAAAGGTGTATTTTTACTGGTTTTATTATTTAAGGATTTTTCACTTGTCTTATTAATTTCAATATTAATTGTATCTTCTATTCTGTTTAATTGTTCTCTTATTATACGCAAATGTTAATTAGTATTTGATTTATTATTTTTTTATTCCTAAATCTTCTTCATCCGTAGCATTTTTAAAAGGAGTAAGGGCTATTTCCGTATTTTTGTGAACCATTTTTATATTACTTAATGGTGGATCATTTGATTTTATTATTTGTCCATTACTTAGTTTCCATTTAAAACATCCATTAATCATATTAATTTCTTTGGGTTTCAAATAATATTCTTCGAGCCATTTAAAGAAATATATCTGAGCTCCAATTTCATTCATGAAATTATAATATTCATCTTTTATTTTCATTTTGATTTGACTAAACGTTTCAAAGTACCATTTTCTAATTTTTTTTTTCATTTTTGGGTGAATTAAATTCATTATTTAAAATATTCTATCTGGTTCGAAAGGATTTTCTATGACATTTAGTTCCGGATCACCTATTTCTGATAATGAAGGTTCTCCATGTTCTGGTTCACTTAGTTGATAAACTGGTTGGGTTATACTAATCCTATTGTGAACAATTCCTAAAAGCAATGGATTATCATGAATATTGGATTGCTTATCTTGCTGATTATTAGATTGGATAGGGTATGGAGTATAAATTATCGATGGAGGATTTGGAAGGTCTACTGATCTCCTTGAAGAAGATGACATAGATCTTATTTCCAAGGGTCTATTTAGTTGATCAAAAGATCTTCTATTGAATTTGATGGTAACTTTACCATACCATCTAGATGTCGGATCACATTTGACGGTTCAATATTTTATATTGGTCGCTTAGGAAGTGGGTTTTCTATTTCCCAATGCTTAGATAAATTGACTTGGGACCATTGAATCATTTTTGGGATGGATACATTAGCTTTGGTTAAGTCTGTTTGAATAAGAAGAGTTTGCCCTCTTTTATCCATTTTATATGCTTTAGAACCAAAAGCAGTTTTTATTAATTTGAAATATATTCTATATATCACAACCATTGGTATTGATCCTTCTATCATTCTATAATTATGTGTTTTAATTTGAAGGATTAATGAACTCACTATTGTCTTATCTCTAAGAGCAAGAGTAATATTGGAATGGCATTTAAATTATATTGGTCCACTATTAAGATTGGTTTCAATAGTGGCATGTATTAATCTTTCATATATTAGTTCTTTAGCATCTTTGAGAACCATAAAGACAGAGGTATCTAGATATATATATATATATATATATATATATACACACACATACACTAACTCGAGTCACTTCTTTCTAAAAGTACTATAATACAAGTAAAGTATTTATAATTAATCCATTTCATAAATATTTGACTTGCTTTTACAATAGTAAAAAATAGTATCGATTTGACCTTGAATATCAACATGATGAAATTGTTATATTATTTCATAATTTAACACCAAAACTATCTCAAAAGGATATCAAATTATATCTTGAGATAATTAATCTAAGCATCCATTGAAAAAAATTGATACTTTGTTAAGATTTTTTTTCCTTTTCTTTTCTCTTAAATGGTTCCTAATTACAAAGATCGTGTATGTAGCTATAAAAGCACGATGGGAGTTACTGCATAATAAGAATGATTCTATCTATGTAATAAAAGATATATATGAAAAGCAATATCACAAATATGTGTGACTTTATATGTTATAATAAATTATACAATATAATATCTAATATCTATTCATAAAAAAAAAAGTCTTATATCTTATATCTTCTAACTTCTCTCTTATCTACCTATGCATCAATTTTAGTTAATCAAGTTATGTATTAAATTTAGTAGAATTTGTAAAAGGATATAAAGATCTTTGCTTGAATACTATCACTTTAACATCATCTTATTCTTATACTGACATAATAAGTTTATTAATAAACCAATTAAATAATAAGTAAACGATGATTCCCATTGATGCGAATTATAACTATGTCTTTCTTTTATCCACTTTAGTACGATATCAATTTTTATTTAATCACCACACTTTGGTTGAAATAAGTAAATGATAACACATACAGACTTTTGCACTTATGGTGGACTTTTTTTACTTTTAATACAAAATGTAATTTCTCTCTCTCTCTGTCCAGAAAGTGTAATTACTTCAAATAGTTGGAATTGTCAATATAATTGGATAGTATAACCCAAAATACAATATATATATCTATAATGTCTGTATTAATAACAAACTATGAGGAACAATGACCCTTCCCAGTTTTTAAATTTTGTAAAATTATAAATAGTTCTTTTTTCCCCTAACTATATTATAACTTGGGGAGAAGGGGTTCAAACCCTATGATCTACTGCAATATGACACCATTAATGATATCACTAAATTACAATGGCTTTAGCAAAATCTTGAATAGTTCATTATTAATCACTTGTTCAAATTAATTTTACTTAAGTATAACATATAAAATGATAAGTAGTGAAATTACTATGGTATCTAAATGAAAGTTTGAGGTTTTTTTTTTTCTCTATCATATTATTTTTCTTCAATTATTATTTCTTGGATGAAGTTTGCAATGGATGAACAAATCCTGGGGTTTGTTTCGTGAAGACAGTTTCTATAAGATGATGACCATTGAGGAAAGCATTTTTAACATCAAGTTGATGAATGACCCAATGAGATGATATGGCATGAGAGAGAATGAAGCGTATGGTGGTGGGTTTGTCGATAAGGCTGAATGTTTCTATCATAACCTTAAGAGGGGCCTAGTAGGATTGTTTAAAATTTTCATATTATGTATGTACTCGTAATATGAAAATTATCTTACGAGCTAGAGATTGCAAGACTCTAAATAATTAGTTACTAAAGTTTTCAATTTTAATTAATTAACTTACTATAAAACATAATGACTATGGTCATAGATATCCGATAAGCCACAATCCATCAAAACCGTAGGGAATTGATATCCCTTACCAAGTGCTAAGATAAGGTAAAACAACTTACTAATTTACGAGAAATACTACATAATTTATCATATGAATTTACTTTACATAAATTGTTTCTGTACCGTAATACACTTTTTAATCAAGTCTAACATTGATAAACCTATCTCCAGTTTATACTTTGCTCTCAAACTTATCTAAATCCCTACTTACAAGAAACCTGCAAAAGAAATGGAGAACAAGCAAACCACAGCTTGGTCAGTTCGTTCATCATAATTACCGTTTAAGCGAGTTATCAAACAAATATTATTAACATACGTGTAAGTTATCTACATAAGAAATGAATGGAAGCAATATATCCATACGGGTTTGAAATTATGGAAGGTATAGAGTTACGTCGTTTACACATCAATTTTTCCTCTGTACTTACCTATACGAGGCACCTCACCTTAATCGCATGAAGCTACCTAGGGGCACGGTCCCACCAGACGTTACTTTATTATTACCCTAGTTCGAGAACCAACAATCAATATGAGTAGACCCTAACTAGGGCTGCTTACCAAACATATCAAAGGTCCCTTGGGTACACATATATGAGTCCTCTTGTAATCAATTAGAGGTACTGTGCTAGCTTTGCCTTAACAATGAATATTATTTACAAGCACTATGAGCCCTCATAAAAATCATACAAAACATATTTAAGATTTGAAAAACGTTTATCAAAAATACTTTTCTAAAAAATCTGTAAAGCTAGTACACTCCATCAATATACCAATTGGGTCATAAACATATGATCGATATAACTAGTTATTTTAGTCGAATAGTTATATTTACCAATTTAAGAAAGTGATTATATGGGTAACAACACACAAAACAATCAATCATTCAATCAGACAATTAGTATTAATCAACAAGCAACATACAAATAACAAATATCAAGCAGATAGTAGATTATAAGAACTCTCCTACCTGGGTTAATGCTCACTTTCCTGACCATTGAGAATTTTAGGACTCGATAATCTAATACTTAAAAGATAAGAAAACTTATAAGTGTTCTGAAAAACTAGATTTTCCTGTTAACTAAATATTTATTATTATTTGCTTAGTTTCCTACTATAACCCAAATATAGTGTAAACATAGTTTTACTTAAATAATTTACTTATTTTTTTCTGTTTTCTTAAATTTTCATTTGCATATAAATTTTTTATTCTAGTTCGGATTCTTATGAATTTATAGTCCATTTTGATTGTTTTCGAACGTACTTTTTCATAGTAAGGTTTATTTTGGACGTTATAACCCGCAGTTTTGGTTGTGATATAAAAATATCACAAATTTCATTATTTTAACTTAAAAAGTTATGAAATATCAAATTAGGTTTTTCTTAGTATAATTATGAATTAATAATTATTTGAATTGTAAAATTAAAATTTGTAATTTCCTTAATTTAAGCCTATTTTACTATAATTACTTATTTTTACTTATTTTTGGGGTTTAATATTTATTAATTCAATTTTTTCTACTTTATTATTTTTCTAATTATTATTATTATTATTATGAAAATTACTTAATTATATATATATATAAGTGATGACGTGGTAGTGTATGGAAGTACCACAAGTCATCCTTCTAAATTTTTCATAATTTTCTATTTTTTTTTTGTGTTGTATGGTATAATTATATATTATTATTTATTACTATAATTTATTAAATTTTCTAATTTACTTATTTATTATACTATTCATCTATGTATCATTATACGTATGCTATACTTTATGTATTAAATTATTCTAATCTTAATTATACATCATGTACAAGTATAATGTGCATGTATTTATACTTTATATACATATGTACATATACGGTTCTACTATATACATGTATATATAATAAAATACAAAATATTATTAATAATATACATACATATATACATCTACTATCACATCTAACCATATATATATACAAAATATACAAAATTTCTTATAAAATGCACATACTAAGTATAAATATACATACATATACCTATTATTATACACGTACACACACACATATATATATATCATATAATATAAAATACTATGTATATATTTATACATATACAAAATCACGCCTATTAATATATATATATATATACACACAAATAAAGAAATAACATACATATGTATATCAATATAAAAATACATACTATATGTACATATGTATCATATATGTATATTTACATGTATACTTCATATAATAAAATAATTATTATGTATATATACACACATACATAGCAATTTACACATACATAATAAATAAAAGAATACTATGTACATATACTCATATATATATATATTCATGTATACATACATACACATAAGAAAATACATGGTATATATATTATATACTCATACATGTACACACTTTATACTATATAAAATATACATATACATTTATGCATAAATACATGTAATAAATAAAACAAAAAAATATTAAATATACATGTACATATTATAGAGTATATATATATATATATATAAATTAAATAAATACTTACCTAATTACTTTAATAATTTGAATAATATAAAAAAAATCCCCTTAGTTTCTTCTCTTCTCCCTCCTCTTTTTCCTCTTTCTCTTTTGATTTTGTGTGTATGCGTATGTTTTTTAACTTTGCTTTGGTTTTCCTTTTTCTCTTTGTTCTTGGTTTCAAGCTTCCAAGTTCCAGACATTCAAACGTAATGAAACCAAGACTAAATAGCAAAAAAACAAATCCTATTAGATAATAACATTAATTGGGAAAAGACAACTCAATCATTACTTTTGATTGTCTTTATAAATGTAACATTTGGAGATTGAAAAAAAGAAGTGGGAAAATTATAGGTTGCTGGATTCTACATGTAGCAATGAGACAAAATTTAGGAAGAAGAAAAAAAAAAAAGGAAAAAGGCAAGTAAAAGAAAAATAAAAGTAAAAATATTAAAAATTTCCAAACATAAAAATCTTAAAAATAATATTTATAAATTAATTTTTAGGATTTTATGAAAATTTATTAATTTAATTGGTACCCATTACGTGTATAAATTTTACGAGTTATTTTAACGTTTTCGTTAAGATTTATTTATGATTTACTTAATAATTGCAATCGACTACAATCATGTTACTATTAAGTTATATTTATTTATTTTATAAGCTTAAAGTTATAGTTTTAAGGTTTTCATTAAGTTCAAGTTCGATTTTGAATATTTGAGCATACTTCGAATTTAAGATTTTTGTACGTGATTTAGGTTTTGAGCAAAAATTTAGGGCTTTTATCCTTTATTTTATATTTGAGTTTAAAATTTTAATTAGTTTTAATTTTATTGATTCCATTAAGTTAAAGTAATTACCTATAATATTTAAATTGATTCGTTATCTAAAACGTTAAATTTGCGGGGTTTATCGTTTCAATGTAGTTAAGACCTTCTTTGGGAAAATCGTTAGGCAATAGGGGCAGGTTTTCTACTTTTCAACTGTACCATTTACAGCCAACAACATTGTGGTTGGGATACGGAGGTAGCAATATCAACCTGTTATTGTAAAGAACATAGTCAAACTCTTCTTTCATTACAACAGACCAAGTAGGGTGATGAAAGGCTTTGGTATAATGTTTGGGTTCAGCATAGGACACATGGGTAAGAAGGTTGAGAATTTGTTTTGGTTTATTGAAGCCAGACGGATCTTATGATCTTAGAGTAAGAGGGTAGAGGGATAATAAGTTGTGGTAGAAGGGGATTTGGTAATGAAGGGGAAGAATAAAGACGTGTTTGATGATAAACCCAATAACAAAAGGTTTTGTAGGAGGTGAAGGAGTTAAGGAAGAGCTTGTTGGTGGAGAGAAGATGATGGTAGTATGTGTTATTAGGGTAGGGGAAAGGAGCAAGAGTATCAAGGTTAGGCATAGAGCAAGCAGGCTGTAATGGTATAGTATGGTATGGTTGTTGAGTGGGGTTGTTGATTAAGGTAATTGTAAAGGTAAGAGATGGAGCAATGTGGTTTAGCATCCTTGTTTCAGTATGTGTTTCACATGTCGACTAATGTAGAAGTGTCTTGATGAGGGATTAAGACAATGATATCCTTTGTAGTTAGCATAATACCTAAGGAAGATGCAAGGGGTGGTTCTTGAGGATAATTTGTGTGGAGCCAGTAGTGTGGTATTTGGATAATAGAAACACTCAAAAGTCCATAGGAATGTATAATTAGGGGGTATGTGATGTAGTAATTCAAATGGTGACTTGTTATCAAGAGTGGTAGAGGGTAATCTATTAATTATCTAGACTGCAAAGAGGGCATCATCTACTCAATAAGACAAATGGTGAAAGTAAGGTCAGTGATATGATGATGTTTGCAATTAGCCATACCATTTTGTTGGGCCTTGTATGCCACTTTCTTTGAGAAATGTTGTAAAAGCTCGATTAACATATTCACCACCACTATTGCTATGAAATATTTTAATTTGTGTGGAAAAGCAATTTTCAACAAAAGACTTGAATTGTTTAAAGTAAGAGAGAACTTCTGTTTTATTGCGCATAGGAAATATCCAGGAATACTAGGTACAATTATCAATAAAAATTACAAAGTATTGAAAGCCTAGATTCGATTTACCAGGCAATTGCCAGACATCAGAATTAACAATCTAAAAGGGCTTCTATACACGATGAGGTGATCATAGAAATGGAAAATGAGTGGATTTCTTGATACCATAGGACTGACATGGCCTGGATGACTTAAAGGTAGACTTAATAAAAAGGGAAGACATTAACTTCGAACAAGTTGTTGCAGGACTTCTTAGTGAGGATGACAAAGTCTAGAGTGGCAAACTTTACTGAAAACAACTGTTGTAATGAGGGACTAAGGGGGATTGATTGTGGATAGATGAATGGGCTAGAGTGAATGTCTAGTTTGCTAGTTGAAGAAAAGTTGACCCTATGCTTGAGTCTTAAACATAAAAGGAAGGTTGATCAAATTTGATAGTGTAGTTGGCATCATTGCATAACTAGATAATGAGCAAGAGGTTGTGCGTAAGTAAAGGGATATGCAAGACATTTTTGAGGTGTAGTAGTGGATCATTGGTGTGAATGGTAAGATCACTAATGTGAGTAATTCTCATAAATGTACCATCACCTACAATTACTCACTTAAAACCAATATATGGAGTCAAGTTTGAAAGCATACTCACACCAGGAGTCATTTGATGTGTTGCATTGGAGTTTGGATACTAGACGACCTCATTAGATTCATCAACTGATGATGCAGCAAATGATTCAAGAATGTTAGACCACTAGAGAATAGAATTTAGTATATAGCAAAAACCAATATAGTCAATTGTAAACGTTATTCTAATAGCCATTAGTCACAGTTAGCTCCAAGAAAAAATCAGGTAAGTATCAATCAATAAATCGTGTGACATATATATATATATATATTCATATAAGACATCTTTGATTAATGGTTTTTTTTTTTTAATTTATAGTGGAGTTTTGGGACTTGATGAATCGATTTCTTTTCCAATGGTTGTAACTGAGGGTTTTTTATATTGACATTATAGTGGTGTATTAAGTCATCACTTTTACTTGGCAATAAGGACTCATCCTATGAGGGCTTTGCTCTCAGGATTCCACCAGAGAATAGAATTTAGTATACAGCAAAAAACAATATAGTCAATTGTCAACATTATTCTAGTAGCCATTACGTCACAGTTAGCTTCAAGAAAATTAGCTAGATGAAAAAATCAGGTAAGTATCAATAAATAAATTGTGTGACAAATATATATATATATATTTCATATAAGACATCTTCGATTAAGGGGAATTTTTTTTAAACTTTATAGAGAAGTTTTGGGACTTGATGTATCGATTTCTTTTCCACCTGTGAAGCCGCGAGTACAGAGTGCTAACCAGGTAACTTAAATATTCCAACTCCTTTTTTTTTTTTTTTTCCTTTTTCTAGTAGAATATAGGAGAAGGGTTTCCATGTGCATGTGCATGTATCGATTTTGTTGAATGAATGGCTGCCTGTTTTACGCTGATTTTTTAAATTCCCCCTTAATATTATGCTTTCTATGAATATTTTTCATGTTATACCTTTTTTGTCAACTTCCATATAAAAAATTTGATTAAAACATCTTTTAATTTAATCATAGAGAAATTAGCGTAAAAATTCACACGTTTAGATAAAGTACATTATAACAAAATCCCCAAACTTATATGTTCTCAATACGTGAAAGGAAAAAAAAAAAATTAAAATCTATGACACTTGACTTATAAGTGTACTGATAAAAGAATCTCTATTAGCAATTATTAGCATTGGTTTAAATTTAATATATAAAATCTTATCTTGCTCACTTTTGTTCCACGTATTTACATTATTTCAGGTGGTCATGGACAATGGGATAGTCGAGGTTGCCTTATCAACTCCAGGAGGTGCCGTAACAGGCATCAAGTACAAAGGGACTAATTCTGTAAAATATAAAGGTAAGACCGTAAAAAAATCAACCTTTTATTTATTTCAACCAAAGGGTGGTGATTAAGTAAAAATTAATATTGTACCATAGT
This sequence comes from Lumnitzera racemosa, assembly GCA_024138005.1. Lineage (NCBI taxonomy): Eukaryota > Viridiplantae > Streptophyta > Magnoliopsida > Myrtales > Combretaceae > Lumnitzera > Lumnitzera racemosa. Next base: position 13,251,752 of record JAMXBC010000008.1, on the reverse strand, counting down.
GGAAGAAAGAAAGACGGTTATAATTCATATATTTGAGGATTACCCTTTACTTATTATTTAATTGGTTTATTAATTAACTTATCATGTTGGTATAAGAATGAGACGATGTCAGAGTGATGGTATTCAAACAAAGATCTTTATATCCTTTAACATATTTTACTAAATTTAATACATAAATCGATCAACTAAAATTTATCCATCGATGGATAAGAGAGAAGTCTGAACATATAAGAAATTAGATTTTTTGGGATGAATGAATATAAGATATTAGATTGTATTATTTATTAGAATGTATACAGGCACACATAGATAGAGTCATTATTGATATGCAATAATTACCATCGTGCTTCCCATAGTTACATTCACGATCTTATAGGAATTATTAAAAAAAAAAAAGAAAAAAGAAAAAAGAAAGAAATCTTGACGAGTATCAAATCTTTTTTTTTTTCAGTGGATGCTAAATTAATTATTTCAAGATATAATTTAATATCCTTTTTGAGATAGTTTCGGTGTTAAAACCGTGAAAATAGTTTAACAATATCATCATATTCATATTCAAGGTCAAATTAAAGCAAGTCAATATTTATTAAAATCAACCAAAAATGTAGTGACCAAATAGTCCCAACGAGAAAAAGCATATATATATATATATATATATATATATATGTATTTATCAGGACTCCTTGTATGTATTACTTGATTTATCTGATATTGATATAGAGTGATATTAGAATAATAACTGGAGATTGTTATTAAATATATAAAAGGTATATCTAAATCCGTAATTGGTATGGTTATCTACTAAATATGTTTAATACGCAATATAAAGAAATAAAGTTTACGCTTAAAAAGATTGCAAGAGAGAAGATATAAAATTTGATTATTGTAATAAAGATTCCTATGTAAATCTAGTCTCTCTTTTTAAATATATTCTTTATCTTTTAGATAAAGTCCTTACCTACTTGAATCCTTTATATATATATATATATATATATATGCAATCTCGCTATAGCTATACATTATCCATAGAGAACAGTTGTTGAAGTATTTGCTTTCGATCAATCCTAGAAGAAGGCTAGGGTTAGCTATTCAAGTACAACTATTGATCAACAATTTGGAAAGCTACTAATCGTCATTAGTGTTGGAGTTCGCCCGACATGTGGCTTGTGGTGCTTGTTAATTTGCTTTTGCTTTCAAATAGGTTTGTCCTCTGACTTTCTCCTTTTCTCCCATTCTTTCCCTATTTTTCCAGGCTCGAAGTTGCTTCTTTGTTCGATAGTACTAGTTTAAAGTTTTTATAAACAAACTCGATATTAGATAAAATTGGTATAATCTAAAAACATGGACATGAGTCACTTAATAAGATAGATAAAATTTAAATCCTTTATCCTCAAATTGTAATATATTCAGAAAAAATAAAAAAGAAAGAAGAGTGAGAATCGGATACTTAGGGTAAAACATTGTTTCGATGCTAGGTGTAAGAATGCTACCAAATTGAAAAGAATTTAGTATATAGCTAAAATCAATGTAGTCAACGTTATTCTAATATCAGATATCAATCAATAAATTATGTGTTATATAGACATACATACATATATATATATATATATAAATAAGACATCTTCAATTAATTTTTTTTTTTTCTTTACAGCAGAGTTTTGGGACATGATGAATCAATTTCTTTTCCTCCTGTGAAGCTGCGAGTTCAAAGTGCCGACGAGGTAACTTAAATTTCCTAACTTTTTTATATTTTTTTTCCTTTTCTAGTAGAACATAGGAGAAAGAATATCCGCGTGCATGTGTATGTATCGATTTTGTTGAATGAAGGCCTCCTATTTTACACTGATTTGTTTTTTTTTTTTTTTTTTTTCTTCACAACTTTCTACGAATATTTTTCATGTCGTAACCTTTTTGTCTAACTTCCAAATAAAAAATTTGATTAAAACATCTGATAATTTAATCATAGAGAAATTTATCTTCAGAATTCACACATTTAGATAAAGTACATTATAGCAAAATCCCCAAACTTATATGTTCTCAATTGGTAAAGGGGAAAAAAAAATTAAAATCTACGACACTCGACTTGTAAGTGTACTAATAAAAGAACCTCTATGAACAATTATGTGCCTTGATTTAAATTTAATACATAAAATCTTATCTTTCTCACTTTTGTTCCACGTATTTACATTATTTCAGGTGGTAATCGACAATGGGATAGTCGAGGTTGCCTTATCAACTCCAGGAGGTTCCGTAACAGGCATCAAGTACAAAGGGATTGATAATTTACTTGAATTTCGCAATAAGAGACACGCTCGAGGGTATGGATACTTGATACATCATATATATGAGTTGATCGAATATTTGTCATGTGGTGAATTCATTATTTGATTGCTTGAATAATAATGAAGCTATGAACTGTTTGCATGAATTTAATGTAATTCACCAAATTTATAGGTACTGGGACGTGGTATGGAGTTCTCCGGGGACACGCGGTCTTCAAGACATGTAAATAATGTTTTATCTATTTATATCGTCTTATATTTGAATAACAAGAAATTTATAAATCTACACAAACTTATCTTATTGAATATATATATATATATATATATGTTCTATTTTGCAGGATTGACTCTGGAAAAATGTCGTACAGAGTTGTAGCAAAAAATGATGATCTAATAGAACTATCGTTTTCTAGAGTATGGGACAATTATACTAACTCCGGCTTCATCCCAATAAATATAGACAAGAGGTACGTTAAATTTTCAATAATCAAGAAACTACTGTAAAAAAATTTTCCTACGTGATAATAACTTTATATTTTCATGCATCATAATTTAATTGATATTTACCATCTATTAATTAAAACACATGGCGTCGAAGTACTATTAAAGCCTTTTCCCTAAGGTGCTATCCTTTTATTTCTATAGGTTCATTATGCGGCGAGGTAGCTCTGGTTTCTATACATATGCTATCTTCAACAGGCCGCAAGGATGGCCGGACTTTAACTTGGCTTCATTAAGAAATGTTTACAAAGTTAATACGGAAAAGTAAGTAATTAAGATATTCTACTGTATTCCTATGTGATTTTTAACTGTAATTCTATTGTTTGTGGGATTATATTAGTTAAATTAAACAATATCGTATATTTTATACATTGAATAATTAGACCTATGTGATGGCTTCATGTACCGGAACATAATTCACGTAATATTTTAACATGAATGCTTTATTGTGTTTTACTTTTAATTACCATTTTGAATTAGGTTTCACTACATGGCCATTACGGATCAAAGGCAAAGGGTCATGCCGACAGCATGGGATCGTCAGAGAGGCCAAATACTTAATTATCGTGAAGCTGTTCTTTTGACAAATCCATCCAATTCTGACTTAAAAGGAGAGGTATTCGCCTAATTTGCTCCTACCAACTAAAATCAATTCAATTATCACTTAAGATTTTGTGATTTATTTGTTTGGAAGAAGTTATCTTACGCTTCTTCTTCATTTCGACTGCTGTTAATTAAAGTTAACAATTTTTACATTAATTTTTTTTCTTTCAGGTAGATGATAAATATCAATATTCAATTGAAAATATGGATAATAAAATACATGGGTGGATAAGTAATGATCCACCTATAGGGTTCTGGATGATCACACCGAGTAATGAGTTTCGTACATGTGGACCGGTTAAACAAATTCTTACATCTCATGTTGGCCCCACCATGCTCAATGTAAGCAATTGTATTTGAATTGTTGAGTTTTTTCTTCACAAAAAAAAAAAAAAAAAAAAAGAAGAGAAGAGAGAGAGAGAGAGAGAGAGAGAGATTTCCCAAAAGTAATTATGTGTGTGGTTTTAACATCAATTCCTTACATCTTACCCTACTATCATAATATAGGTATTTCTAAGCGACCATTATGCTGGAAGAGATGTTCGAACAATATTTCGAAATGGCGAGCCCTGGAAGAAGGTTTTTGGTCCCATCTTTGTCTATTTCAACTCGGCCACATCCAAAGATCACACTAGAAAACTTTGGGAAGATGCTAAAGCCCAGGTAATAATTAACATATATGTTTGACAATGGTTTAGGGTAATACTGTAGATGTTTTTGTCCTGGAGCGAACTTCATTTGCTCTTCGTTTTCTTTTAGATGTTGATAGAAACTGAAAATTGGCCTTACAATTTCACCCACTCGGAAGATTTCCCTTCGGCGAATAAACGTGGAAGTGTTGCTGGTCAATTGCTCGTCCTTGACAGGTTTACTTCCCTTACTTTATGCTTTGATTATTCATATCATAATGACAAATAATACTAAAAATATATTTGATTTATGTACATGGTATAGGTACTTGAACGAGAGAAACTTAGCTGGAAAATCCGCATTTGTTGGGTTAGCGGCCCCTGGAGAAGTAGGATCGTGGCAAAAGGAAACCAAAGTAACTTATCATCCTTTGCAAATTTTAGTACAGTATTGCTTAGTTTATTTAGGGAAAATTAGATTATTGTGTTCTTATTATAAAACTTACTTTTAGGGTTATCAATTCTGGACTCGTGCGGATGATAATGGATATTTCAAAATCAAAAATGTACGAGCAGGAAAGTACAATTTATATGCATGGGTGCCCGGTATTATTGGAGACTACAAATACGAGACCAATGTTAATGTTAAAGAAGGTACAACCAAAACATGAATAGGTCTTTATGTCCCAATATATCATGTGGATATTCTTGTAAAATGTGTGAATAGAAAGTATACAATGTTTTTCCAAATTATGTCTAAGAGTATATATATGAGCACGTATGACATATATATGGTGTTTTCTTGCATATAGGTGTTGAAAACAAACTAGGTCAACTTGTGTATAAGCCACCGAGACATGGGCCAACATTATGGGAGATAGGAGTCCCAGATCGTAAGGCTGCGGAATTTTACATACCACCTCCACTTCTAACTTTGAGGAATAAGCTCTATGACCATTTGAAAAACGAAAGGTTTGTTTCATTATATTGAATTAGCATGAAAACTATTTGTATACTTAAAATTTTCTAATTTTCTATTCTCTTTCAGTTTTAGGCAATATGGCTTATGGGTACGTTATGCTGATTTCTTTCCAAAAACCGATCTTGTTTATACTGTTGGAGTTAGTGATTATCGTAAAGATTGGTTTTATGCTCAAGTCACAAGGTACTTAAAATGTGTCAAATTTTTAAATGATAATTGCACTCTATAACAATACATATAATAAATTTTCTAACTAGCTTTGTTTTTTCCTTGTTTCTAAAGGAATATTGGAAACCATACATTTGCCCCAACTACATGGCAGATCAGTTTTGACATTGAAAATGTAAGAGAGGATAGAACTTATAAGCTCCAATTGGCACTAGCAGCGTCCACTTTAGCAAAGTTGCAGGTATGATAATAGACTTAGATGAAATGAATTTTCTTCTTTCCATTTATATTCTTGACATAGATGTTGTCATGTATTTAACAAGTTATTACTATTGTATAACTATTTTTTTTTTTTAACATCATAGATACGGTTCAATAATCAAAGGAGGCCTCATCCTCACTTTTCCACAGGCAGAGTAGGTTGGGACAATGCCATAGCAAGACACGGTATTCATGGTTTGTATAGGTACTTTGGATTTGATGTACCTAGTGCTCTTCTTCGCAATGGAAGAAACACAATTTTTCTCACACAAGTTGAAGCGCAAAGCCTATTCCAAGGAGTTATGTATGATTATATCCGGTTTGAAGGTCCTCCAGAATGATAATTCATTGTCGTCCCAACTTGTCATGAAAGTTTTTGCAAGAAAAGACAATGAAAAAAAAAGAAAAATCTTTTTATTTACTTTTTTTTTTCTTTTCTCCTAGAATACTTTTAGGTGGTCAGATACTTGAATTTATTGCATAGATTGAAGTTTTGCATAGTATAGGTGAATAAAGCATGAATAAATTCATTTATTCGCTATGTCTCTATATTTATTTATTAACATGATACATAGTACTTTCCACGGAACATCATCTTTACATAATACCGTAGAATGAAAGAGGGGGAAAATAATCTGGTTAATTGTTTATTAAATCCTCTTTCGCTTCATGACCACCTTTGTATGTTGTGTGGTACTCCAACGAGTTTCCTGTGACATGACGTAATGGTTTGGTTTAGTTTGAATATTTTAAGCTTTGTATAGTTAGTAGTCTAAACCTTAATTTAAGTCCGAGTATCTTAGATAATACCAATTAAATTAATAATTTTTTATAAAATTCTAAAATTTATTTATAAATGTTATTTTTATTATTTTTACATTTGGAAAAATTACATATAATTATTTTTCTTTTTCTTTTTCTTCCTTTTTCTTTCTTTTCTTCCTTCTATTTTTTTTTTTTTGCTATGTTCCAGTTCTGGAAAGTTTCAGCAACCCACGTAAGTCTTTTTTCTTCTTACATGTGTTGTCAATTTGTGAGAAAAAAATTAGATATAATAATTATCATGTTCTATCTTCATTAATGCATAGATTTAGGATTTGCTTTTACAAATTGCTTTTGCTTTTATCTTTGTTTTCTACTACCTTCGTCTAGATCTTAGAAGCTTAAAATATAAGCACAAAAGTGAAAGAAAAAGAAAACAAAGCCAAATATATACATGGAATTGAAACCGAAAACAGTAAAGAAAATTAAGCAATTAGAAGAAGAAGAAGAAGGCTAAGGGAAATTTATCAAATATACTATTAAAATAAATAGGTAAGCTTATTTATTTTACTTGTACATATGTATATCATATAGTATGTACATGTATAGTAAGTATTTGTTATTTTTCTTTTCTTTTATGTACTATATGTATGTATGCGTAATTATATATGTATATAGTATAAAGTATGTACATGTATATGTGATGTTTATAATAGAATATAAACCATGTATTTTCTTTATTTATGTATATAAATATGTATATAGGCATGAGTATATCTATTATTTTGTCTAATATACGGTATATCTATATAGGTATAAATAATATTACATATAGTATGTATTTTCCTACACTTATATTTATGTACATATGTATGCTTGTGTATTATATATATATATGTATGTATATTTAGTATTTTATTATATAGTATATGTATGTATACACGTATAGCATATGTATATGTACTAGGTATTTCCTTTATATACATATATATTTAGTATTTTATTTAATTATTTGTATACATATTCGTGATTATGTATATATATGTATTTATTATTTTTACTATATGAGGTATAATCTTGTATACATATATAGTAAATCTATGTATATATACTTAGTATTTTCAAAGTATGAGAATTTTTGTATATTTGTATATATATATATAGCTGGACGTATTGGATATGTAGGTATATATATACATATTATTAATTGTATTTTGTATTTTTGTATATATGTATATATATACAATATAACCATATATATATATATGAAAATAAAGTATAAATATGCATATATTAAACTTGTACATAATGTATAAGTAAAGTTAGAATAATTTAACATATAACATATAGTATACGTATAAATGTACGTATATGAACAGTGACATATACGTAAAAATATGAGTATAATTAAATAGTATATACGATATACTATACTATTAATTTAATAAATAAAGTAAGTTAATAGATATATACATTTACATAAATACCATAAATTTGGAAAAAAAGAATAATAATTAAGTAAATTAAAAAAATTAATGAAATATAATAATAATTATTTATATATAATTATACCGTAAAATAAGAAAATAATGAAAAAGGTACAAATATGACACATGGCACCTTCACGTGCTACCACATCATAATATATGTATAAATTAAATAATTATCGAAATTAATAATAATAAATAAATAAGTATAAAAATAATAAAGTAGAAAAAATTGAATTAATAATTCTAAAATCTCAAAAATAAGTAAAAATAAGTAATTATAGTAAACTGGGTTTAAAATAAGAAAATTACCAATTATACGATTTAAATAATTATTAAATCATAATTATAATAAGAAAAGCTTAAATTGATATTGTACAGCTTTTTAAGTTAAAATAATGAACTTTGTGATATTTTTATATTACGGTTAAAACTGCGAGTGACAACATCTAAAACAGACTTCACTAGAAAAAAAGTATGCTATAAAATGATCAAAATGGACTATAAGTTCATAAAGATCTGAGCCAAGTCGAAAAAGTTATCTGCGATTCAATAAAAAGTTCGAATCAACGATTTCATATAAATCAATAATTGAATTAAGTAAACAATATGAATTACGATACTAGTTTAGTTTTTAATTCCTAAACTTACTACTTTCATATTCCTTATTCTCAAGTGATATCAACTTTGACCCTGAGTTGCCGTCGGACTATTACAACCCTTAAGTCGATTATGGCTGAGTAAGTTTTTCCTAATAATTCTATATTTGTTTGTGTTTGTAATTAGTGAATATAAATTGTGATTAATAATTAAATGTTATGTGGGGGCTAAGTTATGTTTGTGTACGATACTGTTTATTGATAGTGAATTTACTATAAAGTATGATATCATATTGGTTGTTGCATAGTGAATTCGATAGGAACTGATTGTCTGTGACCTTGTTGATTCTTGAATAATAAGACCCTAACATTATCCAACTTGAAATAATTAGATCGAAATACACATAATCATGCATTGCATAATTAATTTCGATCGTTATATCATACGAAGGTAGTGAAAGGCCATACGCAGGTTGATTATTTGATGTTATAGTATTTTGTGCGGTGCAATGTGCGGTTTGACTTTATCCTAGCTTGCGGGATCACTAGGTGTTGAAAGCGTCAATTATTTGGCTATGGGTCAAGTCTAGAGGCCTCCATTTAGGAGTAAGTGAAGGTTGTATGAACTTACTCACAATTATATATAAAACTTATTTTTTATAAATACTGAAAATGAATATACCATTATATTTTAAATATGAAACATAGAGTTTCGTTTTGATATAAGTTCTAGTATGATACTCAAATCTGATTGTTATCAATATATCTCTAACCCTAACTTTAGAGGGCGTTAAATCTGACTTACATACAGTATCTGGTTATCTGCATGTATTTGTATAGCATACTGATTGTTTATATATTCATATGATTGAATTAATTGTTGTATAACTTGTTTATTGTATGGTTGAGAGAATTATTTCAATAAGCTAGTTAGCTTATTCCCCTATAGTCTACTTTCGTAGGTGGAGCTATTCATGGACTCCAACCGTCATATGCTCGAGATTAGTTGTACGTTAGGGGGGTTGATGTGGGAATAAGAGGTGATATGAGTGCACTTATGATATTGTATTTAGACTTAGAACCCTAGTATGTAAGATAATATGATAACAGTTTGTAATATGAGTTATTATCACCATCTCATCTGTAATTTATACATATGTATTATTTATAGTTAAGGAATTTGTTATTATAGTCATGGAATGATATTACTTATACCTGCCTAACTCTAGGTTGTTAGTTGTAGTAGAAGTCTTGTATATCACATAAGGAGTTATTGATTGAAAGGAAAATCAATCTATAATCTTTTGTACAGTATACGACAACTATTACGACTAGCCCCTTTGGATCGTGACAAAAATTTTCTAAACCAAATTGTAATAAAAACCGTATTTTCAGTTTGGTTTGGTTGTTTTTTTCTTTCTTTCTTTTTTATTTTTTATTTTTTGCTACCCCTAATGTTTGAGATGAGGAAAACAAATTGGAAAGAAAGAAAATGAAAAGAAAGAAATAGAGAGGAAATAAAACAGAAGGAAAATACTTATTTGAAAAAGAAGAAAATATAAATGAATTATTATGGATGGAAAGTATGTTAAATGTATTCTTAAAACTTGTTAAAGTACCAAAATACCCTTAAAATTTCAAAATATCTTATTAATAAAAGGGTATTTAAGTAAATTCAAACACTTTTCTTCTAAATTCCCTCCAAATTGGAAGGAATGGTTTTTCGTGGGCCCATGAAGAATTTTTAGTTAAAATTTCCTTCCTTTTGCTATTCCTTCTTTTTCCTATCATTGTATATACATATATTATAGTGTGAAAGTTTAGTATAGCATTTTTACTTTGTAATAAGGTTATGGAGCTATCTCATTGCAAAAATACCTATGTGTACTACTCATTTCTCTTTAGTACAATACAATACATTCTCTTCTATATTCACGTACACGATATTAGAGCCAAGCCGCATAAAAACATGGAAAACCATGATTTTTTTTCTTCTCTCTACCATAGCAAATTTTCCTCACTAGCTTTATTCTTTTATATTGCCTTACCGACCAAAAGCATGTTGACAAAATCAGCCTTTCCCTTTAACCATCTTGTTGTTGTCAACCCCACCTTTGTTGTTTCCTCCTCCATCTCACAATCAACACTACCAGCGACTATTGTACAAACTATCACCCCATCCCATTCTCTTCTCGCTGACTTTCCCATTAATTCTCTATCCTCAACCACATACATCACCGACCATGCCTCTCTTTGTAACCTAGCACTTATGTCCACCATTTTACCTTTGCCCACATTTCTCCTTAATTCCTTACCTCTTGCTCCATGTGCTCCAACCTTCTCTAACCTCTTTCCCATCACTACCTCTCACCAACGTCCTTCTACCTTCGCTCCATTCACCTTACCACCGTATCCTTTGTGGGACTCTATGGTTAAGTATATAAGGATTGTAAGAGATTGTGTTACTAGTTTATAAAATTATAATTGTAAACACCTTACCAATCGATGGTTGTAACTTTTGGGCTAAGTGGTTGAAATTGGCTTATTAGTGCTTATTGGCTTGGTTATTTACTACTATTGGCTTGGTGAGCAGATTCCTTGCCAATAGGTAGATAGTTTGGGTTTGGCTCTAATTTAGAGAAGAGGTTTAAAGAGGGCGGGGAATGTCACCAGAATATGACTCCTGGTGTGTCTTGAAGATGACCAATAGGTAACGAGTAGCTTGAACCGTATGTTAAAAAAGGAGATGATCTATGCTCAATTGTAAGATATTGTAATGAAGACATTGCATGTTTAAGAGGGTGGGAGATTATAAAACCCCATGGTTAAGTGTCCTACATGGATTGTGGGAGGTTATAGCAATAGTTTATAAGATCATGGTTGTGAATACCTTAGCAATGCATGCTTCTAACTTTTGGGTCTAGTAGTTAAAATGGGCTCATTAGTATTTATAGGCTTGATTATTTACTGTTTTTAGCTTGGAGCGTTTCATCCTTCCTTTTGAAACATCCCCCACACCAACTACTCCTCCTCCCTTTCCTTTCCCATGCAATAACTTGAATACACCACCTCTATAATCAACTCCTCTACAAACATCATTACAGTGGTACCCATTAAACTTAAGGAAGATAATTATCAAATATGGCTTTCGCTTATGACATCCTATTTGATATCTTTTGACCTATAACACCATGTTAACAATACTATCTTGGCACCTTATCTACAATCACTTACACACTTGGTTCTCGACCTATTGCTAATCTAACTTATGCCACTTGGCTTTGTACCAATAATACCATACATGCACTATAACTTGTTACAATCTCCATTGAACTTCTTGTTGAGAGTCATCACATCTTACCTACTTACAATATATTGAACATACTCTGCCAAAGTTTCCTCGAAAATTCAATAGCGAGAGAAATGGAACTTAAACAACGGCTCTGATCTCTATGCTTGAATAATAGCACCATGATATATTATCTCCATAAACTAGAGTCCATTATTGATCAACATTCCTCTATTAGCTATCTTCTCAACTCTACAAATCTCATAACCTATGCTTTACGTAGCCTACTTAGGGACTATGATGCACTAGTTACTACTTTAACTCACTTGCCATTGCTTAGACGTTTGAGTAAGTCCAGGCTAAGTTGATCGACCAAGAACGGTGGCTTAAGAATTAAGCTAATGATGAATGAATCCCCAGCTTCAGTTTCTACAGCCTTATACACTCAAACCACATCTACTCCATCCAAGAGTCGGGGATGAGGTCACAATAAGTTTGGTTCCAAGGGGCATAATTGGCCCTCCACTTATGACTCTCCCCTTAATTGTCACTAGAATCAGAAACAACTCACTACCGCTTTAGTTTTGGCTCACCTACTACATTAACCTGCATCGATTGCCTCTTCCTTCAACCCTTACTCCCATTCCTCCATCACTTGTCAAATTTGTCATTGATCAAGCCACTTAGCACTCTAGTGTTACCACCGATTCAATAATGCTTATTCTGAAATTTTTGAATTTTTTGCTGCATCATCGGTTGATGAATCTAATGAGGCCATCCAGTATCTAAACTCTGATGCAACACATCATATGACTCCTAGTGCGAGTATGCTTTCAAACTTGACTCCATATATTGGTTTTGAGCGGGTAACTGTAAGTAATGGTACATTTATGAGAATTACTTACTTTGGTGATCTCACTATTCGTACCAATGATCTACTTCTACACCTTAAAAATGTCTTACATATCCCTTCACTTAGATAAATTTAATCAATCTTCCTTTTTTGTTTAGGACTTGAGTACGGGGTCAACTTCTCATTCACTAACAAACTAGACATTCGTTCTAGCCTTGTCGCTTATCTACCATCAGTCCTCCTTAGCCCCTTATTGCAATCATTGTTTTTAATGAAGTTTAGCACTCTAGACTTTGTCATCCTCACCAAGAAGTCCTGCAACAACTTGTTTGAAGTAAACATCTTCCTTTTCTATTAAGTCTACCTTCAAGTCATCCAGCCTATGTCAATCCTGCAATATCAGGAAATACACTCATTTTTCATTTCTATGATCAACCCATCATACATAGAAGCCCTTTCAAATTGTTCATTCTGATGTCTAGCAATTGCCTATTAGATCGAATCTAAGCTTTCAAAACTATGTAATTTTATTGATAATTGTACTTAGTACTCGTGGATATTTCCTATGCATAATAAAATAGAAGTTATCTCTTACTTTAAACAATTTAAGTCTTCTGTTAAAAATTACTTTTCTATACAAATTAAAATATTTCATAGCAATGGTGATGGTAAATATGTTAATCAGGCTTTTACAATGTTTCTTAAAGAAAGTGGCATACAACTTCAATTATCTTCCCCATATAAGCCCCAACAAAATGGTATTATTGAATGCAAACATTGTCATTTCACTGATCTTGCTTTAACCATTCATCTCTGTGCTCACTTGTCCCCCAATTTTTGGGTTGATGCTGCTCTCATTATAGTCTACACAATTAATAGATTGCCCTCTACCACTTTTGATAACAAGTCACCATTTGAATTATTACATCACATACCCCCCAATTATACATTCTTATAAACTTTTAAGTGTTTCTATTTTTCAAATATCACACTATTGGCTCTATACAAATTATGATCAAGATCTACCCCTTGCATCTTCCTTAGGTATTATGCTAACCATAAAGGATATCATTGCCTTGGTCCCTCATCAGGATGCTTTTACATTAGTCAACATGTGAAGCACATACTGAAATAAGGCTACTAGACTACATTACTCCATCTCTCACCTTTACAAATACCCTAATCAACAACCATACCATACTATACCATCATAACCTATGTGCTCTAAGCTTAACCTTAATACTCCTACTCCTTACCCCTAACCTAATAATACACATACTAACATCATCTTCTCTCCATCAATATGCTCTTCCTTAACCCCTTCACCTCTTATAAAACCTCTCATTACTGAGGTTTATCATCGTATACATCTCTACCCTTCCCCTTTGTTACTAAATCCCTTTCTACTACAACTTGCTATCCTTTTCTACCATAACCTGCTATCCCTTTACCCTTTTACTCCATGATCACAAGATCCATAGTTGGCTTCAATAAACCAAAAAAATTCTCAACCTTACCACCCATGCATCCTATACTGAATCCAAACATTATATCAAAGCCTTTCGTGACCCTGCTTGGTTTGCTATAATGAAAGAAGATTTTGGCATTGTTCTTTACAATAAAAGGTTGATACTGCTACCCCCATATCCCAACCATAAAGTTATTGGCTGTACTTGGAAATTTTGTATTAAATACAATGCAGATGATACAATTGTAAGGTACAAAGCCTACCCTATTGCCCAAGGGTTTTCCCAAAGAGAAGGCCTTGGTTACATTGAAACATTTAGCTTTATTGTCAAACTTACCGTCATATGCTTCATTCTCTCTTATGTCATATTGTCTCGTTGAGTCATTCATCAACTTGATGTTAAAAATACTTTCCTCCATGGTCATCTTATAGAATTTGTCTTTAAGAAACAACCCCTAGGATCTATTCATCCATGTTATCCCAACCATGTTTACAAACTTTATCCAAGAAATAATAATTGAAGAAAAATAACATGATAGAGAAAAAAGACCTTGAAGATTCATTTAGATACCATAGTAATTTCACTGCTTATCATTTTATATGTTATACTTAATTGAAGTTAATTTTAAACGAGCAATTAATAATGAACTATTCAAGATTTTGCTAAAATCATTATAATTTAGTGATATCACTGTTGGTCTTACATTGGGATAGATCATAGGGTTTGAACCCCCTCTGCCCAAGTTTTAATATAATTGAGAAGAAAAAGAACTATTTATAATATTACAATCTGTAAAAACTAGAAAGGGTCATTCTTCCTCATAGTTTGTTATTAATGTAGATATTATAGAGATATATTGTATTTTGAGGTATACCATCTAATTATACCGACAATTTCAATTATTTGAAGTAATTACATTTTCTAAAGAGAGAGAGAGAGAGAGAGAGAGAGAGAGAGAGAGAGAGAGAGAGAGAGAGAGAGAGAGAGAGAGAGAGAGAGAGAGAGAGAGAGAGAGAAGTAATTACATTTTGTATTAAAGGTTGGAAAAGTAGGTGTGTATGTGTTATCTTTTATTTATTTCAATCAAAGTGTGGTGATTAAATAAAAATTGATATTTTACTAAAGTGGATAAAAGAAAGATATAGTTATAATTCATATAAGTGGGAATTATCGTTTACTTATTATTTAATTGGTTTATTAATAAACTTATTATGTCAGTATAAGAATAAGATGATGTTAGAGTGATAGTATTCAAGCAAAGATCTTTATATCCTTTAACAAATTCTACCAAATTTAATACATAACTTGATTAACTAAAATTTATCCATAGGTGGATAAGAGAGAAGTTAGAAGATATAAGATATTAGATTTTTTTTTTTTATGAGTAGATATAAGATATTATATTGTATAATTTATTATAATATATAAAGTCACATATATTTGCGATATCATTTTTTAGATAAATCTTTTATTACATAGATGGAATCATTCTTAGCTATATACATGATCTTGGTAATTAGGAACCATTTATGAAAAAAGAAAAAAGAAAAAAAGATCTTGATAAAGTATCAGTTTTTTTTCAATGGATTATGAAAATAATATAACAATTTTATCGTGTTGATATTCAAGACCAAACCAATACTATTTTCAACTATTGTAAAAGCTAGTCAAATATTTATGAAATGGATTAGTTACAAATACTTTAGTTAAATTATAACACTTTTATAAAGAAGTGACTTGAGTTAATATATATATATATATTTTACAACCACATACAACAAATTTTTTATAAACCGACAACACATTCGGTGGATATAAGGTTGTCGAGGAAAATCCTATTTCGTTGACTTAGACGTAGAACGGAAAGATTAATTCTCGGATAATGCCAAAATTTCAGCATACGAAATATAAGCGGTGTTATTACATATTTAACCTTTGCTCTCCCGGTAACTTTTTCATTTTAAAAAGATTCTCATTGATTTTAAAAGAATAAAAAATATTCATTATTATATTAAACAATATCAACCAGGCCATATCTTGTTTTCCCTCTTTGTTTTTATCGTCAGTGGCTCACAGGAGAATTACAAGAGTTTTTATTGTCATCTTCTTCTTCATTAAAAATCTACCACACTATTCTCTTCCCTATTTAGGTAATTGCCTTTTCTTTTCGCTCCTCCTCTTTTTTTTTTAGTCAATTAGGGTTTGGTCTTATTAGCGTTTAGGATTTTGATGACTTGTTGTTGTATGTCGTGAAATTGTTCGTGATTCTTTGCAAGTTAATGTGATTAATTTTATTTAATTTTCTATTTCTATCTCTTCTTTCATGTCTGTACAAGTTTTTTGCATGCACATTGTAAATTTGAGACATGTATATGTATTTGACGTTTTTTCATGTCCGTAGCCCGGTACCCATCTCTTCCCTGTTTTCCAATCCTGAAACACTAACCCCAAACGCAAATCACTAACCTTAATGCACTTGTACCACCCCTAAATGAAGTTTTGATTTTGTTTGAATTGCTAGGTATACATTTTTTATTTACTGATTTGAGTTCATCTTAGATTGTATTAATGTAATCAAATAAAGTTTTGATTTTTGAATAAGATAATCATATACTGAAGAGGCAGACGCGGAGTGAGAGTAATGGAATGGTGGGGGTGGTGGCGTTGGTGGTGGAGAGGGGCAGAGATAGTTTATTTCTTTAGTTAATGATATTATTGGATGTGGGATTATCTAATGCTAACTACTGCCTGTGACGGTGCTACGCTGGAAAATTTCGGGAGAATTGCTCTTTGTAGGTAACTCTTCTTTTTTTATGCATGTCGATTCAAAGTAAGTTGCATGTGGTTCGAACTTGCTGTTTGTTCTAATTGAGGGATTTTTTTTTTCCATTTTATCTTTTTAAAATTGTGATTCTGCTAGTACCTAAGAAGACTAACTCTTATATTGTTTTGTTAATCTAAAACGAAAACTTGGTATGCTTTGAGTTTACTTCTTCCCAAAAACAGCACATTCCGATGCGTTCAGTCTAACTAAATTGCCAATTGCACAATGAATAAACTAAAACAGCACATTTTGCCTCTGGGGTCGTTTTAGTCTTATGCAACTCCAAAACCGAACAAGCAGACTATGAAATGAGACAGAGGAGCATTTGATTGGTACATTAGGTAACTCTTAGGATAATGAAATTAACCTAACAAAGAGTTTAATCGTTAAAAAGAAAAAGAGGCTTCAGTTATGTTATACTGCATGTTCTCTATTTATTTATTTTCTTATGTGAAATTGCTATCATTTACATTATATTTAATTTTTATGCTCCATCGATTACTCTTTTTTTTTTACAATAATTGTTTTCTGTTAAAAAATTCATTGAATAGGTGCGTTGTCCAACGATATTTGATATTTGTCTCTAGTAGTTTATGATATAACGAGGAGATAGACTCTTTGGTGCTCTTGATTAAACCTTGAAGTGAGTATAACTTCATGTGAAGAACCTTTTCTATGTTTTGGTTATGGCACATTGTTCATATCCCATGTTTGTATTAGTTGGTGATTTTAAGAGTATGCTATTATATCGAGTGTAGTATCAAGGTATATCCTCTTTATGAAGGTACTACCATGACTAAATTTTCCTTATGCTATTTTTGTCCAATCATCATTCATTATGATGCAAATAGGTTTTTCTTGCCCTGATTTGTTTTAGAATTATATTCTTACTTTTGTTGTGGTTAAAAAGCAATCTATTCTTGTTGCGTTGATATTTTAGGCTTTTGTAAAGTTTGTTATTGAAAACCTTTATGATGGAGTTATGGTAGAGGAAATCGGAGAGCATTTGGGGCATGAACCCATCATCTTTTAAAATTTCAGATGCTAACATTTAAAATATTTTGTGGCTTACCTAATCTATAACATATTAAAGCAAGACCCCATGATTTTGTTTAAAGGATTTTTAATGAAGTTGTGGATCATTTTTATTAGAATCCCTTTCTTGGAGATACTTACGCCGTGTAAGTGGGATACTAGATGCTACAATCGATGGTTCATGGATACTAGATGCTACAATCGATGGTTCATGGAGATAGAGTTAATTGCTGCAATTGCAGCCTTTAAACAAGATCTTCTCCCCTTTGTGTTTAAAAGATGTTCTGTTTCTGTTAGGCGTTGTCTTTTATTAATACAAGAGGAAAGGTACTCTTTAGGACTCTTTATTTGCAATATATTTCTCCATGTATTGAGGGGTCCATATCATATGCTTCTAATTTCTCCTTTTTCCACTCATTCCATGAAATCCTTGAACTGTGAAAAAGAAATGCCCTATGTAGTTTCTCAAAATACTGGAGTGCTATATTTCTTTCCTCTTGAAGGACTTGATTGAAGTTTATATAAATCATTCCTTAATATTTTTTGTCCTGAAAATCTAACATTTAACTATATCATCCTAGTTGAAAATATAATTTTGGGACAATAGATGGTGATTGGAGGGCTAAGACAAAGTATGAGTAAGGCTTCTTAGGAGGAATCTGGAATTGTAAATTGGAACAAGGGATGTGGATGGTCGAATGTAATATTACTCCACTTAGCAAACAAGATCTAACATCGAAGGCAAATTATGCTAAGTAGTAGAAGTATTTTCTTTTAAAAAACTAATTAGTTTATTGATAGGACGATTCGATACTAACGGTCTCCTTCCAAGTGCTAACACATTTACCCACGATTTATTTCTTGCCATTTCTAGAGACTTCTCGTTTCTACCAGTTTATATTGACTCTTTTCCAATAGAGGATCTTTTGTGCTCTATTCTTTCTTAGCCGTGAGGAGTAATTTTAGTTTTGACCAATTCTTCTTCAAGACTTGTCCAAAGTATTCTCATTAATTTTATTACTTATTTTTATCTTCACTAACTTTTATATTCAAACTTTCACCCATTATTCAGTTTCTCCATGCTGTTAATTTGTACTGATGTTCACTTATTAGGAGCCTATTTTTTCCTTGCATATGCTTTACGTTGGATTCATATCCATACCCATCTGAGTGATATGTTTCACAGTTCAGTGAGGACTGATGATTGACTTTATCGCTTTACTGTCTTTGCAGGTTAAGAAGAGCACACCCCTTTGTTGAAGGTTAGCCTTTTATTAAATTGAATTGGCTCTAGATAATGAGACACAATATATGATAGAAAGCCAAGAAAAATAAGTTTTTTGATTACGTGCTAATGCGTAGAAAGCTAATAAAAAATGTTGTTGCCCAATTTTCTTTTTTTTTTATTCATTTATTTTCTTATAATTTTTTGGTGATTTCTCTTCGTACTTGTCCAAAAGGAAGAAAAATTATTTTTATAGCTATGATTATGTATTGACAATGCCTACCTTTGATGTGAAGAAGTGGAGTGCTTGAAAACGGCAGAGGTCGAAAACTTTAAGACAACTTCACTTAGCTTTTCCATATCTATGGATCTCGATGTGCTTTATGTTTATTCCAATTAAATGAGGCTGATATATGGCCATCTTTATTGTTGCAATAAGGCAATATTTGCTTGTTGACATGTTTTTTTTAAACTTTTTTTCTAGTTGAATAGATATAGTAAGTTAAAATGTAGAAAAGTGTGGCATCTTGCAGTAATTTTTTTTTTTTTTGTGGTAAATATTTCGATGATTATAATTTTTGCAGTCCATTTTTTGTGTTCTAGATTAATGTTTTATGATTTGTTTTTTCCCTTTTTTTCAGGTTGCATTATCCTTGCGCGATCACCAACCAACCATTACTTTTTCAATCTGAGTCCCCTTTCCTTTCTAGGAACAGTTCTCGTCTTTTTTCTCTTATGTTTTATGATCATTATTATTATTTATGTAGAAGAAAAAATTAGTGACCGGCGAGGTCTAGCCTAGACAAATAATTAGTAGTGGTTACAATTTGTATTATTTACTTAGACAATGAGTTGTAAACAAAATTTCCTTAGCATTATTATCTAATGTGTTAATTTAGTTGGATCTGGGCAGTAGAATTAATAAAAGTGATTCTTGTAAATTGAGAAGATTAAAGGAGACCTGTTAAGAATATTATTAAGACAATTTATCTAAAATTTAAATAATCTCAAATTTTATCGTTGAATTGTAGTTGATTTGCATGCTGGTGGGAATTTAGTAATAAATTGTTACTAGTTATCAATTTGTTTGTAGTTTGTGGAAAATAATGCCGATTTGATGACTATTGAAGTTTTTAAATGATGTTTTTTTTTTTTTATTTATTTATTGAATGAATACTACAGTTATTAAGATGTTCGATAGAAGTTGGATTCGAACGTCTAATCGCCGTTCGCAAGAGTACATAAACGGGGTCCAAAGTTTTCTTAGGGTGGCAGTGAAATATGGGTGAATTACGAATGCCCTAATACAATGGCCATGTCGCGATTGTCTCGATAAGAGCTGGCATACTATAGAAGCAATTGGGCATCATTTAATGACTAGGGGAATGGCATGGTCCTATCAGACTTGGATTTGCCATGGAGTGACATCTCATGTTTATAAGTTTCGAAGGATGGTATCAAGAGTGGAATCGGATGAATAGGATTGCGATGAACTTGATAGCAATGAATCAGATGGGGTTGAGGAGACCACTAATATTGAGAGATGCGCGTTTGAGGATTATGTTGACCAACAAATTCTAGTGGACACACCCGGCATGGTTGGCGATTCTAATAATGATGAATTCGATGATGGTGTGAGTAATGAATTTGGAATAAATAAGTTTTAACACTCTAATAAATGATGCTAACAGCGGGGTGTATTCAAGGTGTAAAAAGTTTTCGTTGCTATTAGCTGTGATTAAGATGATGCACTTAAAGGTAGATGGTTGATAGTCGATTAAGAGTTTTAACATGTGGTTAGAATTTCTCAAAAGCATATTGTTGAAGGGCGAGAAGCCTTCGTCAATGTATTATGATGTAAGAAAGATGTTGAGTGAGCTAGGTTTGGACGCACATCCAATTCAAGCTTATCAAAACTATTGTGTTTTATATCAAAAGGAGTTCAAAAATCTAGATCAATATTTGAGGTGTCATGAGTTGAGGTGGAAGATTAATAATGGGCAATAGGAGAAAAAAGTACTGGTAAAGGTTTTAAGATATTTTCCTTTGAAATCATAGCTTCGGTGACTATTTGTTTCGAGAGAAACATTGTTTGATATGAGATGGCATACAGAAGGGCGCGTTAGTAAGGAAAATGTGCTACAATATCCTTCTAATTTTAAAGTGTGGAAAACCTTAAATCGACAATTTCCTCATTTTGGCTTAGATGTACATAATGTGCAATTGGAACTTCCTACAGATGGTTTTAATCCTTTTGCAAACATGAGTACAAAATATAGTGTATAGTTAGTAATATTTATCCCATATGGTGTACCCCTATGGAAGTGTTTGAAGGATCCATATATGTTTTTATCCTTTTTAATCCTAGGTCTTAAAGCACTTGAGAAAGAGATTGACATCTTCTTACATCCTTTAATTGACGGGCTGAAGGAGTTATAGATGGAGGGAGTAAAAACATTTAATGTGGTATCGAGTTAATCATTTCGTATGGATGTTGCACTTTTATGGACAATTCATGACTTTCTTGCATATGGTGACTTATTAGGTTGGATTACGAGGGGTTATAAGGCTTGTCTAATATGTAATGTGGATGGAAGTTGTGAGTACTCACAAAGCAAATTACATTACATGGGTTATAGGTAACAGTAAGAAATAGAGCATGCCCTGAAGGTTGTATAGCAGAAGCATATATTGCAAAAGAAAGTTCAACATTTTGTGCGCTTTATTTATAAGATATGGAGACAAGGTTTAATCGTCTTCCTCGTGAATGGGAGCTGCAAGAAATGCCTAGTAGTGGTTTTCAAGTGTTTTTGCAATAGGTTCATACTTTTGGTGGATGCAAGCATGTTATTGGTGAACTTAACTTAGATAAGTTATATTACTATGTGTTGAACAATTGCAAAGAAGCTCAAACTTATATGTGGTAAGGATTGTAAACTCAAATTTTTATTTGATTACATATTTTTGTCGATCGGAATCATAATGTGTTACTTTTAAGGGAGTTTGAAGAGATCTTACATGCAAATAATTTACAAAACATTGAGGATGATATGTATAGGGACTTTCCACAATGGTTCCAAAATAAAGTAAATTTCACAAGCTTTATCATGCTATTAATTAAAAGTTATATAATTGTGTTTTTCTTTTTTCTAAGAAAAACTATCTTATATTTTATAAATTTTGCAAATTAAAAGTATAAGTCCTCAAAAAGTCTCCAATGACATAGATGCCCTATCATGGTGGCCACAAAGAAATGTAAAGCTGTTTCAAGCTTATATTATAAATGGTATAAGATTCTTTATGGAGAAGTGGGATAAAAGACGCAAATAACTGAATAGTGGTATTGGTGTAACAAGCTCACATAATGGGCATCCTGTTGTATTCTATGGTATCTTGACCGATATCATCCAATTAAACTATGTACATGGTCATCGTGTATTCCTCTTTAAATGTAAGTGGTATGATTTGGAGTCAAGCAAATCAAAGGTTATTGATAATGACATGATAAGTGTAAACATGAGGAGAAAACATAATGATCCATTTATATTAGCCCATCAAACTATACAAGTAATTTACATGAAGGATATGAAAAAGCGTCATTGGGAGTGGAAAGTGACACAGAAGATCCACCATTGTCATATATTCCATCGTGAATTATTTGAGTCACCAATTCCTATCAATGAAGAAAATGATGAAGATGTTCTAGAAGAGGCGCTACAACAAGAAACATCCTCTAACATGATACCTGTCCAACAAAATTTTTTAGATCTTAGTCCTTTATGTTGGGTAGGGAAATTGCGAGAATCTCTAGCTAATGTAGCCACAATAAGTCATATGGTTGGGATAGATGTGAATAGTGATGGTAGGACCTTTGATGAGCACAAATATGACGAGAGTGAGAGTGGTTATTTAGAGATGCTTATATTGATTATTTGTATATTTATATATGTGTTTTTCTTATTTTGGGGTAACAAGTTTTCTTTTTCCTTTAATTTTTGGAAGTATGGAGCATGATTGACTCAGAAGTCTTTATAGAAATCTTTTCAGCACATCATCTTTAGATAGATAAATAGGTAAAATAGCCAATTGTTTCTTAGATATAGCTTAAGTATGAATTATGTAAATTTAACTTCATTTTTTTTCTCAAATGCAGATGTTGTTAGAGCTATAGATTATTTTGGTGATGATCCAATCTATACCTTAGCTGTATATAACTATTTTAGTGGATCTAATCAAGATGTTAATCTTGTCAGCTTTGATTATAATGGGGTTAGTATATGAGAGGGGAGGCATTGTTCAAATGAATATGAGGATTTCGAATGATGATGAAATTGGATTGAGAGTGAGAATGAGGTTTGGGGTGGGGGTGACGATGAGAGTAAGAATGAGAATGGGGATGAGAACAATGTTAACCAATCGAGAAAGAGACATAGAGGTCCTTATTGGAATAAGGTAGTAGTGGATATAACTAGGAGGACTAATAGGGGATCAGAATTATTGCTTCCATTAGGCGTAAATCGTCCCATTAGGCGTAAATCGTCCCATTAGGCCAAAAGCTAGATTACTTTCTAAGGAATTTAGAGCTATGCATCGTTGGAAGATAGCTTTGTTTGTAGATAATAGTAACGGAAAGGCTTATACTACAATACCATTAGATTTGCGAGAATCTATAATGGAAAATGTGGTAATAAGTGAATTTGAACTTAAATCTTTTTTTTTTTTCCTTTTCAAAATATATTAAATAGTTCATCATATTAGCTTCTTTCCTCAACCCAGGCCCCCCCAACCCACCCCCCCCCCCCCCTCTCTTTTTTTCATTATCTTCATTGTTTGTGCATTAGAGATGAGTAAAGAACATATGCTGGTTGTAAGCTCTAAAGTTAAGTTAAGTGACCATAAGATTGAACTTAGTACATAAAATTTAGGGCGATCGGTTAAAAGATCCGATCAAACCTAAATTATAAACTATAGATAAAAAATATTAGTAAAAATGATTCCGTAAACTTGAATTTAAGAAAATAAGTAATAAAATAATAAACTATAAAATTTTCAAATTTTAAGTATAATACTTGTTAATTATCGAAAAGGCGAAAAGTGCAATCTAATAACTAATAAATTACTAGAGATAGATTATATGTATACTAAAAATCATATAATGATCTAAATAATAATTAGGAATGTTTACATATACCCTACATGTATTTACGTGTAGATAAAAATACGTGAAATTACTTAAACTAGCTAGAAGCTTATTAAATAATTAAAGAAAAATATTAAATAATTAAGAAAAAAATAAAGGAATAGGGAATGACTTGGATTTGTTCGTGGTAGGTCAGGAAGTGAAGAAGAAAAATTAACCAATAAAAAACAAGCAACACAAAAGGCAAAATTGAAGAGATTTAGGCAATGTCTTGTCCAATTAAATGCATAATAATTACTACAAAGCTTTATAAATGGCAAGGAAAATTATAGAACTCATTCGGACAGTCAGAAGTTAAAAAAAAATTGAGAGCCTCGAAATTTGGAGAAGAAAATTAGGGTTTAAGAAATTATTAAGCAAATCTGTATAGAAGGGGCTAGTGAATCGAACTCACACACTACCACCACCACCTCTAAACACACCGCCTGGACCGGTCGACACACTTAAAGAGGTGTTGGAGGCCCAAAAGCCATCGAACCGGGTGAGTCTCATATCTACTCCAATTTTGTACATTTTCTTAAAATTATTTATTTTATCCAAAAAATTATGAAATTTACTATTTTGAGGTTTTATTGTATGTGTATTTAGGAAAAAATAATAGTTAGGTTTAATCACATTTGTAGGTATAGGGTTTTTAAGAAATTAAGTAAAATCTAGTATGATTAGAACTAGAAATAAATAGACTTACGAGTGTAGTTTAGAGTTTAAATTTTTTATCTAGAATGCTTAAGTGATATAGAACAATGCTATAAACCCCCTTTTTAAAATTAAATTTTCAAAAATTTTAAGTAATTTTTAGCCCTAAAATGATGGAAAAATTGGGTAATTTTAGGTTAATTAGGTGATTAAGTGATTGATTACTAATTTAGATGGTAATTAGATGTTTAAAGATGTTAATTTCTGATGTAGAAACTTAATCTGAGTCTTTGGAGTGTTAAGTGTAATTAATATAAGAATTATGTAGTAATTGTAGGAAATTAGAAATCTGTGGAATTGGAAATATAATAAATATAAAAAATTACGTTTATTTAGATAATATAATAATAAAAAATAGTATATAATAAATCTGAAACAAAATTTAATTTTAGGTAATTGTATAAAAAATATAAGATTTTCTCGTATCAGGAATAAATCCGGTATCCCAATTGGGATTAAAGTGTACTGAATAATTTAGAATACTAAATTAAGACTCAATGTGATATTAGAATACTCGAGCTTAATGTGATTAATTTCATATTAGGATTTAAGTATATTTATGATTCGTTGTTGTCAGAGATAATGTAGAATGAAAATTGGAATCTAATTTAGAAATCGAACCCCGAAATAAGGTAAAATGAATCATTAGTAAATAATAGGTATACATGGAAAAATGAGTTAAATTATAACTTAGAATATAAATAATCAAAGTATAAGTACTAATATTATAGGATATCCGGAGATGAATAGAATTGCCATTAAGTAATTGGATAACTGAGGATTCCAAATAAGTTGAGTTATTACTTACTGTATTGGAGTATTATTTTATGATACTTAAAGACATAGGATTGTGTATAATTATGATTATAAGTAGTTTATGCATGTGTTTGAATATCTGAATTCGTATTGAGATTTGTGTTATGACTGGATTGGTATGAAATTGTTTGAACACTCTAAATGTAATTTAATCATATTCGACTCTAATGACCTAAATTGTCATGCATTGCAACCCTTAGGGGATCATTTAGGATTCTCCAACTAAACACCAACACCGTTGATAAAGATAGCGTTGGATAGCAAATTAGTCTTTTCCTCATCCTTAGCTGAACTAAGTAATAGGAGAGGTGGTCGCAGTGAGGATGAGGGCATTGGTTCAAAGGATAGTCTTAGGAGGAGCAGTGTCTCCATTGCACAAACCTGGGTTTGGTTGTGAGCTGTTGCATAATATGAAAACTCCTTAACCTAGATTAGAGTAAGTGAAATTTCTCTGATTTCTCAACGGACTGGACTACGTTGTGTGATGACACTTGTTTCTTGCATTGCATGAAAATAATTACTTGATAATCTTGTTTGCATTTGTATACATTCACGAGTCTCCAATTCAACTTACTGAGCTGTAGTTACTCATACCCGTATAAATCTTTTTGCAGGTCCTGATTTCTGAATACTTTGAGTATTATGCTTCTTTACTACTATCTAGAGGTTAGTTCTTTTGAAGCCTAGGGTATAAGGATCAATTCGCCTAGTACTGGATATATAGTTGGAATCTCCTTAATAGCTTAAGAATGAAAGATTGATAGTTGTTATATAAATTAGTGGACTATTACATTAATGTATAATTTCCTGGGAAGTTCTATGGAATATACATGTAATTATGTATGTTGACCTAAAATTTTTTATAATTACTGTAACTTTAGCTAAACTCTTAATTGAATTGTCTACTTCAAAGCGAGGAGTCGTTGACGCCTTGTGTAGATTATGTCTATGGTAGGTACTGTAAGGCTAGTACTATTATAGAATAGTTTACACAGTGGGACTGTTGCGACTCTGTAACTTCGGGGCATAACACTGGTTGACCTTTCCATCAAAATGAAAATACTATTATGGAGTGACATTATTCATGGAAAAACCATGAATTGAATACCTTGACTGGTTGTGGTTGTGCCTTTTGAATTTATTTGTCATGTTATTAGGTTTTCTCTTAAAGTATCAATGTAATTCCAGTTTTTGACATTTTCCCCATAGTTGTTATGAACGCATCATACTAAGGTATAATGGGAACTTAGGCTTAGTTTAGATTATTGTATTCTCCTCCAACGATTTGTACGACTCCCTTCTCTAATTTGCGTTGCTATCTTCAATGGCTGGAAAGATAGGATATAATTGGAAGAGCTTAAAGGCCTCAAGCCTCATATCCAATCATGTGTCATATATAACTACATACATCAAACATATATTCTCACTTGTTTTAAATTTGTTATTATTATTTTTTTTTGGGTATTGTTTAACCTATGATCAAATTATGGTGTTTTTTGGAAATGTTGCCATAACAAATTGTGGTGTTTTGTAATTGTTAATGAGGAAGTTGATCTTTCTTCAATTGGAGGAGAAATTTGAGGCTAATTGGAATAATCCATGGTGGAGGGATATACTACATGAAGTAGCAACTAGATTTTATAGTGAGTTATGCCATGATCTTCATCTCCATTATGAACGACATGGAAAGGGGAAAGCGTGCTTATAAGGTAACTCTAAAAGGACTAAAGCATCAATTCTATGATTAGGTTAGACTATGTGACTTATTTAATTTTGAGTATTATCAGGTAATAATAGACATATTTGTTGATGTGTGAAATGTCACAAAACTATAGTTTGATTATCTGATCTGTTTGTTTTCAAGAAAAGATGTGCTATAACATGATAAAGTATTGAGCATCTTCTTTTCCTTTTTCTTTCAGAAAAGATCTACGATCAATACAAAGAATTGCAAGTTTCTTGTAAGACCCATAATCAGTTACTTGACGTTTGGCTCGTAGAATTTAGGGTGATCGGTTAAATGATTCGATTAAGCCGAAATTATCAAATAAAGTTAAAAATATTAGTAAAAGCGATTCCATAAGTTCAAATTTAAGAAAATAAGAAATAAAATAAAAGAATATAAAAATTTCAAATTTTAAGTATATAATTTGTTATTTATCTAAAATGCATAAAATGTATTCTAATAATTAACGAATCGTTAGAGATAAATTATATATATTAAAAATCATATAATGACCTAGATAATATTTAAGAATATTTATTTGTACTATATGTGAATTTACATGTAGGTAGAAATATGCGTAATTACTTAAAATATGTGAAATGTACTAAAATAACTCTAATAATTAAAGAAAATTCATAATTAATTAAGGAAAAATCAAGAAAAATGAGAAAAAATCTATAATTGAGGCGTGACAATCTAGAATTGAAGAAATAAAAGCAACCAATTAAATTTAGCGAAATAGAAAGTTAAAAAGAAAAAGAGATAAAGCAATTGTCAAATCAATTTAATGCATAATAATTTTCCTAAAGCTCTATAAATACTCCAAATTTTTCAAAAGCTCATTTGATTAGTTTAAAACCTTAGAAAATTAGAGATAGGCAAAATTGAGAGGAAAGTAGAGTTTTACAAAAAATTAGCAAAAATTTGTATAGTTGGGCCTTTTAAGGAGAACAAAAACCTGATGAGTAGTTGGGAATGGACAGTCACTACCACCACACGTTGGTGGTAGTGCTCATGTGAGTCGCCACACACCTATGGACACCGATGGGGGCCGAAGCTACCTAAACCGGTGAGTTCAATTTTCAGCCCGATTTTGTGTAATTTTATAAAAATAATAAATATTCTTAGAAACTTATGAATTTTGTTATTTTGGAATATTTTAGTATTTAGTTTTTAGGAAAAATATTATTTTGATGAAAATATGTCCCGTGATATATGGTCTTTAAGAAATTATGCAAAACCGAGCATATTTCGGTTTAGAAATAAATAACTTTAAGAGTATATTTTTTAGCCCAAAATTTTTCTGTAAACTACTTAGGTGATATAGAACAGTGCCACAAAGCCCTTTTCAAAAATGAATTTTTTAAAATTTTAGATAATTTTTAGGCCTTAAAATGAAGTATAAAATGGGTAATTTTTGAGTTAATTAGGTAATTAAATAGATAATTACTTATTTAGTACATAATTATACGTTTAAGGATGTTGAAATCTGATAAAGTATGATACTTATAGCATTTAGGATATTAGATGTAATTATTAGGGTAATTATGTAGTAAATAAGTAATAAGGAAAAATAGTACATTTTAAGTTAATTTGGTAATTTAGGGTAATTAGGTGTAAAATCTAATTTGGGATGAATTTAGACATTTTGAAATGTTAATTGATATTGGGAGATGGTAATTAGAGTGATAGAAATATTAGATATGTAATATGTATATAATAGATGATAATATATAATATGCAATTATTGAAATATAATAAATGAAAGATATTAGAATAAAGATTGATATTATACTAATAATAGGAATATATAATAAATCTGGTATAAACCTTAAATTTAGGCAATTATATGAAAAATGTAAAAATTTATCATATTAGGAGTAAATTCGATATACTAATAAGGATTTAAGTGTACCGGGTGGAATAAAATACTAACTAGGGTAATTATGGTATTTAGTATACTCGAAAATAATATGATTAATTTCACATTATGGGTTGAAGTGAGTTTCTAGGGTTCGTGTAAAAAACTATACTTAAAAACTGAATTAGAACTTATATTAGAAATCGATGTGGATACTGAATCAGAACTTAACCTCAAACCTAGAATAATTGTAAAAGATTTGAGAATCTAAATAATTGAACGTATTAAACCTTAAATTGAAGATAACAATAAGAATTATAAGATAAAACCAACCTATAAGAATTATATAGAAAAACTAAAACCATGTTTATATTATAGGTATGATCAGTGATGGCCTGAGTAAGTCGAACCTCGAGTGAGAAAGCGAGGAGTTCAGGTAAATTGGGATTAATATGTAACTATATTTTAGAGGCTTGAGATTATATTTGGTTGTGCTTGTTAGATAGATAGTTACGTGCATGTGCTTGATTTAGAGTGATGCTATGATTTTGTTTGTTGTTCTGACTTATATTGTATGAAATATTGATCTCCCTAAATTGGACTTAACAAATATATGGCTTGGAACCATAAACTAGACTTGCATAGCAACCCATTAGAGGAATATTAGAATTTTCCAGACAAATACTGACTCCTTCGAAAGAGATAATGCTGGATGGTATAATGGGTCCGTTATTCATCCATAATCGAACTAAATGACAAGTAAGGAGGTCGTGGTAAAGGTGAAGTCAATGGTTTAAAGGTAGTCATGGGAGAAGCAGTGTCTCAATTGTACAAGCCTAGGTTTGGTCATGAGTTGTTATATTAACGGTAACTTCTCAAACCGGATTAGAGCGGGCGTAATTTCTCTAATATCATGACAGGTTGGACAACATCGTGTATTGGCATTTACGTGTTCATATATTGCATTTAACTAAAATGATCGATAACTTTGTTTGTGTTGGTGGTATAGTTTTAAGTCCTTCGTCCCGACTTATTGAGTTGTGGTTGCTCACACCTTTAAAGACTGTATACATTCTCAAGTTTAGGTTTAGATTTAAAGCTTTTAGTATTAGATTTCGCATGAGTCAGGTAGATTATGATTAAGTGGCTAAATCTTGTAAATGTACTTAGATTATTTTAATTTAAATATACATTTTTCTTAAAATCATAAATAGATATCATGTTTAAATTATGAACTGTTTACTTCAAAGAGGATTAGTGATTGACCCTTTGTATAAATCAGGTTTAAGGTGGCAACTGTATGGTCAGTTTTTATTTTAGAATGGTTTGCACGGCGGAATTGTTACAATTCAGCTGCTTTGGGGCATGACATTTCTTCCATACAATCATTTAATGGGGTTTAAATCTTATGTCAGTATTCAAAATGAGAAGGTATGTAATATTTTTAGTCAAAATTAATTAATTTAATGTACATTTAACAATGATATCTTCTTTTAGAAATTAGGAGAGATTGAGACATTTCGTGTTGCTCATGAGAAAAATAGAAGGTGGATCAATTACACAACATGGAAAAATATGTATGTATAGTATCAACTAGACTATTTTGTTATATAGTCCTTTCTTTAAATTGGATGGAAATAAGTTATTAGCAAGTGAAGGAGCTTCTTATTACATGCTAAGTTTTTTTATCTCTATAATCTTATAAAATTACTCTACTAGGTGAGACTAACTAAATAGTTTTACTCCTAAAAATTTTATCATTTTGATAATTTTTTATTTTTGTTGATCTGAAACCTTTTTTGCTTCTTTATATTAAAGCCATTTATATGCCATTAATTTATTGACATATTACATGCAATTTGTGGATGTTGATTTTGAAGTTAATTTTTTTTTTTCCTTTTTGCAAAGTTTCTATATGAAACGTGTGTTTGTGTTTGTGTTTTTTTTTTTTTTTAATTCCCCAGCAGTTGGCAATATGAATCGCTAGAAAAGAATCTATTTTTTAAGGGTTTGTGTTGTAATTTGTAAATTTGTGATTTAGATTTCCTATAAAGAAATTGAATGTGGGTATTTAAATATTTAACATAACATGATTGTAGCTTTTGTAGGTTAGTTGTAGCTTGTTCTTCTTTCTTCTTTTTTTTTTTCTTTTTTCTTTTTGTGTGTTATTGATGTTGATTTACTTTGGATATAAACAATCAAAGCCAGCAAAGTTTACTTCCTTAACGAATGGTACCTTTACTTTTAAGTTAGCATTTTGTGTTTTAAAAGAATATGGATTTTTTCCTTAGAAAGTTGATTTGCATAGTTATTTTAATGTGTTTTCATAGTTAGTTTCATCTCTTTGTACACATATAGAAGGAAAGATAACAGAATTATCCTTGATTGCATTGTGATAAAAACTTATCGCCATGACTCCAACAATGTAAAGTGAGACCACAAGTGAAAGTGTCATTTGCTAAAGATGTAAATGACCTTTTCTTAGATATTCTATGTATTCCATGATCTTTGTTATAGGTGGATACTTATGAAAATTGGGGATTAGCAATTGTTACATCAAGACATTCAATTTATGAAATTAAAATTAGTGGATCAATAGTTATTGTAGTTGTTGAGTTCTTAGAAGAGTTTTTGCATGTATTTTGTTTAAACATTTTGTTTCTTGAAACTTTCATGTACTTTTAAATTTGGGATTACCAACTGCATGTTGTTTTTTTAAGCATTCATTCTTCCTCAACTTTTCATTGGTGATTCATAGGTTATTTCTTTAGGATAAAATATATGCTTTCTTTTTACAATTTTTCATTCTTAATCTCTCATGTATGCACTTGTGAGTTTTTACTTCTAGATATTGTTCTTTTACAAGATTTCTAAAAAAATATATTTAGCTCTATATTTTAGATAATTCATGCACATACATGGAATTCTTAATAATAAGAAATGTTGTAGCAAAGGTTGCAACTTATCATTACATGGATGATATTATGACTTAGTTTGTTAATTATTCATATATGAATTCTTTTGCGAAGATTCAAAGGACTATATAATAGTATATTAAAGTAAGAAGCTTAATTTATATATTTTTTATCTTTCTTATATAGGAAAAAAATGGTAAGGGAACATAAGCAATCTTTGCATGCTGCAGAGTTAGAGGACTCAACCCCACCAGTAGAGGTAGAGATCATTACACAAGTGTTGGGCCATAAATTTAGCTATAGTCCTTGCTTAGGATATGGTGGGCCTAAGCCATTGTCAATATGCCTATCTCATCATTAAGCCTCCTTTCTTTCTAGAGTAACTATACCACTTGATGAATTCCAGAAATTGCAAAAGGATTTTGATGAGTTAAAGGACTTTATCAAACAGTTTGTACAACTACAAGGTGGGATTCCATTAGTTCTAGCATTCTTATTGACTGTAGTACCTCCGCGAGTACAATTTTCATCACCGTAAGTGTCCTGGCCACAGTTATCAACACCCCCTTTGCAAGGAAATGGAGTATTTGGTGAGCCATTTGGACATACACAACAATCTAAGCAATCATGCATTGACAACTTCACTGCAAGGAGCTCGAAGACTTAATGGGTCCTTTAGGTCTACATTGTCTCATCAACTCCTCATGCAAAATTCATTAGAACCTTCATTATTAGGATCTCGAAAACTTAGTGGATCATTCGAGCTTACGCAGCAATCTTTGCAGCCACCTACTTCTTTAAGACATATGCATCTACAGCAACCTATGTGACATACTCAACAGCGAACACCTATATTGCTGTGCACTCAACAACAAGCACCTCTTCTCAAATCTAGTGGTAAAAGGTCGATGCATTCGATAACGTATTAGACTATTTTAGATGCATGCTTTTTTTCTGTTTTTTCATTTCATTGTGTTGGACAAATATTTTTATTGATTTTTCCTTATAAATATGACTTGTTGATTTCTCATTGTAAATATGACTTGATTGATATTAAGTTGATTATTTGTTTTAAGTGCATCGGTCTATTTAATTTCTCAAATGTTATTTATAAATTTTTTTATAGTAATGACTAAACTATATATTACAAAAGCAGGTGATGATAGAAATTCCTCAACATAGGTAATTCATTGCATTTGGTAATTAGAGGTACTAACACGTGGAGCATTGAGACAACACAAATTAGTTGTTGATTAGTTCCATCGAGAACGTGTTCCCAGATAATGTAAAGTAGGAATGGTCTACTGTGATTATAGGATGATAGCACAAATCCGAGAACACGTTCTCAGAAAACTTAGCCGACAGCTTATTTCTCAACAAATAAATAATTCATATTATATAAGATGATAGCAAGTTGCGAGCATGAAGTTTGTTGAATAATACCTAATCCGAA
This sequence comes from Lumnitzera racemosa, assembly GCA_024138005.1. NCBI lineage: Eukaryota > Viridiplantae > Streptophyta > Magnoliopsida > Myrtales > Combretaceae > Lumnitzera > Lumnitzera racemosa. Next base: position 13,218,116 of record JAMXBC010000008.1, on the reverse strand, counting down.
AAAAACTTCATTCAAATCCGACAAAGTTTTATTATAGTATTAAGTATAAATCGTTGCAGTCACTTGAGTTTTTTTTTTTTTTTTTTGTCAATTACATACAAAGGACATGTGGTGTGTTTCTATTATTAACAAAAATTATTAAATAATATGAATGATAAAAATAGCCTATTTTATCTAAAAAATTAGGGAAAAAAATAAAAAAAACTAAGGAAAAAGGCCAAAAAAAAAAAAAGAATCAATTATTGATGCCACTTATCACAACTCAAGGAGTGGCCTAATCATGACATGTGTTGTATATTGTACAAAAGATTGTAAATTGATTACCCTTTCAATCAACTACCCTTTATGCAACAAACAAGGTTATTACAATAACTAACAACCCAAGAGTTATGCAAAGCATAAGTAATATCATAACACAATTATAGTAATATGAATATAAAACTATAACTATCCAATATATATAATACATACATTAAGTTTTTTAGGAAACTAATATTATATAATAATACACAGTGTTATATAATAAGTTTCCAAAATTCTAGCTACAGTAATAAAAACTTACACTCATCTCACAACTCACACTCTCACCAATCAGATAGCGATTTACTAACCTCGAGCATCCTACGGATTAGAACAATAAAAAGGTCTTTCTGCACAAGTAATTTATAAGGGTGTAAGCTATATAGCTCAGTGAGATATTTCTTAACCATATTATCAACAAGTTATTTAACAATTAAATTTAAACATATAAATGTGTGCCCATATAGAATGACAAACAAATACGTGAAGGTGACTAAGTACTGTATGCAACTTAGATTTATTACCTTACAAAGTTAGGGTTGGAGTATACGCGGCATAAATCAAATCCAGGTATCATACTTGAACTATTATAACCACGAAACTCCACGTTTTTTATTAAAAAATGAATGTTATGTCCCTTTTCAATTTTAGTTAAAACTAGTTTTAAATATGATTGTGAGTGGGTTTTTGTAGTCTACACTTACTCATAAATGAAGGCTTTTAGACTTGACCTTTAGTTAGGCGGTTGGTGCCTCCAATGCTTAATAATCTTGCAAGATAAGGTAAAGTTATATCATACGTGTATGCCATACTAAAATACTATAATTAGAATTTATAATCAACCTCTGTGTGAACCTCACTACTTCCGTGTAATGTAATAGTCGAAATTAGTTATACAATGCATGATTATACATGTTCCGATTTAGTTAGTTCAAGTTCGATATTATTAAGTCCAATTATTGTATGATCAATTAGAATAATAGAAAGATCAATTCCTATTGAATTCAATATGCAGTAAATAATACATATCATACTTTAATACATTTGACAAACAGTATCATTCCAATTCATAAATGAATTAAATTATTATCTTACTCAGCTTTATCGACTCGTAAGAATATCTAGAGCACTTGAATTTAATTTAGGGTTTAAACCGATAACTTTACAAGTTTACACCACTTGCTTCTCTTAACCCATTTATGAGATCGAACATACAACTCTGAATCAGTCACCACCAATGTCAATTGTGTAAATAAAATTGCCTTAGCCAAAGCAAAGCAAAGGCACCCAACAGCTAGTTTGTTCTTTTTCTTTTAAACATTGCTAATGTGTTGCGGCAAGGGAATGAAACTTTGATTTTGCAATGTTGATTGTGCTTAATATTGGATTTTTCATCTTTGTTTTGATTTGACTTAAGTAGTTTTACAGGTGAAAAACAAGTAAGGTTGTAATTGAAGTACAGTTGAAGATTCTCGACGTAGATTTGTTTAGTATCAACGTGTCATATACCGATTCGATCAAAATAAGTAAATAAAATAAGAGTAGATGTCTAAATTGCCTTTTCATTATTTGTTGATCAAACTGAAATTCAAGAAAAATGCCTCCATTATTTTTTCTTCTTCTATTTTTTCCTTTTTTATGATTTTTTCCTAAAACCACGACACATGTTTCTTGAATGTAATTAAACACAAAATTAAAAAAAAAAAAGAAAAAAAGTTAGATCATGTGTTTGTCAAAATACTTAACTTGGGTCATCTTTTTGTAAAAGTATAATAACACAGCTAATATATTTGTAAGTAACCCTTATTAAATACACCAAAATGTATTGATCAAATAGTTCCAACAGGAAAAAGCTTATAATTTCACATATGTACATATATATATATATATATCTTGAGGACTCCTACTATGTATCACTTAGCTAATTTATTTGATATTGATATCGAGTGATATTATAATAATATTATTAGATATATAAAAGTTATATCTAAATCCTTAATTAGTATGATTATCTACTAAACAGATTTAATACATACTTAATGAACTAAAATTTACGCAGAAAAAGAATGTAAGAGAGAAAACATAAGATTTGATTATTGTAATAAAGAGTCCACGTAAATCTGGTCTCTATTTTTAAATATACACTCTTTGTTTTATAGGTAGAGTTATTATCTACTTGAATCCTTATATATATGGGATCTCATTGTAGCTATACGTTATTCATAGAAAACAGTTGTTGAAGTATTCACTGTGGATCAATCCTAGGAAGAAAGCTAGGGTTAGTTAATCAAGTACAAATATTGATCAACAATGTGGAAAGCTACTAATCAACATTGGTGGTGGAGTTTACTCAACATGTGGCTTGTGGTGCTTATTAATTTGCTTTTGCTTTCAAATAGGTTTGTCCTTTGATCTTTTCTTTTTCTCCCTTCCTTTGCTAATTTTATGTGGTTTGTAGTAGCTTCTTTGTTTGGTACTACTAGTTTAAAGATTTATAAATGAGTTAGATATATCTTAACACTGATGAAGTCTAATAATATGAATATAAGTATTCGAATAAAATAGACCAAATTTGAATTTCTCTATCCGTGTATTATAATGTAATCAGGAAAAAAAAGGAAGGAAAGAGGTTACTTAAGGTAAAACATTGTTTTGATGCTGAGTGTAAGAATGATATCGAATTGAGGCTTTTTAATATTGACTTTATAGTATTGTATTAAGTAATTACTTCTACTTGGCAACAAGGACTCATCCTATGAGAGCCTTGCTCTCAGGAATCAGACCACTAGATAATAAAATTTAGTATATAGCTAAAATCAATATAATCAATTGTCAACTTTGTTCTTGTAGTCATTATGTCACAATTAGCTTCAAGAAAATTAGCTAGATGAAAAAATCAGCTAAGTATCAATCAATAAATTGTGTGACATATATATATATATATATAAATAAAAGACATCTTCAATTAATGGATTTTTTTTCTTTAACTTTACGGGGGAGTTTTGGGACTTGATGAATCGATTTCTTTTCCTCCTGTAAAGCCGCGAGTACAGACTACAGACTACAGAGTGCTAACCAAGTAACTTAAATATTCCAACTCCTTTTTTTTTTTTTTTTATCCTTTTTCTAGTAGAATATAGGAGAAGGGTTTCCACTGCATGTGTATGTATCGATTTTGTTGAATGAATGGTCGCCTGTTTCACACTGATTTTTTAAATTCCCCCTTAATATTATGCTTTCTACGAATATTTTTCATGTCGTAACCTTTTTGTCAACTTCCAGATAAAAAATTTGATTAAAACATCTGATAATTTAATCATAGAGAAATTTATCTTCAGAATTCACACATTTGGATAAAGTACATTATAGCAAAATCCCCAAACTTATATGTTCTCAATTGGTAAAGGGGAAAAAAAATTAAAATCTATGACACTCGACTTGTAAGTGTACTAATAAAAGAACCTCTATGAACAATTATGTGCCTTGATTTAAATTTAATACATAAAATCTTATCTTTCTCACTTTTGTTCCACGTATTTACATTATTTCAGGTGGTAATCGACAATGGGATAGTCGAGGTTGCCTTATCAACTCCAGGAGGTTCCGTAACAGGCATCAAGTACAAAGGGATTGATAATTTACTTGAATTTCGCAATAAGAGACACGCTCGAGGGTATGGATACTTGATACATCATATATATGAGTTGATCGAATATTTGTCATGTGGTGAATTCATTATTTGAATGCTTGAATAATAATGAAGCTAGGAACTGTTTGCATGAATTTAATGTAATTCACCAAATTTATAGGTATTGGGACGTGGTATGGAGTTCTCCGGGGACACGCGGTCTTCAAGACATGTAAATAATGTTTTATCTATTTATATTGTCTTATATTTTGAATAACAAGAAATTTATAAATCTACATAAACTTATCTTATTGAATATATATATATCTTCTATTTTGCAGGATTGACTCTGGAAAAATGTCTTATAAGATATTTTGAATAGCAAAAAATGATGATCTAATAGAACTATCATTTTGTAGAGTATGGGACAATTCTACTAACTCTGGCTTCATCCCAATAAATATAGACAAGAAGTATGTTAAATTTTCAATAATGAAGAAACCATTGTAAAAAAACTTTCCCACATGATAATAACTTCATATTTTTATGTGTCAAAATTATATTGATATTTACCAATTATTAATTGAAACAGACGATATCTAAGTTGCTATCTTTTTATTTCTATAGGTTCATTATGCTGCGAGGTAGCTCTCTTTTCTATACATATGCTATCTTCAACAGGCCACAAGGATGGCCAGACTTTAACTTGGCTTCATTAAGAAATGTTTACAAAGTCAATACAGAAAAGTAAGTAATTAAGATATTCTACTGTATTCCTATGTGATTTTTAATTGTAATTCTATTGTTTGTGGGGTTATATTAGTTAAATTAAATAATATCCTATATTTTATACATTGAATAATTAGACCTATACTGTAACATAATTCACATAATATTTTAACGTGAATGCTTTATTGTGTTTTACTTTTACTTACCATTTTGAATTAGGTTTCACTACATGGCCATTACGGATCAAAGGCAAAGGGTCATGCCTACAGCATGGGATTGTCAAAGAGGCCAAAAACTTAATTATCTTGAAACTGTTCTTTTGACAAATGCATCCAATTCTAACTTAAAAGGAGAGGTATTCATCTAATTTCCTACTACTAACTAAAACCAATTGAATTATCACTAAGACTTTGTGATTAATATAGTAGGAAGAAGTTGTCTTATACATCTTCATTCCTATTATTAGTGCATTGAACAATTTTTACATGAATATTTTTTTTTTCAGATAGACAACAAATATTAATATTCAATTGAGAATATGGATAATAAAGTACATGGGTAAATAAGTAATGATTCACCTGCAGTTTGGATGTTCACGCCTAGTAACGAGAGTTTCGTACATGCAAATTGGTCAAACAAAGTCTTGTTGGCCCCACCATGCTCAATGTAAACAATTGTATTTAAATCATTGAGTTGTTGGTGGAGGTTTCCCAAAAATAATTATCTGTGTGGTTTTGACCTTAAATCCTTACATCTTACCCTAATATCACCACATAGGTATTTCTAAGCGACCATTATGCTGGAAGAGATGTTGGATCAATTTTTCGAAATGGCGAATCATGGAAGAAGGTTTTTGGACCCATCTTTGTCTATTTCAACTCAGCAGCATCAAAAGATCACACTAAGAGACTTTGGGATGATGCTAAAGCTCAGTTAATAATCATCATGAAGGACATAGAGCAATGAGAAAAAATAAATATGCATTAAGTTATATAAGAAAAGAAAAATAACTAACATATATGGTTGATAGTGGTTTAGGGTACTCTAGATGTTTTTGTCCTCAAACGAGCTTCATTTTCTCTTTCTTTTTCTTTTAGATGTTGATAGAAGCTGAAAATTGGCCTTACAATTTCGCCCACTTGGAAGATTTCCCTTGGGCCAATGAACGTGGAAGTGTTGCTGGTGAATTGCTAGTCCTTGACAGGTTTAATCCCTTACTTTATGGTTTGATTATTCATATCATAATGACAAATAACACTAAAAATATATTTGATTTATTTTTATCATATAGGTACTTGAATAAGAGAAACTTAGCCGGAAAATCTGCATTTGTTGGGCTAGTAGCTCTCGAAGAAGTAGGATCGTGGCAGAAAGAAACCAAAGTAACTTATCATCCTTCACAAATTTTAGTAAACTATTATTTAGTTTATTTGGGACAAATTAAATTATTGTGCTCTTATTGTAAAACTTACCTTCAGGGTTATCAATTCTAGACTCATGCTGACGATAATGGATATTTCAAAATCAAGGATGTACGATTAGGAGAGTACAATTTATATGCATGGGCACTCAATATTATTGGAGACTACAAATACAAGGCCAATATCAATGTTAAAGAAGGTATAACTAAAACATTAATAGTCTCCATGTTGCAATATATCATGTGATTATTCTTGCAAAATATGTGAATAGAAAGTATACATTGTTTTTTGAAATCATGTTTAAGATTATATATATACGCGCATATAACATAAATATGATGTCTTCTTGCATATAGGTGTTAAAACAAACTAGGTCAACTTATGTATTAGCCACCAAGACATGGGGCAACATTATGGGATATAGAAGTTCTAGATCGTAAGGCTACGGAATTTTAGGTATGGCCTTCACTTCTAACTTTGAGGAATAAGTTTTATGACCATTTGAAAAACGAAAGGTTTCTTTCATTATATTGTATTAGCATAAAAACTATTTGTATTCTTGAATATTCTAATTTTCTATCCTCTTTTAATTTTAGGCAATATGACATATGAGTACTTTAAGTTGATTTTTATCCAAAAACCTATCTTATTTATACCATTGGAGTTAACGATTATTGTAAAGATTGGTTTTATGCTCAAGTCACAAGGTCCTTAAAATATGTTAAATTTTTAAATGGTAATTGCGCTCAATCTCAACACATATAATAATTTTTCTAACTAGCTTTGTTTTTCCTTTGTTTCTAAAGGAATAGTGGAAATAATACAGTTGTCCCAACTACATGACAAATCATTTTTGACATTGAAAATGTAAGAGATGATAGAACTTATAAGCTCCAATTGGCACTAGCGACATCCACTTTAGCAAAGTTGCAGGTATGATAATAGACTTAGATGAAATGGATTTCTTCTTTCCATTTATATTCTTGAAATAGATGTTGTGATGCATTTAACAAGTTGTTACTATTGTATAATTTTTTTTCTTTCTTTTTTTTAACATTATAGATAGGTTTCAATAATTAAAGGAGATCATATCCTCACTTTTCCATGGGTAAAGTAGGTTGAGACAATACCATAGCAAGATACGGTATTCATGGTTTGTATTGGTATTTTGGATTTGATGTACTTGGAGCTCTTCTTTGCAATGGAAGAAACACAATCTTTCTCACATAAATTAAAGCACAAAACCCATTTTAAGGAGTTATGTATGATTAGATCTAGTTTGCAAGTCTTCTAGAATGATAATATATTGTCGCCACAACTCATCATGAAAGTTTTTACGTGAAAAGAGAATGCCAAAAAAAGTCGAGAAAGTGAATTCTTTTTATTTATTTATTTGTTTGTTCTTTTCTTTTAGATTAGATGGTCAAATCTTGAGTTCATTGCATAGATTGGAACTTCCCATTGTTTAGGTGAATGAAGCATGAATTGGTTCATTTATTTACTAAGTCTTAATATTTATTTATTAACATGGTACATAGTACTTTTGATGGAACATCATTTTTTTTGATAGTATTGCTGATCGAAAAAGAGGGGCAAAATAATCTGGTTAATTATTTATTAAATCCTCTTTTGCTTCATAACCACTCTTTATATGTAGTGTGGTGTTCGCTCCAACAAGTTTCGTGTGCCATGATGTAATTCAAACAATGAGTTTCAAGCTAGTTTTCTGCTTCTTTAGATGCACTCATAGGACAACATCTTATGCTTTTGTAATCCATTAGCAAAGAAATTTTAAAGAATTAAACATCTTTTCACTCTCTAAATAAAGGAAATGATAAATTGAGAAAGAATGTGAACCATAAAAAAAAAATGTAGTATAGATAAAGAAAAAAATCTAAAGCTGAGATTAAACATATAATAATTTCGCATGAAGTTTGGACTTCATCGATCTTGGTTGATGATAAAGATGATAAAGAAAATTACACATCGGACGATGAATTTTGAGATTAAGTGTAAAAAGAGTGGAACCTTTTGTTGGTTCAAATAGATGATAAAACAATTTAGTAGTTCAAATAGTGGGTAGATACTATGTAAAGTGGCATATATATATATATATATATATATATATATAATGTCATTATGACTCCACTATAACACTATTGGACATCACACATTAAGTATACAAAATGTTTATTCTTTAATGCATAATTTTTTAGCCCTATTTAAAAAGTGATATCATCAACTATTTGTATCACTCTAATAATATTCATCCCCTTTATACTATCTTAATAATGTTTATCTTTTTTTTTAACTGCTAAAAGGTTTTATCCTTTATTTAAACTTGGCCCAAGATGTTAATTATCTATAATTTTCCCTTCATAATAGTGTTAGCAATCTTATTTTATAAGCAGTATATAAATAGTAGTATTAAAAAGCATAGTGTGTTAAAACTGTCCTTGACAACTTAAATTAGATTTATAAATATAACATTAACGTTACAAACATGAAAGCCTTATAAATATTTTCAACATCTCTTGGCAAATTAAACATAGATAAATAACTAAGTAATTAATTGAAAATGTGAAGATCACATGCAAGTAAAATCTTATTGGAAATCAATTATATGTACAATCAGTGTATACATAAGCCATCATTTACTTAGTTTCAATCAACGTGTCATAATAAAATAAAAAGTGATATTGCACCAAAGTGGAAAAAAGTCATAGTTACAACTTACATCTGTAAAATTCAGTTGTTACTTATCATCGGATTAGTTTATTGATAAATTTATGTTGATGTGAGATGATTTTAGAGTGATATGATATAAGAAAAGAACATAAAAAATTGCTAAGATCAGTTTATTTAGTGGGGGGTGAATATTAGTTTTTTAGTGGAATATATTAGATTCGATTCTACCCTTATAAGTGAGTGTAATTCATATGGCAATACAAACGAATGATTGAACAATGAAATATCTGCTAAATCCAATATATAACTTGATGAACTAAAATTTGTAGTTCATTAAGGCGAGAGAAGACATAACTTACTAGATTGTATTAGTTATATATATATATATATATATATATGAACTTGGTTTTAATCTCTATTTAGTCAAATGATGTACTTGGTTTTAATTGGATCAGAAAGATCAAAACTTGTACACCTGCTCTTCAATAGACTTTTGTTTTCTGAGCAGGTCTATGCGCCTGTAGGAGCAAATTTTGCTAATGATCCTCCTAATATATGCATATGTAAACAGTTATATTATGCTAATATAGCCCCCTTTACACTGCAGAAAAGGAAACCTTTAATTTAAGTAAATATTGCTAAAGCTGTTATAATTTAGTATATTATTACTGACTTTTTATTATGATAGATCAATCTTCCAATCTTCTTTTCTTTAAATTGTAATATAATTAGTAAAAAAAAATCTTCATAGTTATTTATTAAATCTTTTTGCGCTCCATACACTCTTTTAGTGTAGTGTTCCTACGAGCTTCTTGTGACATAAAGCACAGCCCGCTTCATGATCCGAAAATTGAAATAAAGACTTTCAAGCTAGTTTTCTACTTCTTCAGGTGTGCCAATAGGGCAATATCTTAGGTTTTGTAATCCACCAGCAAATAAATTTTACTGAATTAAAGATCTTCGATCTTTTTAAATAAAATGTAATATTAACTGGAAAAAAAAATGTGAATCGTCAGAAAAGTAGTATAGATGGAAAAAAAAAAAACTCTCGAGATGAGACTAAATATATAATAATATTTTGCCTGAAGTTTGGGCTTCATCCTAAAGATATTGTTTGATGATAGAGAAAATTATTTATAGATGATTAATGTTGGTATCAAGTTGAACTAAAAATGAAACTTTATTTTGGTTCAAGTAGATTATAAAGCATTTTACTAGTTCAAGCATATGGTAAACGTTATATTATAAAGTAGTGCAAATACAAAATGATATTAAGATTCTAGTATATAGCATTAAATCTTGATGTTATGGTGCAATAAATCCACAAAATATTTATCCTCTAATATATAAATTTCATCTCTTTTCTAAAAGTGATGTCATCATCTATTTACATCACTTTAGTAACGTTTATTCTCTATTTGCTTGTATTTATTTTTTTTAATAATATTCATTTTTCACTTAACTATTTAAACTTGAACTTAAACATTGATTATTTGATGTATAGTGTTCAATAATTTTATTTTATAACCGTTATATACATTTAATAGTTTGAAAGGCATGATGTACTACAACCGTGATTAACAACTTAAATTTGACTTTTATATATAAGATGAACCTTATAAACATAAAAGGCACTGAGGGTAATTTGGGGAATTTAATGGGAGTGGACTTTGAACTAACAGAGGGTTTTGATATTTTTGCCAACAGTGGACACTTTTTACTGTAATGATTACATTAAATTTTGAAAGACACCAACTTTTCTGAAGGCAATAACGGATGATTAGAAGTTTTTACGGTTGATGATGTTCTTACTAGTGGTTCTATAGATTATTTTTTATATTTTTTCTAATTAATTCATTCCCTGTGTTGCAATAACTACTAATGATATTTATATATATAATAATAAAAATACATATTAAAAATTTATTAATATTTATATTTCTTTTCAATCCTAATAACTTTAAAAAAACATCATCAAGAGTAATTTTTTATTATCAAATTAGTGCCTTTCGATAATTAGTAATGTAGCCTATGAACAGTGAAATAAGTCTATTATTTGTAAATCTTCAATGTCGATTTAGTCATCATTCAATCCAGTAAATATACTGTAAATTTATCCAAGAAACAAAAATTGAAAGAGAAAAAAAATAATATTGTAAAGAAAAAAGATCTCGACATTCATTTAGATAACATAGTCATTTCCCTACTACTTATCATTTTATATGTTATACTTAATTAAAATTAATTTGAACAAGTAAATAATGAACTATTTAGGATTTTGCCAAGACCTTGTAGTAATGCTATTATCATCTATTGGGATAGATTGGAGTTTGAATCCTTTCTCTCCCAAGTTGTAATTGGAGAAAAAAAAAAGAAAGAAAAGAAACTATTTAGGATTTTACTAGAAACTAGGAAGGGTCCATTTTTCTCATAGTTGGTTATTAATATAGATATTATAAATATATATTGTATTTTGAGTTATATTATCTGGTTATATTGACAACTTCTTCTATTTGAGGTAATTATGCATTTTTAGGTACGGAGAGAGAGAGAGAGTCATCTCTCAAAAAGGGGTCTAGTATAATTACCCTAAAATTATTATATTACGTATAGATCCGTAATATAAAGATCGTTTTATAAGTCAAAGGTTGTAGGACTCTAATCAAATATTCATTCATTATATTTAATCATAATGTATTGTACATTTATATGAAAATATCTATGGAAACCAATTGTTACACCATAGATCTAAGATGTTATAATAGCCCCACCGTGTAAACCAATCTAAGCTATAAGCTAGCCGCTGCGGTAGATATAGTTTACATAAGGCGAATGATAACTTAACCAACTTTGAAGCAGTTAGATGGACACCTCTAATATATAATACTTATGGAGTCATATTTTATAAAATATAGTTTTCCATTTTTACTGATAGCCTAAATCCTTGATATAGTTTTATATACATCATAAGTTTTAAGGTTTCCAAAAGTGTTTTATAACTTCATAGCAAGACTCCATTATATATTATAGATATATCAGCAAGCTAACGAAAACTATAAGACCTCCTAAAAAGACCTTACAAACTTCTTATAAAAGAAAAACAAAACCCACTTGAACATTGGTCTATTCATTAATCTTCAACTTTTCACTCTTTAACCTATTGGAACTAACATGCGGATCATTGTAATGAGGTATCTATGGATACTACTCCACAGCTACAAAACAATCTATTAGGATGTGGGCTTGACTAGTTCAATAAGAAGGGACAGAGTCATAAGAGTACATTAACAAACATGATTGTTCAATCATTATATAAATGCAATTACAGTAAGCAAATGATAGATCATCGTACAATGTTTAATTGGTTTATTGTGAAGTTAGAGAAATTTCGTCTACTTTAATTAGGATTTTTAGGGGTTTCAACGTGACACTATCAAACTAAATTCAAGTTTGTGTAATGGAGAATACCCTCCTCCTTGGATAATATTCGAACAATGGCTTTCAACCTTACCGTGACCCCTTTTTCAGTCACTTAGTTTGAGTAAAAGTGGAAAAAAAGTCATTTCTGATATCCTTATCAAAATGTTAGTATTTAGTTTGACAACCTAATCGTTACCTTTATTGGGTTATCGTGAAAGTCGGGTTAGATCTTAGTGAACTTAAAATTAGTCTAGGTTATATGGTGAGTAACCAAGTTCATACACAGTAGACATAACATGTTTAGGTAGAAAATAGCACTCGGAGTTCAACTCCTAATCATTAATCAGGATCACAAGCACACACATAGTACATGCATAAACAATTTAGCTACAACCATAGCCAAGCACTCTTAGTTCTCTAAGTATCCTGATATGACATTTTAACATGCCATGAAGCATTGATCTCAACTTACTTGATGTCGATGTGAATTAATCTTGTTTCTTGTGCTCAATCTTATTGTAAGTCACTAAACAATCGATATAAATACTTTAGTTTTTGCTAAATAGAAAGCATATGATTACTTTTAATGTCTCACATATAGTTTAGATAGGTTTATTAAGTCTTTGGTTAAGTTTTAGCTTATTACTGAAGTCTCTGAATAAGGTTCTAAACATTAGTCTTAATATGGTTTTGCCTTGGAACCTTTTGAATAAGTACCTAAAAATAGCTTCATTAATTAGGTACTCTTTGAAGAGATATTTGAAAACAGCTTTATTGACTAGGAATTTTCTAGTTAACCTGTGGATGCTATACCAACCAAGTATTTCATATCAAGTAGCTCTCTGATCAAACCTCTGAACTTAGGACTAATCCATTTTTTTAATAGACTAACCTTCTAAAGAACTATTTAAATAAGGACATTTTACAAGGTTTCCTCAAAACAACTTATCCTAACATCATATTCCAAATTATAGATATGCTAAATCATGTTCATATATCAGGTTTATCATACTAAGTAACACCATAATACTAAATTCTTCAAATGCATATACTTACCTATTAATGCATTAAGCCCATACCTACCAACTTATACACATTAACTTAAATAACATAACTCTAGATTATTATTCATAATAGAATATGATTCAAGTAAACTTTAGAACCTGACACCAAGGGTTTCATCAAGCTCTATAAACAAAATCTTTAAGAAAATTGTATTTTTCAGCTAATTTAAAGGCTCGAAAATCTTTAAAAATTATAGAACTCATTTTTTCTTGAAAACTCTTCATGCAACACTTGTATGTAACATAAGATCATTCTAGAAAAATTTTGGTTTAGAAACTACATTGATAGGGTCATCTAAATTGGCTTCAAAAATCGATTGATTTCTTAAGGAGGTACTATATCCACTTAAAAAATTTTTAATATGACATTTTTCCCTAGAAGTATTTATAAAAATATGTCAAAATAAATTCTTTTATAATTTTTTGAGTTAATTTAACTTTTTTACAAATTAACTAAAATCGGATGCAAATTTGTACTCATCGAAATGGTGGCTATCTAACCACCAACAACCACTCGTTGCTTGTCGGCCAAGCTAAGCATGGTCACCACTATTAGGTGGTCATGGTGGTTCGCCTCCAGGTAGCCTTCACACTTAGGTTCTATTGAATTGTTCAGTTTCCGTAGTGTCTATTCAAAATTTCTCTAGAATTTTTCTTACCTTGTTCTACCTATTCTTATAGTTTTCCTAGAATTCTTAGACCTATAATCCTAAGGAACCAAATAACATTCTGGAGAGAGTTAGTGATAAATCCAAAGTTGTAGAATGAAAAAAATGGCATTTTCTCTCCCTAATTACCTTATATACTAATCTCTTTTTCTTGTGTATGTGACTTAAAATTATCTCAATTCACCAACAGCTATCCCGATGCTAATCATGCTTAATCCAAGATCAATTATAGTAGTTTAGCTTTTATTTGCCTTTTTTAAAATTATTTTTCTCTTAAATTTTTAAGTAATTATCAATATTTTAGGTATTTTAAACATTTTCATGTGTATAATTATATATAACAATTATACCCATGGCATACGTACTATATATATGTATATTATTTTAGTTCAATTTATAATTTTTTGCTTAAATAATTTATCTTTAAAGTTTAGTTATTTTTCGTTACATAATTCTTCGTGTTTACGGGGGGTAAATTATAATATAGTGTAATTTAGTAAAATTATCTATTTTTAGCTATAATTGTATTATTTTATTATATTCCAATATTCCAAACTCATGACATGTCATTGTCTGATTCCTATGACCTATATGTTAAGTATTATTCTAATCAGTTAACTTTCATATACACCCTAAATTATTTGCTTGGAATTCAACACATAAGACTATAGACCCTCGAAATTTGATAGTGAGTTTGCGAGGCTTACATTTATTTAGTTATCATTAATCAAAATAGGAAGATTTACTAACCTGAATTCTAGAACAACCATGGATATTTCTTTTGCATTACTGTCTTTGGTTTCCAAGTCAATTCTGCTTAAGGGTCACTTCCCTAACAAATCTTCATGTATTCAACATCTCGATTTCGTAGTATTAGAACTCGCCTATCAAGTATCTGAATAAGTTGCTCTTCCACTATATAATCCTTTTGTAGATCTACTAGCTTTATTTCTACTATTGAGTCCGAATCCTTCATAAACTTTCTTAACATAAATAAATGGAACACATCATGATATCTTGATAAACTTGGGGGGAAAACAAGTCTATATGCCACATTTCCAACTCTTTCCAATACCTCAAAGGATCTAATATAATACAGACTTAGCTTTGCAATTGTACCAAATCGCTTAAATCTTCGAAATGGACTTATCTTTACATATATATGGTCTCCAACGTTAAATTCCAAAGGTCTTTTCTTCATATCCGCCTAGCTCTTATAATGATCTTAGGTTACTTTCATCCTTTGTCGAATAAGCTTCATTTTGTTATTAGTTTGTTGAATCAGTTCAGGTCTTATCATTGCATGTTCCTCACTATGCCAATATAATGGTGATTGGCACTTCCTTCCATACAATGCTTCTAATGGTGCCATTTGTATGGTTGTTTGATAACTGTTGTTATAAGCAAATTTTACTAATGGTAAATATTGATCCCAATCTATTCCAAAATCCATTGTACAACCTCTAAGCATGTTTTTTAGTATTTGAATTACTCTCTCTTATTGACCATCCGTTTGTAGATGATAGGTTGTACTAAAGTATAACTTTGTTCCTAGAAATCAATGTAAGCTCTCTTACAATTTTGATACAAATCAATTGTCTGTATTGAATATGATATTCTCTGGTACACCATGTAATCGAACAACTTCCCATACATATAACTTAGCTAATTTTTCCATTGAGTCACTAGTTTGATAATCCAAGAAATGTGCACTTTTTGTTATCTTATCAACAACTACCTAAATAAAATCATGTCTAGCCCTAGCTCTAGGAAGTTTTATCATAAAATCTATCGTAATATGATCCTATTTCCATTGAGGTACTTTTAATGGTTGCAACATTTGACTAGGTCTTTGACGCTTGCCTTTTACTTGTTAAGACGTAGTACAACCTGCTACATATTAGACCGCATCATTTTTCACTCCCTTCCACCAGTACACAGTTTTCAAATCTCTATACATCTTATTTCCTCCAAGATGTAGTGTATATCCAGTTACATATGCCTCTTCCATGATTTCTCATTTCAATTTTGCATCGTTAGGGATACAAACTTGACTTTTGAATCTCAACAACCCTTTTTTATCAATATGAAAATCCGATATTTCCTTCAAATTCATTTTTTTACTACTTTTATAATTGGATCTTATTCTTATTACATATTAATTCTCTCTAATAAGGTTTGTTGAATAATTAAGTTTATCAATTGCACCTCGCCATCATGCCACTTAAACTCAATTTTTAGTTTCTCAAATTCTCGAATCAAATCCTTTTGAGTAGTTAATAAAGAAGCTACTTGCTCATGATTTCTATGACTTAAAGCATCTATCACTACATTTGTTTTATTGGGGTGATAATTTATAGTCAAATCATAGTCCTTAATTAGCTCTAACCATCGCTTTAGTCTTAGATTTAATTCTTTTTTAGTGAAGAAACATTTCAAACTTTTGTAATCAGTATAAATCTTACAATGTTGATCATATAGGTAATGTCTCCATAATTTTGAAGCAAATACTACAGTTGCCAATTCTAAATCATATATTGGATAATTTCTCTCATAAGGCCTTAATTATCTAAAAGCATATGCAACTACTTTGCCATCTTACATTAAAACAAATCTTAACCCTGTTTCGAGAGGCATTATTATAAATATAGTAGGACTTACTTAGATTAGGCAAGGTAAGTATTGTAGCTGAGATCATATGATCTTTTAACTCTTGGAAGCTTCACTCACATTCTTCAGTCCATTCATACTAAACATCTTTTTGAGTTAATCAACCTAAGGGTCATGCCATCTTTGAAAAATCCTTGATAAACCTTGTATAATATCCTGCTATTCCTAGAAAAATTCTTACTTCGGTAATTGTAGTAGGTTGTTTCCAATAAGCTATAGCCTTAGCCTTTTTTGGATCTACGGAAATCCCTTTACTGGATATTACATGACCCAAGAATGCTATCTTCTCTAACTAGAAATTATATTTGCTCAGCTTTGCATATGACTTATTTTCCTTCAGCTTTTGTAATGCCAATCTCAAATGATCAACATGTTCCTTTTTCTTCTTTGAATAGATTAAAATATCATCAATAAAAATCACTACAAATTTATCCAAGTAAGGCTGATAAATTCAATTCATTAAGTTCGTGAAAATTACAGGGGCATTTGTCAATCCAAATAGCATCATTACTAATTCATAATGTTTATACAGTATACAAAATGCCATCTTAGGTATATCTTCTGATTTAATTTGCAGTTGATGGTATCCTAACTTTAAATTAATCCTTGAGAATATTGTAGCTCCATGTAAATGATCAAATAAATCATCAATTCTTGGTAATGGGTGCTTATTCTTAATTGTCACTTTGTTAAGTTCTCTATAATTGATATACAGTTTTATTGCTCCATCATTTTTCTTTACAAATAGCATCAGGGCTCCCCATGATGATACACTTAGCGTAATAAATCCTTTATCAAAAAGTTCCTGTAATTGTCGCATCAATTCCTATAACTCCATTGATGACATTCTATATGGAGCTTTGGATATTGAATAGATTCTAAGAACAAACTCATTAGTAAAATTCAATTCCTTGTGCAATGCTAAGCCAAGCAAATCATCTGAAAATACATGAAGAAATTCATAAACTATTAGTATTTTTGATTCACTTGGCGTTTCCTTCTTCCCTTTCTAGCCAAATACTAAGTAATACCACCAATCTTTACTATCCATTTTCCATTCCTCAATTACTTCAATGGTAGCTAACTTCACACCATAACTCTCGGTCCTACCATTAAATATAATGTTTCCATCATCCAATATCACTACCTTATTCTAACAATCTACTTTCGCTTTATGTCTAGATAACCAATCAATCCCTACAATAACATTATAACCACTTATAGGTAATACTATCAGTTTAATTGGAAATTCCTTTTCTTAAATAGTCACTTGCCCTTCATTTACTACTTTTTGAGTTGATACATACTTTCTTATAGGGATGTTTATCCTGTAGGTGGCTTTCATTTTAACTACTTCAATTCTGTGGTTTAACACAAATTCTTGACTGATAAACGAATGAGAAGCTCCCATATCAAACAATGCAAACGTAACTTGTTTGTTTATGTTCACATGACTTGTTATACTATTATTATAGTTATTTACAAGTTTTACGAAATTATTATGATAATATTAACTACTGTACTACTTAACGTATATGGTTATCTCCTTAAGCCTAATTTATGTTATAACTCTTAATTAGTAGTTAATATTAATGCATGTACTTGTTATTAAGACTGGTTCGCCTCCATCCTTACCATCATCATTATTATCTGAACCTTCATAGAAATATTCCTCCATCCATTCATCAAATTTTTCAACGTCCTCATCGATAATTTTTATCGTAAAGACACGTATAAAGACCATTGTAGTATCCATTCCTCCAATATTCTTAGCTTTAGGTCCAAATTGCATATAGTATTTAGAAAAGTGTCCAGTTCATCCCTAATGATAACATTTCACATTCTTCATCCTTGGGCACTCTCTAGATACATCATTTTGATTTTTACATAGATAACATTTTCCTTTCAATTGCATACACCGGTAAGGATAGTGTTAGTGTTCACATTTCCAACGTTTGATATTCTTATTTTTATCATAAGAACTGAATTCTTTGTCTGATGGTGTTGCTCTACCAATCATCATAGATCTCAAGCTACTACTTATAGCACTAGAGAAAGATCTCTTAAAATTAGGACTAAACCGATTCGCTCTACTTAACTTCTTGCTTTACTCTGACTACATCAGTATTTGCTTGTTTTGAAGCTGGCGTACCTTATCTGCTACCTCATTGTAGGTTTTAAAACCATAGTCCATAAGCTTGCACCTCATCATAGGCTCAAATCCCTTAAGAAAAAGATCTTTCTTGAACTCCAAATTGTCTCAATACAATTGCAGTGTGTACTAAATCAGCTGGTTAAAGTTCGTCTCATACTGTACCATATTCATCGCTCCCTTCTTCAAATCATTAATTCTTTAGTCATTTGGTTTTGGACACTCACAGGGAAATACTCATTCTTGAGTTCTTCTTTAAATATTTATCATATAAGTGGTCATGGAAAAATCCGTACTTTTGAGTCTTACCATATCTATGCTCCTAACATCAACAAGAAAGTTCCACATGAGAGCTTTTGCACTTTCGGTACTCGAAAAGCTTCGAAACTTCTCTCGATCTTGGCCAGCTAATCATCAGCCATGACTGACTTTCTGATCCCTCCTTCAAAGTACCAATTAGTTTTGATAAACTCTGTGAGTTTACCAACTTTTGGTGGTCAAGGTTCTCTTAGCTCCACTTTAAGTTACCTTTAACCTATGGAATTTCCACCCATTGAGATGCTAAATTAAAGCTCTT
This sequence comes from Lumnitzera racemosa, assembly GCA_024138005.1. NCBI lineage: Eukaryota > Viridiplantae > Streptophyta > Magnoliopsida > Myrtales > Combretaceae > Lumnitzera > Lumnitzera racemosa. The sequence goes on along the minus strand of JAMXBC010000008.1, from coordinate 13,198,799 downwards.
TGTTGTTAGACCATAGTTTGCATATTTGCCATTATTTGTCTAAATTGAGTAAGGTCCAACATATTAGGAAGAGATGGAGGTGGTGGTAAATCATTCCTTAGTGGTTCTTGTGGTATAGTGGAATTAGAGATGGTTCTTTATTTCTAAGTTGACCGTCTATATTTGCATTTCCTTCCTTTGCTAGGTTTCCTTAATTACCACAATATTTCACGTGACCTACACTCAAAATTTGTTTACTTATTGGTTAGCATTAGTTTCTAAAGTCTCTGAACAACCTTTTGAATGTGTATTTTCTCTTCATTTTAACACCATAGAATTCCAACTATAAATCAACTAGTGATCATTCACAACCTACTTAAATTAAACATATATTGTATATACATAAAGATATAGACTTAATTCCGTGTAATATCTAAGTCTTGATTCAATGAAGAATGGTATTGAATTAACACTTGTAAATACAATATCACTTGTATACATTTATACACTACTACATCGCTTTTACACATAATAATAATATATAATAACCTATCATAAGTCATATTTACATACTGATTTCCCTATTATCGACCTACTCATTCTAACCTCCATATATAGTCAACCGAGAGTACACTCAATATGTCAAAACTCTACACATAGTAACATTACTAGCTTTCGTGATACAATTTTACAACTCAATAATATACATCATAATTTGAACTTTTACTTAAGGAATAAACTACATCATAATTTACTTTATATAAAGATAATTACATTAAATTGAACCTTTTTACATATAAGCATAACTAAGCAAAAGAAATTTACATCAGGACTTCCTAATACATAAGTTTTAGATACATCTTTCTTGCCCTAAGTATACAATTATATTTCCAATTCCAAAATACTATTTACATCAAAAGGAGGCTAAAACATTCAGATAACGAAGTACATAACGTAAACTACACGATCCACAATTTATGAAAGTAGTCAAACTCCTATTCACTCCATCTATCTAATTCGTTCGATGCTGCAATACCTTCTAAAGGAAACCAATTCCCATAAGCATTTAAATTTATATTTTCGTTTTCTACTTTTGAGTTAGAACTTACCACTATATATTCAGGTGTCTCAAGAACATAAACAACTTCCTAAACATCTTCACTATCCTCATTCATCAACTTGGGTCCTCCAACTTGATTCACCTCATTTCCTCCATTAGTTTCTACTTGAATTCCTACTTGATCTCCAAAATTAGCTACCATCTCTGTTTCAACTTTCTCCTTAATCTCATTTTCTCCTATCACTACATTTATATTCTCATTTTTCTCTTCTGCCTAAGCTATTTTTACTTCTAAATTATACTCCAAATCTTCTTCAGGATCTTCTTCTTCTACATTGTCACTTACATTTTCCTATTGAACTGAAAGTAGACTTTCAAAAGGTTCTATAGGTGATTTAGGCTCATGTGATTGCAAATGTAATTCAATAAGTACATTCCTAATTGATGGAAATCTTAGAAACTAATATATGATTCTTAGCGGATAATCTCTGATACATGTGGGATTCTTATAGGGATTTGACCAAAACTAGGTGGATAATCCTTACTGGGTTCCACTATAGCAACAAGGTATAACACCAGGACCATCATATATACAATTCGGTTATTATGCATATATTTCTTCTCAAAAGCTGTAACTGTAGTATATTCATTATACAAATGACCTAACTTATCCTCTGTAACCTTCCAATCATCTTTCATATTCCAAGGTAATCCTCTCTTATAAGTTATTATAATCTCATCTATAGTGTAAAATAGCATCCAATCAACTAACTCTAATAACAAATTTTGCAACCAAACTTGATAATTAATAGGGGAAACATTGCCTTCCCAACCAAAATATAACCAAGCATAAATAAGCCCATGTTTTTAAATTTGAAAGTAAGCACAACATAGCACAAGTTAGATTAGTATTATCTTTTACTTGTTTTCATTTCATATTATTTAGGTTTTTATACATAAATAGCTTAAATATACACCTATCAATCTAAGTCTTTTACATCCCACTTGGTTTCCCTAACTCTTATTGTTCATAACATTTAGTTTATTTTAATTAGATGTTTCAAAGCCTAGTTCTTTACGAACCATGCTTTGATACCATTCAAAACTATCATGCCTCGAACCCAAGGAGTCGTAATAATCTTACCGTGTAAACCAACTTAAGTTATAAGCAACCTCCTTAACCTTTAAGGTAGGTATAGTCTATATAAGGTGAACAACGACTCAACCATCTTTGAAGTAGTCAGATGGGAACTTGTAATATATAATATCCATGGAGTAACACTTTACAAAATATAGTTTTCCATATTTGCAGATAGTCCAAGTCCTTTATATAGTTTTATATACATCATAAGTTGTAAGGTTTCCATAAGTACTGTACAACTCCATAGAAAAACTCCATTACATATCATAGATATATCAGCGAGCCAACTAAAGCTATAAGGCCTCCTAGGAAGACCTTATAGACTTCCTACAAAAGAAAAACAAAAACAACTTGAAAATTGGTCCATTCGTTAATCTTTAACTTTTCACTCCTTGACCCCTCAAAACTAACCTGTAGATTATTGCAATGAGGTATCTACGGATACTACTCTACACTTACAAAACAATCAATTGAGATGTAAGCTTAACAAGCTTAGTAAGAAATGACAGAGTCATAAGAGTACATCGACAAACATGATTGTTCAATCATTATTTAAATGCAATTGCAGCAAGCAAATGATAGATCATCTTATAATATTTAACTGGTCTATTGTGAAGTTAAAGAAATTTCATCTACTCTAAGCTGAATTTTGAGGAGTTTCAATGTGACACTATCAAATTAAATCTGGACTTGTGTAATGGAGAACACCTTCCTCCCTAGACAATATTTGAACTACGGTTCCCAACCTTGCTACAATCCCTTCTCCTATTACTTAGTTTGACTAAGGGTAGAAAAAAGACCTTTTTTGTTATCCTCATCAAAGTATTGGTATTTAGTTTGATAACCTAATCGTTACCTCTATTAGGTTATTATGAATGTTAGGTTAGATCTTAGTCAACTTAAGATTAGTCCAAATTATAAGTTAAGTAACCAAGTTCATACACACTAGACATAATATGCTCAAGCAGAAAACAACACTTATAGTTTAACTCCTAATAATTAATTGGTATCGCAAGCATACGCATAGCATAGACAAACACTCTTAGTTCTCTAAGTATCATAATATGATACTTCAACATGCCATAAAACATTGATCTCAACTTACTTGATGTCAAAGCGAGTTAATCTTACTTCTTATGCTCAGTCCCTTCGTAAGTCTCTAAACAATCAACATAAAAACTTTAGTTTTTGCTAAATAGAAAGTATATGATTACTTTATAATATCTTATATATAGTTTAGATAGGTTTATTAAGTCTTTAGTTAAGTTTTAGCTTATTATTGAAGTCTCTGAATCAGGTTCTAAACATTAGTCTTAATATAGTTTTTGCCCCGAAACCTTCTAAATAAGTATTTGAAAACAGCTTTGTTAATTAGGCACTCTCTAAAGAAGTATTTGAAAATAGCCTTATTGGCTAAGAATTCTCTAGTTAACCTTCAGATGCTACTTCAGCCAAGTATTTCATATTAGGTAGCTCTCTAATCAAATCTCCGAACCTAGGACTAACCCATTTTTTTAACAAACCAACCTTTTGAAGAACCGTCTAAGCGATCAATTGACAAGGTTTACTCAAAACAACTTATCTCAACATTATATTTGAAATTATATATATGCTAAATCATGTTTATATATTAGGTTTATCATACTAAGTAACACCAAAATACTAAATTCCTCAAATTCACATACTTATTAATGTATCAAGCCCATATCCACGAAGTTGCACATATCTCAACCCTAACTTAAATAACACAACTCCGGATTATTCTTTACAATAGAATATGATCTAAGTATACTTCAAAACTTGAAACCAAGGGTTTCATCAAGCTCCATACATAAAATCTTAAAGAAAATTGTATTTTTCATGCCCGAAAATCTCTAAAAATTATAGAAATTCTTTTTATTTGAAAACTCTTCATGCAACACTTGCATGCAATATAAGATCATTTTAAAAAAAATTTGGTTTAAAAACTACGTCCATAGGATCATTTAAATCGGCTTCAAAAATTGATCAATTTTGCTCGATTTCTTAATGAGGTATTATATTCACTTAAAAAATTTTCAATCCGATATTTTTTCCTAAAAGTATATATATAAATATGTCAAAATGATTTTTTCTATAATTTTTTAAGTTAATTTGATATTTTTACAAATTAGCTAAAATCGGATACTTATTTGGACTCATTGGAATGGTGCTGTCTCGCCACCAACAATCACTCCTTGGTTGTCGGCTAAGCTAAGTGTGGCTACTACTATTGGGTAGTAGTGGTGGTGGTTTTGATATGGACTCGTAGATGAACACACAAACCTAATATCATGCGTAACCAAAGAGGTGGGTCCAAGCCGTAAGATGGCTTGAAAAGTAAATGATAGTCGAAGGTGGGCAGGGGTTTTCGCGCATCGACGATGGATATGATGCACTAACGCCTCACAAAAGCTCAGGTCATACTTGATATGATGTACAATTATGGCCAGAGGTCATTCGCTACTAGTCTACACTCGAATCGGCTAGATAAGAATAGCTCAAGAGTAAGTAAGAGGACACTTAGCTTAAGAGAGGGTAAAAAGGCCAATGTATTCTTCTTTATATTCTGCTGTGGCTATTACATAATGTGATTACTTATAGTACCCTATTAGGATAAGTTCTATGTTACAAAAAATTACAAAAATGGATCCCTATTTGGTAAAAAGAAGGAAAATAATTTATAGGGAAAATACGATATTATGCGCAGCGAACGTCCTCTGTCAGAAAGGACAATACAGTTGTTAGAAAGGATGATGCGCACATGTTTTACTTTGTGATTATGACAATATTGTGAGTTGAGCAGGGGTGGGTCTTTATTTAGGTATGTTCGGCATTAGAAGTTCGGCACCTTGACTGCTAAGGTTGGACTAAGGTTAGCTTAGGGATGGCTCACAATAGGGTCGGCTTCAGATGGTCAGTTCTTAATTATCAACTTGGCCTCGACACCATGGAGACTATTATATTTAGATTGGGCGCTTAAACTAGTGCTTAGCGGAGGGTTCAGTTCAATATGTTAATTGGTCACCTCGGCAACACTTGGGATAGCATAGAGAGTGAAGTAGCTTGGTAGATTGGACTGGGGTATGCACTGCTCCTCGGCATTTAACTCACCTTGGATAGCTCGATGAACTACTTGAGAGAACCCTCGGGCTTGAGAGCGTGTAATCGATCCTTGATCCCTATGACCCCCTTCAGGTTGTTTGAGATTTGGGATCAAATTTGGTTCAACTCCAAGTTGCTTGTCATCGGGAGTGTAAGGTTGGAGGTTGGCAATATTAAAGGAGTTTGAGACTCCATATCCTTTACGCAACTTAATCCTATAGGCATTAGGGTTGATCTTTTCAAGTACTTTGAAAGGTCCGTTGGCTTTGGGAGATAACTTGCTCTTCCTCAAGTTTAGGAATCGCTCCTTGTTGAGATGTATCTAAACTAAATTGCCTGGTTGAAATTCCTTCTTCCTCCATCATTGACTTCGCTTCTCAAGCTTAATATTAGCTCGACCTAGTTGTTTTACAACCTTTTGGTGCATGGCTTTGATGGCCTCAACTCTTTCGACGGTTGGCTGGTCATCATCAACCATTGGTTGGGGCGTTTGGTCCAATGGCAACTCGGGGTTGAAGCCATAGGCGACCTCGAATGGAGACACACTTGTTATACTATGGGCAATCCTGTTGTAGGCAAACTCAATGATTAGTAGGCACAAATCCCAATTGGTCATGTTTTATCTACAATAATCCACAGCAAAGTTTCTACGGTTCTATTAACAACTTTGGTTTGTCCATCGTTCTGTGGGTGGTAGGACGTACTGTATAGCAACTTGGTTCCCATTCATCTCCATAATTTCCTCCAAAAGTGGCTCATGAACTTAGGGTCTCGGTCTGAAACAATAGTCTTAGGAATTCTAGGCGACTTGATTACTTTTTGCAAGAAAAGAAAAGTGATAGCCAAAGCATCATTTGTTTTAGAACAGGCTATGAATTGTACCATCTTGCTAAATTGATCTACAACCACCATGATGAAGTCCTTCCTTTGGGACATCCTTAGCAATTGTAACATGGAATCCACATTCAGTTCGGACCATAGTTTGGTCAGGATTGGCAAGAATAAGTAGTATCCTTGCTTAGCTTGACTCTTCGCTTTTCGGCAAGTCGCATACTTTTCCAGCATGGATTGGACATCTCTCTTCATTCTTGGCCAAAAGAATCTGGAGGATAATACCTCATAAGTTTTTGCTGGCCAAAGTATCTTGTCAATGCCCCTCCATGCGCCTTAGCATTAGTAGTTCTCTCGTGGAACAAGTCGGGATACGTAGCCTCCTCTTCTTGAATAAGTATTAGTCCTCCCTATAATAGTCGTCCAGCGTTCACCCTTTCTCACAACAGGCACAGATAAGACCTAAGTGTAGGTCCTCAGCATACAAATTCTTGATGGTTCAAAAACCAAGTAGCTTCATATGCAATTCGATCAGGAGAGTATGTCATCTCGATAGGGCATCAACCACTATATTGTTCTGTCGGTTTTTGTATTTTATAACATAAGAAAAACCCTCTATGAACTCAACTTACTTGACTTATCTCTGAGACAACTTTGGTTGGTTCTTTAGATATCTCAAGGATTTATGATCTGTGTAGATCATAAACTCCTTGGGCAACAAATAGTGTTTCCATATCATTAGGGCTCGAATTAAGGAGTAGAACTCCTTGTTGTAGACGGAATAGTTGAGTGTGGCTCTTCGAAGTTTCTCGCTGAAGTAAGTAATAAGCTGGCCTTCTTGCATCAGTATAGTACCTATGCCTAGTTCAGACACATCACACTCTACTTCAAATACCTCGTCAAAGCTTGGTAGAGCTAAGACAGGGGGCATAGTTAGCTTCTTCTTCACATCCTTAAAACTCCTTTTCTCATTCTCACCCTATTTAAATTCAACATTCTTCTTTGAGGGTTCGGTGAGAGGAGCCACAATCATACTGAAGTTCTTGATGAATCAACGATAGAATGACGCTAAGCCGTAAAAAAACTTCTCACATCGGCATAACAGGTTAGCTTAGGCCATTCTATGATTGCTCTTATCTTCTCTTCATCAACTCGGATACTACCATTGCTCACAACAAAACCCAAGAAGATTACCTTGGAGCCGCAAAAGTTGCACTTCTCCATATTGGTGTAGAGTTGTTTAGCTTGGAGTTTCGTAAGCACTTGTTGGAGATGCTTTCAATAAGTCTCTAGGTCAAGACTGTAAACTAGAATGTCGTCAAAATAAACTACGACTAACCTTCCCAGTAATTCTTAGAGCACATAATTCATAAGTCGCATGAATGTGCTTAGTGCATTAGATAGTCCAAATGGCGTTACAAGCCATTCATATAAACTATGTCATGTCTTGAATGCGGTTTTCCACTCATCGCCTTCATACATTCGAAGTTGATGGTACCCAGCTTTATGATCGATCTTGGAGAGTACTTTTGCTTCGCTTAATTCATCTAACATGTCATTAAGCCTGGGAATGGGATACATGTACTTGATGGTGATTCAATTAATCACTCGGTTATTCATACATATCCTTAAAGACCAATCTTTCTTCGACATTAATAAGGCTGATACAGCACAGGGGCTCAAGAACTCGTACACATAGCCCTTCTTCATCAACTCATCCACTTGCTTCTACAGTTTGGCGGCTTGTTCAGGATTTAGCCTGTAAGTAGGCTTGTTTGGCAGTACGACTCCTGGTTATAAGTTGATCACATGCTCGATGCTACAATTTAGGGGCGAACTGTTCAACAGCTCTTTCGGAAACAATTTAGAAAATTCCTCCAATATGGTTTTTACCTCGATCAGCAGCTCTTCCTCCTCGGGTCTCATCTCCAAAAGCCTCTTGACAAGCAAATAGGTCGGTCCCTCTAACTCCATTTCTCTTTTCAGTTTAGCTCAAGTCAATACCAAAGCCTCCTTATTCAGGATTCGACTAAGCTGGGATTGCATAACTTTTACCTATTCAACAATCATTGGACTCAATTTCAACTTTCTCTCTTCATACTCCATAGAACATGTGTTCTTCTTGCCGTCATATATAATTGCTAGGTCAAACATCCACGGTCATCCAAATAGAAGGTAGGATGCACTCATGGGCAACACATCACAAAGCACTTCATCTTAATACTTGCCAATACAGATTGGCACAGACACTTATTTATTTACTTATAGGGCTCCCTTATCACTAAGCCAATGAAGCTTGTAAGGTTTTGAGTGGGGCATGGTTAGCAATGTCAATTGTTGGACCATAAGTGTAGAGGCTGCATTGGTGCAACTCCCATTGTCAATGATTGGCGCGCATAGTGATTTGTTCACCTTACACTTAATATGGAAGACATTTTCTCTCTACTTGTCTTTGAGCAAAAGACTGACACTCATTGTCCTCCTTAACACTAGAACGGTTAGCATGAAGTTCCCCTCTTTACTGTAAATGACTTCTTCATTGAATAGCTCAATCAGTTTATCTTCTTTTAGCTCCTTTACCTCTTCATCAGTATTGTTGACCTCAACAATCGGCACCTCGCCTTAGATTACCATTGTTCACCTGTTCGAGTACTATGCCGCCAAATGTTTAAATCCTTGGTATTTGAAACACTTGATCTCACTCGTCTTCTACCCTAAACTCTAGCCCTTCTCAAACTTCCTCAAGGGTTCCTTCTCCTCGGATTTAGTAGTCGGAATGGATCGGGTCTCAACAATCTTATTCGATTTCAATCGCATTGGTCGGCTCGGAATAGTTTGGCTACTTCCTAGTTGGCTAACAAGGGGTTTGAATCTTCTTATTCGGCGCCTTTCTATCTTCTGGGTTGCTTGGATTGCGTCATCAAGTGTTTTAATGTCTAGGGTTTTTAGGACATCCCCAATCTCATACTTCAATTCGCTAGTGAATTGAGATATAGTTCGGTCTTCGAGCTCTACGACTTCGCATCGGATCATTAGCATCTAGAATTCCTTAACGTAAGTGTCCACACTCAATCCTCTTTGTCTTAGTTTTTGTAGTCTCTTGAAGGTATTCTGTAGATAATAGCTCGGCACAAACTTTCTCCACATAACTCTCTTCATACAATCCTAACTCCTAATCTCTCATTCTCTTTCCCTTCTTCTGGTGGCTTGTAAGTTCTTTTACCACAATGTGGCATAACCAGTGAACTCCAACATAGCAAGTCTAACTTTTACACTATTAGGCATTTCATGGCATTCAAACTACTTTTCAATCTTATTTACCCAATCCAGGTAGTCCTCAGCATCACCACTTTTAGAAAAACATAGAATACTCATCCTTAATCCTTCAACTTTAGGGGCTCATGCATTTCTTTCCTTGGGCTCGTAATATTCCTTTGCCTCATCATCCCCTTCTGCTTTCTCCTTGATCTCTTTAAGCACTAGCCTTCGTCTAGCATTCCTACCAATTCCTTCAGCTTAGGGTGGGTGAGCTGGGGCATTAACTTGGCCAAACTAGCCATTGCCTCATTGCTGTTGCTCATGTTCTTTAGTGGGGCTATTTCTAGCTCATTGTCCGTCTTTTTATATAACAGTCACCAAACTAACTACTGATTAGTAAGCCTATCCAATCTATCATCTATTACCACTTTCTTGGTTTCCTAAAGTTCATTGAACACTTGAGCCTGACATTGATGGTTACTTCATAAAAACAATCAAATGAACAATCAACTACACTTTATTTTGCGTATCGAAAATAGGGGAAAAACAGACTACAAAACATTACTCAGCTACCAAACTTTAATGTGAACAATAAAAACAGTATCACACGAGAGTAGTGACAAACTATCAAAAGAGCACAATAGCAGAATCCAACTTTGAAAGTAGCTAGGCTTTGATACTAAGATAATAGTTAAGGGTGAGTAGGGGTTCTCGTGCACTAACGATAGATATGATGCACCAATACCTCATTAGAGCTCATGTAACACTTGATATAATACATAAATATGGTTTGATGTCACTCATCATTAGTCCATGCTCGAATAAGCTAGATAAGAGTAGCTCAAGAATAAGTAAGAGGACACTTAGCTTAAGAGAGGGTAAAAAGTTTAGTGTATTCTTCTGTATATTCTATTGTGGCTATTAAATTATGTGATTATTTATAGTATCCTGTTAAGGTAAGTTTTACATTATAGAAAATTACAAAAATGGATCCCTATTTGCTAAAAAGAAGGAAAATAATTTACAGGGAAAATATGAAATCATACGTAGCAAATGTCCTCTATCAGAAATGATAGTATGGTTATCAAAAAGGACAATACGTGCACATTTTACTTTGCGATTCTGAAAGTATTGTGAGTTGAGCAAGGGTGGGGCCTTTATTCAACTACGTTTGGCGTCAAAAGTTCGATTCCCTGACTGCTGGGGCTGGATTGGGGTTAGCTTAGGGATGACTCATAATAAGGTCACCCTTGGATGGTTGGCTCCTGATAATTATCAACTTAGCCTCGGCATCGTGGACATTGTTATAGTTAGATTTGGCACTTGGACTAGTGCTTAGTAGAGGGTTTGGTTTGGCACGTTGGTTGGTCACCTCGGTAATACCTTAGATAGCATGGAAAGTGAAGTAGCTTAACAGATTGGACTGGAGTAAGCACTGCTTCTCGGTGCGTAACTCACCTTGGACAACTCGATGAACCACTTCAGAGAGCCCTCGAGCTTGGAAATGTGTAATCGGTCTTTGAACCTTATTAGGTTTGCCTTTAAGTAGCCTTCGCACTTGGGTTTTGTCGAATTTTTCGGTTTGTACAATGTTTGTTCTAAATTTCTCTAGAATTTTTTCGACTTTGTTCTTCCTATTCTTATAATTTTCCGAGAATCCTAGGAAACTAAATAACATTTTGGAGAGAGTTGGCGATAAATCCAAAGTTGTAGAATGAAAAAAAAAATGGCATTTTCTCTCTCCAATTACCTTATATATCAATCTCTTTTGCTTGTGTATGTCTCTTAAAATTATCTCAATTCACCAATAGCTGTCCCTATACTAATCATGCCTAATCTAAGATGAATTCTAGTAGTTTCTTTTATTTGCCATTTTTTAATTATTTTCCTCCTAAATTATGAAGTAATTATCCATATTTTAGGGTATTTTAATTATTTTTAAGCATATAATTATATATAATAATTATACTCGGGGTACACATATTATATATATATATATATATTATTTTAGGTCACTTTATAATTTTTTCATCTAAGTAATTTATCTCTAAAGTTTAGTTATTTTTTATTACCTTATTTACATGTTTACACGCGGTAAATTACAATATAACGTAATTTAGTAAAATTATCCATTTTTAGCTATAATTCAACTATTTTATTTTATTCTAATATTCTGAACTCACGATGTGCCATCATCTAATTCCTAGGACCTACACGTGAAGTATTATCCTAATCGGTTAACTTTTACGTATGTTTTAAATTATTGGCTTGAAATCTAGCACATAAAACTACGGACTCTCGAAATCTGATACATGAGTTTACAGGGCTTACACCGATATTCTGTAGTTCACTAGAACAGCGGAGAATCGGAATCTTCTATCAAACTGTAAGATTGGGTAATAAAAACTTTTTAAAGGATATTGGTTCAAAATAAGTCTAAAGGGCTAGAGTCTATAGATCTTAAAAAGAAAAGAATACGTATTTTAATATTCTTCCTCACATAATCTGAGTTTAGTTTGGTAATATTCAACTCTATACCTATCATTAGTAATCTAAGTCTTGTATGCTTGTCACTTGGCTCTTAACTTATTCCTAACTTTGATGTAATCTGCAAAAAAGACTATTGAAGGGTGAGCAAAACTACGGCTTAGTAAGATAATCTCTCATACCATACAATAAGCAATGAACAAACAAATTATCAACCATTAGTGCGCAATGTATGTACAACCATATGAATGCAACAATATACACAGTCATCTAGAAACTGTGTATAGCTCGAATTTGCACCCTTCAGTTACTATGGTTTGGGGAATAAGTACCAACATATTAGCTCCAAGCACCTCTACTTTAAGCTAAATCGCCATTGGCCTAATATCTTATTAATTAATATATCAAAATACCATGAGCACAGTTCCAGCGAGGTTTTACTTTATTGTTAAAATAATGATATGATAATACATATATGCTCTAGAGTGTGGGTAGCCCTAAGTGGATGCATCTATGTATTGAGCCCCAGTCAAAGCATGGCATTTCCCAGTATGCAATAGTTTCTAGAGGTTTGAGCAAGGTAACATCGGATGAAGCATCACCTTTGTACGGCCTCTTTGTATACCCACGTTATGTAGTTATGCAATGCATTTCTAATTTAAATTTTAAGTTGAATAGTTGTTAGGTTCATTATGAGGTAACCAAACAAATATGGTAGACACTTAGTAATAAAAATGCAATTAATGAACATAGCATCCAATTTCTTGTTTCATATAAATTAATGTATTTTCGCACAACATATCAACTAATACCCAGCACGTGCATTACCCATATCCTTAGACAATTCATTTTCATATCATTAACTAAAATGCAACTATACTACAAGCACAAGTAAGTATAGTATTCATCGAAAGTTACTCACCTAAAATTTAGCATTAATACATGTCCTAAAAATAAAATTTGATCTTTTGCTTCGATCTAAGAGACCAAGTTAAGCTCATCCAATAACCATTTCCCTCAATCTTTTAAGTAATCATTTATGGAGTTATATTTTACTAATAGTTAGTAAGGAGAAAATTTCACAAATTTCCCATCCATGATTTCCTTAGCAAACATTTTCATTTATGTTGTTATTTTATTTAGTCTTAGTTGGCCTCAAGATATGACAGGTTATAATAACGTTATCAACTTTAAAGTAATCTCATTGAAAATTCAATAAAGTTTCATATGACCTTAAATTTATTTACCATCTTTATGATAGGTATAAAATATATTCTTCAATATACATAGTTGATACAGTTTTATACGATATTAGGTTATTATGACATCTACGAATATTGTATTGTTTTGTGTTAGTTTGTAACTGAATTATAGTTTCTATACACATATTAGTTTTAATAATCTCATTAAAGAAAGGTTCTCATAAAGTATTATATAAAAATTAGACATCATAATTGTTAAATTGAAATAGTGAAATTTGAAACATATATTTAATTCAATAACTTGATCACTAAAACTAATATACATCTTATAACACTTTACTGTAGTTGTACAGTATATGCTTATGTTTATAAATACCAATATTGTATTAAAGTTTTATCACATATACCACATAAATGAAACCAACCTTGCAATAGGAAATAAGCATTATACATATGTGTTTTCTAATCCTTACATTGTTATTATTATTATATATATAATTATATTGTAATATCAAATTTATATATATCTATCAAAATATTTTTGAGTAAGAAAATTAAAAGATATAATGTTTGTATGTCTATATACATATATATATTTCCATAATTTGAAGGCGTTAGAAGTATTATCTATTAATATTAAAACAAGTGAGATATAAGTGATATATATGTATTTATTAGTGTATGTATGTATTTATGAATCTATGTATTACTAATATCTTATTACCCAAAAAGTTCATTTATTTATTTATTGTTCTGCTTTTCATCCTATCTTGACCCTCAATCCAACTTACCACACAAAACTATCCAAAAATCATGTTAGAATTCTTAGGGTATAATCTTCGCCAATATCATTTATGTATCGTTTCCTTATATGGTAGTCATTTGGTAAAAAGAAAAGCATTACAAGAAAACTTTTTTCTTATCTTAATCACATGCTTTGTCTTCTATAAGTTATTGCAATTAAGCGTAATTACTAATTCCACTTTATCCTTGTAAAACTTCCTTAATCTTACGTTTGATTACATTACAGGTTAACTTTTCATCCTTTTCTATTTCTAATTGTTCTCTATTAGTTAGAGATCCCTATTATTGAATCTTCAATGTCAAAAAAACTTGAAGAAATTCTTAAGATAGGTTCAGTTAACGAAGCTAGAGGGTGTTTGAGTTGACAAGAGTTTTCCGCTTATATTTCTTGTGCATACATGACCATAACACAAACAAGAGAAAAGAAAAGAATGGAGTCAGACTATCGAACCCTTGACTTAAACCCAAGCTTGAGGGTTGGAAAGTATGGCCAGATGAATTCTTTCCTTACAACCCAACATTGAGGAGTTCATACTGCAATCTACCAACCCAATGCCTTTGCCAAACCAAACCCTCTTGTACTCATTAGTTGTCTACAGCTATCGATTAAAGCTACACTTGAACAACAACTCGGCCCACTTACCACCTACTTAGCCGGCCTAAATCTAAGCTATACTGAATATATCTAGGTTGAATTCACCTTGAAAAAATTATCTGCTTAGCCTAATACAGCTGACCTAGCACCTCTGCTCAACACCTTGGCTCAGCAGTTACTAACCTGATCGTACAAAATTGTCTTTTTTTTTTTTGTCAGAAAGTCACCTATGTACAAAGAGCTATGTGTCCAAGCAATCATATGATAGAATCCTCCATACGAGATACGTAATTTTATTGTATTTCAATTATAACCTTTGTCATTCCTTGTATATTACTTCTTTTGAACATTACTTTTTTAGTCTTTTCCATTTTGGGTAGGATGCCTTAACTTTTTGAATATGAATACCCATTATACATGTAGCCACAAGATCATATCATCATACTTCAGAGTATTAAATATACTTCCTTTTGTGAACATTGCTCTCAGATTGTTTACTTACTTAACTCTTATCCTAACTCTTAAGTAAGGTAAGGTAGCAAGTATCCTCATTGGATTAGCTTATGTATCATATCTAGTTAAGCTGTAAATCCTCAAAAGTTCCTTGGTGCGTTATATACTTAAAGTTGTTTAAAGGTTTTCTTGTTTTACTTTTGTTGTTCTTCATGCATTTTCCCACTTCGTTTTCAAGTTTTCTTGAAGCTTGGACCTACCCCAATCCGTTACCTTTGTTAGCTCTTGATGTAGTGTATCATCTTGGTATCGGAGTGGAAGTTTCATTTGGTTAAGTTGTATTTGAGCTTTTGTGAAATAGCGTTTGTTGTAATAGTGTATTGAAGATGTGCAGAGAATTAGTTATGAGTATTTGGGTAAGTAGAAGGCATAGTAGTTTGCTGTGGTTGCATATTTTGTTTTGCCATGTTTCGAACATATGAAAATAGAGCAAGTTTCACTTTAGTTTATTGTTTTTTGGAGAAGTTGTTGTGTTTACAGGTTAGTTAAATATTCATGTGGAAGAAGTACGTATGTATGTATGTGTTGTTTGGCTTGAAGGGGCAATATTTGTTGTTTCTTAGAATCAGAGTTTATTACTAAGTTCTATTGAAGAGAATCATGAATCCTATTGTTAATGCCAGTACTTGAGATGACAATAGTGGTATTGTCTACTATTAACAATAACCTTACGATACCTTTAGAAGTACAGATGAATGAATTGATCAAATGACTAACCTTATAGTCGACTTTACTAAGGTTGTACATGCATTGGCCTTTAACCTGTCGAGGTCATACAAAACACTTCCTAAGTTACTTGACCTGTAAAAGGACCGAACCTAGCTCGACAAGCTCGAGGTAGTGGAGTAGGAGGACTAGTAGGAAGGAGGATTGACTTGGGTGATTTAGATGATGAAGAAGATGAATAGTATAATGAATAAGAGGAGTGAGCTAGGGCAACCTGAGCTGCTTGCCATGTGAAGCTTTAGATTTCGAGCTTTAATGGTTTTGTGAATACAAATGACTATCTAGATTGGGAGGAAAGGTTGAACGTACCTTTGGCTATTATCAATATGAGGATTGTGAGAAGGTAAAGGTTACTGTTGTAGAATTTTTAGGGTATACGGCATTATGGTGGAATAATTTCCAGACCATGAGGAGGATACAGAGAAGTCAGCACTTAACCCGAGATAAAAAGAATTCTTAGAAATAGGTTCACACTAGATATCTACCTACATGATACTTTTGCTAGGCTTCATGAGTTACAACAAGGGAACCAAACTATTGATGAGTATGTTCGGGAGTTCCAAATGCTCATGATCCAATGTGAAGTGGATGAGCCATTAGCATGAACAGTGTCCAGATTTCTTGCTGGATTGAGAAGCAACATCCAAGATTTTATGGAACTCTAACAGTTCATTACGTTAGATAAGGTTATAAGAATAGCCTATTGAGTAGGAAAAATAGGTCGAGTTGACCTGTACTGAGTTTACTAGTTCAATTAGGCCGACCCACTTAAGGGAATTACCAGGTTCATCAAAGTGCTGAGTCGAGCAAAAGGGTCAATGTCAGAGTTGAATTGAAGAGTCGATCGATTGATGGTGAAGTGCTATTAAGAACCTATGAGAAGGGTTATGGATCTAAGAGGAAGATGAGTAAGATCAAATACTTTAAATGTCAAGGGTTTAAGCATATAACCGCCCAATGACTGAACAGAATAACTATGATTATCAAAGGAGATGTCTCGAAGCTTGACATAGATAGCATTGATGAGGAGCCCGAGGAGGAGATTGCTCTTGGGGAGATTACCACCCAGGAGAGTGAGCTTGTTGAAGAGGATGTGTTTGCTGAAGATATAGACAAGATAACTTTGGTTGTTTGATTTGCGATGAGTTTATAACCTTCTACTAAAGAGGAGTACAAGGAGAATTTGTTCCATATCAATTGCAAAGTGAATGAACAAGTTAGTACTCTCATAGTAGATAGTAGGAGCTGCATAAATGTTGCGTTTTCCAACATGATTAAAAAACTCAAGTTCACATCCGAAGCCATATAAGTTACACTAGCTAAATGAGAAAGGAGTACTACATGTCATGCAACAAGTGTTACTACTGATCTCAATTGGAAATTATGCTGATGAAATTCTTTTTGATGTATTGCCCATGTACGTATCTCATGTGTTGTTAAGAAGACCTTAGCTTTTTGAATGAAGCGTTATGTATGATAGATACAGGAACACCTATGCGTTTGAGAAAGATGGTAGGAAGATCACCTTAAACCCCATGACCCTAAGTCAAGTGAGTAAATTACAAGCCAAGTTAGCCTAAGGATCAAAGAAGTCTTTGGTGTTGAGTAGTGCCAAGCTCCAAGAAGTTATTTATTAAGGCCGACATGCCAACTTTTCTATTGATCTAGCGACTGTTAGAATTGAAAGATCAAGTTTAGTTACCCCTAAAGGTTAAGGAGCAATTGAATGAATATGATGACTCATTCCCAAAACAGTTGCCTAAGAGATTACCCCCTTTTAGAGGTATTGAGCATTGCATTAACTTGATATCTAGTGTTGCCTTGCCGAACAAGCCAGTTTATTAGATGAACCTTGAACAAGTTGCTGAACTCTAAAGACAAGTTAACGAACTACTAGGGAAGGGATATATAAGGGAGAGTCTTACCTCCTATGTTGTGCTAGCGCTTCTCATGCCAAAAAAGGGTGGTACCTGGCAAATGTACGTGGATAGTAGAGTCGTGACTAAGATCACAATCAAGTACAAGTATCCTATTCTTAGGTTGGATGACATGTTGGATGAATTGAATGGAGTTAGGGCCTTCAGCAAAATTGATATGAAGTTTAGCTACCATTACATCCAAAGGAGGCTAGGAGATGAGTGGAAAACCACATTTAAGACTCGGCATGGACTTTACGAGTAGATGGTCATGTCTTTTGGCTTGTCAAATGTGCTGAGCACCTTCATGAGACTAATGAACCATGTACTGAGAAATTTGATTTTAAAGTATGTCATGGTATACTTTGATGACATCCTTGTGTACAGTATCGACCTGTTGAGTCACTTTAAACATCTACGCGCGTATTTGATGCAGTTCAAGCTAAAAGGCTATTCGAAAATTTGAAGAAGTGTTGCTTTTGTCAAGAAGAAGTGGTTTTTCTGAGATTTGTAGTTGGTAGGGGAGGCTTGCAAGTCGATGAAGAGAAGGTATAAGCTATTATTAAGTGGCCAGCCTTAGCATCTTGTGCTAGGGTGAGGAGTTTTCATGAATTAGCATCATTCTATTGACATTTTATCTTAGGATTCAATACCATAGTAGCACCTTTGATTGAACTAACGAAGAAGAATGTGGAGTTCAAGTGGGGAGAGAAAGAGGAGAGGAGTTTTACCTAGGTAAAGGCAAGGTTGATCTCTACCCCAGTCTTGGTTTTGCCTGACTTTGATAGAGTATTTGAACTTGAATACGATACTTCAGGTGTCGACATCGGAGTTGTGCTAATGCAAGATGGCTGACCTATTGCTTATCATAGTGAGAAGCTTAGAGGAGTGTAATTAAACTACTCTGTTTATGATAAGGAACTTCTAGCCCTAATCTAAGCTCTTAGTGTATAGTAACATTATCTTCTGCTAAAGGAATTTGTTATATACATAGATAATGAGTCCTTAAGATATTTGTGGAGCTAATCAAAGCTCTTTAAATGCTAACTCAATGGATTGAATTTCTAGAGGGATTTAACTTCATCATCAAATATAAGCAAGGCAAGAATAATGTAGTTGCCAATGCTCTATCAAGGAGACATGTTCTTCTGATTAAGTTATAGACTAGATTGTTAGGGTTTGTAAGCATTAAAGAATAGTATCAGAATGATTCCCATTTTGGCCCTATATATAAGCATTGTGGAGAAGGAAGAACAATGGATGAATACCATGTAGAGGATGCTTACCTATTTCGAGGTACCAAGTTATGTGCACCAACCTATACAATTAAAGAGCGGTTGATTGGAGAAGCCTATAGTAGAGCACTCTTTGGACACATTGGAGAACAAAGAATGTATAGGCTACTGAATGATAGGTTCTTTTGGTGTAGAATGAAACATGATGTACATTGTGTGATTAAATGATATACCATTTGTAAGAAAGCAATGAGTCAAGCAGAATAAGGGAAGGCAATGCCTCTGCCTGTTTTCACCAAAACATAGGCTAACTTGAGTATGAACTTTGTCCTTAGATTACCTCGAATTGCCTAAAGTAAAGACTCCATAATGATTATTGTGGATAGGTTTAGCAAAATGGCACATTTTTTGCCTTTTATAAAAACTAACGATGCTTTGGCTATTACTTGTTTGTTTTTGTACGAAGTAGTTCGCTTGTACGGAGTAGTTCGCTTGTACAGAGTGCTAAGGAGTGTGGTGTTAAATAGAGACCTAAAATTTCTAAGCTATTTCTGGAGCACCGTCTAGTGTCGGATGGAGACTAAACTATTGTTTAACACCTCTTACCATCTCCAAACCGACAACTAGACATAGGTGGTCAATCGCACTTTAGGATTACTACTTCGAGATGCAACATGGAAAAATTTAGCCAACCGGGATGTTTGCTTGCCTATGTTCAAATTTTCTTACAATAGGACAGTACATGCTACTATTGGGCATGCCCTATTTAAGGTTATCTATGGTTTCAACCCTAAACTATCCCTTAATTATACCCCCATGCCAGCCATTGACTAAGAAGATTAGGAAGTAAGGACCAAAGCTTAGTCCATCTAGCAAAGTTACCAATGAGCCGCCTATTAAATTGATCGAGCCTCTAGAAAACTAAAGGAGAAAGGCAAAGGAAGGAAGACTAAGTAGTTTTGTCCCAGGGAATAAGTATGGTTATACTTGAGTAAGTAGAGATTCCTCAATAAAAGGAAGAACAAGCTGTCTACAGGAGCTAAAGGATCCTTTAGGATACTAAAATATAAATGAAAATGCATACCAATTAGAGCTTCTAGAAGACTTCGAAGTATCAAATGTATTTAATGTTACTAACCTCAACCCTTATCGACCCAAGGAGAACTTAGACGAAGAACAATTAGATTAGATCCTAAATCCCAATCAACTCGGCGGGGATAATAGGAATTAGACTACTAGACTTTTGACTCGAACCCAAGCTTAAGGGCTAAAAAGCATAGCTAGGCGAATTCTTTCCTTAAGACTTACCATTGAGGAGTTTGAGCTACTACAATTTGCAAACCTAATGCCCTGGCTAAATTGAACCCTCTCATACTCATTGGTTGTCTCTAGTTGCTGACTAAAGCAATACTCGAACAACAGCTTAACCCATCCAACCACCTATCCAGCTAACCTAAATTTAAGATGTATTGAATATGTCCAAGCTGAATTCACCTTGAAAAAATTATCTACTCAACTCGATACAATTGACCTACCACCTCTAGTCGACACCTTGATTCAGCAGTTACCAACTTTACGGTACATAATTGTCTTCTTCTGCTATAAAGTCACCCATTTACAAAGAGCTATGTGTCCAAGAAATCAAATGATAGAATCCTTTGTATGAGATACCTAATTTTGTTGTACTTTCAATTATACTATTTATTATTCCTTATACATTACTTATTTTAGACATTACCCTTTTAGTCTTTTCCATTTTGGGCAGGATGCCCTAACTTTAAAGGTATAAAT
This sequence comes from Lumnitzera racemosa, assembly GCA_024138005.1. Lineage (NCBI taxonomy): Eukaryota > Viridiplantae > Streptophyta > Magnoliopsida > Myrtales > Combretaceae > Lumnitzera > Lumnitzera racemosa. The sequence goes on along the minus strand of JAMXBC010000008.1, from coordinate 13,178,138 downwards.
ACCCACTATATATGTAGTTACAAGATCATATCATCATACTTATAAATATTGAATACACTTCTTTTTGTGACCATTGTTTTCAGCTTGTTTACTTACTTTACTCTTATCCTAACCTTTAGATAAGGTTAGGTGGCGAGTATCCTCATTGGATCAGCTTGTATGTCGTATTGAGTTAAGCCTTAAACCTTCGAAAGTTCCCTAATGCATCATATCCTTAGAGCTATTCGAGGGTTTACTTGTTTTACTTTTGTTTTTTTTCGCACATTTTCCCATTTCGTTTTCAAGCTTTCTGCAAGGTTGAACCCATACTGATATGGTTGCCCTTGTTAGCTCTCAGTGTGACTTATTAGGTTCTTTGTTTGATGAAAACTATTTGTGTTCTTAAAGCATTCTAATTTTCTATCCTCTTTTAGTTTTAGGCAATATGGCTTATGGGCACGTTATGCTAATTTTTATCCAAAAACTGATCTTATTTATACCATTGGAGTAAGTGATTATCATAGAGATTGGTTTTATGCTCAGTTCATAAGGTACTTAAAATATGTTAAATTTTTAAATGATGGTTGTTATCTATATCAACATATGTAATAATCTTTCTAACTAGCTATTTTTTTTTTCTCTATTTCTAAAGGAATATTAGAAACAATACATTTGTCCCAACTATATGGTAGATCAATTTTGACCTTGAAAATGTAAGAGAAGATAGAACTTATAAGCTTCAATTAGCACTAGCGGCATTCACTTTAGCAAAGTTGTAGGTATGAAATAATGGATTTGGATGAAATGAATTCTCTTCTTTCCATTTATATTCTTGAAATAGACGTTGTGATGTATTTAATAAGTTATTACTATTGTATATTTAACCTTTTATATCATAGATACAGTTCAATAATTAAAGGAGGCCATATCCTCACTTTTCCATGGGTAAAGTAGGTTGGGACGATGCCATAGCAAGACACGGTATTCATGGTTTGTATTGGTACTTTAGATTTGATGTACCTAGAGCTCTTCTTCACAATGGAAGAAACACAATCTTTCTCACACAAGTTGAAGCACAAAGCCCGTTTTAAGGGGTTTATGTATGGTTATATCCGTTTTGAAGGTCCTTCAGAATGATGATAAATAAATATTACTAAGCAATTTATCAAGAAAGTTTTTATAGGAAAAGGAGAATGTCAAAAGAGTCAAAGAAAGTTAATTCTTTTTGTTTTTTGATTTTTTCTCTCCTTTTCTCCTAGATTATTAGGTGGTCAAATACATAAATTTATTGCTTAGATTTGAACTTCACATGATTTAGGTGAATGAAGCATGAATGAGTTCGTTTATTTGCTATGATTTTATATTTATGGATTGACATGAGATATAGAACTTTCTATGGAAAATTATCTTTAGATACTATTGTAGAACCAAAAAGGAAAAAAAAAATAATAATTCAACCTGGTTAGTTATTAATTAAATCTTCTTACTCTTCATAACCACTCTTATAGTCTAGTCGCTCCAAAGAGTTTCCTGTGACATAATGTTATTTAAATAATAAGTAGTGCACCCATAAGATAACATCTTATGCTTTGGTAATTTGTTAGCAAAGAAATCTTAAGACCATGAATTTTGAAATTAAGTGTAAATAGAGAGTTAGAAATTTTTTAGTGGTTCAAATAGATGATAAGACAATTTAGTAGTTTAAATAGAGGGTGGACATTATGTAAATTACCACAAATATAAGATATCATTATGACTCCATTGTAACACTATTGAATCACGATGGTATTGCACTTTTTTTTTTCTTTTTTTTTTGGCCAAAGATGGTATTGCACATTAAATATACAAAATATTTATCCTTTAATGCATAATTGTTTACCTTATTTAAAAAGTGATGCCATCAACTATTTGTATCACTCTAATAATATTTGTTTCTTGTTTGTACTATTTTAATAATGTTATCCCTACTTTATCTACTAAAAAGTTTTATCATTTATTTAAACTTGATCTTAAACATTAATTATCTAATGGGTAATTTTCCCTTCATAATAGTGTTAGCAATCTTATTTCGTAAGCACTATGTAAATAACAGTTTTAAAAAGCATGTGTTAAAACATTCCTTGACAACTTAAATTTGATTTATAAATATAACGTTAAGGTTATAAACATAAAAGCCGAAAACATATTTTCAACACCTCTTGGGAAATTAAACATAGATCAATAACTAAGTAATTAATCTAAAATGTGAAGTTCACATGTAGGTAAAATCTTATTGGAGATCAATTATAAGTACAATCACTGTATATATGGGCCATCATTTACTTAGTTTTAATCACGTGTGACAATAAAATAAAAGGTCATATTGCACCAAAGCGGAAAAAGTAATATTTATAACTTATATTTGTTCCTTTATTACTTTTCATTGAATTGGTTTATTAATAAATTTATGGTTGATATAAGATGATATTAGAGTGATATTATAAAAAAAAAAAAAAAGATGTCTGTATACTCAAACAATTTTAAGACTAGTTTACTAGTGGCATGAATGTTAGTGTCTTTGCAGAATATATCAAATTCGATTCTTCCCTTATAAGTGATTGTAATTTGTATAGTAATAAAAAGAAAAAAATAAATGAATAATTAAACAACAAAATATCTATTAAATCGAATATATAGCTTGATGAATTAAAATTTATTGATCATAAAGGAGAGAAAAGACATAACTTATTAGATTGTATTAGTTATATATATATATATAGAGAGACTATTATTCAAATATTTTTATATATCTTTTCAAATACATTCTTTTGTTTATAAATATAATTCTTCTTGAAGTATAACTACTACTCTCATCCTTCCAAGCTACATATCCAATATGTAGGAAATATTAAAAAGGACAAAAAAAGAAAAAGGAAAAGAAGGATCACATTAATGAAGTACATGTGTGGGTTTCAAAGTTATTGGAGTTGGATATGTATGTACAACATGATATCATATTGGAATTAATTAAACTAAGTAATATTATATTTTTAGTAGTTGTATAAGTTTCATATTTTTCTTGGTTATTAAAGAATCTATCGTATGCCGTATCACATATTATTATTTCTCTATGTTATCTTAGTCATATAAAGTTTTGTTTTAAGGTATGGATTTTAAAAGAGATAATTAATAGAAAGAGAGACAATTGAGAAACCTAGATACCATAAGCTTGGCTTTCTTCTCCTGAATAACTGATTCTTTTGATTGAGTGAATTTTATTCTTACAATTGGCATTAGAATCGTATCATTCGATATCTAAGAGATTTCAACAACCAAATTTTTTTTTTTTTAAAAAAAAGAGGAATTTCAATCAACGAAATCATCAACAAAAAATTTCATCATCATCGAGTTGAATCTCATCTTTCTATAAGAGGATATCTCCATCTTCATCAAGGAGTAAATTTTCATATAAGGAGAAATTTTGCCAAGGTAATTATCGTCTTTAGGTTTTGGCCCCTAGAGATTAGTTGAGATTGGGCTTCACATTACTGTGTGAGCTTGTAAGATAGTAAAAAGTGAGGGGCGCCAAGCATTATCAAGCATGGCCACTTTAATGCTTAAGTTAGATTAATATATAAGGAGAGTGATAGTACTCGAATGTAAAGAGTAGACTTTGGTGTGCGAAGTATGAAATAGTTTACTGTTTGGTGATAGTCTTGTATTTATAGAGGAATGGAGTCAACAATTGGAGAGTAGTTAGTGGATAAAAGCCACATCTACAAGTATTAAATAGTAAAGTTACAAGGTATGATGTATTCCATAAATATAGGAGGTAGTTATTGACTCGGTTGCTCAACCTTATCTGCAGTCTCTAAGCCGTTGGTGACCTTTGTAGTTAGGTAAGGTATACAATGGGCAAGTTATATAATGGGCTTGAGTTGAGGTCCTAATAAGGATAGGAAGGCTTAGTCTAGAGAGGCACGGCATAGGCCATAAGCTTAATCAAGTTGATATAGGCCCGAAGGGCTCATGTCCAAAAAGCCCTATCAACACTTATACCCTCCCCTAATAGTCTCATTGCTATTGTGGAGGTAAGGAGAATGGGAAGATGGGATTCTCAAGCATGTAGTCGATCTAGTTCAAAGGTGTTCATGTTGGCTATAGCAAGAATGTTATCGTGCCGTTGTTATGGTAGAGGTACCAACATAGCGTGGTTGCAATTTGTGCTGGCTAATGGCTTGTGCAAAGGCGTCTAATCTGAGTGACTTCAGGGTTGAGCTGGAGTCGCTGACTCAATTAGGTTGCCATTTGGCCAAGCTAGGTACTCCAACTCTAGGGTAAAATGTATGAGGTCCGACCTCCTTAGTCATTCGGGGGTATCAAGCTATTAGCCCTTTGTCTAGTTAGGGTAAAGGTGACACATGAGGAGATTTGGGCTAATAATGTACGATGCTAGGGCAAAGTGAGGTGATCTAAGGAGACTATACAAGATTAAGGTGGACTGATCATTTGCCAAGCTGAATGGGTGACTTGAGGTGAATACTCAATGGGTTGAGCCAAGCACTCCGAACCGAAGTGAAGGTTTGGTAGGTAGGGTGTTTTGGATAGTAAGGGGAGTAGAGCAGAGGTGTTAAGTATGCAAATGCATTGAATGGTTTGGGCTAGTCGAACTAAGCCGAGTTGACCATTGTCTGAGTGAAAGTCGAAAGGTGCCAAGGTGTAGTGTTGTTGTAGTGTTAAAAAAGTTCTCTTGATGACGTGGAAGTTAAAAGGGCCTTAGAAAAACTTCTTATGAAAGCAACTTTTTGAATTCTTACTTTACCGTGTACTTTCATGGCATAGTTAATGTGATGTGACAGATGTCCTATCTTTGTAAACTTGTGTGCAGTCAAATACGTTTTGTCATTTGAATGTAGTCATCCAATCAAAACCATCTCCATGTGTCTACATTACAACATTTTAAGGGATTTGTGCTTATACAGATCCCTATAACCGCCGATGCTCTTTCCAAAGTGATTAGCCTATAATACCATAGTTGCTTAAGTAGATTACTCTTTCACACCTTTTCTTATCTTGCTTTCTCACTGCAACCTAAACATTTGTACTCCTATCTTCATCAAGATAAAGCTTTCATTAAGACTCGTATTTTCTTTGTTCTTTCAAACACCATGTTGTAATCAAGTATAAACTCCGGTGAGTATAATCTAATTTCTTTAGATTTCAACGCTATGAGAAGTGCTACTTCCCCCTTAAGAAAGGACGAAGAGGCTTCAACCTCGCTAGCACAATTGGATAAATGAATGTAGAGGGGATTGAAGGCATTTGATAAGGCAGCTGTAATAAGGACCATCCTTTGGGATAAGTATCCACCAGAGCATCTAGAGGTAGCTATCCATGTTTACGATATAGAGGACAATAACAAGAAGTCGAACAACAAAAGGAATAAGAGCAAATCATCTACCATCAACTATGTTCTTCAAAATTTTATTGTAAGTGAGTTTCGTGGCTTAGTGGTACCGGTTGCTATAGCTAAAGGAAAACTGACTCAGTTATATGTTATGCGGTTCAAGATGCATAAAGAGTCTTTGCAACATGGGATGCGCTTTCCCGTCACCGTTTTGAGAGGGAGTTGTTTGATTACTACTACTTTGTCCCTATCAAATACCTCTAAATGGGTAGAGGTTATTGAAGGCCTATGTAAGTATTTGGTGGTAAGAGCTATACCCGACCTCTTCAACCACTTCTATTTATGGAAGAATATCAATAGGTGGACTTACCTCTAAAACTACCTTAAGAAGAAGTTATTCAAGGGCTTGGACTCATTAGTGAAAAATTGGCAAGATAAGCTCTTGATGGTAGAGTTGCTTGGGATGACAAACTTCTGGATGCAGTGGAATTCATTGGTTTAAACTAGGACCCGGAAGGCGCTCCTCTTGAGTGATGCTGAGGCAGCTTGAGAGATTGAAGCCTTCATGGCTTTGAAGGTGGGGGAGATCAATTCTGGGGAAATAGTGTAGAGGTACTATTCTCAGTCGATCTTTGAGCTCTTCTTGAGTATAGAGAAGGATATCATGATTGCCATCTCAAGCAAGTGGTTAGAAGGTATAGGTCTGTCTTCACTAAGAGTTGCCTCTTTCGTCATGCCGATATAGGCCTTCTTGAAGCAATTTTTTATTCGTGTTGTTTTTAAGGAACGAGGAGTCTTACTTACACATACTGGCTACAATGGATTTTTGTGAGTAAGTGTCATGCTTTTTTCCTTGTGTTGATGATGTTTGTTTGTTTCCTTGTAGGTGAGAAGCTAGCTGAGGTGGCTGAGCTTCCATGCCCTTTTAGACCAGAGCTATTAAGGGGACATTGAGGTAATTTTAAGCTAACCAAGAGGATTACCGACCCCAAGAGCAAGGCTATAGGTAAGATAAGTAAGGTAGAATCACCATCTATTTCTTAAGGGATTCCTATAAGTGGAGCTCACTTGGAACTCGTGGTTGCTGACCTTCTAGCCAAGTCGAAGGACACTCGACTCTATGAAGGGGGTTTGGAGTTGGATACCCCGTAATATTGGAGGGGGGAGGATCTTTCAACCTTAGTAGGGAATCTAGTGTGGCGATATAATACTACAGTACAGGTCTCTTAGTTTAGAGGCATCGATGGAGTCTTACACCTTCATTGACTAGAGCGTCTTGGAGATGACATGGGTACGCCTACTAGATAACCCCACTAAATTTGGAGGCTACCTCAACTCCTTGAATTTCCAAATACATGTTTGTCACTATAAGTTGCACCTCTTTGGTAATGTTTTCCTAAGTCTTCTTTTCATTGCTAATGCTACCTTTCTTAATGTATGGTATCATGGTTAGCTACTGTTATAGGCGAATCGTTACAAGGAGACATTGGCTAAGGTAAAAGACCTTTGATTGACCGTACTTAGTGCACCAGAAGATTTAGAGGAGGCAAAGTCTTCTTCTATGCGAATTCATAAGAAATTTCACAAGGCTAACTGATGTCTACATCATTGCTATGTGTAAAATGTTACTCTGGAGGCGGCCCTTCATAAAGAGAGGGAAGGCTAGCAAGAGGCCGAGAAGACTGATAAGGAGGTTAAGGTACTAAAGGCTTAGTTGGAGGAGGTGCGCAAGTCCATGGCTGAACTCTCTAAAAAGCTAGAAGAGGAGAGGAGGGCCAAGGTGGAGCTTGACTAGCGTAACCTAAAGCTAAACGCATTTGTCTCTAAGCTATAGATTGAGCTGGTGATGAAGGCAGTCAAATGTGATTCTACTAAAAACACTTCACTAGAGTTGGCTAGTCAAAAGGTTGAGTTAGATCAGAGAATAAAGGGGCTCCTAAAAGAGGCTGAGGAGATGAAGGAGCTCATCACTAATCTAGAGACCGGAAGGGTGCTTAGTAAAGCTACCTAGGAGAAGGCCGAAGAGAACTTCTTCAAATCACATTAGTAGGTTGAGGAGTGCCAGGATATTGCAGTCAAGTGTGGTCAAGAGATTTGCTGGAATGTCGAAGAACATCATCCTGACCTTGACTTAGGCTTTTTGGATTAGTTGGATAAGTTTACATACAAGGAGGAGAGGATGACCTAAGCGTGAAAGAGAGATGCTGCCCTAGTAGCTAACGTCATCTAAGGTACCCTTCTTGCTATCGAGGATGGTGAAGTCATTGCTCCATCAACCTCTACCCCAACAACTTAGTAGGAGGTCATCACTAAGAGTACTTCTAAGGATGACTAGGATTGGGGTGATCCTTCTGTTAACTTAAGCTAGCAAACCTTAGCCTAAAGTGAGACATCTTAGAAGCCAAGACTACTAGCTGATTTACCTTCCGAACGAATCGAAGCATTGGACCTTTCTGAGCTTCTAGAGTTTACTGATCCCAAATTATGAATAGTTATCCCACATCCCCTCCCCACCCCCCTTTTCATACTTATTTAAATTTCTCGTTCTTAAGTAAGAGACACTGTATATCAGTCTGGATGCCGATCTTAATTCTATAAATGCCTTCTTTGTTAATGGAATTTGAACTTCTGCTTTCAGTATACTCACTTTGCTTTTTGTACTTCAACTTCTATCAATACTTCTCGCTTGTTTGGTATGTTATACTTGTTTGGTATCATAGCCTGATAATTAGTCATTTGTGTGTTTGTGCCTAATTGTTCAGTTGTAGAGCTAAATTGAGGATAAAGTCTAACATATATCTATAAGGGAGTTTCTCAGTTCTACAAGGGGTGTTTCCCCTTATCAAGGTTACTTAAGGTGGTTAGGTTGGTGGCATTTTGACATGCTCGAATAGTGGGAATTCCAATTGTGTAAGTAATGTTTTCCCTTGCTAACGTTACCTACAGGGCATTAGGTCAGTGGCGTTCTGACTTGCTTAAGTAGTGGGAGTTCCTCACTTGTGTAAGAGATATTTTCCTTTATTAAGATTACCTAAGGGGGAGTTAGGTTGGTAGCGTTTTGACCTACTCATATAATAGGAGTTCCTTAGTTATGCAAGAGTTGTTTCCCCTTATTAAGGTTACCTGATGGGAGGTTAGGTTAGTGGCGTTTTGACCTACCCAAGTAGCGATTCCATTCACCCTTTGAAGGCATGGACTTAGTATGAGAGTAAGAGAGAGAAAAAAGTAAAAAAGCAGGCAACACACATGAGGAATAGAACTTTTATTGATATTCATAAATAGATTTACAAGGGATTTATACATTAGTCAAAATATGGTGTAAGATTATTAGCATTCTAAGTGCATGGGATGAGCTTGCCATCCAATTTTTCCGATCTATATGCTCCATTTCTCAAGCTCTCTTTTGCTCTGACCGGATCTTCCCAGTTAGGGCTAACTTGCCTTGTTCTTCTCGTAAGCATGTGGCTTCTAGCTTTCGATAGACTAAGTCGTTGACCTTGAATTTTATATGTCTGACCTTTTGATCATAGTACGTAGTTGCTCGATGCTAATAAGCAGTTACCCGAGCTATGGCGAGGTCTTTAATTTCTTCTATGGTGTCGACACTGGCTTTTAGTAGGGACTTGTTCAACATAACATTAAACTTTGAATCCGAGCATTGGGTAGTTCTAACTCAACGAAGAGGATTGCATCTGACCCAAACATTGGGTGAAAAGGGGTTTTGCCTATAGAAGTACGATAAGTAGTCCTATATCCCTATAAGATATTGTATAGCTTGTTTGCCCAAGCACCTTGAGCTCAATCTACCTTGTTCTTCAAGCTCTTGAGAATGACCCCGATTAGCTACTTTAACTTGACCATTTGACTAACAGTAGGTGACTGACATAAAGTGTGGTGTGATTTGATGCTAGGTGTAGAATTCTCTAAACTTTAGGTTATCAAACTAACGCTTGTTATCCATAATGAGGGCATAGGGGGGCCCGAATCTAGAGAAGATATTCTTCTAGACGAATGACTCAATGCTCCTCTCAATGATCTTAGCCATAGCCTCGGCTTAAGCCTCCACCTACTTAGTAAAGTCGTCAACGGCTATGATGATGTACTATTGACCTTCCAACTCCTTAGGGAAGGTGTTGAGAATGTCCATGCCCTACTCAGTAAATAGCTATAGATTGGTTAAGGATTAGAGATTGGTGCTAAGGGCATGACTAATTGGTACATGCTTCTGGCACTGTGGGTACTTTTAGGCTATGACCTTGGCATCCTACCTCATGGTAGGCTGGTAGTATTCAGGTTGCAAAGCTCGAATGTAGAGGGCTTAGCATTGGATGTAGTTGTTGCACATTTTAGCGTATAGCTCTTCTATGATATACAGGCCTTGTCTACTCGGAGCCATCTGAGCAAGGCAAGGCAAGGCTAACTTCCTTACCATACAGAATACTGTCAACTGAAGTGTAGTTAGTGGCATGATATCTCAACTTCTTTGCCTTTCTCCTATCTTTTGGGAGTGTGTCCTACTCTAAATAACTCTGGATAAGGTCCATTTAGCTCAGGTCTAATGGTACTGCCATAAGTTTTAAGACCGTAGCTAAGCCTAGAGTTATGCTCTTCTTTGGCAAGTACTTTATAAAAATCTTCCTATCCTTCACCTTAGGATTTTTTATCCTTATGGAGGTAAGCTTGGATAGTTAGTTTGCAACTGAGTTTTTGATTTGGGGGATCTTTGTGATGGTCTATAAAGGAAACTTAACTAGGAAACTCTACACTTTCTCTAAGTATCTTGCCATGGTGTCCTACCTAGCCTTATGTTCACCCAGGACTTATTGGATAACAAGTATCAAGTCCAAGAAAGCTTGTAGATGCTCGGCGCTAATCTCCTTGGCTAACTTGAGAAAAGCTATCAGCACCTCACATTTATATTTGTTATTGTTGGTGTCGTACTAGAACTTAAAGGCATAGCAAATTGTGATCTTTTGCAGTCCAGTTAGTACAAGACCCCTACCTTCCTCCCTCCTCCCACCCTTCCCCCCACTCCAATAGGTGGATGATACATCAACATGAAGAGTCCACATCTACTTGTCATCCCCTAATGGTGCTTCCTCCTCCCTTGTGTATTCAACCATGAAGTCAGCCAACACTTGTACCTTGTAGGCTGTCCATAGTTGATATTAGATTCTGTACATGCTTAGCTCCATTAAGTACTTTATCATCCATCTAGATGCGTCTAACTTTGCGGTAGTATGTGTAGTGGCTGGTCCATAAGTACAACAATCTAGTACACTTAGAAGTAAGGCTTAAGCCTATGTACTAAGATGACAATGGCTAAGGTGAATTTCTCTACTTTGGTGTACCTATTACTTCCCAAACTTCTTCTTAACCAGCACTACATTTGTTAACCAGGCCAGATACTTCTCCTCTGTAATGAAGCTAGCCTTAAGTAGCTTCTACACTTCTTCCTTTATTACAACCTACCTTTATGCCATGAAATGTCTCTTCTTTTATTTGATAGGCCATGCACTAGAGTTGATATTGAGGTTATAAGCTGTTAGGTCGAGGGAGATCATAGGCATGTCTAATGCCAACTAGATAAACCTATTTGAATTGGCCCACAAGTAGGCAACTATCTATTCCTTCACCTCGGAAGGAGTCTCAATTCCAACCTTGGTGGTTTAATCGGGAGAGGTGCCAATCTATACCTTTTTTTTTCACCTGGCTTACCTCTCTCAACCGGCTTCTCTTATGGGCCCATATCTAGAGTGAATACTCCATCTACTTTGGTGACCTTGACATAGAGCTCTCAAGAGAGTTTTTGATCGCATATGCAAATTCCTACCCTAATGGGGGTCGGGAACTTGGCCTTCAAATGGAGGGATGAGGTAATGACTGTAAAAGTATTTAAGCTTCGTTGTCTTGAAAGATCATTGTAAAGGGATGGGTAATCAACTATGACAAACTCCACTAGTCGTCACATGACATTGTTGTCATCACCAAGCTCCACATCAAGAGTGATGATTCCCTTAGCTTGGACAGTTCCTCCATTAAAGTTAATGAGATTATGGTAGTAGGGCTTCATTTTGATGGGCAACTTACTCCTCATCCTTTCTTACCTATGCGTGAAGAGGATGTTAGTAGAGTTACTGGTGTCCACTATAATCTTGAAGACCTCAAAATTTGTAATTCTTATCCTAATAACAAGGGTGTCTTGATGAAGGTTATCTACCCCCTCCAAGTCCTCATCGGAGAAGGAGATTAAAGTATCAATCTTTTACCTCTTTTCTTTGACAGCTAACTCCTCGGACAAGGCGTTAGTCGAATTGCTAGTACTCAGCCAACTCCTTAGGTATGGCCTCCTAATGATTATGTTGATTACATCATTGAGAGCTTAGTTATTTGGGGCTCGATCATTGTAGCGATCTTCATTCTACTCTATTCGAGTGCCTTCAATTCATTGCTTTTGAGGCGCCTTGTCCTCATCATCATCGAAATGATCGTCATTCCTCCACTAAGCCACATACTTGCTGAAGAAGCCTTGTTAAATAACATACTCAATTGTGTTCTTTAGCTAGAAGCACTCTTTCACAGTATAGTTGTAGTCCTTGTGGAACTGGTGGTACTTATCTAAGTTCTGATGACTAGGATCCCCCCTCATCCTGATGGGCTTCTATAGCAAACCTCTATTCTACACTTCAGTAAAGACCTAAGTGATTGGTTGGTTCAGAGGGGTATGTCGTTTGTAGATGAGAGGGGGAAATAAGTTTTGCTCGGCTTAGTACTTCTTACTACCTAAGCCCTTCCCCTCTATTTTACTCAATGCCTTGCCACCAAGGTGATCCTTTATTGACAATCTTTCTCCTTCTTCCTGCTTAACCTCTCTTGGTCGATGTCACACCTAGTGCGGATATTGTCCTCCTAGTTCATGTATTTATGGACCTTATTCTAGAATTCAACCTGGGTCTTCAACTTGCTCTTTGTGAGCGAGCAAAAGATGTCTCCTGTAGGTTTTATGCCGAGTTGCATGGCATATACTGCTACCCTCTCATCTAATTGAGGGATCTTAACCACATTGTTGTTGAACCAAGCCACATATTTTGGTGAAGTCTCCCCTTTGCTCTGCCTTATCAAGTATAAGGACGAAGTGCCCTTGCACAAGGGCTTACTAGCCTTGAAATGGAGACTAAACCTCTATGCTAACTCATTGAAGGAGCCAATGGAGTTTTCGAGTAGGTGGTTAAACCATGTTTAAGCTACTTTCCTCAGACTTCTTAGGAAAGTATTACACATTATGGCATCTCCATGACCATGGAGGTTCATGAGGGTGTATAAGTAGAGGAATTGATTATTAAGATTACCATTGTCGTCATACTAGTCCAAGGTAGGAAGCCAAGTAGCCTAGTATCATCAGTTGCCTTGCTCCCTTACTGCTTAGAGAGCTTTTGTACCATCGTATGTAGCTCGTTGAGCTCGGCATTATTTGTTAGGTAAGCTTAGTGTGCTATAGAGTATGGTAGTACTCTATATGAGTTAGCTACCTTCTCATTGCCAACAAAGGTACGGTTGTAAGTAGCCACAAAATGTGCTTGTTTTTCTTATACTGGGGGATCGAGTAGTTGATCCCTACCATTTTCCTACGGTAGCGTTAGAAGCTTTAGGAGGATAGGTCTATAAGCTATGCCTCTCGACACTCTTAAGGTGAGGGCGAAGTAACTTGTTTTGTGTAGCAAATTCCTCAATCAGGTACTTCGAGCACTCTAAGCACTGTTTAAGTGTCTCCCTAGCTAAGGGCTGATTGTTGACGGGTTGGTTGTTTACTAACTGGATGTTCTCAAGATTTTCGATTCAAGACATGCTAGCAATCGAGGGTAGCGTTTGGTCGAGTGTTTAGTGTATATTTGGGTAGAAGATTGAATTTTCTTCCTACAAATGGTGCTAAATGTGGTCTTTGGGTTTTGGCTAGTAGAGATTAGTTGAGATTGGGCTTTGCATTACTATGTGAGCCTGTAAGACAGTAAGTAGTAAGGGGTGTAAAGGGGTTTTTCAGCCTAATTACTCCAATGCTTAAGTTAGATTGGTGTGAAAGGAGAGTGATAATACTCGAATGTAAAGAGTCGGCTCTAATATGCGAAGTATCAAGTAGTTTACTGTTGGGTAGTAATCTTGTATTTACGAAGGAATGGAGCTGGTAGTTGGAGAGGAGTTAGTGGGCATAAGGTACGTTCGTAAGTATTGGTTAATGGAGTTACAACATTTGACATGTTCCGTAAATATAGGAGGTAGTTATAGACTCAGTTACTTAACCTTATCTATAGTCTCCTAACCGTTAGTAATCGCTGTAGTTAGATAAGTTGTATAATGAGCTTGAGTTAAGGTTAGCCATAAGGATAGGAATGTTGGATCTAAAAAGGTATAGCGTAGGCCACAAGCCTAACCAGGTTGGCATAGGTCTGAGGGTCTCATGTCTAGAAGGCCCTATTAACATGAAGTAATCCCTTTTTTTCTCTAAGGAAAAGGATTTGTATGAAGACGATTCTTGAGGCATTATTTTAATTAATTTCCACTAAGATCAAGTATCTTTTATCAAATCTTTAATATTTAGTAGCCTCAAACAAACTTTACCAGCCCCATTCCTAATGTACAACAAATAGGAAATAATTGTAAATCAATTATTATTATTAATCTTATGAAGGAGATTCACCTATGCATGCAGCTTGACAATAACATTATTATTATTATTTTTTAAAATAAAGAATTGAAGAGACACAAAGTTAGTTATCATTGAAGCCACCTTTAAACATTAACAAGTTTCGTGTTGATCCTTTTATGGTTGCCAATACGCATTACGTACAATTATCATCATTGAAATTTGATGGGAAAAATAATTTCATGAGTGGAAAGTCCATATGCAATTTTTCTTGAGAAGCATTGGTGTTTAAGACATTATAGAGACTGGTTTCAACAAACCAAAAAATCCCAAGAGGTTGTCAAATACATAACAATAAAATTTATGTTGTAATCAACTCAAAGATGATCAAGACACTCATTATATTTTTCCATGAGTTAAACTTTTAGTGTTTTAGAAGGTTATCAATTCTAAGTCCTCAAAAGAGGCATGGGAGACAAGTTAAGATATTAGATTGCAAACACTAAGAAAAAGGTATGAATTGCTTCGATAGGAAAAGAATGAGAAGATCTCTTATTATTTCCTATGCATATAGAAACTTGTCAATTATATGAAGACAAATGGTGACACAATCACAAATGTTTAAGTTACGGAGAAAATTCTTCATACCCTGATAGAGAAATTTGATGCTATGGTTATAGTTGAAGAAAATATTAATCTTAATACTAGAACCATTGATGACTTGTAGGGATCTTTAGAGGCTTATGAATTGTGGTTGGATAAAAGGGCAAAAGGAAAAATTGAGCAAGCCTTAAAAGTAAGGGTAAATATTAAGAATGAGAAAAATGAGTGAATGAATTAGCATGGTGGTTCTAATCAGAGGAGAGACAGAGGTAGTAGGAATTTTCAGTCTAATGAATGCCTAAAAGGCAAAGGTGAGCCTAATCAAAATCATGATAACTCATATATTCAATGTTGCAAGTGCAAGAAGTATGGTCATAGATAAGCTAAGTGCAAGGCACATATGTGGTGTTATAATTGCGATCGATACGATCATGTTAATAAAGATTGTCATGCTAAGTAAAGGAATGATAAAAAATTTCATGTAAAAGTTGTAAAGAATGGTGTAGATAATATAGAAAACTTGTTGATTGCCAGTTATGATAGTGTTATGGATGATAGTTAATGCTTGTTAAATAGAGGGTGCATCAATCATGTTAGTGCCATGAAGGACTTTTTTACCGATTTTGATGATACTTTTTGTACTTTAGTAAAGCTTGGTGATGATCGTAGCATTCTAGTATGTAAGAAAAGTAAAATTGGGATCAAGTTGAAAGATGGATCCCTAAGTTATATTTTAAAAGTATTTTACTCCCTTAATGTTAGTCAGAATCTTCTTAGTGTAGGATAGCTAGTAGAGAAAAATTATGATTTACAATTTAGCAAACATTGTTGTACAATTCTTGATGCTGATGAATGAGTCATAGCAAAGTTAAACATGTCTAAAAATCACTTGTTTCTTTTGAAGTTTAATTATGATACTTCTCATTTTCATGCTTTTGTGACTATTGATGATAGTTGGTTGTGGCATATGAGACTTGAGCACTTGAATTTTAGTAGCATTAGCTTTCTTGCTCATAAATAGTGGGTTTCTGGCTTACCTATTTTTAGTGTGCCTAATAAAATATGTAAGTCTTGAAATTTGGGTAAGAAGTACCAGCATGTCTTTCCAATAGAGAAAGCACAGAGAGCTAGTAAGCCACTTGAGCTTATTTATTCAGATTTATGCTTTGTGAAGGTTCTTTCCATTAGTGGTAGGAAGTATTTTATTACTTCCATTAATGATTTTAGTAGAAAGGCATGGGTTTATTTTCTAAAGCATGTGATACTTTGAAATGATTTGTAACTTATGTTGAAAGGTAAAATGGATATTAAGTTAAAATTTTGAGAATTAATAGAGATACATAATATATTGTGTGATGAATTTCTTAAAAAGTATGGTATTTAATATTAATTAATTGTTAGGTTCACACCATAGCAAAACGGTGTGGTTGAGAGGAAGAATAGAACTATTATGGATATGGTGAGATGCATGTTGCATAATAAAAATATACTTATGAAATTTGGGGCAGAAGTAGTAGCATGTGCTATTTATGTTTTAAATAGATATCTTACCAGGAGTATTTGTGATAAGACTCCGCAGGAAGCTTGGAATGGTAGGAAACCCAACAGTAGGCACCTTAAGGTGTTTGGTTGTGTGGCTTATACTCATGTGCTTGATGAGTTAAGAAAGAAGCTTGATGATAAAGTAGAAAAATATATCTTTATTGGGTACAGTTATGAGACAAAGGGTTACAAGTTGTACAATCCGAAAAATAAAAAGGTGATTGTTAGTAAGGATGTTACTTTTGATGAAGATGGCATTTAGGATTGGTTTAGTGAAGAGAAAATTTCACAACCAACTCCTATGATTAATGTTGGAAATAATGTTGATGTAGATGCTAATGTACAGCCTATGCTTAGAGATTCTTTTAGTCGACCATAGAGACAGCGTAGGATGCCTTCTTATTTGGAGGATTATGTGGTTAGTAATGATAGTAGTTCTTTTTATGATGATTGTGATGATGTAATGCATTATGTCTTATTTGTAGATTGTGATCTTTTATCTTTTAAGGAAATTGCTAGTAATTGTAGATACCCCATTTTTGCCTCCCTTTTTTTTTTTTTCAAAAGTTTTAGAATAGGATAAAGGGTCCTAAGTTAAGGAAAAGCACAAAAAAAAATAGAAAATCTAGAAAATTACAAAAAAAAAAAAATTAATAAAAAATATAAAAAATTGAAAAATAGAGAATTTAGAAAATATAAATAAATAATAAATTTTTAGATAATTTAATAGAGTATAATTTTTTTTTAATTTAGATAAAAGTAAGGAGAGGGTCGTTAGGTCTAGGTTTAGATTTAAATTTAGCCTAAATTAACTAAGTTTGATTGTACATATGGATAAGGCATAGGCTAACGGCTTAATGGATAAACACTTGGGCTTAGTCTTAGGTTTAACTTTAGGTCTTAGGTTCGAACATTGCCAAAGGTATAAGAATGCCTTTTACATTTTTTTTTTCTACAACACAACGTATTGCCACATGTCAAGAGATCATTAGGCCACGTATCTGGTCGTGACATTGAGCTCTTCGTGATTAGACCTTGACAATACATCTTCCCTTCTCCTTCTCCTCTTTCCTTTTCTTCCCCTCCCTTTCTCACACAAAAATAGCCACCATCCATTATCCAAGAGAGGCCACTTGGATTTCTACTTAAAAACAAACCACCCTCGTCGACTTTTGGATCAGCAACCCCCTATACTCTAATTTCACCTTCGCTATTGGATCACCTTTATCCACTTTCAAGGCTGAGATCCCTCTCTCTTGGCCTTTACCCTCGATTAGTCGATCACTTACCCTATCCTCCTTCATATTCGATTATGCACCGATGCCACTGCTGCCACATACCTTATCCAACAAACTTTTCTACTACGCCCACTACACAGTCATAACATGCACAACCCACCACAGCTATTGTACTCTCTCTCTCTCTCTACTCCCATGCATGATAAACCCAAATCTACAACTCCAACACTGACCATCCTCTCTCTTACACCACAACCATTTACTACTACCTCTCTCTCTTCAACCTACCATTCGAAACACCACACACCCGTCGTACCATCCTTCTCTCTCAACCCTCACCCCTCATCCTTCACATTACTACACCAATAACCCATAGCAGTAGCAACAAGCTACTGCTACCACAACTTCACTATGGCTACTGCACCTTTGTCCCCTTCCTCTTTTAAATCCGATGCACGCACACAACCCAACCCAATCATCCGAGCTCCTTCTCTCTCTCCCCCAATCACTCTCAAGTACCACCACCACAATTACTTCCATATAGAACCACCACCATAGTTGTGCTTGTGGTGGTTGAAAACCTAAGAACCTACCGTCCTTTCCATTCCAGCAACTTACGCGTAGCCTAACCACCATCACCATCACCACCACCACTATCGGCTCAAACTCTAAAACCTCCAAAACTAACTCCAACCACTATGGCACTTTTTCTAACCCCCCATTCACTAATACAAAACACATGAAAAACTCCTCACCTACTCATTTTAGTTGCTGAAACGACCCTTAAGAGCACTCCCTAATTGTCCTTCTCTTCTCCTCCATTTTCGGTCACATGCCTAGTACGTGTGACCCGAATAAGGTCTGCATTTAACTGAAGTCTATGCTCCAAACCTAACCCAATCTAGAAGGCCGACCCATGCATTCCCCTTTGGTTCGATTTTTGTTTTGTTTATTTATTTATTTATTTTCATTTATAAATGTATTTGTAAAAAAAAAAAAAGAGAGAGAGAGAGAGATAAAAAGAAGAAGATCGAAAAAAAAGAGGAAAAGGAAAAAAAGAGAAAAAAAAATTTAATTTTTGTTGTCTTATAGAGAAATTAATAAGGGAATAAAAAAATAGAAATAAAATAAAATTTTGTTACCACTTAGAAAATCAATTTACTAAAAAAAAAATAAAAATAATCGATCATTTTTTCGAATTAAGACCTTTTTCTTAGGACTTTTCATAAATAAAATCTGGTTTAGGATCCTTTGAAAAATTTCCTAAAGTAAATTGAACCATGTAAAAACATAAACTCGATCTTTTTTCAAAAAAATTAAAATCAACTCACTTGCTAAAATTTTTGTAAACGAACTACGAAAGTTTAATCCCGAATAGCAGTTAGTAGGTACCTGTACGTATGTAGCAACTTAAAATATGAAAATTTTTATTTTCCCTCTTTAATAGATAATTCTTCTTTTGTAAAAAGATATAATTTCAGTTATCGCTTATAAATAGACATTACTGGAAGGGTATTATTGAAAAGTGAATTTAAATTTGAGAAGTAAAAGTAATACCCATTTAGGGTTTAACAAGATAATCCTCGGATTCAGATCTCTAGTTTTATAACCACTTTAATTTGGTTTTTATTAAAAGATTAGTAGTTATGTTATAACCAATCCATCAAATTGGTTATAATTTAACTCTTTTTCCTAACTCCAGTTAGATGGCAACTCTATACTTAAAAAAAAAAAACAATTTTCTTTAACCCTTAATTGAAGATCAATATTAAATGAGTTAGGATTTAATATTAGTTGGGTTAAGAGAAATATTAAAAATCAAGAGAAAAACCAAGCTCGATAGTAATGATTACTGAGTGAAAGTAATAGACGATGAAATTCATTATATTAAAAAGAATAGAACTTGGAAGCTTACTATACTTTCTAAGGATAAGAAGACAAATGGTGTTAAATGAGTGTACAAGACCAGGTATAAATCTAATGGAGAGGTGGATAGTTTCAAAGCACGTTTCTTTGCAAAGGGTCATAAGCAAAAGCTAAGCTTGACTATTATGAGGTTTTCGCTCTCGTTACTAGACTTGATACTATTAGAATGCTCATTTCACTTGTTACTCAGAATAGATGGAAAAATTTTCAAATGGATGTTAAGTCTACATTTTTTAATGGTGTACTTGAGGAAGAGGTGTATGTTAAACAACCTCTTGATTATGTGAAGAAGGGGGAAGAAGATAAAGTTTACAGATTGAGGCTTTGTATGGCTTGAAGTAAGCACCTAAAGCTTGGTATACTAGAATTGATTCTTATTTTGTTGATCATGGTTTTCAAAGATGTCCATATGAGCATACTTTATATGCTACATCAAACTTATAAGGTGATATTATCATTGCGTGCTTATATGTTAATGATTTAATTTTCACTAGCAATAATTCTAATTTGCTAGTGAAGTTTAAGAAGGTTATGATTGTTGAGTTTGAAATGTGAGATATGGGCTTGATGTCTCATTTCCTTGGTATTAAGGTGAAATAGACATATTATGGGATCTTTATTTCTTAGAAAAAGTATACAAGTCATGTATTGAAAAGATTTAGGATAAATTCAGGTAAATTAATCTTAACTCTAATTGAAGAGAGACTAAAGCTAGTCAAAGATGGTAGTGGTGACTTAGTTGATGCAACTAGTTACAAAAGAAGCTCAAGATATTTGATAGCTATCAGACTAGATATCATGTATAGTATTGGCATTATTAGTAGATTTATGAAGGCTCTACGTCAATCCCATTAGCAAGCAACTAAACGTATCTTAAGATACATCTAAGGTACACTTAGTGATGGAATTTTTCGTTCTCATACTGATAATGTAGAACTTGTTGGCTATATAGATAGTGATTGGGCTGGTGATGCTAACATGCAAAAAAGTACTTCTGGTTTTGTTTTTCATCTTAGGGTTAGAGTTTTTCTTGGTCATCTAAGAAGCAGCAAGTGGTAGCTCTCTCAATAACAAAGGCAGAATATGTAGCTACAGTAGAATGCTAAGTGAATTACAACATCTATAAGCTATGCCTACCAAAATCTTTTGTGCCAATAAATCAACAATTGCTTTGACAAAGAATCTAATGTTTTATAGTTGCAGCAAGCACATTGGCATAAAGTACCATTACATTCATGACTTGGTGAAGGACAATGAAATTATAATTGAATTTTTTTTTCTCTAAAAAGCAAGTTGTAGATATCTTTATAAAGCCACTTAAAGCAGATATGTTCTTAAAGCTAAAAAAGATGCTTGGCATGGTGAAGTTTGAAGACTTAGTTTAGGGGAGGTAATGTTGAAATTAATTAAACTAAGTAATATTATATTTTTAATAGTTGCATAGGTGTCATTTTTATTGGTCGTTAAAGTGTCTAAAGTATGACGTATCACGTGTTATTATTTCTCTATTTTAACTCAGCTATATAAAACTTGTTTTAGAGTTGGATGTTAAGAGAGATAACTAATAGAAAGAGAGTCCATTGAGAAATCTAGATGATATAAGCATGGCTTTTTTCTCTTAAGTAATTGATTTATTTGATTGAGTGAATTTTATTCCTCCATATCATACCATAAGTGATCTTAGAGAAGTTTTTAGTTAATATATAGAAGAATGTGATAGAGAGAAGCGTGATAAGAGGAATAGTTAATCTTAATAATTAGTTAGTACTTGTGACAAATGAAGGAGTTTAAACCATTGCCTTCACTGTTTTTGCACAGAATAATTAAGATATTCTTCATTTGATTCAATGTTTGATCTTAGACTTCGGCAGCATGATTGCATTTTGTAGTAGTTTCAATTCTTAAAAGTTGTCTAATAGGGAAGAGGAGGAGGAGACACCTATTTGTAGATTTTGGAGCTCATACTCTTCCATTAGATAACTCTAGTTAAGGTTGTTAAATTCGCGATTCTACCTAGAATTACTAGAATCAAAACATAAAATCAAAACATAGAAACGTAAGTTTATATAATCTATGTAAAATAGCTTTAAAAAACCATGGATACATTTATGATAATTATTTGAAACTTGAAATATATGATGGAAATAAAGAAATAAAGAAATTTTCATAAAAAAATTCTAAGAATATATAATTTAACATATATAGAAAAAGAATAAATAAAGTCAAAATTAGATTTTTTTGTTATTTTTTTTTAAAGCAATGGATTAAAGGGAACTAAAAATTTTAATTCATTTTAAATTATTAATGATATAAAACGAAGTATATGGTTTTCCTTATAATCTTTGCTATTAGAGTTGAAACTTAGACAAATGCTATATATATAAAATAAGTGATTAAGAAAAAGAAAAAGGGAGAAAAAAATTAATATAGGATAGAGAAGACAGTGTAATATTGTAATAGTTGATGGCTTGTAAAAACTTTCTTATATTTTTTTCATTTTTTAACACATTTAACTCAGTTATGAAGAATCGATAAATTTAGTCAAAAACGTAAGTTTTATATGAAAACAATTAAATGTTTAAGTTAACTCGAAAGAGACTCATGAAATCATAAACTCACAGAATTATATAGATAAAATCGTGATTTTAACGACAATAACTCCAATAGTCAACAGATGAGATGAGCTCTCATGGCATCTAAGTGATAGAGGAGATGCATTTTTCGGTCAATATAAATCCTTCCTCTTATTTAGCCTAACTTATTGGCAAATTTGTTGTGCACAAAAGCTTAATGGGAAAGGGCGAAAGCGATCAAATCATCTAGCCATCCTTTTTTCAAGGATACCAAACTAAATTTCTTTCAAACACCCTTTATAAACAAGCATAATTCCCTAAAACCTGTTTTAGCCCAAGAGTTTAATTCAAATTTGTAAATGGACTATGTCCATACAAAAATTACACCTTTACAATCTCCCTTTTTGTTATTTATTTACTTTTTATTTATTTACTTTAACCAAAGTGCTATAATATGTAGCATTTAGCAAAATGAGTATACCTAACACGGATATTTATAAATAATTTTACCCGTCTAAGCAAGACCAACACAATCTCAATCTTGAAAGTCAACTAATGAATCAGCAACTAGAAAATGTCTTAAACTTTTTATTGCCTTATGAGAAGTTTTGAGGAGGAAAAAGAAGTAATTATAAAAAAAAGAGGGGGGGGGGGGGGGGGGGGGGAACAAATGCAATACCTAATTACTTTTATAATACATTTAGTTTCTAGAATAGAATAAGATATGAACAAAATTACTATTTTAAGGAATAAAATAAAAAAATAATATCTATTCCTAGTTCATTTAAAATCTCACCGATAGATATGGAAATATATAGAAAACTATCAAGTTTGGCTATCCTTCGGTCCAATCAAAGAAATTACGATTCCTTATTTAGCAATTACGATTCCTTATTTAGCAACAATAGCAATTTCATAAAATAATTACTCCGCCAACTAACACTATATTTGGGATGAGGAAAAGAAATTGGAAGGAAAAAAAATGATAGAAAAGAAATAGAGAGAAAAAAAAATGAAAGAAATATACTTATTTGGATAAGAAGAAAATAGGAACAAATAATTATGAATGGGAAGTATATTACAAATATGTTTTTAAAACTGGCTAAATTACCTAAATACCCTTAAATTTTCAAAATGTCTTTTCGGTAAAAGGGTATTTAAATACTTTCTTTTTAAATTCTTTCTAGATCGGAAGGAATAGTTTTTGGTGGGCATGGTAAAATTTGAGTTAAAATTTCCTTCCTCCCGCTTTTTCTTTTTCCAAACTAGGGAAGAAATCAAGGAGAAAACAATTCTTTTTTAATTCCTTCCTTCCATTCCTCTTTCTTTTTTCTAAACTAAGGGAGAAGAATCTAAGGAGGAAACAATTCCTCTCTAATTCCTTCCTTCCATCCAAATATTATAAATGCAGAAATAGGTCAGCAGACAAGAAATAGCTATTATATTCCATCCTGCTGAAATCAATATAATATTCTATTGAAGATTAATAAAAAGTTTGTTATGTAAAATTTATTATTTATAATTAAGATTATAATATGCTCTTGGAACCTAAGGAAAGTAACGCCAATTTTCAACTAGAAAACCAAGGAAATTAAACCTCTTATGGGCTATCAAAGAATAAGAATACCTGCTGTGTTTCCACCTATTTTTACACAAATTAATCGAAGTGGAGACAAGCTTCTAACCTTTCAATAGTACACCTAAAAGAATAGGATACTATCTACTTGTGGAACAACATCTTCCATTCCTCAGCATGCCCATATTCAAGGATGACCTGCCCCCCTTCGTCGTATAAATAAGGACGCTCTCAATGTTATTTTGCTTCTGTATATATTACTTTGTACAGTTTTTAGCTCTCCAGCAATCTTATAAACTCTTGCATGATCGGTCGGCTTATCACCTCATCAATCCCGAGTTGGATGATGCTACCCTGACAACTAAAGGGCTCTTTACCAGTGACCTTCCACTTCTCCAAGCCAGGAAACCAAATGAATAACCCTTTGATGGAGCAACCACCTTAAAGGTCACAGTGAAATTGATCTTCTGTCCATACTGTCTAAAAGCCAAGCGATCTGGAACAACCGTAACATTGACTCCAGCAGGATGGGAAACCATAACTTCATAAATGCTTCTAGGTTTCCCTACATTTGTCACAGTTCGAGTTACAGAGAAGCTGCCCTTCAGCTTGGGGACTGTGATGGAGGGATAGTTTAGGTCAGAAGGTGTTGTAAGTTCTTGATTACTGCATGTGCTATTGTCTCCTGTAATGAGATGCAGCGATTTCTCATCATAATTTATTGAACAGAGGAATGTTTTGTAATCTTCAGGCCGTGCATCATATACAAGACCTGGATTCAGCACCCTAGTCGGGTTCACAAAGCCTGCCCCAAAGTCAAATGCATTACCCCTTCTTCCATCAGGGTCCACACTTATCAGTTTACGCTTCTTATCCAAAAAACTGGCTGCAATTCCCACACAAAGTGAAATTAAGAGTGTGATTGTCATTATACTAATCATTTAACATCTTCAAAAAAGAAGAAAATTGTATCTAGACCCTACACTATTCGGGACTTCTATTAGAAACTTCCCGGGGTTCCAGTTCGTGAGATTGAAAAAAAGATTGTTTCGCTATTTAAGTACAAAACTAATACTTCAATTGCTTAATCTCAAGACTTAAGCTTTGAGATATACAATAATCGCATTTAGGTATTTGGAGACAGTAATGTAAGAACTCATACCAGTTGTCATGATGGCAGATTTAATAGCCGAAGGAGACCAGGAAGGATAAACAGCTTTGATCAAGGTAGCTATGCCAGTGATGTGTGGACAGGCCATAGAAGTACCAGAAAGTATGTTGTAATGCAAATTCTTGGCCGCGGGCGACCATGCTGCAAGGATATTCAATCCAGGAGCTGCGACATCAGGCTGCAAAGTAGAATAATCAGAAACTAAAGTGCTTCAAGAGACAAGTGTCAAGTAAGAACTAGTTTTGACTAATTACTACATCCAGGAAAACGTATCTGGAGAAGGAAGCAGACCTTCAGAATTTCAGGCGTGATAGAGTTTGGCCCTTTGGAAGAAAATGCAGCAATACGGGGAGCTGGTCGAGATCCCATCACAGTTCTGGCAGCAGAAATCCTAGACCTGGCTTCTCTGCAAGCGTAGTACAAAAAATTATAGTTAGAAAAACAGATAACGTTGAATAGGCAGCAGACATTAAGTGTAGCATAATATGTAATACAAACCGTGTGCGATTTATGTAAGAAAGAATCTTGTTTCCAGTCCGTGTTCCAACAATTGCTGAAGGAATCACAAAGGGGACAGCTACATCCTTATCTGCATCATCAATCAAAATCATTCCAATTCCACCAGCTTCTTTCACCACCACACTTTTTTCTAGCTTAGACTCTGTTGAACTTCCTGAATGGTGGCAAACCAAAATCTTCCCACTGGCTTTAGTGCGACTCAATGAACTATCTAGGCAGAAACTGCATCATTATGAAATTGAAGAAAAAGAAATTAATATTGGTTTATACATTGATGTCCAATATGGCACTAACTATCAAGTACCTTCTGCTTCACCTGGATTGATATGGAGTGAAGTAGCCTTCATAGGCATCGGCGGCAGAGATAATTTTCGCAGATGCGTTCATATCAAAGACGTTAAGACTGGCACCCTAGCAACCGGAACAAACCGATAAGCATTCCTTAAGATAATACACAAATATGTCACTGGTCATGTTGTCTAAAAATTGTATTACCGAGAAGTTAGCACCACTTGCTAGTGTAATATCAGATGTAAACTCCCTATCTGTTGAACTAGCTGCAACAGTGAGCATCCATGGAGCAAGATTTGTTGCAGAACGGATTGTTCCTTCATTGCCAACAGAGGAAACTACCAAAATTCCATGGCTCAGAGCATGAAATGACCCAATAGAAATGGCATCACTGAAATAATCACCCTGAGGAGAATCAGGGCCAAGAGACAGGGAAATAATGTGAACCCCATCTCGAATAGCATCATCGAATGCAGCCAATAAATCAGCATCGTAGCATCCAGAATCCCAGCATGTTTTGTAGACAGCTATCCTGGCCATTGGTGCACCTCCTCTAGCTCCTCCAGATGCCAAGCCATTAAAATTCATATTGGAAACAAAGCGGCCAGTAGCTGTGGAAGCAGTGTGACTGCCATGACCTGAGCTGTCCCTTGGGGATTTAAAGGGTACCGCATTTGTTGAATCTTCTTCAGCTTCATAGCCACTCATATAGTATCTTGCCCCAACTAGCTTCCTATGGCTTAAAACATTACCCATTAGACAAGTGTATGTAATACTACCCATTGCTTCTACTTTGATAGTCTGTTAATCCTAAATGCAGAAGCACAAAATACCTGTTGCAGAAGGAAGCATTGAAAGCTTCTCCTGATTGGCATTGACCCTTCCAAGTCAGTGGCACCGGGGGCATAACATCATCCTTGAAGCTAGGAGATTCAGGCCATATTCCTGCTCAAATGATCAAATAACACAAACAATTAAAATGTCTAAGATCCAAGATACACATGTAACAGTTCTGTCTTAATTCTTTGTTGCAGACCGAAATCTGCAGCTTCACACTAAGTAAAACATAATAAGATATTCCGTTGGTTTGGCTCAAAATTATAAATCTAATTCTAGACCTAAACTTCTTCCACCGTTGAGCTTCCATTTTTCCCTTTTTTTCTCGAAAAGCAAACGGAGTGCAAATATGGTATCCTAATTGCATTGCTTCTAGTCATATTGACACAAATCCAGAAGAAGACAAAAGACTAACCTGTATCAATGAAACCAACAATAACATTCACTTGGCTCTTTGTGGAATATCCAGGAATTTCCATTGTTTCTTCCTCATTAAGCCCCATGAAATCCCAAGAATGTGTTGTGTGCAGTTTTCTCTTCAAATTCGGGAACACGGAAACCACTCCTGGCATCTCTGTGAATGTCCAAATCCATTATTATCTGAACCATCTCAAAATACTCAACCAGAAAAATCTTAATTTCTATCCACTTATCCAATTTCAATAACACAATAAACAAACTGACCAACTGAGTAGAACTGAAAGCGTACCTGCAATTCGAGAAGCTTGTTCATCACTTAACTTGGCTGCAAAGCCTCTAAACCCATGTTTATAACTATACACATGTGAAGCCTTTGCGTCTTCAACACTGCTCAACAACAATTCAAACAGTCAACCACAAACAACGAAAACGAAAATTGCCAAATGTATTCAGTAATTTTCCATTTAGGGTACATTTCCAAGAATGAAAAACATATACATCAACGAAAATAATTTACATTAAATAACACAAACTCTATAAGACAAAAAGAAATTATTTTCCCCAAACTCACTCACAATGCAGACATTAACTGTCACCAATGGCGGACACAGTCAAACAGATCCCTTGTGGCCGCCCCTTAACTTCGAATTCCATTTTTAATGCTACTACAAATATTTAAAGATTTATTCATAATATTGCTAATTTTTATAGTTTCGTTACATCCACATGTTCTTAAAATTAAAATTTGCATCTCTGCCGATAAAATCTTGCTTCCACTACTAACCACGGCAATTAGCCGCTTCTATCAGTAGAAACTATAGGCTCCAACCACCAATCACCATAAATTTTTTACAAGCAATCGTGATACTCGACAATTAATCATCATAATCCGTATCGACATTAAGTTCCATAGATTAACCTATAATTAATATTAATAACAGTTTACTTAACAAGCGCCCCGATAAGCAGTCGATAAGAACTGAATAAGGTAAATTTACTAGCATAAGAATAATCACATCAAATTGTATAATTATGGAAAATTTTTATAAAACAACCAAGTAAGACTTGCTTATTGCAGTTATTATGGAGAGGCCCCACACTGGTCATCAAAACCGTATTAAGAATGTAGAAAAATAAAAATAAATAAATAAATAAATAATTAAATAATATTATTCCCCATGTTCTGTCTCTAACTCGCCTTCCTCCATGAAGAGAAGCAAGCAAGTTATGATCTTGAAACAAACTCTCTTCTGGGTCTTCATTAATCTTACTTCCCATGTAAACAACATACACCTAAACAACATCAAAACCAAACAAAGTTAACTCACTGAAAAACCAAGAAAACATAAATAAGAACCAAACTTTAATCATATCCAAACCTTAGAAGAAGACTGGCATGTGGTAACCTCTGATAAAAAAGCAAAACAAAACATATAGATGACTATAGTAATGGTGTTATCACAATAATGTTTGAAGGAAGCCATTTTCTTTCTTTCAGCGAGATAGTGTAAGGTGTAAGGTTTTATAGGAAACAGGGAGGGAGAAGGGGAGAGAGAGAGAGAATGAAAAAGGGATGGGAAAGTAGAGGAGAATGTTCACAGGATTACTGTGTAAAATGGGTATTTTTTTTTTATTTTTAAAAATATTTTAGTCGGTTTTGTATAGTTTTTGTTGTAAAAAGTGTTTGTATAGTAAAATGGAATGGAAATAAAAAATACAGGGAGAGAATACAAGAAGAGAGACACAAATGCCAATATTAACGTTAAAGTGTCTCGGTGTGTGTGGATTGTGTGCACAGGATTGTGGGCTTGGTGGGTTAGAAAGTGATATAGGAGAAAGAGTTGTCATGGTCGTTTTAATTCTGAGGTTATTATTATTGTTATTATTTTTCTATTCTCTACAAACCATGTTAAACTTGTATAGCGAATGCATCTATAGTCGGTTTTTATATTTTTTTCGTACCATCGATTAAATCCTCCATCTCATAATTGTTATAATATTTATTAAATCTAAAATATTGATATAATTATATTTTCACTATTTTAGATCTAATAAATATTATATTAACGGTTGGATAAAAAATTAGACCGTTCCTATAAAAAATTGGATTAGATCATAAAATTGTCTCCTATAATATTATGTTTAGAGTATAGAGAAATGGTTTAAAATTGAATGAATTGAAATAAAATAAAGTAGATCAAAATGACATAATATGGAATAAGATCCGAATCATATATACTCTCATGATTTTCAAAACTCATATGGGATATAACGAAATAGGATGTATATATAAACAACTAAACTCTTAATTAGTTAATGTCATAATTATATTTAAAATTAAATAAACTTTTTTAATTGATAATAATTAATGAGGCTAGAATGACCATAATAGAATTGTGATTCTATATCATCAAAGGCAAAATCATGAGCAGAAGCATTGATTCTAAGAAATCACAATTTTACTTTCTAAAAATACTATCAAACATGGGAAAGAGAATAAACTCGGATATACAATTTTATTTTGGATTTATTTCTATATACCAAACTTGACATAATATATATATGATTTATATCTATCATACATGTAGTATGTATTTGTTATTGTATTTTTTAAAATTTTTATTATCCAAACATCTGATTTTAAACTGATGTGAAAACAATAGCAAAACGGAAAAGAAACACTCAGAAGATAGACATAAAATAATGGACCTATATACAAGGTCGGCATATGGTTGATTTATTTCAAAACTAAGTAGAAAAGCCCTCAAACTATGCAACTATTTCC
The DNA here is from genome assembly GCA_024138005.1 of Lumnitzera racemosa. Lineage (NCBI taxonomy): Eukaryota > Viridiplantae > Streptophyta > Magnoliopsida > Myrtales > Combretaceae > Lumnitzera > Lumnitzera racemosa. Next base: position 13,148,654 of record JAMXBC010000008.1, on the reverse strand, counting down.
GGTGAGAGAGAAAATAGGATGATTTAAAAAGATGAGAAGTAATTGATTACTGCACCTTTTTCCTTTCTTTCTGTCGCGTGATAGGTAAGAACCGGTAGAGTTGCCAAGCATTGGTATGTACTCTTAATTGGCATGTACTAAAAGCTATTAATTTTGGAAGTCTAGGTTCTTTTATTAGTAATAGCATATACTTTTAAATAGTGGTCAATGGATTTATAAGTTAGTATTATATATATCAGTCTCTTAGTAGGATAGACTAAGTTCGAATCCTCCTTCTCTATTGTAATTTTGCTCATCCACCCATTTACTATCGTAACTCATTCACCTACAGTCATCTACCATTCACCACCATCACTCCATAATAGATCTATTTTCATCTTCTTACTATGTATCATGGCTTGCCAAATTGTATTCCTGACTCATAAGAAGATGACATTTGGATCATGTCGAAAAAAGATGGAGTTTCTTAGTGAGGATTTGGTTTCTCTAGCAAGCATTTGTAGAAGTAGATTCGTTGCATCTTGAAATTAGATATTCTTCTTGATTTTAAATCACCATCTTTGTATGAAGCTCTGGTCTCGGTCTTCTTCTTTGATCTTTGAAGAGTGTAGTTACCTCACAATTAGATGTTAAGATCTAGTTATTGTACAACGTTATCTTCGATCTTTGCATGTTTAGATATTCTTCTTCATGACTCATAGTCGCATGTTTACACTATGCTAAGCTTTTGTTTTCAATGTTGTCTTATTGATTATTATAGAGAAAGATTATTATTATTTTTTTTTATCTTCTTTGATCTCCCATCTTCTGGGTTTATTGTTATTGATTATCTATTTATATATTAATTTTGAGTTGGTAGCATGTAGTAAATGAAGATGTTAATTGGGAAGAAGAAAGAGATAAGGGCATTTTAGTTATTTATCTTTTATTACAGCTTTGTTCCTTACTTGTATTTTTAGCCGACTAAACAATGAAATAGACATTCCCCCTTCATTCCATTCCCATTAAATCCTAATTTCATTCCCTCCCAATTCCATTCAATCAAGTGAACAAGAATTAAAGTTGTAATAGCGATTCTTTCAATACATGTTTATTTCTATCTTTAATTAGCAGAATAATTATTCTTTAGAATTTATGATTGTTGCAAAATCAGTAGTTGCAATTCTACTTTAGAAACAAAAGAATAGCCAATTTAGTCTTTTCCATATTAATAAATAAGAACCCAAAAAAATTAGCAGGAAATAGTTATCATAATATTTTTAAATTTCTATTTCTATTTTTTCATTTCGTAAAATAAACGTGTAACTGGTACTGTTAATGGCATCAGTAAAATGCACATATTTCCAAACTCCCTTTTCAGTACAAGCTATATGATTTATTGCAACAAAAAAGATGGATTGGGCAAATTTCTATTTTATTTTATTTTATTTATCAAGACTCTATCCACTAGATAACTTTCTGCGCGGCCTTTACCCTACGATGGCACTACGTATGGTAATTAATTATTTCGTAGTTTCAGAAGCGCAACCATTTGGATGGAATCTGATCGGTCATCCACTCAGGGTACAAAAATTATAATTGATTTCATTAACCCATTTAATAAAAGAGGTTAACATGCCGGCTTGATTAATGTGCGAATTAGAGCAAAGTGGACTTTATAAGTTGGTTCGTCCCCGCTTAACTCACCTATCCCTATTTTTTCAACAACTTAGAGCTTCTAAATCGCAATTTAACCCGCCTGACTCTCTTAATCTATTAAACTCGCTTAGCCCATTATCAATATTTTAGCAGTTGATTGTTTTCCAAAATATAAACATTTATTTCCTATTACCTAAATTATTATTTTTTTTTTAAATATCCCTATGTTTAAGCAAGGTTGTAAATTGACCACTAATTTCACTCATTAAACACTTAAATGGCAGAAGTTGATAGGTTAGCCCTATTGACTAATCAACTTTTGATGAATGTGGTCTAGTTGAAAAATCTCACCCCAAGCCAACACATTTAATTCTAGCCCATCGCAGACTCGGTTAGGTTGGTCCTTTTGATCTATTTTTATAGCTATATTATCACACACATATAGAGAGAGTTAAAAGTGGGAGCTATATTAATAATTATCTTCTGTATAGATTTCTAATCGGCAAAAACATGTCCAAAGAAATCAAAGTGAATAAGAAATTTTTTAACTAGATAAACAAAACATCCATAGAAACATACATAAATACATACATTAATGTTCATACTAATATATCTCACACACCCCTTGACTCTATATCCATCTTAAAAGATTAATTATTCCAAGAAAATTATCCTAATATCCTTAATTGCCAATAAATTCTACTACTAAGGAATAATTTTTATATTAATGTAATGGTAAACAGTGTAAATAGATGAACGCACTTAGAGCTATACAAGGATCGGTTTCAAATTATAAATTAACTAATTGAGCCATTAAACCAATCATTGAATCGCTATTATAACCTGCTAAACCAGTAGGCCGAACTGCCCTTTGAATTGGTGGTTTTGCCCAATGGTTCGAAGCCTAGTCAACCCGTAAAATTAAAAATAATATATAATATATATAATGCAAACATACTATATATATTATATATAATATACTATATATATAATGAAAATAAGTATATGGTATACGTAATATATAATAATTAATATACTATATATATACTATAATATACATACACATATATATATATAACATAGCATAAGAATACAATACCATAAGAATAGCTGCTTAATAAAGTATGGTAAACTGCTTAGCTACATATGTAAGTCTTATTAATTGAAATTTTGAATATTTGCTAGTGTGTGTATGTATATATATAAACATAGCATCACATATTTATCCTCATATAGTTGAAATGAATTATTTTGATATTGAAAAAAAATTAAACTGAAAATAAAATTTTTTATTTACAAGCAATGACATAAAGTTTTGAAATTAGTTGAAAAAGAAAAAAGAAAGACAAAATAATTCATAAATTATTTATAATAATTAAAGGAAAAAAAAACTCATGGTTTACGTAAACTAGCTCGAGCTCGACTCCTTAAGGGCCAAGCCTGGTTCACTTCCTCACCAATCTATGAATCGGCAGTTTAAGGTAAATTTGAACCAGATTGAATTAGTGCACAAGGGTTTGAAACCCACTTCTCTAAGAATTCGACCATAATCTCCATAAGCATTATCTCCATCCAATATGTTGAAGCTTAATGCAAAACCTTTACTTAACCAATTTCTTTTATAAACTTGACTATCTTTGCTCTACTTTTCATACACTTATCTTCCCTTTTGTATTTTGTTATCATTTGTTTTTAAGTTTGATGGATAGTTATATTTATGCGAATAAATGAGTCCTATCACCTTTTGATAGTTATAAATTTGACACGGGATTGGTGAATGTGCATCGAATGGTTAAGCATTATTTTTTATGGCAAAAAAGGGAGCAAATAAATTAGCTGTAAAAGGTTTCCTTGCCATTCATTAGTTTGAAGGAAAGGCATTATGTTGGGAATTGCAATATTAATCTTTATACACGTGCAGAAAGGGAAAAAAAAAGGATAAATGTCACTTCACTATTTGCTATTATATATATATATATATATATATTAATGGTCGATGCATGATGCGTATGCAAAAGAGAGAGAGATGTAGATGCACTATATAAAAGTGGGAGAGTGGAAAAAGTGAGAGAGAAGAAAAAAAGATATAGGTGTAGTTAATGGGAAAATGGAAAAAGTTAAAGAGAGTAAAGAAATGAAAAGAGAGAAAAAGAAATAAATGGATATATTTATTTATTAATTATAATTTAAATAGTTTATTTTATTGTTAGTTTTTTATTAAATAATAATAAATAAATGATAAATATGTAATTTTAAGAAAAGCGATTACTTAAAAGTCTTGTACGTATGCAAAAAACTACAAAATAATGAGAGAGAGAGAGATGTAGTTATAATTAATAGAATAATATGGAAAAGTGGAAGAGAGAAAATACAAAATAAGTAAAAAAAATGAAGAGAGAGAAAAAAGGAGTAAGTGGATATATTTATCAATTAATTATAATTTTAATAGTTCATTTTATTATTAGTTTTTATGTTAAATAATAGTAAATAAAGGGTAAATATATGATTTAAAAAAAAGCAGTTATTTAAGATCCCATTTACTTTAATAATATAAATACATATATATTAGATATTTTAACGATTATTTCTGTACTTTTTACAGGATCGATCCAACTGTTTGTTTTACCTTTATTTTTATATCTATTAAATCTAAATCATTAAACTAACTATATTTTTTATAGTAATATAAATTAAATATGAAATAGAGGAAATTGAGAGACCAAATCATAGAAGTTCTCATATTTTATATTCTATATACGTGTTTATGAAGAGTTATGCTTATTCTCTCAAAACAAGAGACAAAGTCATAGAAGCTTCCATGTTTTATATTTTGTATACATGTATTTTGTTACATTCTTTTGCCATTATTTATCATGTGTTTCCCTCCCAGCGGTAATTCAGGAAAATAAAATTAATTATAAAAGAAGAATATAAATATTATATATATATATATATATGGTAGAGCATAACAAATTCTAAATCCAGTATCCCGATTGCGTGGCTGACTACCATCCGGGATATAGCGGTGGTGCGCATAAGACGGAAACTGCCATTAATGCAAAATCCGAATTGGACTATGGCAGTTTGACTATGAAGAGTGACAGAGCGACCTGGTCCCCAAAAACCGGAGACCGTTAAGAAGGCATGCTAAAAACGCATCATACTGTTGGCTATCTGACAATATATATATATATATATATATATATATACAGCAATCCCTTTTTAAAAAGGTTTAAATATATATATATATATATATTTATAGCATGCATCAAAGTAATATATACCCACTTTTTCTCCATGTGTACACTGTGGGTTTGGCCCGCTTGGGTGTTAAATATAAAGCAGAAGTAAAACAAATACAACCCAACGGCAATGGCATCTTTTGTGCAATTTGGAAAATGGAAACACACAAATGATGGTCATCAAGTTTCTCTTAGTGCTTGCACATGCTCACCCACCTATCTATTCTTTTTTTCTTTTTTTTTTTGGTGTTAGATTTATTCTCGTCATCATGCTAAGATTTACATTATTTTAATATATTGGATAATCAAACTTTTGACATTTTATATATACCACTTTAACTAGTGTCCTTAAACAATCAACTATGAAATCCATTTTTGCATATGGTTAAATGACACCAATCATTAAATCTTTTTTCATTTTTTTTACCTGTATTTTCTTATATATATTAATAATATACTATACAAAATTCTCCACAAAGTTGAAACCCTTAAATTATAACCTCCTAAATCGTTCATAGCTATCATCACCAACATTATTTTCATATCATTACTACTACTACTAACACTACCACTACCACTACCACCATACTACTACCATCTCTTTCATCGCATCACCAACATCTAATTATATTGGAGGTGACAATCATGATGGTGCAACATACCATTGCATTGGCACCTATAATAATGTTAAATCTTTTTTTAGATGTAAGCAAGTTAAAACAAAAAAGTTTTCCACCCAATCAAATTTTTTACTTAATAGGTTACTCTATTATGAACAGTGGGATGCAATTTTGGTTTTACTTCCAATTTCCTATAAAACTTAAAGTTGGTAAACGATATAAAAGTGTAACCTAACTTGATAAGTAAATGAGATTACAAAGTATTACATGGAGAGATAAGAATGACAATTTCCTAATTGTATGTATGAGAATATGAATTAAATGTGTTTAAATTAATTATTCATTATGGTTGGCCATTAAATACCTTAAGCTTAGTTTAGTTCAGGCTTGTCATTCCTCCGTAAGTTACGTTTAGGTATTGGGCAATGCACCAAATTGATCCATATTGCATCTTTAATTTATAATATTGTTATGGAGTAAGTTTTTAACAACTTGAACCCCTTATATTGAGTTATTCACATGATATCTTCATAGTTTTGTCCTTAGTGCTAGTTGCTTTCTAAGATGTTACTATCCAAAGAGTGTTCCAAACTAAGCACCTTTAACCTTAGAATTTTAATGAACTTGAATTTGCCATACTTTATTTGAAAGATATCATAATCTTTCTGTTATGATTCTAAGGGGAGGTTTAATAGGATTATTTAAAAATTTTATAATACATGTGCATTCGTAATATAAAAACCGTCTCATAAGCCAAGTATTACAACTCTAAACAATTAGTCACCAAGGTTTTCGATTTTTAATTTAATTAACTTATTATAATATATAAATGACTATAGATATTTGATATTCCATAATTCATTAGAATCGTAGAGAATCAGTATTTCCTACCAATTGCTAAGAGAAGATAAAACAACTTATTAATTTACAAGAAATACTACATAATCTTATAATATGAATATGCTCTACATAAATTGTTTCTATACTGCTATACACTTTTCAATCAATCTTAACATTATCAAACCTATCTCTAGTTTGTACTTTGCTCTCAAGTTTATCCTACTCCCTATTTACAAGAAACTTGTAAAAAAAACTATATGAGAATAAATAAACCATGATTCAGTGAATTCATTCCTCACTATTATCGTCAAGCGAGTTGTTAAACATTATTAGCACACATACAAGATATCTATATATAAAATAAATGCAAACAATATATCCATAAGAGTCTAGAACTACAAAATGTATAGATTTACGTCATTTACACATTGATTTTTCCTTCATGCTTACTTGCATGGAGTACCTTACCTTAACAGCATGAGGCTGCTTAGGGGCAACGTCCTACCAGACGTTACTCGACTATTACTCTATTATGAGAATCAATAATCACTATAGATAGATCTCAACTAAAGCCGCCCACTAAACATATCAAAGACCCCTCAAGCATAAATAGTAAGTCAATCTCGCTATCAACCAATATTTAAGGCCCCACGAGCACAAATAGCGAGTCATTTCACAATCAATTGGAGATAATATGCTAACTTTGCCTTAACAAGAGAAATATCATTCACGAGCACTACAAGCCCTCATAGAAATCATATATAATATATTTAGGAGTGGAAGAAAAACAATTTTCAAAAATACTTTTGTAAAAAATTTACAAAGCTAGCACTCTCTATTAATATACCAATTGGATCATAAACATGCAACAAATATAACTAATTATTTTAGTTGAATAGTTATGTTTACCAGTTTAAGAAAGTGAGCACACGGATGATAATATACAAAGTAATCAATCATTCAACCAACAATCAATATTAACCAACAAGCAGCATACAAACAATAAACAACAAATAGATAGCAGATCATAAGAACTTCCTCACTTAGGTTGTGCACACTTTCTCTCAGCTTTTCAGAATTCCTAGACTCGATAATTGAATATCTAAAAGATAAGAAAGCTTATATAAACTCGATTATATCTAAAAGATAAGAAAGCTTATAAGTATTTTAGAAAACTAGGTTTCCTTGTTAACTAAATATTTATTATTATTTGTTTGGTTTCCTACTATAACCCAAGTATAATATAAATATAGTTTAACCTAAATCTTTTACTTAAATTATTTTAAATTTTCAATTATTTATAACTTTTTCAATTTAGTTCGAATTCTTATAAACTTAAAGTTCATTTCGATTATTTTTTAGCGTACTTTCTCGTACCAAAGTCTGTTTTGAATGTTGTAACCCATAATTTTGATTGTAATATAAAAATATCACAAACTTCATAATTTTAACCTATAAAGTTGTAAAATATCAATTTAAGCTTTTCCTAATATAATTATAATTTAATAATTGTTTGAATTGTATATTTTTGTAATTTTCTTATTTTAAGCCTATTTTACTATAATTACTCATTTTTACTTATTTTTGGGTTTAAGATTTATTTATTCAAAATTTTCTACTTTATTATCTTTCTAGTTACTTAATTATTTTATTATGATTATTAATTTAAGAAAATTACTTAATTATACTTAAGTGATGATGTGGCAATATATGGAAATACTACGTGTCACCCTTATGAATTTTTCATATTTTCTATTGTTTTCCTATATTTTACGGTATAAGTATATATAAATACTTATTATTATATTTTATTAAATTTTCAAATTTACTTATTTATTATAATTCTCCTAATTTGCGATACTCTTATATATATATTTAATAACTTACTTTATTTATTAAATTAATATTATAGTATATTATATAACTATTTTAATATCTCATATTTCTACGTATACGATATTATTCATATATGTATATTTATACGTATACTATACTTATGTATTAAATTATCTTAGTCTTAATTATACATTATGTACAAGTATGATATACATGTATTTATACTTTATATATATGTACATATATGATTGTATTATATATATAATACACTTAATAATACAATACATACATATCACGTCCAACCCTTATATACACATACACACATACACATACACACACACATACATACATATATATATAGAAAATTTTATAAAATGAAAATACTAAGTATAAATATACATATATATATCTATTGTACGCATATACATATATATTATTATTTATACATACATACGTACATATATATATATATACCATGTCCACGCCTACCTACATATATATATAAAGAAAATGCAAAATATATACATATATACGGAAATACATAATAAATGTATATATATTTCATATACTAAAATAAATACTATGTACATACACATATATATCCATTTATACATACATATTATAATCAAGAAAATACTATATACATACACACACACACATATATTTACATGTACATACATACACATAAGAAAATACATAGTATATATATATATATATATTTTATACACATACACGTACATACTATATACCATATATAATATACATATATATTTACGCATACATACATGTAATAAATAAATAAAATACTAAATATAATGTATATGTTATAGAGTATTTATAAATATACAAAAATAAATAATAACCTACCTTAATTCTTTAATAACTTAATGGATTTAACTCTCCTCAATTTCTTCTTCTTCTTTTTCTCCTTCTTTTTCTTCTTAGGTATTTGCTTTGCTTTTTTTTTTTTTCCTTTTCTCTTTTGATTTTTGTGTGTATGCTTTGTTTATTTTTCTCTTTTTGGTTTCTAAACTTTCAGAATTTTCAGATGTGATTAGGTTGAGTAGGAGAAAACAAGGGAAAAAAAAAAGACCAAAGGCAATTTATAAAAACAAATAACTAAACCTATGCATTAATTAAGATAAGACATAACAGTCATTACTTTTGGTTTTCTTTTCTTAAGAACACAAGACTTGGAGAATGAAAAAGAGAATTGAGAAAAACGTGGGATGTTGGATTCTACATAGAAGCAAAGGAAAAAAAAAAAATAGGAAGAAGAAAAAGAAAGAAAGAGGGAAGGAAGAGAAAAATAAAAATATTAAAATTTTTCAAGCATAAAAACCGTAAAATTAATATTTATAAATTAATTTTGAAATTTTATGAAAATTTATTAATTTAATTGGTACCCATTACGTTTATATTTTTTACAAGTTATTTCAATGTTTTCATAAGGATTTATACATAATTACACAATTTAACTAATAATTACAATTAACTACAATTTTATTACTATTAAGAAATATTTATTCATTTTATAAATTTAAAATTATGGTTTTAGAGTTTTAGTTGAGTTCGAATTCAATTTCAAGTATTTACATGTACATCAAATTTAAGGTATTTATACGCGATTTAAGTTTCAAACAAAATTTTAGGATTTTTATCCTTTGCATTATGTCCAAATTTAAAATTTTAATTATTTTTAAATTTATTTACTCCATTGAGTTAGGGTAATTACCTATAATATTTAAATAAATTCGTTATTTAAAACGCTAAATTTACAAGGTTTACACTTTCTCCTTATAAAACTAATGTTCTCGCTAGTCTTCTTGCACAAGCTCAAAACAACGCTAGATAAGGAAGACTCCAGGGGTGCTTCTCATATTATGTTGCTTTACCCTATATAGTACTTAGCTCCCTCTCTTTCAATTAGTGAACTACTCTAATACTACTTATAATGATAAAAACATCTCAAACTGAGATTTATTTACTTTAGCATGTGACATTCATGGTCCTCTTTTTAATAGTACCTACTTCCCAAGAGGTCATCCATTTTGGGAGTGTTTCTCCTTGAGGATGCTTAACCTTATAATTTTGATGAGACTAATGTCCTCATTGGTTGTGTTACACAAGTCTAAAACTATACTAAGTAAGGAGAACTTTGACTTTAAAAGTGTTCCCTTATAACTTTAAGAGGTGCCTTACATAGTATTCGTAATGCCGCATAACGATAGAATCATAACAATTTCGCCGTATAAATTAATTTAAGATAAAAGCTAACCATACAACTTCTATCTTAAACCTAATTTATACAAGACGTCTGTCACGCCTCGAAGCAGCAGAGTCGTAATAGCCCCGCCGTGTAAACCATCATAAGATAGAAGTTGGCCTTACAACCGCTATCTTAAACTTGATCTACACAAGGCATCTATGACTAACCCGCTTTGAAGTAAACAGTTTGGAATTTAAATAAATCATTTACCTAAGAAAGTGAGGAAATATATATATATACACTATAATTCAATTATTGAAATTAAAGTTTATAATAATTCTCCGTAACATATTTCCTAGTCATACATTATTCAAAAATGAAAAGTAATAAAATATGTGTTGATTCTTCAATGTTTTTCCTCACTCCTCAAGATTCAGCAATTGTTAGCTTCAGAGTAGTTGTTGTCGATTCTTAGCCAATACCTGCACAATGTCTATAGGGATATGAGCAACCACAACTCAGTAAGTTAGGATGGGGGACTTAAAATTATATCATAAACACAACAAAGTTTTTAATCAACTTATTAGGTATAATGCATGTGCAAGCACATGCCATTGCACGACATTGTCCGGCCAATCATTAGATTAGAGAAATTGCGCCCGCTCTAATCTGGGTTGAAGAGTTGCCATTAATGTAACAGCTCACGACCAAACCCAGGCTTATGTAATGGAGACCTCGCTCCTCCCGCGACTACCTTCGAACCACTGATTTCACCCTCACCGCGACCTCCTCTCCTGTAACTTAGTTTGGTTAAGGATGAAGAAGGGACCAATTGTAATCCTGCGCTATTTCTTTCGAAAGGGTCGGTATTTGGCCAGAGAGTCCTAAGTTCCCTTAACGGGTTGCCATGCATGTTCGATTATGATTACTGGTCGTATATTTGATTAAGTCCAGTTTAGGGTAATTAATCATTTCATACATTTCATACAAATCATACAATACATGCTTGAGCAACAAACAAAATCATAGCATCACCCATAATCAAGTACATGCACATATCCAACTATCTAACAAGCATAACCAAGCATAATCTCAAGTCTCCCAAAATACAACATTATATTAATCCCAACTTACCTTGACTCCTCGCTCACTCACTCGAGGTCTGATTTGCTCAGGCCATCGCCAATCATCTTTATAACACAAACGTGGTTTCAGTTTTCATATAATGATTATAGGTTCATTTTCTCTTATAACGCTTATTGTTATGTTTTATTTAGGGTTTAATATACCTAATTATTTAGGTCTTAAGTCTTTTACAATTATTCTAGGTTTAAGGTTAGGTTCGGGTTCAGTTTCCGCATCAAATTTTTTTTAAATTAGGTTCTAGTTCGATTTCTAAGTCCTAAATATGCTTGAATCATAATGTGAAATTAATCACATTAAACTCGAGTATTCAAATATCCTATTGAGTCTGAATTTAGTATTCTAAGCTATTCGGTATACGCTAGTCCTAATTAGGGTATCAGATTTATCCTCGATGTGAGAAATCTTACTTTTTTATATAATTACCTAAAATTCAATCTTAATTCAGATTTAGTATTATTCTGATTTTTATTCTAATATTATTTAAATAACCCTAATTTTTTAGATTTATTAATTTTCAATTCCACATATTACTAATTTCATACAATAATTACCTAATTTCCCAAATTAACTATACTTAATACTCCAAAGGCTATAATTAGGGTTCTACATCAGAGATTAACATCCCTAAACATCTAATTACTAACTAAATCAGTAATTAGTATCTTAATCACCTAATTAACCCAAAATTACCTAATTTATGCCTCATTTTAAGGCCTAAAAGTTATCTAAAATTTTAGAAAATTAATTTTTGAAAACGGGCTTCATAGTACTATTCTATATCATCTGAGTGGTCTACATAAAAATTTTGGGTTCAAAACTACACTCCTAAGGTAATTTATTTCTAAACCGAAACATGCTCTATTTTGCACAATTTCTCAAGGACCCTATATCACGAGACATATTTTTATCAAAATAATATTTTTCCTAAAAACTACATACAAAAATATTCCAGAATAACAAAATTTATAATTTTCTAACAATATTTATTTTTTTTACAAAATTACACAAAATCGGGCTGGAAATCGAACTCACTAATTTGGGTGGCCATGGGTGTGTCAGCCCACCTGGGCGTTTCCACCACTGTGTGGTGATGGTGGCCATCCACTTCCAGCTGCCCATCGGATCTGGGTTCTCCTTTGTGGTCCTAACTGCACAGTTTTCCTTTTCTTTTTTTTTTCTTCGGTTTTTCTCTTAATTTTCGACTCTCCCTAATTTTCTCTGATTTTTAACTGCACAGTTTTCCTTTTCTTGCTATTTATAGAGCTTTAATGTAATTATTGTGCATTAAATTGGACAAGACAATTACCTTATCCCTTAATTTTTGGCTTTTGTGTTGTCTTAATTTGATTGCCCGATTTTTTTCTTATTTTTCCCAGCTGCCACGACCTATATCTGGATCATTCCTTATTTTTCCTGATTTTTCTTTATTTTTACTTAATTAATTATGAATTTTCTTTAATTATTTAGTATGATTTTAGCACATTACGCGTATTTTAAGTAATTACATGTATTTCTACATACATGTAAATTCATATATAGTATAAATAAATATTCCTAAATATTATTTAGGTTATTTTATAATTTTTAGTATACATAAAATATATCTCTAGCGATTCATTAAGTACCAAAATGCATTTTACATATTTTCGATAAATAACGAGTTATATACTTGAAATTTGAAGATTTTGTATTCTTCTATTTTATTACTTATTTTCTTAAATTCAAACTTACGGGATCAGTTTACTAATATTTCTAGTTTTACTTTATAATTTAGGCTCGATCGGGTCTTTCAACCAATCGAAACCTCGGATTGCTAATTTTGGGGCTTACAACGTCTACGACTAATCTACTTTGAAGTAAATAGTTCATATATTAAATAAATTATTTACCTAAGAAAGTATGAAAAAATATATATGTACACTAGGATTTAAATATTACAAATAATGTTTGCAACATTGCATCTTAATAAATTTCCTAAGTAATACATTATTCAAAAATGGAAAATTCTAAAATAAGAGTTAAGATCTTAAAAATATATCTACTCTTTAGATGTATTTCCTCACTTCTCAAGATCTAATAGTTGTTATCTTTAAGGTAAATATAGGTTACTTCCCAGTTAACACTTGCAACAATGTTTACAGGTATGTGAGCAATCAACTACTTAATAAGTTGGGATGGAAACCTAAAACTATATCTCAAGCACAACAAAGGTTTTCGACTAAATTAGTTAGAGATGCAATGTATGCATAAACAAATGTCATCACAAGACGTTGTTTGGTCCGTTGTAAGTAAAGAAATTACATCTGATCAAATCTAGATTGAGGAGTTTTCATTTAATGCAATAGTTCACGACCAAACTGAAGCATATGTAATGAAGATATTGTTTCTCCCCGTAACTACCTTCGAACTATTAACTTCTCCCTTACTACGACTTCTTTACTTGTCACTTAGTTCAACTAAGAATAAAAAATGGACTAATTTTGCTATTCAGTACTATCCTTTTTTAAGGGATCGGTATTTGGCTAAAGAACCCTAAGTTTTCCTTATTGGGTTGATCTGATTTACAATTATAAGTCATATATTTAGTTAAATCTGGTTTAAAGTGTTCAATCACTTTAACAAATCACACAAATACAAGCCAGAGCAATAAACCAGAATCACATCATCAACTCAGGAATAAGTACATACGCACAATCAATTATCTAACAAACGCAATCAAGTAAAATTTCAAACCTTTGAGCACTACAAATTAATACTTTTAAATACTGTAATGTATTAATCCCAATTTATTTGAATTCCTCACTTGCTCACTTAAGGTATGACTTGTAAAGGCCATTACCAAACATTCCTATAATATAAATGTTATTTTAGTTTTTATATAACTGCCATAGATTGATTTTATCCTATAACGCTTATTGTTATCTTTGATTTAAGGTTTAGTATACTTAATTATTTAGGTTTTTAAGTCTCTTAAAATTATTCCTAAATTAGGCTGAGTTCTGATTCGGTTTTGAAGTTGATTTTTAAATTAAGTTTTTAACTCAATTTTTAATTAGGGATTTTATACATAAACGCTACGAAATCACTCTAACCCATAATATAAAATTAATCACATTATTTTTGGATATCCTAAATATCATTTTTGGTCCTTAACCAATATTTTAGTTCATACGATACATCATAATCTTAATTTAACTACTGAATTTATTCTCGATGTAAGAAAATTTTACATTTTTCATATAAATTACCTTAATTTAAAATTCTTATCAAATTTATTACATATTTATATTATTATTATAATATCAATTTTAACCTAATATTTTTCTACTTATCCAATTCTTATACATACATATTATACATTATTACTTAATGTGTACATAATATACACATCTAATATTCCCATCACTTCAAATGTCATTTCTTAACATCAATTAATATCTTAAAATACCTAAATTCATCCCATATCAGAATTGATACCTAATTACCATAAATTAAAAAATTAGCTTAAAATATACAAATTTTACTTATTACATATATACTACATAATTCCCTAATAATTATATCTAGCACCCTAAATGCTACAAATATTATACTTCATTAGATTTTAACATCCTAAAATATATAATTATGTACTAAATTAGTAATTATTCTTTTAATTACCTAATTATCCCAAAATTACCCATTTTATGTATCATTTTAAGGTCTAAAAGTCATCTAAAAATTTTGAACATTCGTTTAGAAAAAAAGGTTTCATAGCACTATTTTACATCATCTAAATAGACTACACAAAATTTTTTAGCTTAAAACTATACTTTTAAGATTATTTATTTCTAAATCGAAATATGTTTTATTTTACACGATTTCTTAAAGATAGCATATTTCCAAGCATAAATTTATTAAAGTAAAATTTTTTCTTAAATTAAAATACTCAAAAACCTTAGAATACTAAATTTCATAATTTTCTAAGCATATTTAATATTTTTAATAAAATAAGTGAAATAAAAAAAAGATCGAACTTACCGGAATTGATAGCTCCGACCACCGTTGGCCACCATAGCCTTGTTGGCCGGTCTGGGAGTTGCCACCACTATATAGTAGTGATACCTATTTACTCCTTGGTGATCATCAAGTGTAAGTTCACCTTATAGCCCTATTTTACATAGATTTTTTGAAATTTTTTAGAAAAAAACTTGATAGGAATCAACCTCGTAAAACAATCACATGTCACCAAGCTAGAGGACTTACTTAAAGGATATTAGCTCTAAGCCATAGCCAAGATGGGGATTCCTATCCCGAGCTAGTCCCTATCGATCTGACTATCAGATCCTTACTTGTATCAAATCCATCCCTATTCAACAACGATGTTTTATCCCAAAAGACAGCTTAAGAATAGCCGAGTGAGCTCTCAATTTGATCATAGGCATCTGACCTCGAATCAAGCTGACTTCTCTTTAGAAGAACTAATTGATCCCTAGCCTAATCCAAACCACATTGGCCCCTAACTGCCAATACTTTCTATTGTGCCTACGTATATCATAGTCCTAACTCCCATCCACCACATGATACATGTCTTTTGGTACGATCTTTCCAAAAGGATTCTTCACTTTTTCTCACCGAATATTTTTTATCTCCTTTATCTTTTTTAGTATATCTTATATGACCTGGTTCTAGAATATCCTTTTATCTTTTCATACACGTAAAGTAATTATAGTAGATGGGTATATAAACCTCTACTTTCTTGTATGTAGTTAATCAACTAATGAATATACAATTATTTACATTGAGCAATCTTATTGTTCTCATTATCTCTTAACTTTTATCTATTTTCTCTCGTAAGGAGTAGTGGTGAGTGACCCTTCAGTTTTGACCGGTATATCATATTCGACGGATTGTAGGTTAAGTAAGATCGAGTAATACGTCATATTTATTCAGTAGCTACTTGAACTTCACTAGCTTTTTCCCTATTGTTTTTTGTTCACTTTGTTGTGGTGTTTCTCTGTATGTTCGACCTTGAAGGCACATCAAAACCTTAATATTCTTTTTTTCAATTCTCTCAATTTTTTTCACACTCCAACTGACCAATTGAGCTTCTGATTTAGTTTGAGTATTTATAGAGTTGCATAGATATTTTTTTAATTAATTTGAGTTAATATTTGCCTTATCTCTTTTCTGTTTTTTTTTTTTACTTTCTATTTGACTAAATTTAATTAGTTAATTTTTCTTCCTCAATTCCAGCTTGCCATAACCTATTTCTAGACATTTCCTTATTTTTTATTTTTCTTTAATTATTTATGAATTTTCTTTAATTATTTAGTATTAATTTATTATATTTCAAGCATTTTATGTAATTTCACCTATTTTTAGCTACAAGTAAATATATATATGATATAATTAAATACTCTTAAGTATTATTTATATTATTTTATGATTTTTAGTACCCATATAATTTACCTCTATCAATTCGTTAATTATTGGAACTCATTTTATACGTTTTCGATAAATAACAAGTAACATATATATAATTCAATATTATATTAATTAATTATTTTATTATTTATTTTTCTAAATCCAAATTTATGGGATTAGTGTTACTAATATTCCTAACTTTATCGTAAAATTTAGGCATAATCAAACAATTTACTCGATCGTCTTAAATTCTACAAATTGAACCCTGAGTAGTTGATTGCGAGGCTTATAGTATTACACCTCTCACCCCCTTTTCTCGAGATTTTAACGTATTATGATACAACTTGTAACAACAAATTGTCCTCAAACCTAAGTACTGCTCTCTTTAGTGTAATATGCCTCAAGGTTTTGCTTATACAATCTACTATTTTCTAAGTGGTCGCCCATCTTATACTCTCCACTAAATGTTCTTATCCTTATAATTTTGATGAACTCTAGATTGTTACATTAAAAGGTACATCAATATTGCCACTTTAATGCTGTAGTGATGATAGTAGTGATGAGGTAGAGGTTGCAATAAAGGTAGCGATGGTATTATGGTAATGGTGTTAGTGGCAACTAGAAATGGTAGCATTAACATGAAGGCACTTACTGCATAAGCTTGTTCAAAAGGCATATGTAGTGCTATTTTCCTTATATTATACACCTTATTCAAAAACATGCTTAACCTTATAGTTCTAATGAAGTCTAAGTCTAAATCATCACCTAAAAGGTAGTTCAATTAGAGTTTCGTCACACTTTATTAGAGTGTTAGCATAATATTGTTGCTTTATTGTTGTGGTAATGATTATAATGAGGAAGTGGAAATTGTAGTAATGAGGTAGAGATCACAATAGAGGTAGCAATTGCATTAAAATCTCGGTGTTGGTGGCAACGTTGGCAACAACATGAAGGCACTCATCACACCAAGCATGTTATAAATGCATGAGCGATGCTATTTTCCTTATATTACACACCAAGTAACATACTATATTATGAATTAATGCTTCATAAGTCTAATGGCAATATGTTACTAGATTTACACATACATGACTTATCTTAGAGTAGGAAATGTTAAGGGCGAACAACATACCACTCATTTTATTTTAAGGTTCAATGGATACCCTATTGTGTTTTATGGTTTAGTTAGCAACCCCTTTCTGAATTAAGTTCCATTAAAATGGATTAGTTTGATTCAATTTTGGCTCAAACTACATTTACTTTCTTTTAATTTTGTTTTCACTTTACCATCTCATTTTTGTGGTTTACTTTAAATATCTTATTTTTATTTACATTTAGATTGATTCTTTTCCTTCATAGATAAAAGTTTGATAAAGTATAATATTTAGCACTCTCAAGTTTCAAGCGTGAAGTTACATAAATAAAAATTCAATTGGATAAGACATTTGGTAAATTCAAGCTTCGGGTCTCAGAAAGAAACTAAAATCTCTAATGTTTTTAAGATCATTCAAAGTAAAATAAAAGTATGATTACAACATCCTTAGAAAAGGAAAGTTACTCTACCTCTTAAACATCATCAAAATAGTAAAATTTTGATTGGTATAATTCTTATGGTAGGTTTAGTTGATAGATTGTAATCAGATTAGAGTAAAATAGCATAAGCAGTAGATTAGCAATATATCATGATGATACCTAATGATAGTGTATATCATGGGGTGGTTCTTGTGAGCACTCTTGGTGGTTTGGCAACCGTATGCAGTGAAAGGCCTAGAAAGAAGCTACTAATGGCTTACCAGTTAAGGCCCTCCAATGCTCAAATTATTAAGGAGAGTATTTGGGAATGAGATAAAGGAAATTATAGTATGGAGTGCTCCGAGAGAGATTCTAAGAGAGAGATAAAAAGGATCTCTTCACCTAAGGCTCTACATCCCATTTGTATGGTATGAGGTTGACTTGTATGCTCCACATGTGTTAGATACCTCTTACATATTTTGATAATAACAAAAAAAAAAAAATGAATACTAATAAGTCATCAAGAATGCAGGTATTCAGAAGGGTTCTCAAAAAGTTTTAAATTACAAAATTAAGTCATTTTTAGAAACTTATTCAAAAGATTTGAATCGATTGAAAAAGAGAATAGTTCGAAAATTTTCAGAAAATATTTCAGAAGTTTTATAAGAAGAATTGATATAACACTTCAAAAACTTATTCAAAGACTTTAAAGAAAAGAAAACTGATACTCTTCAAAAGGTTATTTAGATAGTTAGTCTGGAAAAGTATAACGTTGAAATTTAACTTATATCAGATTTGAATTAAATAAATCCTAACTCCACTAAATTGGGTGTATTAGTAAAATACACTTAATTCCGTTTTACTTAAAATAAAATCATAATCAATTGGGATTATTTTTAATTGAAGGTATCTTGGGAAAAGTCATAAGGAAATATCTAGTATCGAATAAAGATAAAGTAGATTTTCAATTTTGTAGGATTTTATTTTCCAAGATTGAAGCTTATTTAAAAACTATGGATAAGTGTATATTGTTGTAAATTTTCAAATCCAAAATCTATCTAGAAGTTGCTAATCAAACATAGAAAATCAGATTCAAAAATTCAAATTACCGAGATCTTTTCCAAGATATATATCCTCAAATAATCTAGTCATTGAAAAAGGATAAACTTAAATTGAAGATAATTCTCCTCATCTTTTAGCCATTAGAAGACTCAAGTATAAAAAAAAATGTTTTTGATTCAAAAGAACATATATAAATTTGAAAGCAAAGAGATTACATATACTTTTTATCAAGATCTAAATTTAGTGTTTAAAAAAGTACATAACGTAATTTAGATACTTCTCCAGAAAGTTAAACTAAAGCAAATTTTTCATTATTGTTACTTTTGTTTTTATCCAAAATTCCTTAAGATTCATATTGTTATTCTCACTTGTTTTTCCCTATAACAATTTATTTATTATTCGAAGAAGAGCAATCGTATTCTATAGATCTGTATTAGCCTAGATTATGGATATGTTAGATAGGTAAAGTAAAGTATTGTGTAAGCCTATGTATGACAATTACTTGTAATCTTTTTATGATTTTGATTTAATGGATCAAGTGGAATAACATTGGTGAAGTAGACTGAGTCCTCAGTAATGGAGCTGGAAGAGAGCCGTAGGCAAAAAGCAAAACATCGAAGCTCTATAAATCTTCAACTTGATATTATCTTTCCTTATTCTTTTAATTTGCATTATTTATTTGTGTTGATTATTTATGTGCTGAATTATTAAAATATCAATGTTCACCAAATTAAGTTATTAAGAGGGGTAATTATTATTTACAATAAAAAAATTTCAAAAATTTAAAGATATCAATTCAACTCCCTTCTTGATATCTTATATGGAACCAATCCTCCTCTTAATATCTTATATGGAATCAACAACATGTCAACTAGAGATTGATTCTTACACCATTTGGGATGGGGGACTATTTAGTATAAGAAAGGACAACTCCTTTCTATTGGTTGATGGACCTTGGTAGAGGAACTTATCACATTAGTATAGGTAGCCGTCATTACCTCAGGGGCTATGCTCTTAAGTGGTACAATAGATTGTCATATAGCATTTAATGGAAAGAGGAGTAGAGAGCTAAGCCTCTTTTAGTAGTATGTTACTTTAATCCAAACACTAGGTAGCAGGTATGACCAAGTTCCATGGTCAAAAGAAGCTCACTAGGGCATGGGCCTTACCGTTGGGACTCTTCGAGTGTTTGAAGCTCGAAATCAAGGAGTTTAGCATCCAAGGGAAGACTTAACTTATCTAAGTTTGCGTTTGAGTAGTTGACACATTGAGGGCTTACCTATATCCGGGCCTAGGCTAGTTTGTCCACTTGGTAGAAAGTTGAGTCTTTAAAATGAGAGGTACATGGGAGTATGGGTTGGTCCAATAACTTAGGCATGGGCCTTTAGAGTACTAGGCTAAAAAAGGCTTATCAACAATACCAATATGTCCTCATCCTTTTAAACCCTAACCTCTAATCCCACAAAACCTAGCACCAACCATGACTTCACAAAGACTATACTCTTCACATTATACAATCAAACCCATAGAGGCCCATTCAGCCTAGCAAAGGTTTATTAAGGTGGGTTGAGGGGAGGTTTAACATGGTTAGGTGGTTCAAGTAGTTTTGGTCCAATGGTCTTGATCAAATGGGCAACAAGGATGAGTTGTGTTTATGTATTGTAATTTACATAGATCTTAGGTCATGATCAAGTAATTCATTGTGGTTGGACAGTCACTATCTTGTATTGCATAGATCCAATGTTCATGGGAAGGTAGTTCAATTGGATCTTATGGTTACAACATAGAAATATCCATGATAAAACCAAAGAATAGGTTTTTCTTTTTCTTCTTCAATGACAAAATTACAGTCCCTTATGTAACAACAATCAGAATTTCGTATAGTAGTTTTTGCTTAAACGAATTTCTATGTGGGGGAATGTTTGTTTCATTACATCCTATAATATTAACCAAATTTATTGTTAGGTGAAAACATATTTTAGAGTTATCCCTCTTTTAACCCATCAGCGGATTGAAGAATTAAATCCATCTATTTTCTTTTTAATTAGAAGAATAAGGACATATTTTTGAGATTTGAGGGAGCTTACAAATACTTTTGGCAAAGGGAAAAAAAAAAGAATTAAAAAAGGAGATCCCATACTAATTTCTCTAATTTCTTCTCGATTTCATTGTTAAACTCTAATTTAAATAGTTAATTTCTTTCCTTTTAAAAGTCACTTAGGTAAGATCCGTGAAATGCAAGTTTCATTCTTGCGTTTCATTTCAAATTGGCAGCATGTTCGGTAAAAAATCTTTTCCAAATCTTTTTGAAGATTTATTACCAGCAAAGCTATATTGTTGCTATTGACCATTAGCTTAGAAATTACAAAGGGATAATGAAAAAGATAAGTTTTTGGGGAGAGGAAAGATAATTGCTTAAGGCGAGTCAAAAGCAAAAGGCAAAAGGGTCCATATATGCTTCGCAAGTGGAGTAATTAACCTTCTTGTGTCCTTTCTCATCCGGTTTGAATCTGAAGGTTAAAACCTTATCTATTAAGCTTCATTTTAATAATTTACTCATTTTTAAAGAAATTACGTTCTAAGTTTTTTAAGAAATATATCTGGGAAGGTTGACCAATTTTACTCATTATTGAGTGTCATCTTTATCGCCCACCATTATTTTTCTCTAATGCGAGCAATACTAATCTGATTATTCTAAACCTTTCAATGTAAGATTATGTACAACGTTAAAAAACTCGTTTAGTGTTTTCAGATATTACATCAACATATTAAGAAATTTTCTTTTTAATAGATCCACTACTTTATCAATTGCTTATTTTTTTAAATATTTTTATGGTCTCCAATAACAATTTTCAACTAATCAAAATTTTAAAAAAATTTAATAAAAAGAAAGAAAAATTTGCTTGAAAAATTCTCTTGTAAAAAAAATGTAATGGTTCAAAAAGAATCAAAGGCCTAATATACTATGATCTAAAAATGAAATTGATTAGATAAAAAAAATTGCATTCTCAAAAATACTTTTTCATATTATTATATTGAATTAATTAATATTATTTTTATTAAATATTATAAAATTATTTATTTTATAATATAAATAATTAATATTTTAATATAAATTTTATGTTTAATACTATATAAATTAAATATTATATAATAAACTTGAACTATTAAGTTTTTCTTATACTTATCCTATTAAGCTATTTTATTCAGTTCAATCTTTATAATCAAATGTTATTTTAAAGTAGTTGAATATTATAGACAAAATATTTTCTTGAAAACTATTCTTTGTTGTTTTCAATTTTTTTTTTTTTCAAAGGATTCTCGATGGAATACAATACATTACCTTTTTTTTTTTTTTTTGGCCATAATACTGAAAACGATAATTGAGACCACGAGTCTAAAGCGGGGTAAAGGAAAATTACAGCGCAGGAAAATACTCTTTTCTTACGCTAAATCTAACTAAGCTCACCGTAATATATAGCGACGGTCCACATTAGTTGTCGTTTTCAATCGGTATCACCGATGCAAAATTACAAAAGATCGTGAACAAGTGGATCATCAAAATAATTGCCAAGATTATTGTGTGTCAAGCATAGCATATTTTTGGTATATTGTTTCTCCTTCATCTTTTGTCTCTTTCCGGAGTTCCATACATAGCGACTCCGAGCAACGTCTTATCAGCACGTTTGTTTTGCAAAATAGAATAACATCAAAATACAATTATAATTACGTTTGTTTTGCAGGATAGAATAACATAAAAATACAATTATAATTCTCGAGAAATGAAAGTAGAAAATAATAGGTATTACTGTTTTTGGTTGCTAGGGTCTTATAATATACAAATATGTTGGAGAATATCGAGAATTATAATTTCTCATTTTATACCAATAAAAATTCCATAAAAATAGTTATTTGGCCAAATATATCCTACTCTTATGAAGATAACTAAACATTATCTAAAAGGATTAAGAGTATATATTGATTAAAGTTATAAGGACCTATTTGAATATTTATCCGAACTCCAAAGTTAGACACTAATTTGCCACCAATTAAATGAAGCAAACAATTGTAAACGATACTATACGTAAGTGATAACAAAAGTAACCTATTCTATACATCAACACTATATATTTGTCTACAAATATTAGTAATCAAACTATTTTAGCTACTCATAAATGGTCAATTTTGGAAATAAAGATAAATATAAAAATTTTGATGATGCCAAACAAGTAAAAACCTTCTAGCCCAAGCTTTGATCTATTGAAATACTTTCTTTTAGTCACTTCCAAAATTGTGTTGCCAACAGAAAGAGAAAAAATTTCCTAGGAGCTATGATGGGATAAGTAATGTCAACATAAAAATTGATACTTAACTCACCATCATAAGAATAGCTATTATGAGTAGCTATAAATAGCTTTCTTTTCCTTTTTTTTTTTTTTAATTGTAATTGGAAAGAGGGTTTGAATCTAATGCATCCCAGAAAAACTAGTATCTATGTTATTAGGCAATAAGGTTACTGGCGGCTATAACTAATTTGAAGTGATTTTTATTTATTTGTTCTTGCTCTATACATATTGAAATCCACCTAATATATTGTTTCCATTAAACCCTTTCTCACCCGAAAAAGAAGAAGAAAATGAGAGAAAGTAGGTTTAGGATCTATTTGTGTGATTAATTTCATGTAGTAAAAGAACTTGTAGAATATTTTATTTTTCTTTCTTTTTTTTTTTTGGTTTGTTTCTATAATATGAGATTAATGATTATGTAAGCACGATGACATGAAAAAGTGGTAGTATGGTTTTCATTTTCCTAGAAATGGATTTTTCACTTCCACGTGTTTACTTAGGTTGTAAATATATATTTTTTTTTCAATTATCTTATTACTACTTGAGGAAGAGTAGAACTGAATACGGTCCACTCTATTTAAAGAACATATTCATACTATTAGAGTGTAATAACTTTAACAGTTCTAATTAATTGAAAAATATAAAAATCGTATTCTTTTCATTATCATCCTCACATTCTCATTAATTAATTTCGATAGAGCCATATTTCATAAAAAAAAAACCAAATGATCAATATATTGATCATATTATAAGGTTGTCATGATTAATAACAAAATTGTCTGGGACCGTTTTATAATAATGAGATGGGACTATGGGAGTAGACTGTTGTCACTCAAATAAATGGAAGGATCTATATTGCTTTCAAACAACCAAACTTGTTTATTTTTTTCATTGAAGTTATCTCATTTATCATCATAATGTTATCCAACAACTTTACAATCATATGATATAATAATTGAACATAAGCACCCGAGCCCCATTATTTATAAATTATCAATAAACCCCAGAAATAAACAAAAGAGCTCATCATGGGCATTGGGTCACATTTAGCTTCAGTTTCACTATTCTTCATTAGTACTTTGTAATCCCAAAAGATTACACTGCTTTTTTCGGGCCAATAAAAGATCGCGTTACTTGAAATCAAATCTTATCAAACTGAAAGGTGAAAACAAAAAGAATTGTTATATATATATATAATATAATATATATATATTTTTTATTTTGGGCGTGGGTTTTTTTTTTTTCTGTTGATGATTAATAAAGATTAAGATCTAACCAAAAAATCAATACTTTATCAATTATATTAAGATAATTAAAAAAGTTACTTATAAATATGGCCGTATATCAAATTTTTGTTTATATAGTGTAATTCACGTGCTACATCACTCGGTATAAAGCGTTTCTCGACTAAAAATAGCTCGTATTGTTTTACACGCATCATGCCAATTCATGTTTGTTGTTTTCCCCGTGAAGTGCATCTGCCATGATGTCCACCTTCAATGGATTTATTAAAACGAAATCACAATTGAAATTTTTGGATCTACACGAAATCTCCGCAAAAGAAGGCTGTATATGTCATAGAAAACCTAGCGGTATGGTCTACATATAGAACATATTCCTAAAATAAACTAATAACGATAGAGTATGTAAATAAATTGATTTTGTTAGACTTGAGCATGATATCTTATTTAGCCTAAATAAATATTCAATGAAGACTTCGGGCATGACAACAATTGTATCGCAAGTGGGGGTAAAAATCTTTCTAGGTGCAAAGATGTATACACAGTTATATGGCTAGTACTATGAAACATATACAACCATTCCACATCCTATTAAACCCTTTCCACCATTAAGTCAATTAAATAATTATTTATAATATTAGAGGGGTAAGAAATATCTTTAGTGTCTTTATTGTTACTAACAGTCATACAGCCATACTATGTATGCAAAAATTAACATATACATTATATGGATGCATATACTCGGTGTATAGATTAATACTTGCATTCAGAATGAAAAAGTAATAGTGATTGATTGAAAGCAAATTGAGTTGAGTGAAAACATGTATAATTGATGCTATTTTGGAATGATCTCACCCAATTTCAGGACAAGTTTAATGACCTAAACGTTTGCTTGTAGAATTAGGCTGTAATGATCAAGATACATGCTAATAAGACACAAATAATTGATTAAATTTTTCCTATTAAGCTAAAGGGAGTACTAGGCTAGGAAAAAATGGGGGCAATTAAAGATGGGCGTTCACGAGAGAATGATAGGTTGCTTTTTCGTTTCCATCATCTGTTGTGCTCTGATCTGGCAAAAATTGTCCACGCTCTTTCTTCTGAAGACAGCCAAAAGTCACATAATGTGGCCGGGCATACAGTAGCCAGAAACAAGGCAAGACAGCAGGCCAGGTTTTTGAGGGGTTTCTGATCATATGCGTGGAAAAAGGGTTTCCCGGAAAAATACTCGATTTTATTTAATTTAATTTCAAGAAAAAAAAAATAGAGAATTTTCGGAAAATGTATAACTCTTTAATACTTGGATGAAATTATTTTATTATTATTTATTTATGGCTAGTGTATCAAATCACACTCAACAAGAAATTGGGGGAAAAATTACAGTTAAATGCATTGCTTCTTCTTGTAAAATGGGTTAGCGATTGTACTTTTGATTTCTCATTTAGTAAACATAACAAATACTTCGAGAGGAAAACTTTCCTTATCTTGTATAGCGGATAATTTTTCTATTCATGTCTAATAGTTACAGTGGTAAAGATACAAGTAGGAATTCAAGTTGTGACAGAAAAAACGATGGAATTGCAAATACACCTTTAAAATATTAATTAGATGCCAATAGATCCCCAAATTTTTAAAGCTTGCCTTCACTATCCAAACAGCTTTTGTTAATACGCCTACATCCTTAATACAATCACTCAAGCCCTAAGCTATTGTTATTTACTTTCCTTGTTGTAACACGCACAACAAAGATTCTACTTTGTTATGGATGTTATCGAATTTATCGTTGTCTATCACATAACACAAAGATGAGAGATAAGCAAGTAAAATGAGAGAAAGTGACGCAAAAATTTAGGGCGTAAACCTCAAATGAACAGGGTGAAAAACCAAAGGTAAGGCTCAAAACGGCTCACTAGCATAGTAGCATAATATAATATTCCTACGTCCCTAAAGTAGCATGATTGAGTTCCTTAAGTCTTAACTCTATCTAATACATATAAAGACGTATGTAGGAAGTTATTAGACATCTCAGAGATCTAACAGAATAAAAGAAAATGATTTAGGTGGTAATAAGAATACATATATTAGAAAACTGCCACTCACCAAAATAACATCTAATGGTCGACTTTTTGCTCATTTCATTGCTTATTGATACTTCTAA
The DNA here is from genome assembly GCA_024138005.1 of Lumnitzera racemosa. Taxonomy (NCBI): domain Eukaryota; kingdom Viridiplantae; phylum Streptophyta; class Magnoliopsida; order Myrtales; family Combretaceae; genus Lumnitzera; species Lumnitzera racemosa. The sequence goes on along the minus strand of JAMXBC010000008.1, from coordinate 13,121,398 downwards.
TACCTAAAATCTCGTGTAAATTTAATACAGAAATACAAAAGTCCCCTCTCCAGGTTGGATTTGCTCAACTCTGTACTTATACATGCATTTAAGCTTCTCTTATAATTAGCTCCATCATTTTAGTCTACCAACGTACTCGCCTTTGGACTATCATGTGGCTGCACTCACTTACCGGCTTCACATCACTAATGTACATATGAGATCATCCAATTACTCCTAAAACTACATGTTTAACTATGAACCTAGGCATTGGTGACGGCTCTTCACAATTTTTTTAGCAAACTATATTATAGTTTGGGAAGGGAGGGATTTGAACTAGCCATTAGACTATAACAATTTTTACGATACTTCTTCACTTGATATCAACAAATACACCAATTGAGTCATTGAATACTTTTCAAACCTTTAGGCTCTACTTTCCTCCGGACTTTCCGTCGAGTTATCAAGCACTTCTTAGACCTTTCCTGCTCAAACTTCCTCTAAACTCATTCACATACAAACTTGCTCTTAAAGCATGAGTAAAGTAAAAAGGACACTTTTGATGCTTAGCCAAAACACTAGATGTTTCCCCATAGACAATTATAATAACACTAGAATCATTTAGGAATCAACATTCACCACAAAATCACTAAGCTAAATTATTAGTCTCTTGCCATAGAATAAGTTAGGGAAACCAAACTCCTCTCCTAAATGTTACACCCCAACAGATTACCAAATCTCATTTTACTTTGATAACTAGTTCAATCCAATCAAACTAAGATACAAGGAAATACTGAACAATCCTAGCATATACCTACATTTGACACAATGTACATTCACTTACATGCATTTTGAGTTGGATCCGCCTACATTAGTAATCGCTAACTTTTAGGCATTTCTAACCTATGCAAAACAATTTGCATAGGCCTACAAGACCGCAACCAATCTTCCCACAACATATATAGAGTATACTCGTGGAGCTCATTTGTCCGTAAGCAACCGGTACAACCTTGTGTTCTCTAACTTAGCTACTGTCACATTAACAATTACTTTTACTTTTACCATCTCTTATCTGGCAATAGTTTTACCCATTTATGACTCTTCTTCTTTATAGTAAAAGTAGACTATAAACATCTACATCTCCCCTCTAGAATAGCAAAAACTACTAGATTTTTGTCATCCTCTAGTAATCGAATTGCATGTAAATACAAGACCTTAGATCTTAAATACAGTCTAATTATCATTGCTCAGAGATTTCTCTAAAACACGTCGAACAAAGGTGTAAAAGAGAAGATTAAAATTATCACAAATTTTCCACTATCTTCTCTCCAACAATTTTATTAGTACAACACTTAATGCTTAGACTCAATAGGACTCCAATTTACTGCATGCACAAGTGCGTTTGTAACGCTGCTTCCCACAAAAGGAATTTATGCCTCCATCAATTTTTTCAACGTTGTACTTCACTCTTCAATGCATAGATCACGAAAAGTAAATCCTTGATCTTCTCATGTTATTATCAACTTTTAGCACATGACAACAACCAGGTTCATGCTATGACTCCGCCAAGTTCTTACTAATCAATGGCCTCGGCTGCAGCCTTTAGCTTTCAAGGTATAAATCTTGCTCCACCGGTATTGGCTTCAACCTCGCTTTAATATTAATTTATTTTGACACACAAAACAAATATACCACTTTTTAAAGATATGATTATTTCACGTATACAAGAGATGAACAATTAGAAAATAAATTTAAAAAAAAAAATCACGAAAGATTTATTGTGGAAAAGACCCAAAAAGAACTGTAGTGAAAAGCATGAGGAGCACTCGAAATTACGAGCTGGTGTAACAGTAAGATGAAAGGTTTTCACGTCTTCAAAACAATACTCCTATAATTAAGTTCCTTAACATTTACATGGCTTTCTCCCGATCTTAGTTTTATGTAATATATAGAATAGAAATATATAGAGAACTACAGGAAGCTCCATATCCCCAATACAAGCAAGAGTATAATTTAGGGAACAAGAATACATAGATTAGGGAATTGCCATGCGCCAAAAATAACGTCCATTAATCTTTCTTTTGGATTTTTTCCCCCCTATTCATACTTATAAAATCGGAGTCCAGTGTAAGTTTAAGAGATACCCAACTTTTAGTAATGGTTTTGGGGTAGCAATAGTTTGAGATTTGTGCATATCTACAAAATTGATTGGAAAGTGGAAGTACGATTTAAAAATTGCAAAATCTATTTATATGTGATTAATAGTTCTGTAAGCATATTATCTAGTACCCCAAAGTTTTATTCCACTGAAGAAACTTAATGAAAATCACTATTTGATCCCATAATTAAATAAATAGCTAACTTAATTCATAATATATATTGCACACATATCAAAATATTGTAAAAGTTCTATTAATTTGAAGATGATATTATCATCTGTTATAAATAAAAACACTTGGTATGTTGACAAAATTGGAGATCGAATGCATCCATATGGTAAATAAAAGGGTAAAATCTACTAGATGCTGTTATACTTTAAAAAATATCATACTAATCATTAAACTTTTATTTTAATAGCTAAAATCATCAATTTTTTCAACAATGTACAATCATACAACTCTAACATTTTTCAATCAAATAGAAACTAAAAATCCTACATAGCATTTATGACATGTTATTCTATGTATAAAAATATTAAAAAGTCTTTTTTTTTTTTCCAACAAAAAACACAAACTTATTATAGAAAGAAAATACTTTTATCTACTAAAAGAAAACTATTTATTTTTTTCTAATAACACAAACTATTCATTTCCCTCAAATGGCTAAATTATTAAGAAAAAAGAAAAAAACTTTTTTTTTTCTTAATCCATTAGGCAACACAATGCGTTCCACATCAGTTAAGTACGAAGAGAATAACATGGAAAACACAAAAGAGAAATCTCTAGTGGTAAGATCAAATAATTAGCTACAAGAGATCCCATGTCTAAGAGTTGATAAATATGTACTATGATTATACTCAACAAAAATGGTAAGGTTAGTGAAGAACACTAGGCTAAACTCAAGAGGGGGGTAAAAAAACAAATTTCAATTTTTTTTCAATATAAATGACTAAATGCAATAATAAGAGTAATAAAAGCAACAATAGAATAATAATAAATGCGAAAATTAAAGAGATAGAGATAAAGAAGATCAAGCCAAAATATAACGTGGAGTTCAGATCACCCCTTAGTCTCCACGGACACATAATGCCTCTAACTGAGGATTTCACACCACTTTATTGATTTCGCAATCCAATTGCTCCAAGAGCTATATAAGCTTTCATAATCTTTTTTACCACAATTAACTTAAGAAAATCACTTTTTTTACTCAAAATTACAAATGTGAAGACTTTCAAACATATAACTATAACTCTTTTTGTTTGATATAAAATAAGTGTACAAGAGATTAAGGAGAAGTGAAATGAGCTTAAGAATGTAAGAGAATGTCTTTAAGTTGCAGTAGAATATTGGATCTTAAAAGCCTTTGGTTAGGTAATTGAGTTTTTATAACAACTCCTTAAATTCTTTCCATTGTCGCATATTAAATGCTCCAATGGCTACTTAAAATTAACTTACTGGCATGCCAATACTTTGAACTATCGACAAGGCGATCAAAATTACTCTACCGGTAAGTCGATTGTTCTAAGTCAGTGAGTTTTTCTTTGGGTTTTCTAAGGCTTTATACCATCAGCCTGATTTTTTCTTAAACCGTCAACCTAGTAAGGTAAATATGAGCTGAAAATTCTTTTAACACATAATAAATGAATACTCTTTACAATATAACTTCAAGATCATTTGATCACCAATTCAAAAGATTAAATTTCTTGTAGAGATAATTGATATGTATAATCATTAAGCAAGCAAATTCAACTTATTCAATTATCTCAAAATAATCAAATAATACTTAGTTTAATCATCCACTTGTTTTGTTTTCTTCAAAAACAATAGGTTTAACTATATACTTTTTGTTTTGTTCTCATTAAAATCAAATAATGAACCCTAGGTTCAACAATCTCCTCCTTTTTTACGAGAACAAAACTCTTATACTTTAAATGTTCTCCCTCAATCTAATACTCCCCCTCAATTTAATACTTCCCCCTCAATTTGGCACTAAGTTTCAAGATATTTAATTTTCAAAGAATTAAGATATGCCAAAGTTATAAAATTAATATCATCTTTGAGTAACTATTAATAATTTGATGTAATATACGTTTTGACGCTCTAATAGCTTGAATATTTCTCTCCTTTTAGCCTCATAAGAAAAGAAGGAGGATCCAGGCGGTGATAAGGGAAGAAGATTCAAGTTGAAAGTTCGGCAAAGCTCTAGCTTATACTAGAGAATATGCCCCCCCTGCAAGATCAGAATCAAGGAAAGAGAGAGCGCAAAAAGTAATTTAAAACAGCCAATATTGCAAGGTTAATTTGAGGGCAAAATATTAGTAAATAGAGTTTACAAAAGTAGTCATAAATAGCTAATATAAAGAGAACGCCCATTAACAACCAAAGTTTACAAAACAATAACAAAATGAAAGAGTAGCCAAATACCAAGTTCCTTAAAAAAAAAAAAAGAGTAAAGCAAGGATAAAAAGTTAAAGTGTATGACTAAGCAGTAGGAAGATTATCATCTTAAGTGGGAGGAGGAAAAGGGCAAGAGGGGCAATGGTAATCCAGTTGGAAACGATGATAAAGTCCTTAAAACCCACTATGTAAGTGATCATGAATGTTCTCCCAAAGCTGATTATAGCGCATTTCAGAGTATTGATAGAAAAGATGCTGAGAGGCAAGAGGAGCAATTAGATCAAAGGACGAAAACCCAAAATCTAGTAGAGGCGGATGAGAAGAGCCCACAGGTGGAGGTGTACTAGCATGGCAAAGAGCGTCAATCAAGTGAGCATGAGCATTGGGACTACTTGGCTCATCAAAAGAAGTAATAGGCTCCTGTAGTCCACTTATAGACGGAAGATCAAGAGGAGGAAGGTCTTTCTACTTAACCTAATTGTTGTCAGATTTCTTCCAAATCCCCCAACAAACATCAATTAATTCGAGGTGTTTGACTCGAGCTACCCATGAGGGGGGTGGGAGGAAACTAAATACCTTTTCTTATAAGCAGTTATGTAACCAAATGCCTAAAGTGAAAAAAAGAGAGCTTAAAATGGGTTATTGGTTACATGTTTAAAGCATTGGATCACAATACTGAAGAAATCAATGTGCTTATTCATTATCAAATAATACAAAATCCATAAGTTCTAAAGGGTGACATTGGATTGTTGGCCTCGATGAGGACAGTAGTTGTGAATGACAATATGGTGGAGGATCTTTGTCCTAAGGTTAAGGCAGATGGCAGCAAAATTTTTGGTTTTTCTCCAATGAGCACTAATGCCTTTAAATCTAAAAACTCTCTCATAGAATTTTTTTTTTCCATAGTAATTTACATTCACTTCCATTCCACCAATAGCAACACCAATAAGACCACAAATATCCTCAGGCATAATAGTAAGTAAAGTACCATAAACATAAGTTTAGAGGACATTACGACATAGCTCATCACTTGGATTCATTTTCAATTTTGGTTTACCCTGATCATCTAGAGAGTCCGACATATTACAATAAAAATATTTAATGGTATCATCGTGTACCTCATGAGGAAGCCAAAGGATATCGAGGACATTATTGGCGATGACCTTGGGAAAGGTAGCAATGCGAAATTCCTTGAGCACCTCCAATGGATAAACAATGCTGGTATTGACCTCTAAATTAACAAATTTCTCAAAACGTTCAGAATGTTATTAAGAGGGAAAGAGGTGATTGTTATAAGCCAGGGGTGCTAAGCTACGACCAGCATGCGGTGCCATGGTTGTTATAGAGGGGAATGGCGATAAGATAATAGAGTAAGTGTAAGGGAAGCTGAGGTAACGGTGGAAGTGTATGGACGGTGTGTAGTGGCATGACTGTTGGTGGGTATGGGTAAAAAGAGAAAGTAAAGAGAGGAAGATGAAGAGGGAGAAGTTTGATGAAAGGAAAAGAGAAAAAGAAGAAGAAGAGAGTGGAGAGTTGATTGAGAGAAGAAATTTTGGATTTTGATGGAAGAAAAGAGATGGATCGAAGAGAGAGAAAAGGATTAGGGTTTGAGGAAGAGAAAAAGGGGTTTTGGAAAAAAGGATGGGGGAGAGATGGAGCGACACGATTTTAAGTCGTACTTGAAAACGAATGAATTGGCTTGTTGGTATTTGGATAAATTGGCATGTCAACTAAGAGAATAGAAGCAAAACAGATTCCTTTAGGAGTTGAGTATATTAGTATGCCGGTGGTGAGATGTACCGGCTTGTTGGTTATAAGAACAAAATTGATTATAAATGAAAAACTAAAACAATATACCGACTTGTCAGTACTTAGGTGAATCGGCTTGTTGGTTAAGTGAACAGAAGAAAAAACAAGTTGTTAAATATGTAGGTATATTAGCAAGCTGGTGAATTGTTTAACCGGCATACTCGTTGTCTGCAAAATTGCAGAAAAACAGTAAGGTCTTTTAATTGAGCAAGTTTGCCAATCCAAATTGATTTGTAGAGATTCAAGCAACATCTTAACACTTAAAACAAGTTTATTTGAGTCCGTTAAGACTTGAAAAACTAAAGTTTTAACTAGATGGCCAAGATTTATCTGAATCAAATCCATAGAGCCAAGTAATTCATGATAAAGTGAAAGTGTGGATGTATGAGTAAAATAGGTGCATAAACATTGAGTTTTTTGCACAGCAACAAGTCAAGAAAATTTCAAATGCATGTTTGAGTATAATAGGCACAAAATATAGCTTTAAGGCTCTATAAATTGAAAAATCACTTCTAGAGTTCCTTAAAATCAAATGTTAATCACAAATGTAGATATTGAGCAAGTATGGATTGTTTCTCAAATTTAAGACAAGTTTATGGTTTAAGTACATTTGAAAGATACTAAGAACATACAAATGCACGATCAAACCAAGCAACATTCATATTCATATAAATAGTCATGAAATACTCCACAATGCACTTAAAACCTAAAAAGGGTCTAGAGAGGTCAAATATGCATAAAATTTAAATCAAGCTAGTTTGACCACTAGAACATCATTTAGGAATGAAATAAACATGTGAGACCCGGTTTTGGGTACGGAAACCAATGCACAATAAATTTGTATATATATGAACTTGGATAAGCATAAATGATTTCAAGTGTGCCTAAAATATGTTAAAAGTGATATTTAATGCACAAAAGCCATATGATCATGTTTCTTATATCTGATAGTGTGATATTTTCTGATCAACTTACTTAATGAGTTAATTTTATTTAAAAAGGCTGTATGGTTCTTATGTGTCTAGCACCCATCTTGCAAAATCATTTCTAATTCTCTTTTTAAAGTGCAAAATCTTTCCTCACTCAAGGGTTTTGTGAAGATATCGGCTATTTGATTGCTACTATCAACAAATTCTAAGTAAATATCATTATTTTGCACATCATCACAAATAAAGTAATGTTTAATTTCTATATGCTTAGACCTAGAATGTTGAATTGGATTTTTGGTCAAGTTGATAGCACTTGTATTGTCACATCTTATTTGAACATTTGTAAAATTTAGACCATAGTCAAGCAAAGTTTGCTTCATCCATAATACTTGAGCACAACAACTACTGGTTGCTATATATTCAGCTTTAGCAGTAGAAAGTGCTATTAAGTTTTGTTTTTTTTTAGTGCCATAATACTAATGAATTACCAAGGAAATGACATGTTCCGCTAGTGCTTTTTCGATCAACTTTACAGTCAACAAAGTTGACATTGGAATATTCTATAAGATCAAGTGAGGTGAACTTGGGATATCATAAGCCGATTTCAATAGTACTCGTAAGATACTTAAAAATACGTTTAATTGCATTCAAGTATGATTCTTTAAGGCAAGATTGAAACTGTACACATAAACACACAACAAACATGATATCTGGCCTAGATGCAGTTAAATATAGAAGCTTCCTACCACACCCTGATACATCTTTTCACAAATGTTCCTTCCATTCTCATATTTGTCAAGATTTAGGGTGGTGCTCAATGGAGTTACCTTAGTTTTGCAATTTTCCATTTTCCATTTTGAACCTTTTTAAGAGTTCTTTGGTATATTTTCCTTGGTTAATGAAGGTTCCATTTTTGGTTTGCTTAACTTGAAGACCTAAGAAATAGTTGAGTTCTCCCATCATACTCATTTTAAATTCATTTTTCATACATTAGACAAACTTATTAACTAAATTCATGTGAATGGCACCAAACACAATGTCATTAACATGTATTTAAACAATTAGTATATGATCATTGTGTTGTTTAATGAATAGTGTTGTGTCAAGTTTCCCTCTAATGAATTTATTATTTATCAAGAAACTACTCAATGTTTCATACCAAGCTCTAGGAGCTTACTTTAGTCCATACAAGGCTTTATTAAGCTTATATGCATGGTTTGAGAATTTATTATCCTCAAAACCTAGTGGTTAGTCTACGTAGACCTCTTCTTTGATGAAGTCATTTAGGAAGGCACTTTTAATATCCATTTGATATAGTTTAAAGTCTTTGTGAGCTACAAATGCCAAAAGCATCCTAATGGCTTCTAATCTTGCAATAGGGGCAAAAGTCTCATCAAAATCTATTCCTTCTTCTTGATTATAGCCTTTAACAACTAACCTAGCCTCGTTTCTAGTTACTATACCGATGTCATCATGTTTGTTTTTATAAACCCATTTTGTTTCGATAACCGGTCTATCTTTTGGTTTAGATACTAAATTCCACACATCATTTCTAGTAAATTGATTTAGCTCTTCTTGTATAGCTTGATCCCAAAATTCATTTTTTAGAGCTTTATCCACATTTTTTGGTTCAAGTTGAGATAGGAACACTACGTTACTTAGATTTTTAAGTGAAGCTCTTGTTTGAACCCTATTGGATGGTTCTCTTATTATCTAATCTTTAGGATGATTTTTCATAAACTTCCATTCTCTAAGAAAATCTAAATTAGAGTTGTTAATGATGTCATCTTGCTTAGAGAATTCCTTTTCAAGAGAGTTGGATTGATTCTTGTTAAGACCAAGATTGTCCAAGTGAGCACCATTGTTTTCTACTTCATCATTACTCTCTATATATACAAGTATGATCAAAAGTAACATGAATTGACTCCTCTACAACAAGTGTTCCTTTGTTATATAATATATAAACTTTATTAATAAGAGAATAACCGAGAAAAATACCTTCATCCGACTTTGAGTTGAATTTTCCTAATTGTTCCTTTCCATTTTGAGAATATAACATTTTGTTCCAAAAGAATGAAAATATGATATGTTAGGTTTTTTTTCTTTTCAAAGCTCATAAGAGGTTTCTTAAGAATTGGTCTAATGAAAGCACAATTTGATATGTAACAAGCCGTATTGACGACTTCGGCCCAAAAATACTTAGGTAGGTTATTCTCACAAAGCATAGTCTTAGCCATCTCTATAAGGGTCGTATTTTTTCTTTCGACAACTGCATTTTGTTATGGAGTTCTAAGTGTCAAGTATGTATGTTCTATTTCATTTTTATTACAAAAATCTTTCATATCAAGATTTTCAAATTCTCCCCCATAGTCACTTCTTATAGAGACAATAGAAAAACCTTTTTCATTTTAGACTTTCTTGCTATAGTTCAAGAATACAGATAAGTTTCATCTTTGTAGCAAGGAAGAAGGTCTAAGTATATCTAGTAAAATCATCAAATACGACCAAGGTGTATATTTTCTCTCCCAAACTTAAAGTTTGGGTTGGACCAAATAAATCCATGTATAGTAATTAGAGTAGCCTAGAAGTTGAGATGGCTTCTTTTGATTTGAAAGATGACCTGGTTTGTTTGCTATATTGACATGCTTGGCATGTTCTATCTTTATCAAAACTAATTTTAGGTAATCTTTTAACAAGATTCCTTTTGGTTAGTTTTGATAAGATGTCCATACTAGTATGTCCTAACTTTCTATACTATAACCAACTATCATTATTTTGAATAGATAAACAAGTCTCAAGAGAGCATGAAAACATATTGAAGTCAATTTTCTAGATGTTTCCTTGTTTATACCTCTCAAAACAGATTTGGTCATTATTAATGTTTTCAATAGAACACTTTGATATATGAAAGATTACTTTATATCCTATGTCACACAATTGACTAATACTAAGTAAGTTATGTTTTAAATTATCAACAAGCAACACATGCTTAATAGTAAGATCATTGTTAATGCAAATGTTATCTTCACCAATGATGTAAGCTTTTTGATTATCTTCGAAGGTCACGCTTCCTCCATCCTTCAAGTCTATAGATGTGAACTTAGATGCATCTTTGGTAATATGTCTTGAGCAACCGCTATCTAAGATTCATTTGTTGTTGTGCCTTAAAGAATCCTAAAAAAAAAAAAAAACAAAACAAAACAGTTATTTCTTTTGTATTCACTTTAGTTTAGGTCCTTTAGGGTTAGTTGTAATATAAGTTTGCCCTTTAGGGACCCAAACCATTTTATTTTTGTCGCATAAGGAGAAATTATGGCGTAATATACATGTGTAAGCAATATGACTATGTCTTCCACAATAATTATAAGTTTTATTTGATGCCTTAACAAAGTAGCTTTTGTATGTTCTATACACATTTTCCTTAATATAACCTATTTCGGTTTTGTCTAATCCTAAACGTTGTATTCCAAGGATTTTATCCAAATTCTTTTCTCCATTTATGAATTTTGTCATTATTTTTTTTAGTCATCTAAGCTGGTTCTTAGAATTGAAATTTCAATTTCAAGTTAACTTAGTTTTTCTATCATACCTTCATCATTTTTTGCTTCAAGTTTTAGTTCTTTTATTTCCTTTTCAAAATTTTTCTTGACCTGTTTTATCTTGTTATTTTCATTTATTAATTCATTATTTCTAGTACTTATCTCTATATTTTCTTTTGTTAATCTCTCATTTTCAACTTTCAAATATTCATTGTCTTCTTCTAAGTTTTCTTTTGCATCAACTACCTTATTGTATTCACTTTTGATAGTATCAAACTCATCACCTACTTCACTCATCATTTGCTTCAACACTTCATTCTTCTTTTGCACTTTTATGGATTCTTTCAAAAAGTTATCATACATACTCCTAAGTTCATCAAAGGAAGAGTCACATGAAGAAAAGTATTCCTCATCATCATTGAGAGCCATGAAGCAAGTTTCATTATTGGAGTTGTTAGAGTCTCCATCACTCTGCATTGCTATCATAGCTTTCCTTTTTGACTATTTATCAACCTTCTTAAGCAATGGACAATATTGTTGAATATGTCTTGGTTTTTGACAATTGTAGCACTTAATAACTTCTCTCTTTTCCTTCTTGAACCTAAAAGATGATCTATATCCATCCTTATCCTTCTTCATCTTTTTATTGAATTTCATGAACTTTCTAAACTTCTTTGCCAACATTACAACCTCATCATCGTCTTCACTTTCTTCATCACTTGGGTTCTCCTCCGTGACTTTTAGAGCAATTGTTTTTTTTCTTTTCTAGACTCCTCTCCTTATTTCTTTGCCATCTCATGTGTCTTAAGTGTTCCAAGGAGTTGTTCTTTTGACATTTCATTAAGATTATGAGCTTCCTTTATTGCAATTCTCTTAGCTTCCTAATCTCTTGGCAAAGACTTAAGAATTTTGGAATTTATTTCAAGGTTAGTAAACATTTTTCCAAGAACACTCAAATGATTGATGATATTGATGAATCTATCATGCATCACATCAATTGTTTCTTTTGGATCTATCTTGAAGTTTTCAAATTGTCTACACGATAAACGTATTTTTGTATCTCTTACTCTATTAATTACTTCATATATGTTTTATAATTCATCCCATATTCCTTTGGAACTTTTACACATACATATTCTATTGAAATCATTTTCATTTATGGTACAATGCAAAAGATTTATGGTAACTTCATTTAGGTCAAGTGATTTCCAATCATTATCCGAGTAATTTTTTTCTTCTTTTCCTTCTATCTTAAATGGTCCTTGGTTAACCACATGCCATAGTAGTGTATTTTGTCCTTTCAAGAATATGAACATCTTATACTTCTAATATGGATAATTGCTACCGGTTAAGAGAGGAGGCTTATTAATTGCTTGCCTTTCCAAAAAGCCTAATGCATTAGATACTATGATCTTAACTCTAATATGGGATTAAGCAACTGATTAAAGACTATCTTTGATACCAATTGAAAAACACTAGGCTAAACTCAAGAGGAGGGTGAAATGAGTTTAAGAACAAATTTCAATTCTTTTTCAATATAAATAACTAAGTGCAATAATAAAAGTAATCAAAGCAACAATAGAACAATAATGAATGCAGAAATTAAAGAGATAGAGATAAAGAAGATCAAGTCCGGATATAACGTAGAGTTTGAATCGTCTCTTAGTCTCTATGGATATACAATGCCTCTAACCGAGAACTTCACACCACTTTATTGATTTCACAATCTAATTGCTTTAAGAGCTACATAAGCTTACACAATCTCTTTTACCACAATTAACTCAAGAAAATCACTTTTTTACTCAAGATTACAAATGTGAGGACTTTCAAACACACAACTATGTCTCTTTTTGTTTGATAGCAAATAAGTGTACAAAAGACCAAGGAGAAGTGAAATGGGCTCAAGAATGTAAGAGAATGTATTTAAGTTACAGTAGAATATTGGATCTTAAAAGCCTTTGGTCAAGTAATTGAGCTTTTATAATAACTCCTTAAATTCTTCCCATTGTCACGTATTAAATGCTCCAATGGCTACTTAAAACTGACTTACTGGCATACCGATACTTTGAACTACCGGCAAGCTGATAAAAATTATTTTATCTACAAGTAAACGGTAAGTGAATCGGCAAGCCGATTCTTCTAGGTCAGTGAGCTTTTCTTTGTGTTTTCTAAGGCTTTATACCATCAGCCTGGTTCTTTCTTGAGCCGTCAATCCAGTAAGCTAAATATTATTTGAAAATTCTTTTAATACATAACAAATGAATACTCTTTACAATATAACTTCAAGATCATTTGATCACCACTTTAAAAGATTAAATTTCTTGTAGAGATAATTGATACATATAATCATTAAGCAAACTAATTCAACTTATTCAATTATCTCAAAATAATCAAATAATACTTAGTTTAATCATCCACTTATTTTGTTTTCTTAAAAAATAATAGGTTTAATTATATACTTTTTGTTTTGTTCTCATCAAAATCAAATAATGAACTCTGGATTCAACGGTTGGCATTCCATGATGTTATGGATACTTTTATCAATTTGCAACATAAGATCTAAAGAATATTATTACGTTGATATTATTATGGTGAAATGTTAGAGAGGAAGAATTAAAAGGAAAAGAAAAAAAAATATATGTACAATTGAAAGAAATTTTTTTTTTTTCAATAATTTAGTCTTTAGAGGGAAATGAGAACTTTATATTTATGGAGGAAAATGAATGGCTTTTTATTTAATAATTGATATAAGTGTTTCCATTTTATAATAATTTTTGTTTTTCTAAGAGGAAGGAATAAAATTTTTAGTACACTTTTTTGAAAAATTAAATGGTTTTAGTGATCAAAATAAAAGTCTAATGATTAATATGGTATTTTTAAAAATTACAGTAACTTCTGATGAATTTTACCCGTAAATAAAGGCAATTACCCAGGGACAATGAACACATTCTACAATTATATATATATATATATAGATCTAGACAGAATCTTTCCAATTACAAGTAAGTGCAAGAACTGCATAAGCAATCCATTCGTATTGAAAAAACTTGGTGTGTACGCAGATGTAGACAAAATCATACCAATAAAAAGTAAGTGCAAGAACTGAATAAGCAATCGATTCGTATGGAAAAAACTTGGTGTGTATGTAATCCTTTGTCTCTTCAATTATTGAAGAGGTTGCCAGGGGCTTTGTCATCATCTCCGTCCTTTTCTTATGCACCCATAACCATCTAAGAGTCAATCTTATGCTGTCAGACTCAAACAACGATTGTGAGGGAAAACATTGCCATGAAATTCTAGTTTTTTATTTATTTTTTAATGTATCCTTTCACTAAAGACACTCACATTGAAAAAAGCAGTCATGGGTTAAATATTGCTCTAGAAGGAGAAGTTTTGGTAATTCTTGTGCACCAAAATTCATTTCGGGGATTGATTTCGAAGATACCATTTGCTCTCAGAGATGGAAAAGATTATTAATTTATCAGTGGAAATTAATGTCAAATATCTGATTGGATTTGCAGATTCCATCACATAACTTCCTGATTAATTTTTTTTTTTTTTTTTATCATGCAATCCTATAAGATAAATTTATACGAGTATTCATCCACTATTCACTATTTTGTATCTTATCGACCATAACCAGCTATCCTGGGTTTACTATTTGGATGGGTTCTCGTAATACTCCTAACGGTGGCAAGTCGCTCACCCACCAAGATGTCTTACCATCAAAGTAGCCGATCTAAGAACCGATTTTTAAACTTAATTAATTTAGTTTGGTAAATTATTATATTTATAGATGATTTAATATTTTCAATATTCTAATGTCATATTGCAACATGTCGACACCATATATGTTCTTACCACTTGGCCATGAGCAAAACAAACATGTGTTATGCAACAATTGGCTCAAAATGATATTGTCTAGCAATGTTAAGAAAAGAAATAATATTCAAATACTATAGTTCATTAGTGTATCAAATGTCCAAAGAGCAAATGGTGGATTGGCTATCTAGTATTTATTTTATTTTCGCAGTCTAGAGTGTATTTTGGCATCTGAACTTTGCTGATTTTCGCATTTAAATACATGAACTTTTCGTATTTTTGCAGTTAGTTACATAAAATTTACCAATTTTGTAAAACCACCTAAACCATATACTTTATATGACAATAAAAAATTTATAGGCAGTAAATTGACCCTTATAAACTTTAAATAGTTATTAATGTCATTATAACCTTAGAGATAGATCGAGATTAGAATCTCTCTTCCTTAAAAGTTGTAATTTAGTTGTAAAAAAAAAAAAAAACTTTACGTTGTGAATTATAAAAGCGAGTAAAATTTATATATCAAATATAATATTTTTCTACGTGGCAATAAAAAATTAATGTGTGTAATTATGAATTGTCAAAAGATAAGGTAGCAAATTTAATATTTTCCTTAAACTTTTTTCAAGTTATTGTTCCAAGAAAAAAAATATTAAAAGCTAATAATGGAGTTGCGCATGATCTATCAAATTGTTCCGATTAATTGGTGAAAGAAATTGATTGGTCATGGCTAAAACTTTGTCGGTTGAAAGTTCGACCAGCAACTGAAACCGCCAGTTAAGAGTTGCTCTGCAGCTGCTGGTTGGTGATTTTAATTCCTTGTTTTAAGCTTATGCGATAAGGTTTCATAGCACACCACATGGACAGTCTATACAGTGATGCAACAAAAATTCTCACCTTATTTTGTCCTATTAAATTATTTATATTTACATTTATATTTAATTGAATTATCAATTTTAAGTTATTAATATTTAAATCTAATGTATCATTCGTAAATACAACAGTGATAATTAACCATGTTTTAAGCATGTAATTATTGAAGAAATATAGAAATTAATATAAATAGAATAGTAAATCAAATAGAGTCCAACAAAAAGATAATGAAACGGAGTCGTTACTAATTAGATCGTAAGAAAACAATCGATCTAGATGGTTTCAATACAAGATTCCCACCTTCATTTACATTATGGATCTAGTGCTGAGAACCAGTACTAAAATTCAAGGATGAATAATCATACGGACATGGCATGGGTAGTATGTATAAGGTTATGGCTATCAGGGTGGTCTTCTGGGGAAGCAATGGATTGGTTGGGGGAAGGCTGCTATTTTAACTAGCCACTTGGGGAATAGATGAAAGGCAACCATCTACTAGAAGGGAATGGGGGAGGTTGTTGCCGTGATTGGCCATCTGACAAAGAATAGAAGGCGGCTATGGATACAGGGGTTATAAATAAGTCAGTACGGAATGCTTAGCATTCATTTGGTGCTGATATGCTTTTTATACTTCTGTATCAACCCTACCGACTCCTAGTTTATCGCATCACTACTACTACTACTACTAGATTGCCGTGTAACATCATTGCGACATCATATCCATGCTAATGTTGGGATTGGTCCTCCATACACTAAACCACGAGGTTAGTCCATTCTGTACTAAAAACCATGCTTTTGTGATAATTATACTGCTCTTGGGTTCACCTCTAGGTCTCTTGCATGCTAGCCTCATCCTCGACCTACTTTTACATCTCCTCTTATATGGCACAAACAACTTGTTGAACATAACATGGTAAAAAGGTCTAGAAAATGCTAAGAAGATTAAGTTTAGGTATCCTTATGTATGTTTCCTAAGCCACCCTGTCTACACACTCCATGGAATTCTCTCCCCTCCCCCTGTAATTTATATACTTGTCTGTGCCAATGTCAGACAAATTATCGAAAGGAGAAAATTTAGCGTCTTCTTAAAACATTAATCCGCTTAAATATAAATAAAGAAAGTATACGATCTTCTACTGCTTAGGTTACATAAATGACTACGTGCCGATCGCTTGGTCGAATTTCAACTTTTTCCTATTGTCCACATTGGCTTCTTGATGATGTCGCAACTAATAAGCGTCAACTTACATCAAAGATTAGATTGTACATATAGGATTTAGTAAATTTTTATATTGTAGTTAATGTCTGTGTCGAAGAAGTCACACAACACCTCCAATCATTCATCCTACGCTTATGTCCCTTCTAGTAGATCGATCTGCATCCTTATGCACATCACTGTAGGATTTAGAGCCTTAAGGTGCCATATCTTCACCCATTTTCCCTTGGCTTCCTACTGTCCCACATCAAGCTTTTCCAGTCATAATAAGGGAAAGGTACAGCTAATCAGACATCAAAATGTTATAATTCAATTTGTCTAAATAAAGTTTATAACAAATTGCCTTGACTTTTCTTATGACATCTATCAGATATTGTGTTGCATTCGTTCAAGCTTTCGGCACCAAACATCGCAACACGGCAAGCTTTCTATGGAAAAGTCTAACCTCTAATCCCAGCTGCTTGAGATGTTTTTCCTATGATCCCCTTATACTCACTGGGAATCTATAATCTTAGCCCGCTTCTTGTTTACTAGAATACCTATCCAGGATAAATGCCCATAATCCCTAGATAAATATCACATACTATCACATGCATACATATTTAAAGAAAGAATGAACACCTAACGAACACATAAACATGAAAAAGTTTTGCTAAATATTCAATAACTCATTACCATATGTAAATCAACATTTAAATATAGAAATAAATACATTTTTAATTCTTAATGTTTTAAGGCTTTTCTACTTGAATTTCAAACTTTTTATTCTATTCCATTCATCAACATTTGCAAAAATTTACAAAGTAAGACTTTTCTTAAAATTGGGAAGTTGTAAAGAAAAAAGTGTAGAGGAGAAAATTGAAATTTGATAAGCCTTTGTCTTGAGATAGTTGGAATAGCCAAAATTTATAAGTAAATCAAATTTACTTATAAAAATGAGTTGTTCGACCTACTTATAGTCGGAACTATTCTTTTTTTTTTTCATCTTTTATAGTTTTTTTTTTATAGTTTTATTTTTTTTTATATTGTCTTATATAATTTATTTGATATAATTACTTAAACCAATGAAATATTGCCATTTGTCATTAATTAATGGAAAAACTCATAATTATAAAAGGTCATTATTTGTAAACTTTTACAATTATTTAAGATTAAAATAAAAAAAAAGTTAAATACTCATCCCAAAGTAAATTGACGTGCGATTTGCTGGTGCTTCATTGCACATCTCAATCTATTTTTTTGGTGCAAACCTCACGTGATCATTAATGGATGGGCCAGTGCTGTTATTTACTTAACCGAGGTTTTTTTTTTTTTTTTCCAATCCGGGAATCCTTACTTCTCTACATTTTTAAATCAAAAGGAAAAGGAAAAAAAGAAAAAAAGAAAAGAAAATCACTTATGTTACTAATATCAACTAACATATCTAGCTCAGCTCTCCATCTTATATTTGGTTTTATATCCATTAAATTTAAACTTTTAAGATAATTATGTTTTCAATAATTTAGATTCTAATAAATATAAATTAAAGATAAGATGAAGGGCTTTAATCAAAATCTAGTATAAATTTTATTCGGATCAATTTTCTATAATTATTTATCTTGAAACCAATCAACTTTATTCATAAAATTATACAAACAACTGCATTGTGTAAAAATAATCAATATAAAAATTTGGATGTATGTTTAGATTTGGAAAATTTTCAAATGTTATTTCCTTTTTCCTATTAAATATTTTTAATAGCGTCTATTCTTGTGTATATTTATATGAATACATCTCCAATTTTTCTATTTAGTATGAATAACAAGTCACCTACATTCTTACACAAGATATATCAAGGAATAAGATGTGCAAGGAAAGACAGAGTTGTCATGCTCCATCGGCCATCCATTTCTCAACTATGCTTACACAGACACATGTGAGTAAAGGTAAATAAAAGTGCTTGTGTACTTTAATACATTTTTTTTTTTTAAGTTTCTTTCAAATTTCTTCAAGATAATGTTGAATTTGTAGTTGAACTCTGGGCTATTTTATAACTAAGCACCTAAACTTTTGGAATAATAATATCAATACCTAATTAAACTTTACGATATCATCATCGCTGTATGGCTTTAAATCGGTTAACTATTATTAGATTATGTGACATTTTTCTCGAATCATGGAGCGCCTTGTGTTATTATAGATCAAAAGAACCTCTTGAATGCTAAATTATTGACACGTGAATTTTCATTATTTAAATAAATTAACTAAAAAAAAATTTTCGAACCCTTATCCGAACCCTAACACTAACGCCAATAAATAAACTATGTGCTAACCTTTGCTTGAGATCATCTTTGCTATAGCAATTCTTCCTATGCTTTCTTCTTTTTCAAAGGTATCTTAAGCTTTTACTCGAGAAAGTGTGCCTACCTTAATAAACTTTGCTTATTCTAGTGTTTATTAGTGATGGTATACAATCAGTTTACGTATTAACGTGAACTTTTATATTAGAGCTATTTTTCTATTATTTCTTTGTACCTTAGTCAAGGTCTTTCCTTTTTCTTTTTCTTTTTTTTTTTTCACCTTGATAAGGTTTCGAGCAACTTGTTTCTCAGCTTCAAGTACCTTTTCTAGCTATTGCTGATTTTGAGCACGTTTTGTTTTCTTTTTTTCTTTCTTTAATGCAAAGTTCATAACCAATTTCGCTCTTAACAAGTACAATGACCAAAGTATTACAGTGCTTCAAGAATTTGGAAGTTCAATTGCAGTTTGCAAGTTTAAGAAATTCGATGCAATTAATTTTGACCTAGAATGGAATAACCCAAGATTTTATAAATTGTGTTAGGGTTTGGGTTTGTGTATGGGGTTGAATTTATATGTGATGTTGAATAAGAAGACATAAATAATGTAAAAATTATATTAAATTAAACTCCTTTTTTTAAAGTTAATTTATGTAAATGAAGGAAATCCATGTATGAATAATTGGCATTTAAGACATTTTTTAATGTATAATAACATGTGACTCCTCCAAAATGTTACGTAATGATCTAATAATAGCTATTAGAGTTATGCTAGGTAGTAACAACACCATCATGAAATTCAATTAAATAGTAAAATTGACGTTTTATAAGTTTAGATGTTTAATTGTAAAATGACCTAAAATTGAAGTATTAGACGCGATATCATCTTCCCATTTTTATTACAACGAAGAAAGGAAGATTCAAGTCCATACTATCTCTATAGGAAGTGATCAATAACATTGATGCAAACCGAACTATAAAAGGTTTTAAGCCGCTTGCTCTTCTACGTAAGAAATTACATGATAAAATAAGAATTTATTTTTGAAGCATATCAAACAATGCTGAGAAATAATCGAATTAAGCTTGGATCCGTAGTAATAAGCCAAAGACAATTTGACCTCAGTTGACTCGTTCCAACTAATCCAAATTTATCGATTTCAATGGAAACCTACCTGATGGTTGACGTGTGTATTGCAATCAAAAAGAACCTGACATCGTGTCTTCTCAATTATTTGGGGTCAAATTAATGAAAGATAGAAACCAAAGTTCAACAAATTGTCTACTCTGTGATTTTCACAACAAATTGTCGGAAATGCTATCGACAATGATTACCTATTGTTGATGAATAATCTTCTCTTCATTCAAAGATACTTGAAGACAAAAAAATAAAAAATAAAAAAATAAGCATTCAAAGTTATTTGGATATCCAGTATTTCAACACTTAAGTTAATAAAGTGAATAAGAAATAAAAACTTACTAAAGTAAAAAAAAGAGAAAAATCCCTATAAATAAAAAGGGAAGAAGACAAAATCATAAAAGTTTGGATAAATATTTTAAATTTAGAGTATATATCTCGTAAAAAGCCTATTAACACCTACCTTATTGAATTTTGATATATAGTATTAACAACTAAATATTGAGAAATACCGTTGGGATTATCTCTTCTCTCAAAAAATTTAAGGACATTTAAAAATATGACAGTCTCTTCTCCCAAAAAATTTAAGGGCATTTAAAATATGACAGCATTTGAAGGGATTCTTTTAGTTAAATTTTTCAACTTTATCCTAAGTTATGAATCCCTTTTTATATTTTTTGAAGGACCCAATCTGATTAAATTTGAAAATAAATAGAAACGACCTTGTGAAAAACATCAAAGAAAAGAGCAGCGACGCATGAGTCGACAAATAAACAACCGCAACTTTCAGCCGAATTACTGACTTATTTCCACTTTTCTATTTTCTTCAACGTGTTCTTCATTTCAAACAGAGTCAACATCAAAATTAAGTAGATGCATGACCGAAAATGCTCAACTTTAATCGAACCAAAATGTATTAATATATTATATCTAAATAAGATCCTTGAAGATAATATTCTAAATCGAGGATATCCTTGCGTTAAAAACGTAGGGTTGAGGTTGCAGTTTGATCAGCAGTGACAAGTTCTTCGGTGGGTAGGCGTTATGTCAACCTCATTGATGTGCACTTGGGAGGCACTGTTAGCAAAAACTATTGAGTGCGGTCGATCATAATTAAGGAACCACTGGGAAAAAAAAAAAAGGAGCAAAATTATGGGAGGGATAAGGAAACATCACAATCATCCCATGAATCAGGGCATGTCAGTTGACTCCAGGAAAAGTAAAAAGTAATCTAACGGTAGCATTTCTTTTCGGTGCAAAACCTGCAGCTCAAAAAGTTGAAAAGATAGGAATCTACCCCAACTTTTCATTTGCTCATTTGAGGGATTTGGTATTTCGATTTTGTTGCAATGAAAGACTTGTTAATCCTTACTTGGAAACTAATCATGTCTTTAGGTCAGCATTATATGTGGAGCCTGTATAAAGTGGCCTTTCTTCATAAATTCATTTATTGGTGATCTTTTCAAAAGTAGAAATTTTTTAATAAAAAATAAAAACGGAAAAGTACATGAAAAGGGTTTAATTCTATTAGCATACAGCCTATCAAACATACTATTTTTAACTTGTGTCTAAGGATTTGACTTTTTAGAGAATAAGATATTATTTGTGTTTTAGGAGCACAATTGCCCATAAAATCTAATTGAACAACAAAATCCAGTTCATTCATGCCTTAATTTGATTCACGGTTCAATCAAAAGGATTGGACTCAACCAAAATGCTTTAATTTGAGCCAAAATGGTTTCTTACTTAAAAAAAAAAGACCCTTTTATTTATAAATACACTTAACTCAATGACACGTATGGTGAAAAAGAAGAAAGAGATAGGACCACTAACCTTAAACCTAGCCCCAACCATAAGATAGCAATTCTTAGCCTCATGTATCTACTTCTGTCTCATTTTACTCTTATGTATGTCAACCTTTATGTCAAATTAGACTCTTACTCTTTGTTCATACCTACATTGAATTCTCTCTTATCTCATTCTAGGCTTAATTCCTCAATCTCTATAATCTCAATCTCATCTTCCAATCTCATCCTAATCCTTGTATTAGCAAACCTTAATGTTTTGTAAGTGTATATGGGCACTTTTTCCTCTCAAATTGCTTATTATGTGATGATGATGATCTAGCATAGGATTTTTAGGATAAGTTTGAGTAACAAGCTATACTTGTTTGAGGGAAATCATTATCCATAATTCTTTTATTTCTTTATAGGCATATTTGTGGTTATGTTCCACTTGTTTAATTCATTGAACTTATAATTTTACATTGAATTGTAGAAAGCAATAATAAATGTATTATGTGAATGGTGAGGTGTGATTGGAATAACTAAGTATTTTGGAAAGTGGGTTGAATCGAGTCGAACTTAACTGAACTAAACTACAATGGAACTATTTGATTTAGTTTAGAATCACAAACCATTAAAAGTGGTTCAATTTGTCCGGTGATTCAACTGTACAATTTCAAATGCAATTCACTTTAATTCGACCTCAATATCAAGCCAAACTAAAAAAAAAAAAAAAGAAAGAAACCATGAACATCCTTACTTAAAAATACTTGTTAAGAGACTAAATAAATAAACTTTTCACTTTTCATGCACTTCTTTTTCTTTTTCTTTTTTTTAAATAGTGTGATTAGAATTGGAAAACATAATAAGTTTTCTTTTTCAACCCTTAATAAGTGGCTAAAGCGACGATTAATGGAAGTCTTTTAGAAAAAGCAATTTTTTCTATCTCCTCACTTTGTTGTTATCATAATATAATATGTAACTAATATGGTCAAGAAAAATTACCTACAGGTTTTATGCATTATAAGGGTTATGTTTTGGAATATATCTTAGAAGGTCTATGTTTTTATTATAAAATTCACATATAAGGGTTTATATCATACATGTACTACATTGTTATTATTAATGTGAGACTCCATAATATTACCTATTAGTTATCTATCTCAGCTTGGAATATATATATATATATATATGTATGTATGTATGTATGTATGTAGAAATGGAAATGTATCTAATCTAATATAGTAAGCTTTATTGCTCAATAATTTTACAAATCAAATAATTTTTCAAAAATAACATACTAAATGAATCTATAATTGTCCCCAAATCATCAAACTTGACTTTCTCAAACTTTGCTTTTCTAGGTGAAAAAAATAAATTTACAATGGAGGGATTCAGTTGCAACAGCCACATACATATAGCATGCATCTCATCTATACGTAACTTTAAAAAAATAATTTGAAATGAGACGTAGAAGATGACTAAAGGAAAGAGGTAGGGAGGGAGGACTTGTAAAGCATCAAGTCCACTTTTCTTAAGAAAAGGCCATATATTCTCATATTGATTTGGTTCAATCCTTTGAGATAGTAGTTTGACAGTATGATAGCATCTTATTGAATTTCTAGATATGTCAAATGAGGAGAAGCTCTCAAATATTTATAAAGTTTTACTACCGACAATGTTTGTTAGATTATACTAAGTGTCAATAACCAATATGTGATAGAGATTATGGACTAATCACGTGCTCTTGAGTTCAAGGACTTGCTTAGATGGTTTGCCAGGTTATCTAAGGTGAGTTGAACGTCAAGAAACACTGCATTCCTTAGTCTGACCTGTTGGGTTACTTTGCTTTCAACATCATCTAGGAAGTTACTAAGGTGATTAGCCGATGTGTCAAGCCAAGCTCTCCATAACACACCTACCTAAGTATCAAACCAAAATATTATCGACCTGATCTGTTTTGCGGCTAAGTGAACAACAGTCTGAAGTCGACCTCTCGAGCCCAACCCAACAATGAGCCACTGCCTAAACCAACCCTTTCCTACTTCTAAATATCTAAGTTGTTGAACTACCAATACTGACCTAATCTATTCAAAACCTACTCTACTAGACTAGTAGTGTCATTAGGACCATAGAATGAGCAAATAATGCACATATTGCCCTTCTCTAACATCCGTACTATCTTTTCTACCATCGAATATTCTTTCTGCCTAATTACAACGTTACCCCTATAAATTATTCCCCTTTCCCTTACTAGTAGGAATCCTTTTTTGTAATTTACTTTAATATAGGATTTACCTTAGTTAGGTCATATAAATATTTATATATTATAATAGCTGTAACAGTGCATACAATACAATCAATATTCAAACATTTTCCTTCTTATGTGAGCTATGTGTAACTTGTTTACTCTCGACTACTCTTATCTAGGCTATTGAGAATAGACTAGTAGTGAGTGATTGCCAACCATACTTGTGCATCATATTGTGCTACCAGAGCTCATGTAAGGCGTTAATACGTCATATCTACCATCAATGCACAAGGACCCCTATTTAACCTTTGACTTTCATTTACCCTTCAAACTGTCTCAAGGTCCGAACCCACTCCTTTGGTTTGTGCTATGCCAGACATCGTGTATTCATTTATGTCGGACCATATCATGTTGGTATCAAAGCTAAGCTAGGTTTGAAGCTTATTTCTATTACTTTGTTCTTTGAGTGATTTGTTACTATTTTCGTGTGTTAGAAGGTATGTTGTTAACGTAGGAGTTTGGTAGGTGAAAAGTGTTGAAGAAATTCTAGACTCTATTTTCCTCTGTTTCCTATACGCAAAAATAGAGTATAAGTTATTGCTTATTCATCGTGTGTAATTGACACAGTGGTGAGAGTATTTGTTATTATTCTATTTTTATTATTTGTAGAGAGAACCTTGAGTGATATTTCAACCAACAATCTTGTGAGGTAGCCGACAATGTCTAATTCAAATATTGAAGGAACTCTAGGTAACCAAGAAAGTAGAGCTCAGAATGGTTAAGGCAAACAAGGAAGCTTCACACCTTAGTCAATGGGTGATTGACTGGACAAACTTATTGACTTGGTAGCCAGTTTGGTGACTGTTATAAATGAAGATAGGTAACGAGGTAAAAATGGCCCATATAGAGGATGTGAATAGCTTGAGAGAGGCAATGGTCGGTTTAACCGAGTTAATGCCTCAATTCAACCACCTCAAATTGAAGGAGTAGGTAGGGTTACTAGGAGAATGTTAGCACTTAATGAAATCGAAGAGGAAGAAGAGGAGGGAGACGATGAAGTGAAGGAGTACTATGAACCTAAAGAAAGGAATGTTCGAGCTTCTAGAGTTGAAGGGTTGAGGATGCATATTCCAAGTTTTTCTAGAAGTAGAGATGCTGAACACTACCTAAATTGGATAGATAAAACTGAGAAACAATTTAAATGCCATAAGGTACTAGAAAATGCAAAAATTAGACTTACTATGTTGGAATTTACTGGTTATGTTGCCTTATGATGGAATAACATACAAGTTACCCGAAGAAGAGAAGGAGAACGTAAAATTAGGAGTTAAGATGAGATGAAGAGGGTCATGAAGAGGAGATTTATGTTGAGCAACTACTTGCAGGATACTTTCAAAAGATTATAAGAGCTAAGGTAAGGAGGATCAACTATTGATGCATATATAAGGGAATTTTAGATGCTAATGATCCGATGTAAAGTCATTGAGCCCAAAGACCAAACTATATCTCGATTCATCAATGGATTGGAATACGAGATTAGAGATATTCTAGAAACTAAGGATATTAGATTACCTAATGACATTATTCAAGGCGCCTAGAGAATCGGAAGGCACCAAATAGGAAGGTTCTAACCCCTTGTCAACCGAACCAGCATTAGCCAATTTATTCTAAGCGAACCTATATGGATGGAACCAAGTAAGGTTGTTAAGACTCGGCCTACTCAAAATGCTTGAACAAACGAAAAGGAGGTCTCGAGGAAGTTCAAAAAAGGTTAGAGTCAAGATAAAGGACGAGTGATATCAAGTGTTTCAAATGTCAAGGATTTGGATACATGGTTGCTGAGAGTCTGAACAAAAGAACCATGGTGATCTGAGGTGAAGCACCAACTGTTGAGGTAGATAGCATTGATAAGGAAGTAGAAGATCCGAAAGGGATTAGGTAAACCAAATTTTCTAAAGAGGAGGAAGTCATCTATAACAAGGAAGGTAATTTTATGCTAGCCACTCTAGTATTGAGGACAATAAATGTAAGTCATGTGCCCAAAGACTAATAGAGAGAGAATCTTTTCTACATTGGATGTAAGGTGAACGGCTTGTTGTGTGCCTTAATTGTTGATAGTGGGAGCTATGCTAACGCAGCCTCTACTTTCTTGGTCCAACAATTGAAGTTGCCGACCTAGCCTCACCTAAAACCTTATAAGCTACATTAGATCAATGACATAGGAACCCCAAGTGAACAAACAAGTGTCTGTATCAATTTGTATTGGCAACTATCGAAACAAAGTGCTCTATGATGTATTACTCATAAGTATGTCCTACATTCTATTTGGACAACTATGGATATTTGACCAAACCGTTATGTATGATTGGAGGACGAATACATATTCCCTGAAGCATGAGGGTAAGAGGGTGAAGTTAAGTCATATGATTGCTGAGTAAGTAAAAATCGACCCAATTGAGTTGAGTCTTAAAGAAAAAAGCTTTGGTGATAATAAGAATCAACCCTCTAGACCAATCACTCATAGTCGAGCTAGAGGACTCTAAAGATTTATGCAAAGAATATTAACTCAAAACCTAAGTTGAGATAAGGATCCTTATTCTGAACTG
The DNA here is from genome assembly GCA_024138005.1 of Lumnitzera racemosa. NCBI lineage: Eukaryota > Viridiplantae > Streptophyta > Magnoliopsida > Myrtales > Combretaceae > Lumnitzera > Lumnitzera racemosa. The sequence continues at coordinate 13,094,623 of JAMXBC010000008.1, read as the reverse complement.
ATCTCTTGTATACCTGTTTAGTAGATCTTCACATGTGTCAGACCTGCCTCTGCTCCATAGCGAAGCCTTAATCCAAAAGACAGCCTAAGACTAGTTGAACCGAGTGCCTTAATCAACCACAAGCGTCTAACTCTAATTCAGCTTACTTCATTACCAAACTGATTGGCTCTTAACCTAACCCTGATCAAGTTTGCCCTTGACTACAACGCTTTTCTGCTACATATACTTTATATCATATTTCTAATGACCAACCACCAAGTGACACGTGTCCCCTGAACATGGCATTCTAGAATGATTGTTTCTTTTCCTTACTAAATATTTTTTGTCTCTTTTACCCCTTTTAGTATGTTTCATGTAACCTAATTGTAGAATACCCTTTTGTCTTTTCATACATGTAAAGTAATCCCAATGGATAGGTATATAAAACCCCACTTTCTTGTATGCAGACAATGAACTAATCAACACATAATTATTCACGTTGAGCAACCTTATTATTCTCATTATCATTCAACTCTTATATATTCCCTTTAGCAAGGAGTAGTGATGAGTAACCTTTCAGTTTCAACTAGTACATCATATTTGGCGGATTATAGGCTGGTTAGGATCAAGTGATGTGTCATATTTTTTCGGTAGCTGCCCAGACTTTGCTAACATTTTCCCTATTTATTCTTAGTCTGCTTTGTTGTGGTACTTCTCTATGTGTCTTTCCCCGAAGACGAATCAACTTCGCTAGTATTACAGTACAATTACAAGAGGGAGAATGTGAAGTTTTAGTTTACTTTGCTATTAATGGCTGCTATGTTCCTATCCCTAGCTACGGCAATGTGTTTAAGTGTTAAGTGTAGTTTCATTATTACTCTATTCTTACTCTGTTTTTCATTACAAAAACAAAGCCATCTTGTTTCTATTCAGTTCAAGTGATTATCAAGTATTAAAGTTTTTAACGAGTTAATCCATTTGAGAAGTACCATACCATGTCAGATTTGAGCGTTCAGGGTATTAGTGGTGACCAGAGTAGTGGTGCTCAACCTGGTCATGGTCATAATGATGGTAACACCTCAGGGTCAATTGATGATAAACTTGATAGACTTACGAACCTTGTTGAGAGATTAATTACAGCAATGTAAGTTAACAAACAATAACCCTAAGGTATACAATACCATAACCTATAAGAAAATTCCCTTGAGAGATACTATAGCCAAGGTAATCAAACAAATCGCCCATTTTAACTGTAGTAAGCTAGAGAAGTAGTAGACTGAGCTGCTAGATGAAGGCTGGAGTTGGAGGAGATTGAGGAAGTCGATGAGGAGTTGGATGTTGAAGAGTTTTAGGAGGAAGAAGAAGAAGCTAACTATTACCTAGCACAAGGACGAAGACACCGAGGTCCTTGAGGGCTAGACAATGTCAATGTTCAAATTCCACCCTTTAGTGGAAGTGGAGATGCAAATGAATATTTAAAGTGGGAAGAGAAGGTGGAAAAAGTGTTTGAATGTTATGGATATCAAAGTCTAACTTGCTACATTAGAGTTTGCTAGGTATGCCACCATGTGGTGGAAGAATCTGAATGCAACCAGAGTACGAGATGGAAGACGAGGTGTTAGAACCTAAGATGAGATGAAAAAGGTTGTTAAGAGGAAGATTTATACTTAAGACTTTCTTATAAGATACGTTTGCAAAGTTGTAAGAGTTTCGCCAAGGAATTCGATCTATTGATGACTATATAAGAGAGTTTTAAATGGTTATGATCCAAGTCGACGTCGTCGAGGTTCATTTCTAGGCTCAAGTATGAGATTCGCAATATCGTAGAAGTATAGAAGTTTTATACTTTATAAGAGGCCATCAAGATAGCATAAAAGGTTGAAAGGCAAAGGAGAAGTGTTCTGAGCTAACCTAGACCGACATTCTCGCAAGCCCCAATACCACGCTGACCTATTCAAGTCAAGCCAAGGAAGCCATAGAGGGTCGAGGATAAGAATGATCGATTTGATGACAGCTGAGCAAGCCAGTAGGGCTGAGCTAAGGTTAGGTCGACCTTAAGGACATATGAGAAAGGGCAGACTTCTAGACGACCAGCGAAGCGAAACGCTTTAAATGTTTAGGCTTCGAACATATGGCTACCAAGTGTCCAAACTGATGCATTATGGTACTCTGAAGAGATGTAGTAAAAAGTATCGACGAAAGCAAGCTCTAGAAGGAAGAAGATGTTAGAAAACCCGAAGCTGAAGAAGAAGAGAAGACCCGTGTCTATGTTGACTAGGGAGAGGTGATGACCCTAGTCCTGAAAAGAATACTGAGTTCCTTGTTGAACTCTGAAGAAGGCCAAAAGGAAAATCTATTTCATACCAAGTGTACTGTCAAAGGCTCAATCATAGTAGATGAGGGAAGTTGTACTAATGTTGTTACACAGTCCTTTGTGCAAAGATTGGGATTAGCAACTTCAAAGCACCCTCGACCTTACAAACTGTACTAGCTTTACGATAAGGGTGCTTTACACGTGACTGAACAAGTGATCATACCGTTTAATGTTGGGAATGTGTATAGGGATAAAGTAGTTTATGATGTCATCTCTATGAGAGCTTTACATCTATTGCTTGGACGACCTTGGTTGTTTGATTGATGTGTTACTCATGACGAGTATAAGAATAGCTATGCCTTTGTTAAGGATGGAAGAAAGATTGTATTGCAACCCATGACCCTATCCCAAGTAAATGAAACCTACAACCAGTTCACTCAAGCTAGTATGAAGAAGGCCTTGGTGAGGAGCCAAAAAGAGCTCCAAACTAAAGAGGCTAAAGAACTTACGTTCCTGTTGGTTAAAAGGATGTTAGAAGTAAGAGCATTAAAGAATGTTCCAGAGAAGATTAGAAGCCTATTAAATGAGTTTTCCAATCTATTTCTTAAAGAACTGCCTAAGGGATTACTCTTAGTCCGAGGCATTAAATACTGCATTGATCTATAGCTAGGCGTTGCCCTACCAAACTGACCTACATATAAAACGAACCTTAAGAAAACTATTGAGTTGAAAAGACGGACAAATGAACTTATAAAGCAAGGATAAGTAAGGAAGAGTATGAATCCTTATGTTGTACCAACTTTGCTCGTCCCTTAGAAGGATGGAACATGATGCATGGATATTGACAGCCAAGCAATCAACCGAATTACTGTCAAGTATAGATATCCGATACCAAGACTCGATAACATGTTAGATGAACTTCATGGCACTAAGATATTTTCAAAAATAAATCTGCAAAGTAGATACCACTAAATTCGCATAAGGCTAGATAATGAATAAAAGACTACCTTTAAGACTAAGCATGGTGTCGTGATCCGAGGAGGCTAGTCGTGGCAGTCGCCGTATACCGTACAAAGGATTGTAGATTGAGTTCCCTTACAATCGACGACCCTTTTATATGATATACAAGGCTACAACTACTACTAACAACCAAGAGTGCGCAAGCTTAAGAAATAACATTTCATGACGAATAATAATATAGAAAACATATCACATAATTTATGTGTATAAAAGTTTACAGATATAGAGTTTGAAACATGCCTAAAGTCAGACTAATATAAAAATTACATATTTAACTCTACATTTTAGTCAAAAGTACTCTCTGTCCTCAAAACAGCTCCCACATTGATCCCATAGAGAAAGCTAACCTTAGGCATACGACGACCTGACTCCACGAATAAGTCGGCCTGCAAAAGGAGTCTACAAGGGTATAAGCTTACTAGCTTAGTGAGATATTTTCCCTCAACCATACAGCAGTCAAGTTATACCACAGTTAAGTTCAACAAAATAAATGCATGAACAAATAGTGTGCCAAACAAATACATGCAGGTGACCAGGTACTGCATGTAACTCAGATTTAACGCCCTCCGAAGTCAGGGTTGGAGATTCATCGGTACAGTCAGATCCGGGTATCATATTAGAACTTATTTCATAACGAAACTCCGCGTTTCGTATTTAAAATGTAATGGTACATCCATTACCAGCTTTATCAAAACGAGTTCTACATATGATTGTGAGTAGGTTCACGCAGCCTTCACTCACCCCTAAACGAAGGCCTCTGGACTCGACCCATAGCCAGGCAATTGGCACCTCCAATGCCTAGTCATCCCGCGGGCATGGGTAAGGTCATATCTCACGTGTGCACCGTACGAAATCACTAACATTCAATAATCAACCCAAGTATGGCCTCTCGCTACCTTCATGTAATGTGACTGCCCGGAATTAGTTATGCAGTGCATGATTCATGAATGATCCAAGTTAACTTTTCTAGTCGAATAAAAGTTAAGTCATATTTAATCAGTGATCATTCCAAGTCACAAATCTACTATGTATCAAACATTATCTTATTGAACTTTAAAGTAGATTCACAATTCACAATTCACAACAGTTATCATGCACAAGCATAACCCAACCCCATATACATTCATTTATAAATCATAATTTAGATTTACTAATTACAAGCACAAACAAGTATGAAATCATAAGGAAAAACTCACTCGGCCATAGCTAGTTCAGGGATCGCAATAGTCGGTGGGCAACTCAGGGTCGATATTGAGATCACCTGAGAATAAGGAAAATGTATAAGATAGGGAATTTAAAACTAACTAAAGTTATAATATGTAAGGTTTATTTCACTTAGTTACGTAAAATTGTCGATTCGAGCTTTTTATCGAATCGTATGTAACTTTTTCGTTTTAGCTCGGATCGTTATGAACTTATAGTCCATTTTGATCGTTTTCGAGCGTATTCTCTCATAACGAGGTCCGTTTTGGATGTTATGACTCGTAATTTAAATTATAATGCAAAAATATCACAAAAATTATTATTTAAATTTAAAATTTATAAATTATTGATTTTCGCTTTTTCTTAACATATTTATAAGTTAATAATTATTTAATTCATATATTTGTTATTTTTATTATTTTGGGTATATTTTCCTATTTTTCTCCTTTTCTTATTATTTTTTTTATGTACCTTACGATTATACATATATATATATTCCAATACTTATAATATATAGTTTATGGTTTATGTTATTTTAAAATCATGAATTACAGTATTATATATATGCATATATACTATATATATTACACATATGTATTACACGTATGATATATGTATATGTATTTATTGAAAACATACTCTTATACACATATTCATATATTTACATATATTTTGTATTTATTTATTTATATATCTTTCATTATATATATATATACCTAGAAAAACATACATATATGTTCAGCATACATACCCATAAATATATACTCTACATTTCATACATAATATATCGTATATAATATATATATATACATACTTATAAGAATACTCCACTATATCCTATATAACTACACACATATATATAATCATATATGTATACCCATATATATATATATATATATATATATATATAAAGTTACGGTACACATACATATATCTTTATACTATAATTATGTAAATTACTAATTAGAGGTATATAAAAAAAACAAATACATAATATATACTATATACCTCGGTACATACATGTAGACATACTTAATCTTCTATTTATACATATAAGTAAATTTAGTTATTTATACATATAAACATATGCTATTAGTATAAGATGTACAAATACCATAAAAAATCATAAAAATACCATAAAAATACTATAGCTCTACACATTTATACTATCATATACATATATATTTCTTAAAATAAATTATTTACCAATTAAATTGGATTTTTCTTCTTCTTTTCCTTCTTCTTCTTTTTCTCTTTTCTTTCTTTCTTTTTCTCTCATTTTTCCTCACGGTTTGCAAATTGTGTGTGTGTATTTGTGCAGAATTTTCTTTCTCTTTCCATATTTATATCAATTTCCCTTCCTCACGTGATATTAGCTTCAATTTTAAGCTAAGTCACTTTTTATTAAAGTGAATAGGATAAAACAAAACATCACGTGACTGCTTCTTTTGGATTTCAATTTGCTAACTTTTGTTTTATTTTCTTTCTTACGTTTTGTACAGGTGAAGGATTTGAATGTGGAAAGGAAGAGAAGAATTGAGATAAATTGAAAATAGTAGAGAAGGAAAATGAAATTTATTAACAAATATGTGTAATTTTTCGAATCATATAAATTAGAACGAATTTCCTCGTAGATTAGTTTTCAAAATTTTGTGAAATTTTTTCAATTTAACTGATACCTGTTACAATTATAATTTTTACAAGTTATTATGGTAATTTCATTACAATGTCATACAAACAGGCGATTTAGTCAAAAATTACATTTGACTATAATTTTATTGCTATTGTGTAATATTTAACTATTTTATAGGTTTACATTTATGATTTTAGGGTCTCGAGTAATTTTGAGCTCGATTTCAATTAATGATGCATAGACTAATTTTTAAGGTTTTAGTAAGCGATTTAAAGTTTTGATAAATTTCGAAGGTTTTGTTATCGGTGTTATATTTGATTTATTAAACTTCATTTTCTTTTATTATTATTAGCCTTATCGACTTATTGTATCGTTTAGAACACTCAGACTCGAATTAAGATTTAACTACTGTTTTTCTTAGGATTTACACATGGACTCTACGGATGGTTGGTTATGTTGTTAGGACTAACTAATGCGTCGAGCACATTCATGAGGTTAATGAACCTTGTAAAGTAGCCTCTAATTGGAAGATGGGTGGTCGTGTATTTTGACGACATATTGGTATATACAATGCCGACTGAACAACCATGTTCAACATCTTTGCAAAGTATTTAACATTTTGTGAACTGAGAAGTTGTATAGGAATGTGAAGAAGTGTACGTTCTGCTAGAATGAGGTAATTTTCCTAGGGGTTATGGTATCAAGGAAAGGAATTCGGGTAGATGAGGAGAAGATCCGAATTGTTCTTGAGTAACCAACGCAAAAAGAATGTAACTAAGGTTCTAAGCTTTCATGGCCTAAATTCCTTCTATAAGCAATTTATCAAAAACTTTAGTACCATAACCACCCGCTTGACCAAGTTGACAAAGAAGACTCAAGGAATTAAGTGGAACGATTGAGTTAAGCAAAGCTTTAGGAAGATCAAGGAGAAGTTCACCTCAACCCCTATCCTTTCACTGCCAAATTTTGACAAGCCCCTTAAATTGAAATACGATGCATCAGGAACGGGAATTGGTGCTATCCTGATGCAAGAGTGATGACCCATTGCTTACCATAGTAAGAAGTTTAGTGGTTCTATCTTGAACTATTCTGTATATGAGAAAGAGTTGTACTCTCTTTACCGAGTCCTTACTGTTTGGCAACACTATTTACTACCACGTGAGTTTGTTATTTATATAAACCATGAGTCTTTAAAGCATCTAGGGAGTAAAAAAAAGCTATCTCTTCGTGTTGATAGTCCATTTAAAGTCCTAAAGAAGATCAACCACAACACTTACTAGATCGAGTTGCCTGATGAATATAGTGTTTCTTTAACTTTCAATGTGTTCGATCTAATCCCTTACCAACCAATAGAAGAAGACCTCGCATACACCCCAGGAGAAGAAACTAAAACTACTTTAGATTTGAGGGTAAATCTTCCCGACCCTCAGGCAGATGATAGGAATTAGTCCCTTAGACCAATCACTTATAGCCAAGCTAAAGGACTCTAAGGTCTTGCATGGAAAATACTAGCTCGAAACCTAAGTCAAGACGGGGATCCTTATTTCAAATTGATCTCTTACCAACCTATCTATCAGATCCTCATATGTATCAGACCTATCCCTACTCTATAGTGAAGCTTTATTCCAGAAGATAGCCTCGGATCAGCCAAGTTAAACACCCTAACCAACCATAGGTATTTGACTCTAATTCAACTTACTTCTTTACCTGACTGATTAGCTCCCAACCTGACCCTGATCAGGTCGGCCCCCAATTGTTACGCTTTTCCGATATGCCTACTTTGTATCATATTTCCAATGACTAGCCACCAAGCAACACATGTCTCCTGAACATAATATTCTGAAATGATTCTTTCTTTTTCGTACTAAATATTCTTTGTCTCTTTTACTCCTTTTAGTATGTTTTATGTAACTTAATTGTAGAATACCCTTTTGTCTTTTTATACATATAAAGTAGCCATAGTGGATGGGTATATAAACCTCTATTTTCTTGCATGTAAACAATGAACTAATCAACACAAAATTATTCATATTGAGTAACCTTATTGTTCTTATTATCATTTAACTCTTATCTATTCCCTTTAGTAAAAAGTAGTGGCGAGTGACCTTTTAGTTAAGATTGGTGTATTATATCCAGCAGATTGTGGGCTAAGTAAGATCTAGTAGTATGTCATATCCATTTGGTAGCTATTCGAACTTTGCTAACCTTTTCCTTATTTGTTCTTAGTCCGCTTCATTGTGGTGCCTCTTCATATGTCTTACCCTAAAGACGCATCAGGTGATAACTCGAGCTAAGCTAAAAAGAGAGATAGAACTCAAAGGGTCAACCTATCTACTAGTCAAAAGGTTGCTAAAGATGGGGTTCGAGGAGGGAATGGTACCTATCGAGGTGAAAATCTTATTGGAAGAGTTTGCCAATTTGTTCCTAAGTAAGCTGCCGAAGGTTTGCCTCTCATCTGAGACGTTAAACATGCAATTGACTTGCAATTAGGAGGCGTATTGTCGAATAAGCCTACCTATAGGTTGAACCTATAGCAGGTTGCCAAGCTGTAAGGATAGGTACATGAGTTGATGAAGAAAGGGTATATATGAGAATCCCTTAGCCCCTATGTCGTGCCGGCCTTGTTGGAGCCTAAGAAGGATGGGTCATGGAGAATATGTATAAATAGCCGATCGATCAATCGTATCACCATCAGATATAGTTATCCCATACCAAGGCTTGATGTGTGCTGGATGAGTTAAATGGAGCAAGAGCATTCTCCAATATTGATCTCAAATCTAGATACCATCAAATCCTAATGCGCGAGGGTGACAAGTAGGAGACCGCATTCAAAATACGCCATGGATTGTATGAATGACTTGTGATTCCATTTAAACTATCAAACGCATTGAGTACATTTATGCAACTAATGAATAATGTGCTTCGACAACTAATAGGGAAATTTGTGGTGGTTTACTTCGGTAACATCATAGTGTATAGCCCTGATTTGGAGACTCACCAAGAGTATCTATGAGTAGTCTTTGCAAAACTCTTATCTGAAAGGCTTTACACTAATTTGAAGAAGTGTGACTTTTGTTAAATTGAACTAATCTTCCTAAGGTTTGTTGTAGATGGTAGAGGAATATGAGTCGATGATGAGAAGATAAGAGTGATCATTGAATGGCCTGTATTGACTACTTCAGCCAATGTAAGAAGTTTCTATGACCTGGCATCATTCTATTGTAGATTTATAAAGAATTTCAATACTATCATGGCCCTACTCACTGAACTGTTGAGGAAGAATGTTGAGTTCAAATGGAAAGAGAAGGAGTAGATGAGTTTTTAGGAGGTGAAAGAAAAGCTAACTACAGCCCCTATCTTATCTTTGCCAAGCTTTGAAAAAGTATTCAAAGTGGAGTATAATGCATCTAGACTAAGCATAGGCGCTGTATTAATGCAAGAAGGTTGACCTATTACCTACTTTAATGAAAAACTTAGATGGGATACACTTAACTATTTTATTTATGATAAGGAGTTTTACTCCTTAATCTGAGCCCTAATTGTATGGCGACACTATATGGTGCCTAAGGAATTTATGATATATATCGATCATAAATCCTTGAGATATTTGAAAAGCTAACCCAAGTTATCTTAGAGATAACCTAAATGGGTCGAGTTTATGGAGGGATTTTCTTTTGTCATGAAGTACAAGAATGGGAAGAGTAATGTAGTAACTGATGCCCTATCGAAACAACATTCTCTCTTGACTGAGTTGTAGACCCAGTTACTTGGTTTTTCAATGATAAAGGACTTGTATGCAAAGGATCCACATTTTGATCCCATCTATGCCAGGTGTGAAGAAGGACAGACATTAGCTGACTATCACAAGGAAGACGGATACTTATTTAAGAAGAAGAGATTATGTATCCCGACCTATTAATTGAGAGAATTGTTAGTGCGCAAGGCATATAGAGGAGGATTGTCAAGACACTTTAGCTAGCACTACACTCATGAAGTATTATCCCCAAGATTCTTTTGGCCAAGAATGATGAGAGACGTCCAATTTATGTTGGAAAGGTGTGCTACTTGTAGAATAGCAAAGAGTCAAGCCGAGTAAGGGTACTATTCACCCTTGCCTATCCTGACCTTGGTCTAAGTCGAGCATGGACTTTATGTTAGGATTATCGAGGATAACTTGAAGGAATAACTCAATCATGGTGGTTGTGAATCGATTCAACAAGATAGCATATTCTATACCTTGTACAAAAACTAATGACACCTTAGCTATTTTTTTTATTTTCTTACAAGAAGTGGTTAAGCTCCACGGAGTACCCAGAACCATTATTTCAGATCGAGACCCAAAGTTCAAGAGCCACTTCTGTAGAATATTATGGAGATTCATGGGAATTAAGTTATTATACAGCGTATCCTGTCATCCACAAACGGATGGATAAATCGAGGTTATCAATAGAATAGTGGGAACTTTACTATGGGTTATCGTTGGACTGAAAATGGCTGATTGGGATTTGTGCCTACTAATCATAAAGTTCGCCTATAATAAGATCGCCCATAGCGTAAAAAACATGTCTCCATTTAAGGTCACCTATAGGTTCAAACCTAATCTCCCAATGGACCAAATACCCCTTCCAAGCCTAAAAGATGACCAACCAACTGCTAAAAGAGTCGAAGCCATCAAAGTTATGCATCAGAAAGTCGTAGAACAATTGAGACTAACTGCTACCAAGCTTGAGAGACGAGGTCGGGGATGGAAGAAAAGACAATTTCAACTAGGTAATCATGTCTAAATCTACCTCAGCAAGAAATGGTTCCCAAACTTGAAGGAGAGCAAGTTACCTTCTAAAGCCGATGAACCCTTCAAAATGCTTGAGAAGATCAATCCAAATGCCTACAGGATTAAACTACTTGAAGAGCATGAAATCTTAGACTCCTTCAACATTGCTAATCTCCACTCGTATACTCCCGAAGACAAGCAACATAGAGCTGAGCTACATTTGATCCCTAATCTTAAACAGCCCGGAGGGGATGATAAGGATCATGGACTAATCACGCCCTCCCGAACTCGAAGACTTGCTTAGATGGTTCACCGGGCTGTCTGAGGTGAGTTGAATGTTGAAGAGCAGTGCATTCCCCAATCTGACCTATCGAGTTACTTTACTCTACACATCATCCAAAAAGCTATCGTGGTGGCCAACTAACATGCTAAGCCGAGCTCTCCACAACACACCTGCCCAAGTATCAAACTAGAATACTGTCGACCTGATTTGTTTTGAGGCCAAGCGAACAACTCTTCGAAGCTAAGCTCTTGAGGCCAACCCAATAATGAGCTACCACCTAAACTAACCCTTTCTAAGTCTCGAATATCCAAGCTATCAAATTGCTGACGTTGACCTACTATGTTCAAAACTTACTTTACTTGACCAGCAGTGTCATTGTGACCATTGAATGAGCAAATAACGCATGTACTACCTTTTTCTAACATTAGTACTATCCTTTCTATTTGCCTGATTACAATGTTACCCTAGCAAATTATTCCTTTTTCCCTTACTAGTAGGAATCCTTTTTTCTAATTTATCTTAACGTAGGATTTACTCTAATTGGGTTATATAAATACTTATATTTGTAATAGCTGCAATAGTTAATACAATATAATCAATATTTAGACTTTTTCCTTCTTACGTGAACTAAGTGTAACTTGCTTACTCTCAACTACTCTTATTTAGGGTCATTGAGCATGAATTAGTGATAAGTGACCTCTAACCACACTTGTGCGTCATATTAAGTGCTACCATAGCTCATGTAAGGCGTTGGTGCATCATATCCACCGTTGCTGCATAAGGATCCTTGCTCAATCTTCGACTTTCATTTATCCTTTGGACTATCTCGAGTTCCTGACCTACCCTTTTGGTTCGCACGATTCCGAATGTCGTGTGTTCATCCACGTCAGATCGTATAAAAAATGAGTCCTCTTCTTTATAGATTCCTTAATGTACTCTTATTAGGTCCAAACCTATGGAGAGCTCTCTTAGTACATGAACTCTCCTAAAAAAGATGTTGAGAGAACGTACCTATCCAATAATTCCTACTTTAGGCTCATTATGCTAATTCTCTCTATATGTCATCCTGAATCCATTGACTTAACTCATTTGGCCCTATCAATTATAAGCCTAAATTTGTCACTAGGTTCTCTATGCAAAAGATGAGAAAGTAAATTTTCTAGTATGAGATAATCTCTAATAATAAATTGAATAAATGAAATATAGTTATTAGAAAACATTAATACATAAATAAGAAAGAAATTTTAATTAAATCGACAAGTAATACCTTTTAGGTCTACCCTTTTGGTAAGAGGGACTACAAGTACTTAATTTTAGAATTAACATGAAGTTGATGTTGATATCCATAAACATTTTTTTTTAATTTGCTCAACTAAAATTAGTAAAAGTGTTCAATAAAATTATTGCAAGTTGTTTCTTTTTACATAAAACCTTAGGATTCTTTTGTGTAGTTTAAGTAATTCAACTTTTTCCAAGATAAAACTCTCCTACGACACCATAATGAAAGGACTCGCCGGTTGATGTAACCATAGGGGAAAAGAAAAAAAGGTAAAAGTGAATGGCATGTAGAAGTAGATACTCCAAAAGCTTTTTAACACATAGGAATAATGGGACCCATCTGTTGTTTAATTTTCTATGTATAAAACCCAAATATCCAATGTATTCAAAGATTAATAGTATATCATCCAAAAATGAGTACAATTGCATGCATAAATCCAATTCCCATAATTCTAAAATCATAATTTCTTTTATTATGAGCCATACTCCCATCGCAGAAGTTGCTAATGCTTTACCTTCAATAAGGAGAGATGCTCTTGTACTAGTTCCCATGTGTAGATATTTTTATAATGAAGAACTTCAAGGTAATGGGTTTTAAATGGCTTTGATCAAATGAGTGTATCAATGATGAGCACTGTATAAAATATTTCACAATTCTAAAATTTGTACATAAGGAGATTCATAGTTAACTTCAGGATTTCACTTATCAAACCACCAAAGTTGTTAAGTCATATTCAAAGTTTACCCCTCAACAAATTGCCATAAGATGTTGCATCTTATAGCTAATTTTATGATATGCAGTTAAATTTCAAGTTTCCTAGAGAAAATCCTTAGTTATTGAGATTGAAGTTGCTAAGCCTAAGTCATATAATAAAGCTATAATAACTCCATTATATACAAACTTCAAGCAATATTTAGATGACTGGTTCCACATAAATGACTTTAATCCTTTAAAATATTTTCTTGCCATTAAACTCATAAGAGGTTTATGCTGGGGAATGGTAAATAAAAATAAATAAATCTTAGGAAAATTTTGACTTAAGGGCAGGAGGAGATCACTTTCCTCACTGAATATAATGCCTTCTACATGAAATTGCTAAATGACAGTAGCTTTGGTGGTATTCTCCTAAGAATCTAGAAAATTAGATAACAATTTTCTAAGTTTTTATACATTGCTAGGGATTTACTTTTAAAAAAAGGTATTTTTTTTTCTACATATCTTTAGATGATATTAAAAGAAAGACTAGAATTTTTTTTTTTAAAAAAAAAGAAATCATACTAAAAGAGCTACTCTTAAACAAGTTATGTATATGACTATTTTCAAGCATTACCATGTGATGTGACTCCTTTAAGGGTTATGATCTTAAAAAACTTATTGTCTATCATTAGATTATATTTAGAACACTTACTAAATGATCTAGACCATATACCATGACAATCACAACTAAAAGCTAGAAAAAAAAATACATTGGCTTGAGTAGAAGTTGCAAGCTTCAAGCAGATATAAAGTTCAGTAAATTGACACTTTATTGGGATGAAGTCAACTTCGTTTGATAAAAGTACCTATGATAGACAGTGAACTTAACTTTGTTTGGATCTTACTCAAATGAAATTCCAATGAAATAAGAAATGAACTTCAATTATTCATAGGACCTAAGAAATCAATCGGTCTTCGTTGAAGCCTCACCTATGAGATTTAAACAATGTTTAGCTACACTTCTAACTTCTTAACACATTTGAATTCATACATGAGGTTTGAATAACTTTTCAATAGATCAATTCCTACATAATACTTAGTCTTAGAATTGTTTTAAACTAAATAACAAACTCTAAAGTTCCATTATTCGCTTAAACACCTAATTTAATGTCCAAAACATATGCTTGGAAATGTATTCACTAATTTAGACAATCTCCTCATATGCTAATGCAATTATACATTGGATAACATTGCAAAAACCTATTCTATTGATTGTTGGGACTGTTGCATTCCCATCAAAATTTCTACCATAACTCTCTTGCACTTTTAAAGGATCTATAATTTAATTTTCAATTAGTTAATAGACTAATTTATGTCATCATTAATCAACTTAAGATTTGATCATTTATATGTAAATGAAGAGATTAGATGTCATTGAGTATTTTGTGACGCTTGGATACTCTTCTATATCTCGCAAAGCTAAAAAAACTACTACACAATCTTCAACAATTCTACTAAGGCTAAGTCTCCCATCATGATTGTTTCTACCTATGGATTGACTTAGCTATAAACTTTTCTTACTTCACTTGAAGTTGTTCATACCCAGCATATGCCGTTACTCTATGCTAGATAAGTTGCTTTATGTACAACTACAAAGTGATATCTAATCTCTTCATTCAAATCAAAAAACTGTTAATGTTCAATTAAGTGCTAGGAAACAAGAGTTTGACCTCATCTTGCATAAGTTTTGTATTAATTAGCTATGTACTCCAACTTAAAGGGAATGTTAGTAGTATTCTATATAAAAGGCAATTTGCCAATATTGTACAATATCGTTTACGCAATTTCCTAATAGCGTAATGTATATATTAAGTTACATATTCTTTGATTATCTTCTTTAGATCTCTTTGGTATGTGCCTTTTTATAGTATGTAATACATAATCAAAATAAACAAGTTAAAATTCATTTACCATTATTCAAGCATAAAATTGATGATAAATGCAATGTGCATTAGGAATTGGATTATTATGGAGGATTTGAGGAGGATAGTCATAAAGGTGTTGATCTTTTTGTAAGCAAGCGATTTTCATGGACAAAGGAAAGGACATTCATCATTAAGGAGACATTGCTTCCCAAGATCTTTTGTGTTGGTGGATAAGTTACCTAAGGTTAATGACACATTTGATTAGCAAAATAGAATAAGAAATTATTAGAATGTCAATTTTTAAATAGTATAATAGAGAAGTAATTTTTGCTTTTTACATTCACTTGAAATGACATAAGTAACATATTAGGAACATATCTAAAAGTATCAAAATAGCGTTATCGTTTTATAACCTAGTCGTTGATTCCTACCAAATCCTGGTACTAACTACCATCATATATAGACCATACCCTACTTCATTCGTTGTACACAAGCAAGCCACCATTGCCCAACTTGGCTCAATGCAGGTCTGTTATAACGTAGTTTGAGTGAGAAAAAGTGGGGAAGTAAATCTACATGTTGATACAATCATGATTTTTTTGTCAACAAATTTTACATGCCAAACATAGTGACAATCTCTTTTAAGAAGGGAGTTATTATTCTAATGTATCATTATAAAGTTAAACATGTTGTAGTGTAAGAGTTAAAAAGAGAATCCATTTTCACTTGTATAGATGTAAGGGTTCGATTGAAGTAGTCATTTTTGTGTTGTGTGAGCGACATGCTACATATGATTTCAAAAAAGTAAAGTAAGAATGACAATTGAAGGGAAGATTAGATGAGAACGAGATATGTAGGAGGAACAAGCGATCTTAGTATCTCAAATACACAAATGACAAATAAGGTAACCTTAAGGAACCTCAAATATTCACCTTATAATTTATGTAAACGAGATCAATTTTTTTCCTGAACTTCTTGTTTGATCTTAAAGAGCAAAGATTTGCAGAAGAATGTTGTTTCTCAATTATCTCTATAAGTTATAAATGAGGAGGAAATGCTAGGTATTTATTGTCACGCCCTGAAGCGGCAGAGTCGTAACAACCCCGCCATGTAAACCATCCTAAGATAGAAGTTGGCCTTACAACCACTATCTTAGACTTGATCTACACAAGGCGTCCACGACTAACCCACTTTGAAGTAAACAGTTTGTAATTTAAATAAATCATTTACCTAAGAAGGTGAGGAAATTTATATATATTCACTATAATTCAGTTATTACATTATTCAGAAATGAAAAGTAATAACATATGTGTTGATTCTTCAATGTTTTTCCTCACTCTCCAGGATCTAGCAGTTGCTAGCTTCAGAGTAGTTGTTTGCCGCTTCTTAGCCAGCACCTGTACGGCATTTATAGGGATGTGAGCAATTACAGCTCAATAAGTTAGGATGGAGGACTTAAAACTATACCACAAACACAACAGAGTTTTTAATCAACTTACTAGGTGTAATGCATGTGCAAGCAAATGCCATAGCACGATGTTGTCCGGCCCATCGTGAGATTAGAGAAATTGCGCCCACTTTAATCCGGGTTGAGGAGTTGCCATTAATGCAACAGCTCACGACCAAACCCAGGCTTGTGCAATAGAGACCTCGCTTCTCCCACGACTACCTTCGAACCATTGACTTTACCCTCGCCGCGACCTCCTCTCCTGTCAACCAAGCATAATCTCAAGCCTTCCAAAATACAGCATTGTATCAATCCCAACTTACCTCGACTCCTCGCCCATTCACTCGAGGTCCAACTTGCTCAGGCTATCATCGATCATCCCTATAACACAAACGTGGTTTCGATTTTTCATATAACTATTATAGGTTCATTTTATCCTATAATGCTTATTGTTATGTTTTGTTTAGGGTTTAATATACCTAATTATCTAGGTCTTAAGTCTTTTACAATTATTCTAGGTTCGGGGTTAGGTTCGGGTTCGGTTTTCGCATCGATTTCTAAATTAAGTTTTAGTTCGATTTCTAAGTAGTGTTTTATACTCCAACCTTAGAAATTTGTTTCAACCCATAATGTAAAATTAATCACATTACTTCCCGATCTCCTAAATATCATCATTACCCCTATTAAGTATTTATTTTACCCGATACACTTAAATCCGTATTAGTGTACTAAATTCACTCCTAATGTGAGAAATTTTTACATTTTTCACATAAGTACATAAATTCAAGTTTTGTATTAGATTTATTGTACATTTTTATTATTATCAAAATATCAATTTTTATTATAATATTTTCTATTTATTATATTCTAATAATTACATATTATGTATTATTACATTTTGTGTATATCATACACTTCTAATATTTCTATCACTCTAATTATTGTCTCTAAACACCAATTATCATTTCAAAATGTCTAAATTCATCCTAAATCAGATTTTACTCCTAATTACCCTAATTTCCAAAATTAACTTAAAATTTACTATTTTTCCCTATTACTCATTTACTACATAATTAACCTAATAATTACATCTAACACCCTAAATGTTACAAATATCATACTGCATCAGATTTCAACATCCTAAAACATGTACTTATTCACTAAATCAATAATTAACTATCTAATTACTTTATTAACCCTAAATTACCCATTTTATGCCTTATTTTAAGGCTTAAAAATTATCTAAAAATTTCGAAAATTAATTTTTGAAAACGGGCTTCATAGCACTGTTCTATGTCAGCTAAGTGGTCTACAAAAAAATTTGGGCTCGAAACTACACTCCTAAGGCCATTTATTTCTAAATCGAAATATGCTCGGTTTTGCACGATTTCTTAAGGACCTTATATCATGAGACATATTTTCATCAAAATACTATTTTTTATAAAAAATACATACAAAAATATTCCAGAATAACAAAATTAATAATTTTTTAATAATATTTACTATTTTTACAAAATTACACAAAATCGGGCTGGAAATCGAACTCATCGATTTGGGCGGCTCCGGCCAGTGTCGGCCCACCTGGGCGTTGCCACCACCGTGTGGTGGTGGTGGCCATCCACTCCCAGTTGCCCGTAGGATCTGGGTTCTCCTTTGTGGCCCTAACTGTATAGTTTTCCTTTTCTTTTTTTTTCTTTGGTTTTTCTCTTAATTTTCAACTCTCCCTAATTTTCTTTGATTTCTAACTGTCCAAATGAGCTTCTGAATTTTTCTTGCTATTTATAGAGCTTTAGTGTAAGTATTGTGCATTAAATTGGACAAGACAATTGCCTTATCCCTTAATTTTTAGCTTTTATGTTGTCTTAATTTAATTGGCCGATTTTTTTCTTATTTTTCCCAGCTACCATGACCTATATATGGATCATTCCTTATTTTTCTTTATTTTTTATTAATTAATTATGAATTTTCTTTAATTATTTAGAATGATTTTGGCACATTACGCATATTTTAAGTAATTACGCGTATTTCTACATACATATAAATTCATATATAGTATAAATAAATATTCCTAAATATTATTTAGGTTATTTTATGATTTTTAGTATGCATATAATTTATCTCGAGCGATTCGTTAATTATCGGAATTCATTTTACGCATTTTCGATAAATAACGAGTTATATACTTAAAATTTGGAATTTTTATATTATTTTATTTTATTGCTTATTTTCTTAAATTTAAACTTACGGGATCATTTTCTTAATATTTTTAGCTTTACTTTATAATTTAGGCTCGATCGGGTCTTTCAACCGATCGAAACCTCAAATTACTAGTTTTAGAGCTTACATTTATGAGCTATTGGGTAAGATAGCATCCACTAGATCATCTAGGTGATCAATTGATGAGATAAACTTATTTAAATCACAGTTATTTTAAATGAGCTAAGTAATGGGCCTAAGGCTGGTAACTTTCTTCATAAGTGCATTAACTTGCTTGAGAAAAGTTGAAGGTGGATAGGTCAATCCAACAATCCTTATTCCAAGCTTACTAAGCTAATTCTCCCTAAATCATCCCAAAATAAATCAGACTTCTTAAGACGCATTACCTAACTCAAGAAGCTGAGCTTAAATAACTAATGGGGTTAGCTTAATAATTAATATAGCAATCTTTAACCCTTTTACAATTTGTAAGAAAAAAAGACCAAGAAAAGAATAAGGTTAGAGAATGAGATTAGAGCATTTAGATAATCAACTTTCCTTTTATGTGCTATAGATTAGTGATGTTAAATGTTAGATGATTAGAGTATATGTGGTTTCTACTTTGCAAATAGTCATGCAAAAAAAGATTTAATAGGTATTTCATACCACGTGTTATGTACATGTAATGTGTAAATACTAATAAAATATTGACAAATGGTAAGAATAATTTGCAAATACATTACCATGTATAATTTGTACACAGTATATGCATCAATATCTTATTAGTATTTACACATTACATGGCATAATATATTATAATACCCTAGGACAAAAGTAACGAATAGCCAGGCCAACAAATAGTAATAGACCAATTTTTATTACTTGGTTCAAAAGTTTTAAGTTTGTGTTGATAATGTATTCACAACCATGGCCTTATAAATTAGTATCATAACTTTTCACAATTCATCTAGAATGCTTAATCATGAGGTCTCACAATTCCCCCCCCCCAAAACCTCATCCTAAATGCATAACATCCTCGTCACAAGATTTTACAATTAAGCCTAAATCTTCCCCTTTTTTGGTGTATCATTCGAACTACTCACTTCCTATAGGTCATTTTGAAAGCATACAATGAGTCATACCCTAATGACACTCCCCACCTTCCTTTGACCTTTTCTCTAAAATAGAGTCAGACTTGAATCATTCACCTATAGGTAGGAGGCCTTCTCTGATACCTTTTATAATGCCCTAAGTCACAAGTAGTGAATACCCAAGCAAATAAACGCTACTTAGTCCAAAAGATTCAAACTTGTATTAATAAAGTATTCGCAATCATAACCTTATAAACTGATACCATAACCTCCCATAATTCAAATGGGATTCTTAATCATAGGATCTCACATACATAATGTGTATTACCCACAAAATCACTTTTTACAGTCATGCTACCTCATTTTCCTTTGGCTTTATTTTTGTATGTTAGTTGATTAAAAACGTCTAGTATGTAGAAAGTAAAGGCCTATAAAATTTGGAAGTTGATTTGAAATCACAACTTTTATTAGAGTTATTCAATCAAGTACTCATAACTTTTACTTTGGCGTTAAGGTTTTGATTTTAGCCTCATGTAACAATAGAAGCTCCAAAATAATGATGGTTGTCCTGGTATGTAATTAACAATACGGGGAATGATGCAAAATCTTAAGGATGAGATTTACAACAATATGTAGTGATGCATCTCCGATGTCGGACATATGGAGAGGTACCACAATGAAGTGAACCAAAAAGAATAAAGAAAAAGCTAGCAAAGTCTGACCAATTACTAAATGGATATAATACACCACCCGATCTTACTCGGCCAAAAATTTACCAGATATAATACACCGGTCTGAATTGAGGGGTCACTTGCTACTACTCCTTACTAAAGAGAATAAATAAGAATTGAATGATAACGAGAACACTAAGGTTGCTGAAGTGAATAATTTTGTATTGAAAGTTAGATATCTATGTACAAGGAAAGTGGGGGTTTTTTTACTTATCCATTAAGGTTATTTTACATGTATAAAAAGACAAAAGGGTATTTTATAACTATGTTACATGAATCATGCTAAAAAGGAAAAAAAAAATATTTAGTATGGAAAAGAAAGAATCATTCTGAAACGTTATGTCAGAAGGCATGTATCACTTGATGGTTGTACGTTAGGAATATGATATAACATAGGTAGAAACAAGAAGTACTGGTAGTTGGGGCCGACTTGATCTAGATTAAGTCAAGAGTCAATCATTCTGGTTAGGAAGTCAGCTGAATTGGAGTCAAGCACTAGTGGTCGGTTGGAAAGCTCAGCTCAGCTAGCCTTTCCTAGGTTACCTTTTAGATCAGGACTTTGTAGCTGGGTAAGAGCATGTTGGATACACGTGAGCATTTGATAGATAGGTCGATAGGAAGTCGGATCGGGGTAGGAGTCCCTGCTTCAGCTATGGCTTAGAGTTAATATTTTCCATACGAACACTTAAAGTCCTCTAACTTGGCTTCTTGTGACTGTCTAGGGGGTTGAGTCTTATCGTTTGCTTAGGGGTCAAATGTTACGCCCCGAAGTCACAAAGTCGCAACAGTCTCACCGTGTAAACCATTCTATGATAGTAACTGGCCTCACAATGCCTATTATAGAGATAATCTACACAAGGCGTCGACGACTCC
The DNA here is from genome assembly GCA_024138005.1 of Lumnitzera racemosa. Taxonomy (NCBI): domain Eukaryota; kingdom Viridiplantae; phylum Streptophyta; class Magnoliopsida; order Myrtales; family Combretaceae; genus Lumnitzera; species Lumnitzera racemosa. The sequence goes on along the minus strand of JAMXBC010000008.1, from coordinate 13,073,182 downwards.
TCGCTTTGAAGTAAACAGTTCGATTAATAATTATACTACAATTATGATAATTATCACAAAGTTCTATAAAACATAGATAATTATAAATAAGTCCACAGAGCTTCCCAAGAAGTTTTACACAAACACGACAGTTCACTATATTACATAATAACTATTAGTCTTTCCTTCCTAATTACATAGTCATTCTAGCCACACATTATTATTAAGTAACTTGATCCTCACACCCCTAGCTTCAAACGGACTAACCTCTAGGTAATTGTAGGGCGGCATAGTACTTGAAGTGTTCACAAATCAGAACCTGCAAAAGGATCTATAAGGGTATGAGCAACTATAGCCCAGTAAGTTGAATTGGAGACTCATGAATGCATACAAGCACAAACAGGGTTATCGAACAATTATTTTCATGCAATGCAACATTCAAGTGTCATCGCACAACGTAGTCCGGTCCGTTGTGAAATCAAAGAAATTTCACCCGCTCCAATCCGGGTTGGGGAGTTCCATGTTATGTAGCAGCTCATAACCAAACTCAGGCTTGTGCAATGGAGACCTTGCTCCTCCCGCGACTACCTTCAAACCATTGACTTCACCCCCGCCGCGACCTCCTCTCCTGTCACTTAGTTCGACTGAGGATGAAGAAGGGACCATTTTGCAATCCTGCGCTATCCCTTTCGAAGGGGTCGGTATTTGGTTGGAGATTCCTATGATCCCCTAACGGGTTGAAATGCATGACATTTTCGGTTATTAGGGTCGACTAAGATTAAATGCCGGTTAGGGTGTTCAACAAGTTCATACTAATTCAATCAGTCATAAAATCATTCACAGTATAAATTCCAGTACGAATTCAGATACATCAAGCACATGCGCAAACTATTTACATTCACAATCATATACAAGCCTAAGTCTCCGAGTACTACAAAACTAGTACTCTATTACAATAAGCAATAACCCAACTTACTTGAATTTGCTCGATCACTTGATCCTCTAGTTGCAAGCTAATTTGTTTCTGGGTGTCCTATAATACAAATAGGTTCTTTTAGTACTTATATTTTATAGATTCTTATTCTAATTCATAATATAACTCATTTTCCTCATGTATACCTATAACGTATTAATGATTCATTGTGTTCTATTTTGGGGTTCGGCTCCTAAACTAGATTTTAGTCTTAATTCCTAAGTCGTAATTAAGCTTGAATCCCAATGTGATATTAATCACATTATGCTCGGGTATTCAAATATCCTATTGGGTCGTAATTTTTGTATTCTAAACTATTCGGTACACGCTAACCCTAATTGAGGTATCGGATTTATTTCCGGTGTGTAAAAATCTTACATTTTGAGATATTTACTTAAAATTAAATGTCATTTCAGATTTATTATTTTTCTGATTTCTATTATAATATTATCTAATAACCTTATTTTTTTTTAGATTTATTAATTTACATTTTCACATATTACTAATTTATTATATTACTTACCTAATTTCCCTAATTAACCATACTTAGTACCTAAAGGCTAGGATTAAGGTTCCACTGCAGAGATTAACTTCCCTAAACCTCTAATTAAGATCCAAATCATTAATTAACATCCTAATCACTTAATTAACCCTAAATCACCCAATTTTACCATCATTTTAGGGCTAAAAATTAACTTAAAAATTTCGAAAATTAATTTTAAAAAAATGGCTTCATAGAACTGTTATACATCGAATGAGCATCGTACAGAAAAATGTTGAACTCCAAACTACATCCCTAAGCCTATTTATTTTCCGGTTTACTAATGCTTGGTTTTAAACAATTTGTTAGGGACCCTATATTTCTAGACATAATTAAACTAAATCAATATTTTTCCCTAAATCTACATACAATAAAACCTCATAATAACAAGTTTCATAATTTTCTAGGCAAAATAAATAATTTTACAAAATTATACAAAAATCGGGTGAATAAATAACTAACCTGTTCGAAGCTTTTGGGCCGTCCAAACCCGGTCCAATGCTGTCGGCCGATCCAGGCGGTGGGTCTGGTGTAGGGTGGTGGTGGTGGTTCGGTCTCAAGTGGTGATGAGTGGTGGGTTTAGCTTACTTGCCTAATCTGCACAGTTTTCCCTTTTTTTCTTTCTAGAGTTTCTCTCGATTTTTTCGATGTTTTGATTTTTTTTCAGATCTTAAACTAACTAAAGGACTTCTGGAATTTTTTCCCCTATTTATAGACAATTGTAGAATTTAATGTGCATTAATTTGATGGGATTTTGCTCCAATTCCATGATTTTTGGCTTTTTGTTTGTTACATTCTTATTGGTTATTTTTTTTCTTGCTGACCACGACCTAATCTTGCTGCAGTTATCCCCTTCTGATTTTTTTTCTGATTTTTCTATATTTATTTTGTATTTTTCTTTAATTATTTGCTTAGTTTTAGGCTAATTTAGGTAATTGCGCGTATTTTTATCTACACGTAAATACATGTGGGGTACACGTGAACATTCCTAAATATTATTTTGGTCATTCTAAAATTTTTAGTATATATATAATCTATCTCTAGTAATTTATTAGTTATTTCATTACACTTTTCGCATTTTCGATAATTAATACCTATTATGCTTAAAATTTAAAAATTTTATAGTCTCCTATTTTATTACTTATTTTCTTAAATTCAAGTTTACGGGGTCCGTTTTACTAATATTCCTCTCAATAGTTTATAATTTGGGTTTGATCAGATCCTTTAACCGATCGCCCTAAACCTTGGGTTCTAAGTTCAATCTTACGGTTACTTGGCTCGGCTTTTGGGCTTACATCAAAAAGATTTATCCTTAAATTTGAAGTGGTTTCTGTTTGTTCTTCTAGGGCACCCGTAAGGTCTTCTTCTATTATTTGATGGGGAATCAAATCGGATACATTGAAGGTAGTGGAGACACCATAGTGATCAGGCAACTCGATCTAATAAGCGTTGCGATTGATCTTCTTCAAGACCTTAAATGGGCTGTTAGCTCGAGGAGATAGTTTACTTTGTCTTATGTGCGGGAACTACTCTCAGTTAAGGTGAATCCATACTAAGTCTCCTAGCTAGAAAGAAATAGTTCAACAACTTCTGCTGCCAATCTCTTGTTGTCTCTAATTGAACTTGGTGATCTTCCTCATGACAGACTGGTGTAGTTCATGCAATTCTCAAGCTCAGTCTACTTAGGATTGACTTTCTTCAGTAGTTGTTGGGGTGTCGATCATATTTCAAGGAATAGTAGGGTTGAGGCCATAGACTACCTTGAATGGGGTCTTCCTTATAATGCTATGGACAGTTTGATTGAATGCGAACTCTACGAATGGTAGGCACAAATCCCAATCCCTTAAGTTTTTCCCTACAACAACTTTGAGCAGATTGCCTATCATCTTGTTCACCACTTCAGTCTAGTCATTAGTCTGAAGGTGGTTATTGGAATTGAACATTAGTTTAGTCCCAAGCCTCTTGCAAAGAGTCTTCTAGAAGTAGCTCAAAAATTTTGTGTCCCGATCTAAGACCATAGTCTTCGGTACTCCATGTAGTCAAATAATCTCCTACAAAAAAAAAAAAAATCAGCAATATATAAAGCATCGTTAGTTTGATGGCACTGAAAGAAGTGTGCCATCTTACTAAAGTAGTCCACTACAACAAAGATAAAACTTTTCCTCTAGATGTCCAGGGCAACCTTAGGACAAAGTCCATACTAAGGTCAGCCCAAGGTAAGATTGGTGTTGGCAGGGGTATGTACTCCCTATGGGGCTCTCTCTTCCCCTTTACTCGTTTGTACACTTCACAACCACTAACTACCTTATAGACATTTTTAGTTAAGCCAGGCCAATAAAAGTTTTCCCTCAATAGATTGGCTATCTTGGTCTCTCCAAAATATCTTGATAATCATCCGTTATGAGCTTCCCTGACTAATAGCTTACGCATAAAGCAGTTTAGTATGCACAGCCTTCGGTCCTTGAATAGGTAGCCGTACTTAAGATAATATCCCTTGATAGCAATTTCATCTTTGTATTGTTCTATGATGGGGCTAAAATGAGAATCATGAGCATACTGCTCAGTAATTAGTGAGAATCTCAGTAATTTTGTTTGTTAAGTGGTCAGCAAGATTTATTGTCGTGATAGAGAGTCAGTGACTACATTTGTACTTCCCTTCTTGTGTTGGATGACGTACAAGAAACTCTCCATGAACTCCAACCACTTAGTTTGCCTCTTTGAAAGCTTGTTTTGACTCCCTATATGCTTTAGTGACTCATGGTTTGTATAAATAACAAAGTTTTGCAATAGTAAATAATGTTACCAAATAGTAAGGACTTGGAAAAGGGAGTACATCTCCTTCTCTGGGCCACTCAGTTTCTCATTGTGGTAAGCGACGAGCCATCGTTCTTGCATCAAGATAGCGCCAATTCCAACTCCTGATGCATCGTACTCTAGTTAGAAGGGCTCTTTAAAATCTGGTAGTAAAAGGATAGGTACCGAGTAAGCTTCTCCTTGATCTGCCTGAAACTTTACTCAACTTGATCATTCCACTTGAACCCTTCATTCTTCCTTGTTAGCTTGGTCAATGGAGCGGCTATTATGCTGAAGTCCTTAATAAATCACCTATAGAAAAAAGCTAGGCCATGAAAACTTTGGACTTTAGTGACAATCTTCGGCGTTGGCCAATCTAAAATAGCTTGGATCTTCTCCTCATTTGCTCAGATTCCTTCCCCTAATACTACAAACCCTAGGAACATTACCTCCTTCTAGAGAACATGCATTTCTTTACATTCCTATACAACTTCTCAGCTCGTAGAATTCTAAATACTTCGTAAAAATGTTGAACATGGTCATTCAAGCTGGTACTGTATACCAATATATCATCAAAATACATAGCCACACTTCTTCCAAGAAGAGGGCACATCACATGGTTCATTAACCTCATGAATGTGCTCAGCGCATTAGTAAGTCCAAATGGCATAACCAACCATTCATAAAGCTTGTGCCTATTTTTAAAGGCAGTCTTTCGTTCATCGTCCGGCCTCATGCAAATTTAGGGGTAGCCACTCCGCAGATCTATCTTTGAAAATATCTTTGCACCATGAAGCTCATCCAACATATCATCGAGCTTCGATATTGGGTATCTGCACTTGAAAGTAATTCGGTTGATTGCTTAATTGTCGATGCACATGAGCCATGAACCATTATTCTTCGGAACAAGTAAAGCTGGTATAGTACAGGGGCTCATTTAGCAAGCTTACTCAGGGTTCATCCTGTATGCAGGTCAGTTCGATAGGGTAGCACTTGGTTGTAGATCAATGCAATGCTTTATGCCTCAGATGAGAGGCAGTCCTTTAGGCAGCTCTTTCGAAAATAGGTCAGAAAACTCATTTAGCAAGCTTTGGATTTCTTCTGGAATATTTTGTAACTCCTTCATCTCCATTAGTCTCCTAACAAACAGAAACATCGGTTCATTGGAGGTCTCAGCAGATCGAGGTTCTCTATAGCTCATCATTAGGGCCTTTTTCTTGCTAGCTTGTATGAGCTGATTATGGGTTTCATTTTCCTGGGATAGGGTTAAGGGTTGCAACACTATCCTCCTTCCATCCTTAACAAAGGCATAGCTATTCTTTATACCTCTCGTGTGTAACACGTTGGTCGGACAACCATGGTCGTTTAAGTAACAGATGTGAAGCTCCCATAGGGACGACATCGTACACTACTTCGTCTCTATATACATTTCCAACACTACTTCTTTATCATGAAGCTAATGTAACTTGTAAGGTTGAGGATTCCTTAAGGTCGGCAAACCTAACCTTTGCACAAATGATTGCTCAACCACATTAGCGAAACTTCCTCCATTTACTATGATTGTGCATAATTGGCCTTTAACGATGTACTTGATATGGAACAAATTCTCTCTCTGGTCCTTTTCAAGGTTTTGGTAAAGAAGTCAGGACTCATCTTAATACTAGGGTCATCACTTCTCTCTGGTTGGCATAGACACAAGTTTCCTCTTCCTCCTCGGCTTCTACCTTTCGAACATCCTTCTCTTCCTTAAGCTTACTCTCGCTAATGTTATCCACTACATCTCCTTCAGCACCATAACACGTTGGTTCAGACACTAATAGCCATGTGTCCGAAGCTTAAGCATTTAATGCATTTCACCTTGTTAAACTTCCGTCTGGAGGTTTGTCCCTTCTCATACATTCTTGGGGGTGGCCTAACCTCAACTCGGCCTGACTGTCCTGCTCGGGTATGCTGACTTACTCGGCTATTGTCAAGTCAGTCATTCTTTTCCTTAGCTCGGTATGGTCTCCTAGGCTCGACTTGAATAGGTCAGCATGGTACCAGAGCTTGGGAGAATGTTGGTCTAAGTCGGCTCGAAACATTTCTCCTCTACTTTTTAACCCTCTGTGCTATTTTGATGGCCTTTTCCAAATTATAAAACCTCTGCATTTCCATGATATTGCAAATCTCATACTTGAGTCCAGAAATGAACCTTGATATTGTACTAGCCTCTGGCTCTTCTATGTCGACTCGAATCATTAACATCTAGAACTCCCTTACGTAGTCATCAACAAATTGACTTCATTGGCGCAGCTCTTGTAACTTTGCAAACGTATCTTGTAGATAAGTCTCGAGCATAAATCTACCTCTTAACAACCTTTTCATTTCATCCCAAGTTCTAACACCTTATCTTCCGTCTCTTGCCTTGGCTACATTTAAATTCTTCCACCGCATGGTGGGTTACTTAGTAAAATCAAATGTAACAAGTTGGACCTTAACGACATCCTTATAACCATGATATTCAAATACTTTCTCGACCTTCTCTTCCTACTCCAAGTATTCATTTGCATCTTTACTTTTACCGAAGGGTAGGTTTTACACCTTAACATTATCTACTTTCTCGACCTTCTCTTTCTACTCCAAGTATTCATTTGCATCTTTACTTCTACCGAAGGTTAGGTTTTGTACCTTGACATTGTCTAGCCCTCGAGGGACTCAGCATCCTTGTCCTTATACTCGATAATAATCAACTTCTTCTTCGTCACCAAATCCATCAACATTTAGCTCCTCAACATCTTCCGTGATTGCCTCTAACTCTAGTCTTCATCTAGCAACTCCTTCAGCTCGAAGAGGTCGAACTAGGTGATTGGTTCGATTGACTCGACCATAATATCTCTCAAGGGTATCATCCTAGGGGTTTTGTTGCTGTATACCTTGGGGTTGTTGCTTATTAACTTGTATTGCGATGACCAAACTCTTAATAAGGTCTGTAAGTCTATCAAGTTTGTCATCAATGATCCATGGGGGTTTTACTACTATTAAAAACACGACCAGGTTAAGCACCACTACCTTGGTCACCAATAACTCCTTGAATACTTAAATCTGACATAGTATGGTACTTCTCAAATGGATTAACAACTAGCTACCAACTTCAACACCTGATAATCACTCAAATAAGATAGAAACATGATAGCTCTGTTTTTGCAATGAAAAACAGAGCAAAACTGAGTAACAATAAAACTACCCTTGTTGTCACACCAACACACTGCAATAGCTATGGAAGGAACACAACAATTACTAACAGTAAAGCGAACAAAAACTTTACTATAATTTCACATACTTCTTCGCAAAATTGTACTCTAATACCAATGAAGTTGATGCGTCTTCGGGGTCGGACATTTGGAGAGACACCACAACGAAGCGAACCGAAAAGAACAAAGAAAATGCTAGTAAAGTCCAGGCAACCATTGAATGGATATGACACATCACCCGATACCACTTGGCCAACAATTTGCCGAATATAATACACCCGTTCGAATTGAAAGGTCACTTGCTATTACTCCTCACTAAAAGGAACAGATAAGAGTTAAATGATAACAAAAATACTAAAGTTGCTCAAGTGAATAATTCTGTATTGAAAGTTGGATGTCTGTATACAAGGAAAGTAGGGTTTTTATACTTATTCATTATGGTTAGTTTATATGTATGAAAAGATAAAAAGATATTTTACAATTACGTTACATTAATTATGCTAAAAAGAGGTAAAAAGGACAAAGAATATTTAGTATGAAAAAAAAAGAATCATTCTAGAACATTATGTAAAAAGGCACATGTCACTTGATGGCTATATGTCGGGAGTATAATACAACATAGGTAGAAACAGGAAATACTAGTAGTTAAGGGTTGACCTCTAGGTTATGAGCTAATTAGTTGGGTTAGGAATTCAATTGAATTAAATTCAAGCACTAATAATCGGTTGGAAGGCTCGGTTCGGCTAGCCTTTCCTAGGTTATCTTGTAGATTAGGACTTCGCAGCTTGGTAGGATCATGTTTGATACATGTGAGGATTTGACAGACATGTCGACAAGAGGTTAGATTGGAATAGAAGTCTCTACCTTAGTTATGGCTTAGATTTAGTATTTTTCGTGCAAGCCCTTGAAGTCAACTAGTTTAGCTTCTTGTGATCAGTCTAGGGGGCTAATTCCTATCATGTAACTATGAAGTCATGATCATAATGATTATGGTGTATAATGTTAATGCCTACGAATTTTGACGATAAGCATTGTTTTAGCATATAATGAAAAAAGTTTTTAACAGTTTCAATACATCACATGTAGGAGTGAGCAAGTAACATATTGTATAAGGTATCATCAGATCCTGCTCTAGCGAGTAGATAATGTAGTTCACTAAGTAGTTTCTAGATAGTAACTTTCTAAAACTTACTCCCATAAGATGAGGTATGCGTATAAAGTTAAAATACTCCGTATCATAGAACATATACTATGAACTATATAGGATATGAATTCCAGCGCACTCTGCACCCATATTGTAATAATATGGGTATCATCAGATCCTGCTCTATCGAGTAGATAATGTAGTTCACTAAGTAGTTTCTAAATAGTAACTTTCTAAAACTTACTCCTATAAGATGAGGTATGCGTATAAAGTTAAAATACTCCGTATCATAGAACATATACTATGAACTATATAGGATATGAATTCCAGTGCACTCTGCACCCATATTGTAATAATAATTAGATGATATTAATAAATAAAAAATTAATAGTATTGTATATTTTTTCAACTTTAAAAAAAATAACAATAAAACCTTAATTCATAATAAAATCTTAAAGCTATTTGTTGCTTCTCTCTCTCTCTCTCTCCCCCCTTATCTCTTCTTTTACTCTTCTTTTTTTCATCCTCTTCTTCTTCTTTTAGTATAAAAAATTCTTAAAAACATATCAATTATTTGGCCCACTAAAAAAGGTATGTTATCTAAGCTCTTCTACATATGGATTATGGAATTATTTAGTTGTGCCATAAAATCCTATTTCTTTCAAATTATTATAAGCTAGCATAATGGTAGTGAAATTACATGTTTGATTGATTATGCGTCTAGCATAATGTTTCAAAAGAAAAATATTTTTTTTTTTAAAAAAAAGAAAATTATAAATTTTATAAGATATAGGATGGTTCTGGAGTGTGGTAAGTTTCGGTACATAAATTTGAGAACCTATATCTAAAGTTAAAATACGAGTAAGGTTTCATACTATATATATTCTATAATTGCTTACCAGTAGAAATGTGTATAGATGACAATGAGTAGTAAATAAATATTTACAATATTTCGTAGTAATAGCAAGATGTTTATAAATAATCGTCATTCATGTTATATTGAAACCATTAAATAATATCAATATATTTGACCCATTTATCCATTTACATAATTTCTTAATACAATTGAAACCGTAAATATAAAGACATTTTGGTTAGCAAGAGTCGGAAAGTTATTAAGAATTTTAAAAATGATTGCTTCTGTTGCATCTTCAAGTAATGAGAGGCTTAGAAGGCACCCAAAGCCCAATTTCTTTCTTTCTTTATTCATCTTTTTCGTCATATCTTGTCATATTATTATATTTGAGTAGGGTACGCACTTGTCATGCTCACATGATCCCAGCATCCACCAAAACAAAAGTTCATTTATGCTTTAGTCTATGTTTTTGCCATTTTTACTCCTGCATACTAAATAGATTAATTTAAACGGTACACCTAGATATGAAAGCAGGGTTCCAACTTAAATATAAGAGAAATAATAGAAAACATATTTTGTTAAACTATCAAGGAAACGAGGACAAAGAATTAGGAATGAGATGCTTGTACAACACTCACTGACAGGTAAAATCAAATAAATTCTAGCACTATATTCACCATGTTATTTTGGGGGTGGTCGTGGGGGATGGGTGGAAAGAAAGAAAAATTTAACATGGTAGACCAACTTCCATGAATAACCATACAACAATACCCAATTATCAAACTTTTATTTAATCATGCCTACTATTAATATGAAATTTGTGCGGTATATCAATACATACTTAATAAAATAATACATAAAGGATACGTGAAAATACTTTTTATACTCAATATTAGAAAAAGATAATGAAAAACGTATCGATTTATAAAATATTATAGAAGCATATTAGAAAAATACATTCATATTAGAAAAGTGAGTTTTCAAGGAATCTTCTAATATTTACTATGAGTTAGTTTTTGCAATTGCCATATAATAAAATATCAATTTTAAAATGTTTTTATAACAAAGTAGCTTATCACCAATCAAATTCTCAATTTTCACTATCTGGCATTTTCTCAAGATGGATACCCCCATAATCGTTGAACAAGGAGCGATAGTACCATAATTTCCCACCAATGTCGGCCACCAAGAGCTCTAAATGATTTGACAATCATGAACAATAGATTAAAACAAGCATATTTCCTTTACTTTTTGAGGGGAGAAGCAAATGATCGGTGCAGACAAACTGTAGATAAAGCTTATAAACCAAGAATGCCAAATTGAATGGCAAGTGTAGACCGTAGACTGCCGATGGAAAATTAATCGTCCGATTTATTATCATCGCTGAATAACACACTGCGTGGAACGGTTATCAGTAGGTACAAACAAATAGGAGAAAAGATCCATTAGCTAATAAATGCTACATATATGTGTAATTTCACCATGTGTTATTTATAAAATATAGTAGTAGTTCTTTTAAAACCTAATTAATACCCTTTTTCTAAAACTTAATTAGTATTAATTATCTACTATTTGCATATCCATGAAACTTATATTATCTAGTAACTTTTATCGCTAGGGCCTTGTTGTAAGGACCAAGGCTAAGGCCCTCCATTAGCAAACAAATAAAGGTTCTTAGTAAACAATAGGTGTTGTCTTTAAATAATATAATATATATAAAAGACATTTGCTGGAGAAAAAGCAACTTTTACTGAAGATGCTGCTGGATAACTTTTGAAGCAATTTTCATAACAGCATCCATTAATGCTCTTGTCACGGTTTTAAAAGATAAAGGACTCGGGTCCTTACACTTTTTGGAGGTATCATTTTTTTTTTTTAAGTGTTATATTTATTAAAGTTTGTATTATGAGTTTTATGAATAATATAAATAAATGATAAATATCTCTATTAAGAATAGATGAGAGGATACTCTCATATAAGTAGGACTCACATATGACATATAAAAATCCTAAATACTTTTGATTAGGCACTTAATAATAAAATGTAAAGGTTTTCAGGGATAAGGATTCCTAAACTACTAACATAATTAATATAAAAAAATCTAAATACTATTCTTAACATTATGCATCTTCCAAGAAATCGACAAGATGGAGGGTGGGTGGGGGGGTGCTCCACCTACTTTTTCCGATTTTATTGCAGTCTATTCCTTTCCTTCTTGCCAGAAAGCGATAGACCATATTTTCTATCTTGTGGCTTCGCTTTCTCTTTCCCTCTCATGGTCTGGCATGATATTTGTGAAATTAGGCTACGATGATTGGGTTGGAAATATTGCTTCTATCATAATACAAAAATGATAAATCAGCCGAAATAGATATCAAGAAAATAGCACCGACTGATTTGTCTGCAGTTAATAGGTGATATGAAAAGTGAAAAATATTACCAGTTATTTGAAAGTACATAAATTACTGGGTCCGCTGTTTTGGTCGCACTATGTTTGGATCGAGGAAAGGAATAAGGAAAAAAAAAATTTCAAAAAATTAAAGTTTGTTTGATAAGAAAAGGAAAAAAAAAAAAGAGTTGATAGATAATATATATCATGTATAAATATATATAGTATTTAACTATCAGTTATACTTATATATATAATACAATAGATAATAAAATTTTAAATAACTACTTATTATCAATTTACGAATTCCAATCCCATTGCTAACACAAGTCATATCTTACTTAATCCCTTCTAAGGTAGAAAGAGGAGAAAGAATTGATTTGGAAGGCAATTGTTTTCCTTGAGCCCACCAAAATTTATTCCTCTCAAATTGAAAAGAATGAAAGGAAATTACTTTATTAACCTTATAATGAAAGTATATTTTAAGGTTAAAGGGACTTTTTTTACATTTTAATAAAATAAATAATATTATTATTAACTTTTCCTCCACTTTCATTCCTTCTTTATCCAAATAAAAGAATTAATAATATTTTTTTCTCCTCACTTTCGTACCTCCCTAATTCTATACTCCCACTTTCATTCCTTCCTAATTCTTTTCTTCTTTCCAAATATAGTATTAGTGTTTTCACAATGATTGTTTCTTAATAAGCATCATTGCTTATCATAATAAGATAGGTGCAGAGTAAAATATTTGATGTCCGTAAACCGATGCTTCGAAATACAAAGTTGAAAAAGAAAAAAGAAAAATCTTGCACTTTTAAGAATAATTATACGTTGCATAAAAAAGTGATTGCATGAAAATACTCTTGACTCTTAATAAATAGGTGAAGAGTAAAATGTTTCATCTTCGTTAACCGGTGCTACGAAATATAAAGTTAAAAAAAAAAAATCTTGCACTTTTAAGAATAATTATACATTCCATGAAAAAGTGATTGTATGAGAATACTTTTGACTCTTGATAGATATTCGAGAGACACTATTTAACAACTTTTTATAAAATTATAACAAGCGGCACACCAAAACAATGACAAGATGAAAAACAGAACAAACTCATAGACATTTTATTAACCCTAATATTCAATAATTTTATTTGAATGATGCCCTCCAATAAAATAGACAACTAAGATAATTACGAAATCGATTAGGATAAGAAAGTAATTAAAATACAAAAACTGCAAGTTTCTATCATATAATTCACCATGACTAATGTAGTCTAACGGTACGTGTATTATTGATCTTTCAGCAAAATGGACTAGGATCGAACTTACCCACCTCAAGTTATGATATAGTCGAGTTGACAAAATGAAAAATTATAATTCAGCAGCAATCATAAAAAATTTTCTAAAATATATATTCTTAGATAAAACAAAGTAAGATTATTAATGACTCAAATAAAACAACCGGATGCTATATAAATCTAAAACTTGTATTCTAATCCCTCAAAAGTGTTGATGATGATTTTTATGCGATAATTTACTTTCCTAAATTAGCTTATCTTCCAAGCAAGAATGAGGTTTTCTATTTTATTTCCAAGCAACTTCATTTTATTATAAAGTTACGCTTCTGGACAAATGAAGGAGATTATTAAGACATCGAAGTCTAATGGTATTAACGGCCTGTGATGAATCTGGTTCAATTCACCGCCTTCTCAATTATAGCTAGTAATTTTTATTATTGTATCATATCTTGTTTTTGTTTCTAAATAAGATCGTGTCTATAAAATCTCAATATACAACAACCATTTATTAATTGTGCATAAAAACATAAACCCATAATACGATATGTCTCGTTTTGGGGTTAAAATTTTTTATTAATTAAAAAGTCATAATTAAATGTATAAAATTTTTGTAAGTATAAAGGGAAGAAAACAATGACAATATTTAAATTTTACAAAAGGAAATAATATAATATCTTCATACTTAATATAAAATTACAATACAAACAAAAGTTTTAGTAAAGTAAAATCTTATCAATTATAGAATATCCAAAAATTTAAGTTATATAGCATAGTAAAATCATGGATTAAATATATATTAGTATTACTATTAGCATTGATTTCTAAATTTTTTGCTTATTCAAGCTAGGATGCAACAAGAAAATATATAATATCATTGAATTTAAATTACATAATATCATTAAATTAAGTAAAATAATAACTTAAATAAATAGTAATATTACAACTAGTGTTAATTTTTAAATTTACTACATTATTTATTGGATTTTCGACGAAGACAATCAAAGAATTTATATGAGTTTATAATTTTGTACCTATTTAAATTACGATACAGTAAAAGGAATATATAACTAAAATAATGAATCTCATACCTTTAATTAAGATTATGACTTAAAAAAAATTATTTATGCAACAAAATGTAAATATTAAATATTATATAGCATGTTTCATATCCAAATCTAGGAACATATGACTCAAATCTGGATATGAATTTGGCCGTATTTAAGAAGGTCTAATCTGTTCATATTTTGTTTGTTGATTTTTTTTATGCAGTAACCATTTAAGTCCTCTCATATTTTATTCGAATTTCAAAATTATTCCCAATCTTATGGCTATAATATGAATAGTAATTGCCAAAATAAATAAATAAATAACAAGCGAAGGAAATTTCTGAGAGTATGATGAGATTTCAACGGATTTGGCCTAATATGGGAACAATTTTTTTGTTTTTTGAAAAAAAAAAAAAGTCCATTGCAAACCTTCGCCTGTGAAGCTTCACCGAATTATATCATTTGCGCAGCCCTTTCGTCAGCCAAAGTCTTTGTAGCGAAGATTTTGGCCGCATCAACGCGAATTATTTTTCAAAATAGATAATTTACTATTCAATAATGCATCCGATTTTGGGTATTTTAGCATGACAACATGTCTATATAAGTATTAAATCAACATACATTTTCATACACTTTTTTTTTTTTGTAAAGTGTAATTAATATTAATTAGCAAAAAAAATATAATTAATATCAGAAAACGTGAAAAAAATTTATTTTATATCTCGATGGGGCAGTAATCCAAACTCCAAAGTGATATCATGTATATGTTAGGCATAAATTCTGCTATAAGCTAGAAGAGTCTATTCAAGTTTTCCTGGCGGTATAGGATGCTTTTATGGACGGTTATAATAATAGACTAGTGATACCAATGACTCATATCAGCGAGGACTCTGAGATGAGATGATTTGTGTTAGCTTTGGGTAATGTGGAGTACCTTCACTAGGATTATAATTTATGACGGACATTGTTTTCAATTATGGTTGTTGATTATTTGAAATGGTTTAGGGTGTTCAAGAGTACCTATGTCAAGGTTATTTGTATTTTTTTTTTTTTTCTTTTCAAGTAGAATGATTATATGTATGCTAGGAAGTCGTGAGTTATTCAAAGTTTTAAGATTCTGAATCTATGCTATTTGATATACTTAGAAATAAGATGGTAACTGGTGGTTTGGTGGTTTGTACGTTAGTGACTTTCATGATTGCATAGTATTCACATGTGTGTATAGTAAATTATTAACTGTGTTCTAGCTCATCCCTTTACAGGACATATATTCTTTTTTCTTTTTTTTTTTTTTAAGTACAAGTGCTACGGATGATTTGGAACCTTGTGATAATCTTGGGTATGATAGTTTTATGGAAGTGAGTAAGATGATAGCAACTTTTACTTTTACAATGACTAAAAGGAGAATGATCTATTTAATAGGTTTCTAACTGGATTATGTCAATTGAAGTTTCCTAGCTATGAGCTGTTATTGAATACTAATAAGAGAATTCAACAAATATTATGTACTTATGGATATTAGTAAGTTTCAAAGTCATTGCATACTCCTATTATCATACCAAGTATGCCGTGGAGTTGATGTATTCAAAGTTCTTGGTCATGATATATTTAGTTTTGAAAAAAAAAGGAAAAAAAAAACATTTAGTTTGGAATTTATCTCAACAAAGCTTATCTGGCTCTTTTTTTCTTTTTTTGAATAATCATTCTAATAGGATTTCTATCGAGAATTAATTTGATCAAACTTAATTTGTATTGAAGTCTAAATTTGTCTTCATAAAGTTCGTTCAGATTCTAAAGTAGTAAAAAATTCGAGTTAAAGCTACTCGTGTAGTCCAAGTTAGAGTTTGGCCCAACTAAAAATCAAACTAAAGATATCAAGCAAAACTTAATTTGTTTCCAAGCTAACAAGGTCTATTGGCATAATTTTATTACATAATGGTTCAACGGTTATTAAATATTTGAAGAATTCTATCCTTACAAAGCTGTCAATCCTCCTTGATAGCTGTAGCATGCTACAAATTATACACAGGAAAAGTTATTTTGGGATATCAGTCAAAAACGACATCTTGTCACTTGGAGAAAACGTATATTTCAATGGTGCGTGATGGTTTGGCAACATTTGGCAAGAAAGACAGAGAATGGGATGGTTATAGGTCCACACTCGAGCATTATGAAACACAATGAACAGAAAAGGAAAAAGGAACAAAAACGAAAGGAAAGTGAGTTTTCATGCCTTATCTCTTCACTCCTTTGAATCCGACCCTTGCTTATGCATTGTGAACTCATGTGATAGTAGTATCATATAATGTAAGATTGAGCGAGTTAAACATTATTACTTTCAATTGTGTGATGCGAGACACCATGTGAAATTGGACTGTGTACCACCTTACATCTTAGTGCCCATTTTGCATCCATGATATGATATGTATTATAGCAATTATATTATACGTATTATCACACGTTACATCTTTTTTTTTTTTTTAATACATCACTAATCACTTCAAGTAATGTATCACTCCTATTGAGTCATTTTTTCTTATTTAGACCCTTTTTCTTCAAAAGCTAAATTTAACACTATCTTGTTTAGATTGAGGGAAGGAAAGTGAGAATTCTAATAGCTTTGTCATTGTTTGGGAAAGGAAAGGAAAGAAGGCAAGGGGGTGGGTTGGACAATAATTATTCTCTTCAAATGTAGAGAGAATTTGAAAGAATTATTTCAAATTTATAATCTTACCCTTAAAATAAAAATATATTTTAATGTTTTAGGAACTTTTATAATATTTTACTATAATAAGAATTCATATTACTAACTTTTCCTCCACTTTCCTTCCTTCCTTTAGAAACAAAGAAACATATAATACTTTCTATCAACTTTCTTTCCTTCCTTTCAAATTCGTTCTTCTCACACCACAATTCCTTCCCTCTACCCGGTGAGGTTTTTTACAATGTATCATAGTCACAAACCTGACTGCCCACCGATTCTAACGGTGCTTACTTTCCTTAAACAGGGGACAAAAGAGACAAAACTTTATCAACTGCAAGTGATTTTCCTGTCACATATTAATGTAGAGTTAAGCTCACTCCAAAAGGATAGGGAGGTCTTTCAGCTTGACAACTGGTCAAAAGTAGCATTCACTAGTGGGTAAATATGTCAACTGGCAGTAATATACTTGTCGGGTTTCTCATACGGGAATAAAAGGTAACTGTACGAATACGTATATTATGATAAAGAATCGCGGACGTCATATAACATTATGGATTCTATATCTTTCCACATTAAGTTGCATTTTATTTATTAAAAATGTTAATAAGTGCTTTATAACACTTATTATAATGTAATCAACATTAAAAAACAAGAAAAGTTTCTTCTTATATTCTTAATAAGTGTTTTGTAACACTTGTTAATGGAATCTTGCATAAAATTAACATGAATAACCATTAAATGGATTTATAATGATTATAAATAACAATGATAGAGCCAAACAAATCTCCATAACCGTCAAGCATTAATTCATTTTATGGGTATCAATTGGTGATTTGAGGCATCGTGAGTAAATCGAAGGTGGACTAAAAAATCAATCTCGCATCCCAAAATCCTGGTATCCATAATGCATCCGAGACATGATATCTATTATAACAATTATATTATATGTACGGTCAGGTATCATTTTTTTTAATTTGTTCTTATTCACCTCTAATCACATCAAATGGTATGTTTTGAGTCGTTTCTCCTTGTTGAGGCCATTTTCTGCTTATCGGGTCTGTCTACCAGTACCAATAGTGCTTGTTTTAACTGAAGGAACATAAGACACAAAACTTAGTCAATTGTAAGTAATTTCCCTGTTACTATAATATACTTTATCGTAATATGCGTATTTCTAAAACCACCTTTTACTACCGTACGAGAAACCAAACTAGTACGTTAATACCAATCCAAATATAAAGCTACTTATGGACTAGTTGTCATTCATATTTGGATTGGTAATGTCATATAACATTATGGATCTTATGTCTTTGAGAAAAGGAAAAATAAATAAATAAATAAATAAAGGTTGGATTTTATTTAATGAAAATGTTGAAAAGAACTTTATAGCACCCATTAAGATGTTAAATAAAAGAATTTTTTACATTAGTATGCATTTATTTATTCATAAAGTGTATACTTAATATTAGAAAATGTAATAAGTTTCATTTTAAATCCTTAATAAAAGTCTCGAGATATTGGTTAACAGATTTTTATATAAAAATAAGATGAGTAATGGTTAAATAGATTTATCATGATTATAGACCACAATGATAGAGCCAAGCAAACCTCCACA
The DNA here is from genome assembly GCA_024138005.1 of Lumnitzera racemosa. NCBI lineage: Eukaryota > Viridiplantae > Streptophyta > Magnoliopsida > Myrtales > Combretaceae > Lumnitzera > Lumnitzera racemosa. The sequence goes on along the minus strand of JAMXBC010000008.1, from coordinate 13,054,615 downwards.
ATCGGCAATACTATAATTCATACGAAAAGTAGTTGCTCTGTCACTTGGATCACAAGAAATGATTGTCGTAGTTGAATCTTCAAGATATAGGAAACAGACTATGTCTGAAGTCCAGTTATTTATCATTGCTAAATTGGCGCACAAGCCAAATGATCAAACGGTAACAATAAGAATGAACCCGATCCAGTTCCCTCAATAATAATAATTGAGAAAGTTCCACTAGGATCTTCGTTTGTACAAGCTCAAGGGTTGGGCTTTAGAATAGTTGGCCTCAAAAGCCAGACTAGTGAGCCTAAATCTTTCATCGAGAATGACAATTATTAGAAATTAATTATTATTTTAATATTGGGATGTCCATATCGTTGTTGGGTTAACCTGAATATCTATTAACATGGGATGATATACTAGTATTTGATTCATGGGATATTACTGTGTGTAGAATAACAAGTGACAAAATATCCTTATACTAGATTGATAGACTTATACATGCCGCTTACCAAGCAAACAGATAGGTTTTCTAAAAGGAATAGGGAATGCCAATATTCTCCGACCAAACATCATCTTGTTATATTTTTTTTGTTTCCTGATTATAACTTTTATTTTTTTATCTTACAAAGCTTTAGTACCTATGATATGGACTATGGTATCTCACCCACTCTATTTATTTATTTATTTATTTATATATATATATATATGCAGCAATGATGGGTTTTGGATAAGTTTTATATAACCCGAATTTATCCTCACCTTTGGGGTGTCTTGAAGCCTATCCCAACTCTTATGGGTTAAACCTATGCTCAAAAGCCCCTCGCCAACCTAAATTGGGTAATGAAATTAGCACTTTAAAATTCAAATAGCTATTTATAAGAGCGAACAAAATTTAGATACCAAATTAGACAATGTTCTCCATTTTTAAACTCAAATTTGGTTGCTAATATTACTATACAAACTTGAATTTTGCTTCATAAAACCTAATTAGTCTTATTTTTATGTTCTAAAAATTTTAATTTTTAGTTAATTTTTATACTAGAAGATAAACATTTTAGTTCAAGTTTAGATAAGGGATAAAACTTTTTAATAGTTTAAATAAAGTATAAACATTATTAAAGTGATGCAAATAAATGATGGTGTCACATTAAACAGACAATAAAGATTACACACTACATGATTGATGTTTTATTTATTAAAGTGTCACATCATTATGATCCAACGATATTACACTAAATTTTTCCTTAAACCATTAAAATGTTTTATCATTTATATGAACCACTAAGAAGTTTTATCTATTGAAACTAGATCTCAAACATCCATCATTCTCATAGATAAGTTTCTCATTAAATTTTTGTTAAAAGTCAAATTCAATCCAACTTAATATGAATTGAAGTCTAGATAAATATTTATAAGGCCTATGAGGTTAGATATTGAAGCTAATGCTCCTAATTTAATTAAAGTTAACTAAAATCGAATGAAATTGCTATAAATATTAAATAGAAATCAAATAGCATGTAGCTAGTTGAGCCTATTCATGCACCCAGTATTACGCCCTAAAGTAACAGAGTTACAACAATTATAAACTAACTTAAGATAGCAACTAAGCTCTCAAGTCATTATTGTAGATGTGATATATACAAAGTATCTACGAGTACTCGTTTTGAAGCAAACAGTTCGTATAAGATTATTGATAAGATTATGTACAGAACTCTACATCATGTTTATATATATATATATATATATATATATATATTGTCTTATGATCTCAAGAAATATTTGCACAACATAAAAGTTTAATAAGTAAAATATTACATGATCAACCCATATATTTAAGAGTTATTAACAAAAACCCTATAAACTCTATTGATTAGTTATTATGATCTTTATACCCCCCCTAATGTTTTTCAAAAGGATACTAACCTGTAGATAATTATAATGCAGTATTTTAATTTTCACTTATAAGAAAATCTATAAAGGTATGGACAATCAATAGCCTAGTAAGTAGGGATAAAAACATAAAATTGTACAATAGATACAAGCATGACTTTGAAGTAATTACTTAAATGCAATGTGATACATGAATGCCATTACACAACATTGTCTTGTACTTTGTGAAACTAGAGTAATTTCACTTGTTTTAATCCAGGTTTAGGGAGTTTCAATACAAATGCATAGCTTACGACCAAATCTAGACTTATGTAATGATGACGCTACTCTTCTTATGACTATCTTTTGAACCACTATCCACATCCTTACCGTAACCTCCTCTCTTGACACTTAGTTTAACTAAGGATGAAGAAGGGACTATTATACTATAATACTATCCCTTTTAAAGGTATCAGTGTTTAGTCAAAGAATCATAGTCATTCCTTAAAGGATTGCAATGCGTGTCTAATTAAAGTCTTAGGTTGAATATGGCTAATTCTATTTTAGAATGATCAAACAATTTCACTCTACATAATCACAACAAATCAATACGATAAAGCATTGTAATAGAGTCCAACAATCAAAGGCACATAAGCATGCATACAAGTAACTATCTACAAGCACAAACAATTATAATCATAAGCCTCCAATTACCATAATATAGTACTTTAAACTATAGTGATATATATATCCTAACTTACTTCAAATCCTCAATTTGCTTTGTCATAACCTTAAGGAGATCTAATATAATTGTCTAAAATTTTCATATTGCGTGTGTACCCATGATATAAAAACTGCCTTATAAATAAAAAATTACAATACTCTAAACAATTAATTACTAAGGTTTTCGATTTTTAATTAATTAACTTACTATGAAATATAAATTACTATGGATATTCGATATTCAACAATCTACTAAAGTTACAAAAAATCGATATTCCCTACCAAATACTAAGATAAGATAAAACAACTTGATAATTAAAAAAAAAATACCATATTATACATAATCTTACCATATAAATATTTTCTATATTAATTGTTTTTATATCAACTATACACATTTCAATCAACTCTAACATTATCAAACCTATCGATTTGCACTCTACTCTTAAGATTTTCTCTAATCCCTACTTAAAGGAACCTACAAAAGAAACTATAGGGAAATGAGTAAATTACTGCTCAGTGAGTTCATTTTTCACTACTACCTTTTAAGCAAGTTATCAAACATTATTAATACCCATGCTATCTATCTACAAGCGAAATAAATACATATGTAGTGAATGCAAACAACAAATCCATAGGATTTCGAAACCATGGAAGGTGTAGATTTACGTCGTCTATATATCAATTATCCTCTGTACTTACCCATACAGAGTACCTCAACTTAACTTCATGAGACTGTCTAAGGGCATTACCCTTCTAGACGACACTCGATTATTATCTTAACCGAGAATAGCAATCAACATAAGTAGACCCCAACTCGAGCTTATCTACTAAACATATCCAAGGCTCTTTAGGTACACAAAGCGAATCCTCTCGTTATCAAAATATATCCAAGGCCTTACTGCCATAACTATGTGAGTCCTCTTATAGTCAATTGGAGATGCTATGCTAGCTTTGCCTTGATGATAAAAATATCATTTACGGGCACTACGAGCCCCCATAGAAGTCTTATGAAATATATTTAAGATTGGAAAAAAGAAACGTTATCCAAAAATATTTTTCTAAAAAATCTGCAAAGTTAGCACTCTTTATCAGTATACTAATTGGATCATAGACATGCAACAGATGTAACTAGTTATTTTAGTCGAATGATAGCACACAAAGTAATCAGTCATTCAATAAGTAATAAGTCATTCAATAAGTAATCAGTCATTCAATAAGTAATCAATATCAACCAATAAGCAGCATACTAATCACAAGCAGCAATTAGATAACAAATCATAAGAACTCCCTCACCTGAGTTAATGCTCACTTTTTAATCCTTTAGGATTCCTAGTTCTCGATAATTGGCTACCTAAAAGATAATAAAGCTTATGAGTACAATGGAAAATTAGGTTTTCTAGTTAACTAAATATCTATCACTATTTACCTAATTTCCCACTATAATCTAAGTATAGTATAAATATGTTTAACTTAAATCTTTTACTTACTTTTCTCAATTTATCTTAAATTTTAATCACGTACAATTTTTTCGTTTTAACTCCAATTTTTATGAATTTATAGTCAATTTTTATTATTTTTGCACTTACTTTCACATAGCGGAGTCCGTTTTGAATTTTACAACCCGTATCTTCGATTATGATGTAAAATATTAAAAATTCTACCATTTTGACTTAAATAATTATAATTGATTATTTTAAGCCTTTTCTTTACATATTTATGATATAATAAATATCTAATTCTTATATTTTATAATTTTATTTTTTTTAGTTCATTTTATCATAATTTTCATATTTCACTATTTTTAAGGTTTAAAACTTATTTTATTTTTTGGCTATTTTAATAATTTCTTAATTAATTAATCATTTTATTATTATTTTTAATTAAAATTTATTATATGATGACATGGCAACATGGATAAGTGCCATGTATCATTTCCAAAATTTGTATATTTTCTATATTTTTCCTTTTTTCTGTGTTTTTATGTAATATGTATATAATTATAATTATCATTATATTTTATTAAATTTTACAAATTAATTATTCTATTTTCCTTTAGAACCAACGACTTATGTTCATGTATTTATATTACCTTACTTTATTTATTAATTTATTATTATAGTATATTCTACATGTATTATCTAAGTATTCTCGTATATTGATTTATACTATACATATTTTATACGTATGTATATATTTATATAATATGATAATATAATTATAAATATACTACTATGCTATATGTATGGGTATATATATACATAATTCTATTTTTTGTATTTTATACATATATACATATACAACCATAATTATATATATATCTAGTGAAATTACTTAATATATATATATATATATACACTACCATATACAAATATATATACATATGCTCTCACATCTATATATATATATATATTTATACAATGAAAATACATAATATATATACTATGGTATAGATACATATATATATCGAACATATATTCTATTATAGATATACTATACTATGCTAGTATTTTATATAAATATATATATATATATAAGTCATAAAAATACATAATATATATTATTATATCCTCATGTACATATGTACATATCCACAAATTTATTATACCTAAATATTTTGTAGAATCCAATATAATATGTATATACATGGGAATACTCTAAGTATTTATACACTTATGAGTACATGTATATAATATAAGATCATTTTTTCACAAAATCCTAATACATGTGCATAAATTTTCTTGAAAATAACAATAAAATACCTATAACTTTAGTATATATACCTATAATACATATGAATTCTAAAAAATATATGTACATGAAAAAATACAATTGAATACTTAATACAAACTAAATATAATATACATACTACTTATCTATTCTTTTTATGACTTGATGAACAGAACATGACAAGGCTTCTTCTACTTTTTCTTGATTTAATTATTGTTTTTGAAGTAGAAAAAAAAAATTGAATAAATGAGCAAGGATGCTTCACGATTTAGAAAAGTGATGTTTTCTTCTTTTATGTTGAGAAAGACATATGTGTGTTTGCTTCTTTTGCTTCTAGACGTGTAGGGCAAGTGGAAAAAAAAAAAAAAAGAGAGCAGCAAATGGTGCGAATAAAACCAAGAAAAAAAAGAAAACAAAATCAAGGCCAAATGGAGTAATTAATATGATAAGATAAGAACTTTTATCTTTTGTTTTTATCAAATAATTATCACATGTTCAATAAATCAAGCCACACAAGTGTCCATAGCCTTGCAAATTATGGAAGTAGGATGTGGAAGCTAAGAGGAAAAAGAAAAATTGCAGAGGAAAAGAAAAAGGAAAAAGAAAGGGAAAAGAAGGAAAGGAAAAATAAGAAAACTGGGAATTTCTAAATATAAATTATAAAATAATAATTAATAAAATAAATAAATATTTATTTTAAAATCATTAATTAAATTGTTACCCGTTACGTTTATAATATTTATAAGTTATTTCAACGTGTTTGTTAACAATTTTACGCAATTACACGTATAGATCAATAATTATATTCGTTTAAGGTTTTATTACTATTAGGTTATGTTTATTCATTTTATAAGCTTAAACATATAGTTTTAGGATTTTTTTCAAGTTTAGGTTCAATTTCAAGTATTTATGCATACATAAGATTTAGGGTTTTCATACGCAATTTAAGTTTTGATTAAATTTCTAGGATTTTTATTACTTATAATATATTCAATTTCATAATTTAATAAAATTTTTATCTTACTTAACTTTATCGACTTACAAAATTATCTATTAGAGTTCAATTTTATTTTTAAATAGCTAAATACACGAAGTTTACATACTTATTTAAACTTAATGTAAGATCGACCCGCCATCACTTGGTCCTAAAATATAAATACCCTTATTATCTATAAGCTCTTTTAAATCACAATTATATCTAATTATCTAAGTTTTATATTATTTATAACTAAACTAATCTTAGACTAGTTTCTAAATCGGTTCTTGAATTACCTTCTAATTCAATTTTTTGTTACAGTTTTTACTCATAAACCCTAAAAATTTCTTCTGAGCTAATGTGTAAAATTCACCTAACTATATTTAGATATCATAAATCTCTTATTTTACTCCTAATCAATATTCTAGTATGTATAGTATGCTTTACTCCTAATTTAACTAACGAGTTTGCTCCCAATATGAAAATAACTTATATTTTTCACATGATTTCCTAAATTTAAGTTTCAAATCAGATTTATAATATATTCCTAATATTATTAATTTTTACCTAATATTTTCCACTCATTTGATTTCCAACTTTATATATTATTCATTTATATATAATTACTATATAATACACATAATACATACATCTAACACCTCAAGCACTACAAATACCATCCTATATTAGCAACAAACATTCTAAAATGTTTAATTATATACTAAACCAAAATTTTTATCAATTAACATTAAATCACAAAATTAAGCCCAATTATCTTTTATGTATGATTTTAAAGCTTAAAAATTAAATTTTAGAAAAATAATTTTTTAAAAATATCTTCAGAGCACTGACACATATATCCTAAATAGTTTACATAAAAATTTTGAGGTCAAAACTATATCATTAAGATCATTTAAATCAAAATCGAAAATTAGCTTAAATTTAGTAATTTCTTAAGAGTAATATATCTTGAGACGTAATTTTATCAAATTGACATTTTTCCCTAAATCTACATACAAAAATACATTAGAATACTAAGTTTCATAATTTTTCATATATATTTAATATTTTTAATAAATTAAACGCAATCAAAATAGAAATTAAACTCACCTGAACCATTAGCTGGCAACTACCTCCGACCACCTTAGTGTTCAAAATGAATTTTGGAAGAGAGTATCTAAATTTATAGTGTTGTTTAGGTACTTTTATTGAATTATTTCTAGCTAAGTATTCCTTTTCTCCTTTTTCACTTTCTATTTGGTTTATTTTCATTTGTTTTTTTTTTGCATATTTATTCCCAGCTTGCTACACCCTATTTTTAGAAAATTCTATACTTTCCCATACTTTTTTTTTACAAATTTTTCTTAATTAATTAGCTTTATTTTACCATATTTTAAGTAATTTAAGTAATTTCGAGTATTTTTACCTATATGTAAAAACATATATAATAGAAATAAATAATTTTAAATATTATTTATATTATTTTATGATTTTTAGTATGCATATAATTTATCTTTATTGATTCATTAATTATCAAAATTCTTTTTATGCGTTTTCGATAAATAACAGATAATATACAAATAACTTAAATTATAATATTTAATTATATTTTTATTTATTTTCTTAAATTCAAACTTAGGGGATCACTTTTACTAATATTTATAACTTCATTGTAAATTTTGAGCACGTTCGGACAACTTATGTATTTCCCTAAATTTTATATATCGACTCTTGAATCAATTGCAGAACTTACACTTAGTCAATTGACTATCCAACAAAATGGCACATTACACCTATTAATCTAAATTATACTAAATATTTTAAGTAATATATTCTAGTTAACTTTAGATTCTTATATCCTAATGGTGCAATTATGCTCTCTTTTTATGACGAAGCGTGTTCAATTTTTCATTTTTTATAAAACTAATATGTAGGTGGTAAGCGGTTGGACAAGAATCATAACCTCCTCCATAGCTATCTCATGCAACAAATTGTATACAAAAGAGATCTCTTTAATATCACCCAAACAATATTTTGTCACATGGAGAAAATATTGATTTCAATGGTATGTGATGGTTTGGAACCGTTTCTCCAGAAAAAGCAAAAAAAAAGAAAAAGAAGAAGAAAGAAAAAAGGAAAGAAAGAAAGCTAGGGAATGGGATGGTTATAGGTCCACACTTGATAAAGATAAATCTCATGAATCATTACGAAACACAATTGAATAGAAACAAATAATGAAGCAAAAAAACAAAAGGGAAGAGAGTACGCGTACACTATCTTTTCACTTCAAATAATTACTTTTTAGACAACATAAAAGAAGTTCACCAATGAATCAAAATAAAACAACAAAATACTGAACAAATAAATCTTAAACATATGTCCTAAGCTTTCAAAAGTGACGATGATGATTTTTATGTGACAATTTGCTTTCCTAGATTAGCTTTAAAGTATCTTCCAAGCAAAGAGTGCGGTTTTCTATTTTATCTCCGAGTAACTTTATTATATATTATTAGAAAGTTAAGTTCTTCTGAACTAGCGAAGGAGATTCACCAGAGTACTTTGAAATTTCTATGGATTTGACCTAATTCTGTAAGAAAAGTCCATTGCAATTGCAAGCCTTCTCGATCGAAGCTTCATCGGCTTGCATCACTGTGCAATTCTCTCGCCATTCTGTCTTTGTAGAAAATTTCAGTCTATCCTCAACTATTTTTTTAATTAAATAATTTAATATTCAATAATATATCCAATTTTAATACGCTTTTTTTTCATAAAATGTAATTAATGTTAAAAAAAGTTGCAAAGTTTTTAGTTTAAATCCTAATGGGGAAATAATCTAAACTCCAAACAATGTAATGTATAGTTTAGACGTTGATTCTTCTACCAGTGATAGGTGGGTTATCGAACCTATAAACCCCGTGTAATAACTAGTCTAAACCCTAATTTAAGTCTAAGTATCCTAGACAATACCATAAGTTGATCAAGTTAGAAACAATAAATTTTTTTTTTATAAAATTTAGAAATTGAATATATAGACTTTGGAAGATATGCTGAGGGCATGTATCATAGAATTTAAGGGAAGTTAGAATGCCCATTTGCCTTTAATTTAGTTTGCTTATAATAACAGTTATCACTCAACCATTCAAATGTTACCTTATGAAGCTTTATATGAGAGACAGTGTCGATCTCCCATTTTTTGGGACGATATAGAGAAAGTTGCAATAGGGCTAGATTTGATTCAGGAAACAACAGATAAAATCATGGTGATTGAGCAGAAAATAAAAAAATCCCAAGATAAATAGAAGAACCGGGCTGATTTGAAGAGAAGAGAATCGAAGTTCTAAGTAGGAGATCATGTATACTTAAGAGTAAAATTGATCAATAGTATTTATCGTGCTAAAGCATAAGGAAAATTAAGTGCAAGATATATACGTCCATTTGAGATCTTAGAATAAATCGAGAATTTAGCTTATCGGTTAGTATTATTACCTAATTTATCGGGAATCCACAACATTTTCCATACTTCAGTTTTAAGGAAACACGTTCTCGATCCTGACCGTATTGTGGAATTGGAACTAGTAAGATTACGAGAAAACTTGAAATACAAAGAGCACCTGGTGAAAATCACAAATAGTAAAGTACAACAGTTAAGGAATAAACAGATCTGTTATGTTAAGGTGTTATGGAGGAATTACGAACGAGAGTTAGCAACTTGGGAAGCAGAAGATAAAGTAAAGAGATGATATCTGCACTTATTTTTAGAACAAGGTATGCATCTCAAATTTTGAGAACAAAACTTATTCGAAGGGGGGAAGAATGTAAACCCCATGTAATCTCTAGTTTGAACCCTAATTTAAGTCCAAGTGTCATAGATAATACCATTAGTTAATAAGGTTAGAAACAATAAATTTTTTTTATAAAATTTAGAAACTGAATATGGTATCAATCGTAAAAACCATAGAAATTGATTGAAACTTAAATTAAACCCAAATTTGATCGAAACCTTAAAACTATAATTTAATTCTTATAAAATAAATAAATATTACTTAATAATGATATAATTGTAGTCAATTACAACTATTGACTAAATCACGTAATTGTGTAAAACTTTTAACAAACACGTTAAAATAACTTGTAATTATTATAAACGTAACGGGTACTAATTAAATTAATAAATTTTTATAAAATCCTCAAAGTGATTTCTAATTATTATTTTTATGTTTAAAAAAATTATATATATTTAATTTAATTTTTCTTTTTTTCCCTTTTTCTTTTCTTTTTCCTTTTTCTTATTTTCCTTTCTCTTCCACGTGATTTCGCAGCTATATGTGCAGCAAGCCATGTGTTTAATTGCAAATTACAAATGTCATATAATTAAAGGACAAAGGACAAATTAAATAAAGCAAGTATCTTATATAAATTAATGAGGAGATTTAAGTAGATTATTTTTCATTTTTTTTCACTTATTTTTAATCCTCAATTGCTGGAAATCACGCTTGGAGCATTTGGAAGAAGAAACCAAAAAGTAAAAGAAAAAGAAAAACCTAAGCCAATATTACTAAAATATTTAGGCAAGTTTATTTATTTTAATTATACATATGTATATTAGATAGTATGTATATGTATACTAAGGGTTTATTTATTTATTTAATTATATGTACATATATGTATGCATGACTAGATATATACATATGTATTATATATTTTATGTATTTGTGTATGTACATATGTATTAAGTATGTATTTTTATTTGTGTATATACTTATGTATTTAGGAGTGGGTATATGCAGTATATGTATATAAGTGTAAATAGTAGTACATATAATATGTATTTTTTTTCTACACATGTATTATTGTACATATATATATGTGTATTATATATGTATGTCTAATTAGTATTTTATATATGATATATATAGGAATACTCGTATAGTATATGAATGTTTACTAAATATTTCCTTTATATATATGTATACATATTTAGTATTTTACTTAATTAATTATGTATATATATGTGTGAATATATATAAAGGTGTATATGTACATAATATTTATTTTAGTATGTGATATGTGTAATACATGTATTATGTAATTCCATATATATATATATATATATGTGTGTACATATGTATATATACCTATTTCGTGTTTTCCATATATATATATGTGTATGTATGTATAAAAAAATAAGTATACATATTGTTAATAATATTTTTATTTTAGTATATATATATACATATATAGTATGACCATATATGTACATAAGTATACAAAGTATAAATAAGTGTATAATATACTTATACATAATGTATGAATAAGGATAAAATAATTTAATATATAGCGTATAGTATAGGTATAAACGTATGTATATAAATAGTAATACATACGTAAAAATACGACTTAAATAGTGTATACAATATACTATAATAATAATTTAATAAATATATATAAATATAAGAATATCGTAATTTGGAGAAAAATTTTAATAATTAAGTAAATTGAAAGATTTGATCAAATATAATCATAAGTATATATATATATAATTATATCGTAAAATAGAAAATAATGGAAATTTTGAAAATTTTGCAAGCTTGACACATGGTACTCTTACATGTTGCTACATCACTATTTATAATAAAATAATTAATTTTCGTAATTTATAATAATAAATAAATAAATGATTAAGTAGAAAAATAATAAAGTATAAAATTTTGAATTTGTAACTCTAAAATCTCAAAAATAAGTAAAAATAGGCAATAATAGTAAAATAGGCTTAAAATAAGAAAATTATCAATTATACGATTTAAATAATTATTAAATCGTAAATATACTACGAAAAAACTTAAATTGATATTTTATAGCTTTTTAAGTTAAAATAATAAACTTTGTGATATTTTTATATTACAGTCAAAACTACGAGTTATAACGTTTAAAACGAACCTCGCTACGAGGAAATATACTCGAAAATGATCGAAATGAACTATAAGTTCATAAAAATCCGAGTCATATCGAAAAAGTTATATGTGATTCGATAAAAAGCTCTAATCGATAATTTTACGCAAATCAATCACTAATTTAAGTAACAAGTTAAGTAAATAGTGCAAATTACGATATTAGTTTAGTTTTAGATTCTTAAACTTACTACTTTCTATATTTCTTATTTTTAAGTGATCTCAACTTTGACCTTAAGCTGCCATCAGACTACTATGACTCCTAAGTTGATTATGATTGAGTGAGTTTTTCCTAATAATTCCATACTTACTTGTGTTTGTAATTAGTGAATATAAATTATGATTAATAATTAAATATTGTATGAGACTAAGTTATACTTGTGTATGATACTGTTTGTTGATAGTGAATTTACTTTAATATAATAACATATTGGTTGTTCTATAGTAGATTTGATAGGAATTGATTGTCTGTGACCTTATTGATCACTGAATAATAAAACTTAATTTTATTCGATGTAAAAGAACTAACTCGGAACACGCATAATCATGCACTACATAACTAATTCTGGCTATCACATCATACGGAGGTAGTGAAAGGCTATATGTGAGTTGATTATTATAGATTTCGTACGGTGTATACGTATGATATGACCTTACCTTGGCTTGTAGGATCACTAAGTATTGGAGGCGCCAACTGCTTAACTAAGGGTCGAGTCCAAAGGCCTTCGTTTAAGGATGAGTAAAGGCTGCGTGGACCTACTCACAATTATACGTAGAACTCAATTTAGATTAAAATTGAGAATGGATATACCATTATATTTTAAATACAAAACGCAGAGTTTCATTATGATATAAGTTCTAGTATAATACTCAAATTGGACTATACCAATGTATCTCTAACCTTGACTTTGGGGGGCGTCAAAACTGAGTTGCATGTAGTACTTAGTCACCTACATGTATTTGTTTGGTATACTGATTGTCATACATTCATTTGATTGAATTTAATTGATGTATAACTTGATTGTTGTATGATCGAAGGGATTATCTCATTAAGCTAATCATCTTATACCCTTGTAATCTTCTTTTGTAGACTGCTCTATTCGTGAAGTTAGGTCGTCGCATGCTCAAGGTTAGTTTTATATCAAGGGGTTGATGTGAGTGAAAGAAGTGATATGAGTGCACTTAGGATACTGTATTTAGTCTTAAAACCTTATATGTTTTGCGGAAGTAAGGAAGGCGATAGTAACTTTGATTTACGAAGATTAAAAGGAGATTGATTTATATTTTAGTTGAAGATAATTTGAAAAACAATAAGAAAATTTATGTTTCCCTGTGATAATTGGTTTCTAGATGTATTATGTCAATTGGAGTTTAAATCCTATGAGCTATTATTGAAAACTGCAACCATGTGATGATTCCTATTAAGAGAGTTCAACGGATATTTTACGCCTAGTGGATTTTAGTAGGCTTCCAAGTCTTTGCTCACGCACACTACCATAAGAGTTAGTGTTTACGTGTGGTACATTTAGTTTTGAAAAATCATCTCGTTTTAAATTTATCTCGATAAAGGCCATTTGGCTCTTTTATTTTTCTTTCTTTCTTTTTTTTTTTAAACTCGTTATAATAAAATTCCTTTCGAAAATCAATTTGATCAAACTCAATATGTGTTGAAGCCTAAGTTTCTGTTTGAAAACCCTGTTTAGATCATCTGGTACCAAAATAGTTAAAAATTTAAGTTAAAGCTACCGATATATTTCGAGTTAAATAAAGCTTGACACAACTAAAAATCAATCCGAAAATGTCAAGCAACACTTAATTGGCTTACAAGCTAACAAGGTATATTCACATTCTTAGCATAATTCTATCCAACAAAATATCACAACACTTTATCTATTGGACCAAACTATCAAATATTCGAAGAAATCTATCTTTAGTAAGTCGAGATCCTCATAACCTAACGGTACGGTTACGTTGTTAATGCTCCTCGATGGCTGTGGCATGCAACGAATCGTACACGAGAGAGATTTACTCGGATATCAGTCAAAAACGACATTTTGTCACTTGGAGAAAACGTCCATTTTAATGTTGTGAGATGGTTTGGCAAGAAAGCCAGAGAATGGGATGGTTATAGAGGTCCACGCTGGAGCACTATGAAACGCAATGAACAGAAGTGGAAAGGGAAACAAAAACAAAAGCAGAGTGAGTTTGTATACCCCATCTCTTCACTCCTAAGCAAAATAATGAATCCAATATTTGCTTGTGTATTGTGAAATTATGTCAGTAGGAATATCATATTATGTAAGATTAAATGAGTTAAGCATTGTTACTTCGTTTTGTGGGTTTCAATTGTGTGATGTGAGACACCATGTGAAATTGGATTGTGTACTATGAAAACAATCTGATATTCCCACATCAGGTTGCCCATTTCGCATCCGTGATATGATATGTATTATAGCAATTATATTTTATGTATTGTCACACGTCACCTTTTTGTTTTTTTTTTTTTTCCTCCTTATCCATCACTAGTAATTTTAAGTAACGTGTCATTTCTTCTTATTTAGACCTTTTTCTTCGAAAGATAAATGTAAGGATCGAGGTTTTTTACACTGTATGATTGTAAGGTTTGCCCACCGATTCTAACCGTGCTTATTTTCCGCAAACAAGGAACATAAAGAGACAAAACCTAGTCAATTGCAAGTGATTGTCCTCTTACATATTAATGTATAAAATGAAGAGTTGAGCTCACTCCAACATAATAGGGAGGTCTTTCAGCTTGACTACTAGTCCAAAGTAGCATTCACTAGTGGGTAAATATGTCGACTGGTAGTAATATATTTGTATCTCGTACGGTAATAAAAGGTGACTATACAATTACGTATATTATGATAACGGATGGAGGATGTCATATAACATTACGGATCCTATATCCTTCCACATTGGAAAAAAGAAGTTTCATTTTATATAATAAAAAATGTTAATAAGAGATTTTATGGTACTTTAATAAATTACTTAATAAATATTAGAAAAACATGAAAATTTTCTCTTTAAATCTTTAATAAGTGTTTTAAAATACTTATTAATGAGATCTTACGTAAAAATAATATGAATAGTGGTTAAATGGATTTAAAATGGTTGTAAATAACAATAAGCTTTACTTCATTTTGTGGGCATCAATTGGTGATGTGAGACATCATGTGAACATGGAAGTTGTACTAGGAAATCGATCCGACATCCCAAAATCCTGGTGTCCATTTTTGCATCTGAGACATGTTACCTATTATAACAATTATATTATATGCATTGCCACGAGTTATATTTTAATGTGTTCTTATCCACCGCTAATCACATCAAATGGAGTAGTTTCTCCTTGTTAGGCCCTTTTGTCCTTATCGGGTCTGTCTACTGGTACCGATTGGTGCTTGTTTTTCTCAAGGAAGGTAAAACACAAAACTTAGTCAATTGCAAGTTATTCTCCTGCTAAACATTAATAGTCAACTTAAAGAGTTAACCTCACTCCGACAATATTAGGGAGGTCTTTCAGCAGGACAACTAGTCCATAAGTAGCATTCACTGGTGCCGTATTTGTATAATCACCTTTTACTACCGTATGAGAAACCAAACTAAGTACATTACTACTAATCGAAATATAATGTTGATAAGAGCTTTATAGCACCTATTAAAATGTTAAATAAAAAAAATTTTCATATTAGTGCATACTTACCTTTTCATAAAGTATATAATCAATATTAAAAAACATAAAAAGTTTCTTTTTAAATATTTAATAAGTGTTTTAAGATACTTATTAACATGACTTATATGAAAATAACATAAAAAACCGTTAAAAGAGGATTTATCGTGATCATAAATAATGATAATAGAGCCAGACAAACCTCCATAATGTGCAATACTCTAATTCACATGAAAAGTAGTGGGTTTGTCACTTGAATCACCAGGAATGATTGTGGTTGTTGAATCTTCAAGATATAGGAGACAGAAAGTCAATCTATATATCATTATTAAATTGGCACACAAGGCAAACAATCTAATAGTAACGATAAGAATGGATTACTCCAGTTCCCTAATGGAGTGTTATAGGATATAGAATACTCTATCGCTTGAGTTATTGATTAAAAGGAAGAAAGAAAGAGACGAATCGATAAGGTCTCCGCTTAATCTAGCCCCAAGGATGGGCTTTAGAACAGTGGGCTGTGGGCTATAAGATGTCACAATGTATAAAATAACAAGTGACAAAATATTCGATAAATTAATAGACTTATACATGCCACTTCATGATAATAAAGTGGGAGAATGGATGTAATATTTGGAGTCCATGAAGATATTGTTGGAAATGATTTGAAATTCTATTCCCCGTAAGTGGGGAATAACAACGATTGCGGGGGGTTCGTTGAGTTAATCAAACAAATGGGTTCTGTAAAAGGAATAGGGATCCTTTAACCAAACACCACCTTGTTAAATTCTTTCCTTTGCCGATTTAGCTATTTATATCTTTTACCTTACGAAGCTAGTATCTATAATACCGAAAGAACTATGATGATTCACTTGCTTTGATAAAATATATATAACATTCATTATAAAATATAATTTGGTTATATTTTAAGTCTGCTTACATTTTAACCACTTTTTACTACACACTTTTATCTTGCTTGTGTTACCTCTTAACTCCACATTTATCTGGAGATACAATTGGGATGACCTTGAGATAGATTTTATGAAATATAGATTTATCCAAGTAACTAGTGGAGTGTCTCAAAACCCATTCCAAGACATATATATATTTCTCTTTTCTTTTTAGGCCATGCTTAAAACCTACTAGTTAACTTGAAATAGATATTAAACTTAATACTTCAAAATATTCAAATAGTTAATTGCAAAAACTAACAAAATTTACATGACAAAACTGGTACTTTTCCATTTTCAATCTCAAGTTTGGTCCATGGTATTACTATACAAGCTTTAATTTGACTGAACAAGATCCAATAAGTTTTATTCTCATTTTTGTTAAAAGAATCATTTTAGTTAAACTTGGAAAAATTATACAATATTGGATAAAAATTTGGGGTTAATTTTACATAGAGGATAAAAATTTTTAATAGTTCAAATAGATAACCAATCATCGTTAAAGTAAAGCAAATAGAAAACTAACATTATTAAAATAGTGCAAATAAATGATGAATGTTTTTAAAATGGCGCAAATAGAGGATGACTTTATGTTTAGATAGATTATGAGAATTAAGCACTAGATGGTGAATGATCTAATATGCCATGTTATTATGATCTAATGACATTACATTGAAGTTGTATTTAAACCACTAGAAGGTTTTATCCATCTATTTGATCTATTGGGAAATCTCATCTTGTAATTGAATTTGACCTCCATAAATTCTTCCTCTCTAGTATATAGCTTTGTTGTTAAAATTTTGTTAAAAATTAAATGTGATCCAACTCAATATGAATTGAAGTCCAAGTATAAGTCCATGAGATCATCCTACCAAAATGGTTAGAAATTCAAGATAAAGCTACCATTGTAGTTCTAAGTTAGATTTCAACTCCACAAAAATTAAACCAAAGTGTACTACATATAGAGTCAAAATCAAGTAGCTTACGGCTAGTTGAGTCTATCCACGATCACATTACAAATACTATCCTACGAAATTTCACAACATGATACCTATTAATCCAACTGGTATTAAATATTTGAAGTAATCTATTTTAGTGAATCCGATATCCTTGTGCCTTGGTGTGCCATTGCTCTCTTTCTACGATGCAGCAAGTTCAATTTCCCACATTCCATAAAATGTAATATGTATGTACTATTACTTATATATTACCAATTATATATTTTAAAGTGTAAATTAGTATTTAGGAATGCTCAATGATTAACTAACTAAAGTGATACTCATTTTCAAAAACACAAGTGACGGTATTTTTAGAAACTATTCACTATGTGAACTTGATTAGCATTGATTGCCCACCATTCGTATATATACATAACATGAATTATCTAGTAGATTTTTTTTTTTCAAAAATTTGACTCACTGAATAAACTAATAATTCTTCATATCTAATTGTAGCAATCCTAAAAATTTTGGATTTAAACCATACATGATTTACCATGTTTTAAAAGGCTAAAAATGTCGTTTCTGCATAATCGGTGGGACGACATGTTGTTAGATGAACATGCATATACCTTTATCATTCTAACCTGACCTGAAAATAGTTCTTTAGAGTGAGTCTTCTTCTGATTTAGGTCTAAAATTGACGAATCTTAATGAATATGTAGAGTTTTTGTGAGTTTCAATAGTAATCAGCCTATCTAGAAGGTTTTGCATAATGTTTGGACGTGAATCGGTTGATCTAAAGATTCAAAATGTGACATTTTATGATCTAAGTATGTGGATAACGAATTCAAGTAGAAAAATATGTAGAAAGTCCTTATTTGGATAGCTAATAAAATATAAGGACTCAAGCTATGGACTTCCATTAGCAATAGATGAAGGTCCTTAGTGAAGAATCGGATCATTGCCTCTTTTTTTATTTTTATTTTTTTCAATTTCACATTTGGTAGGATAAAAGCAACTTAGAGTTGCTAAACAACTTTTGAAGCAATTTTTTATAATATAAGTGGAATCCACACATAATATAAAATTCTTGAACATTGTTGGTCAGGTTTTCAGCAATAGAGTTTAAAAATTTCTTAAAAAGTAAGAATTCTTAAAATACTGCTGTAACCCTTATAAAATCTATGTAGGATGCTTAGTATATTTTAGTGTCGAAAAAAATCCAAAAGATTTTTCGTGGAGGAGGCGATGGTTCTTCAGAAGCAAACCCTCCGTTTTCCGCCGGAAAGTGATAGACAGTATTTTCAATCTTGTAGATTCCTTTATCTTTCCCTCTTACTGCTATGAAATTCGTGAAATTATGTCTTGCTTCGATCATAAATA
The DNA here is from genome assembly GCA_024138005.1 of Lumnitzera racemosa. Classification (NCBI taxonomy): domain Eukaryota; kingdom Viridiplantae; phylum Streptophyta; class Magnoliopsida; order Myrtales; family Combretaceae; genus Lumnitzera; species Lumnitzera racemosa. Next base: position 13,035,419 of record JAMXBC010000008.1, on the reverse strand, counting down.
GGCCGTATGTAGAGGAAAACATCCCTGCTGATATGAAATAGGTTCTGCTAAGTTAAGAAATTAATAGAAAAACTAAAAAACATTTATGACAATTTTTATATGTTTTATCAAAATGTAATTGCATGAAAACACTTTTAATAGATGCATGAGAAACGCTCGTTAATCCAAGCAAAGAGTGAGGTTCTCTTTTTTATCTCCAAGCCACTTATCTTACTATAAAGTGAAAGCTTCTGAACAAGCAAAGGAGATTCGTCTGAGTATGCTGAGATTTCAACGGATTTGGCCTAATTCAGCAAACAAAATGTCCATTGCAAGCTTTCCACGATGAAGTTTCACCGGCTTACGTCATTGCGCGATTCTCTCGCCACTCAGTGTCTTTGTAGAAAATTTTGGCCGCATTATCCAATGAAATAATTTACTATTCAATAATATATCCAACTCTCATATATATATATATATATTTTCCATAAATGTGATAAATATTGAAAAACGTGAAAAGTTTCTATCATAGATCCTAACAGACAATAATTCAAACTCCAAATACTGTAACATGTGGTTTAGGTGTTGATTTTTATAGGTGTAATAAAGTGGGCCGTTGACCATTAGTTGTTATAATATGGGTTGGACTGGTAGAAGACTTTATTCAGGTTATACTATAATGGCATAGAACCTTTTATTGTACGTCAAGAAATCACAAGTTACTTCGATTTTTTATATGCTAGAATTATACTGTTTGATACACTTAAAAATAAGATGGTAACCGGTTGTTTGTATTTATTGTGAATTTTATGATTGCATTGTATTCTCATGTGTGTCTAATAACTATATATTAGGTTTTGGCTCACTTCTTTGTATGATATATTATTTTAAGTATGTATACCTTAAATAATTTAGAACTTTATGATGATCTTGGATATGATATGTTTTATGAGGATAAGTAAAGCCATGACAACTTTAATTTGTCATGATTAAAAGATAATTGATTTATATTTTAGTTGAAGATGATTTAAAAAACTATATGATAATTTATATTTCTCTGTTTTAATTAGTTTCCCACGTGTTGTGTCAATTGGAATTTAAGTACTGTGTGCTGTTATTAAATACTACAACTATATATATGACGACTCCTATTAAGAGAGATCCACGGCAATTGTATACTTATGGATTTTAGTAGGTTTCCAAGTCTTTGTATGCTCACACTACCATAATAGTATGTGCTCGGTTGTTGTATTCTAAGCATTGGGGTGTGATACATTTAATTTTAAAAAATCATTTAGTTTTAAATTTATCTCGACAAAGCTCATTTGAAAAAAAAAAAAAAAACATTCTAATAAAATTCTTGTCGAGAAACGAGTATCAATTCAATTAAACTCTATATGCATTGAAAACCTAAGTTTATGTTCACAAAGGCTGTTTAGATCATTGGGTACCAAAAAAGTTAGAAATTCAAACCAAAACTACTAACATATGATTCGAATTAGATAAAGCTTGACTCAACTAAAAATCAAACAAAAGATAAGCCAAACTTAAATTTGTTCCCAAGCTAACATGGTTTAGCATAAGTCTATCCAACAAAATATCCCAAAACTTTATCTATTTATCCATTGATTATTAAATATTTAAAGAAGTATATCTTTATTGAGTTAAAGATCTTTATAATCTAATAATATAATTATGTTGTCAATCCTCTTCGATAGCTATAACATTCAACAAATCATACAAGAAAAAGATATTTTTCGGATGTCAATCAGAAACAACATTTTGTTACTAGGAGAAAACGTATATTTCAATGGTGTGTGATGGTTTAGACATCTGGTCGAACTAGCTTAAAATCGTCAATGTACAATTTACAAGTCAGTGATATAGTGGACTTAATTGGTTTATAAGCTAATAGTTTTAGATCGATTTATTAGATGCAGCAGTGTATGGATTGGTTTGAAGTTTTTGAATCGGTTTTTTCTTTAATTTTTATTTTTTTTATTAATTTCTTTTTATAAAATATATTAATAATTTTTAATAATATGATTTACTTTCTCTTTTTTTATGTGTACTAATTCTAATTATTTTATTTTTTTCCTCAAATTTTATTTTATTTTTCTCATATTCAAGTAATTAACATTTAATAAGTTTTATAAAAAAAAAAACTTATATTAATTGAAATTGAATTTTCTATTTATCCTTAACACATGATTAGTTTATAATTAGTTATATATCATTCGTTTGATGATATTATTTTTTAAAAATTATCCTTCATTATCGTAAATAAAGTAATTTTGATAAATAATAACTTACTGGATATTATTTAATTATTTTTTCCAACTTAGTGGCTTTTCTTTTCTCTTTCTCTTTCTTTTTTTTTTTTCTTTTTAAGAGGATAAATCGGTTAAGTTAACTTGTTGGTTCAATGATAAGTCGATCTGGCGATTCGTGACCCGCCAGTTTAGCCGATTTCGCTCAAGCAAATTGTCTAGTCCCTTGAAACCTAACGGTTTGACCTAGCTACTATCAGACCGGTTCATGATTAAGAATCGACCCTTACCTAGATAATTATAGGTCCACTTTCAAGCATATGAAACACAATAAACATAAATGGAAAGGGGAACAAAAATAGAAGGAAAGAGAGTTTGTATGCCATATATCTCCACTCCTTAGAAGAATAATGAATCCACGTTTGCTTATGCATTATGAACTCATGTGAGTAGGAATATCATATAATGTAAGATTGAGTGAGTTAAGCATATTAGATCATCTTGTGGACTTCAATTGTGTGATGTGAGACGTCATGTGAAATTGGATTGTGTGCTACGAAATCAATTTGACATCTCTTCATCTTGGTGGCCATTTCGCATAAGTGACATGGTATGTATTAACTATCATAATTATATTATATGTATTGTTACATGTCACATTTTCATTTGTTCTTATCCATTTTTAATTACGTTAAATGACGTGTCGCTCATATTGAGTAAGTCTTTTCTTTTTATTTAGAACATTTTCTTAGAAAGCTAAATTTGAAGACGGAGAATTTTGACAGGGTATCATAGTCATCGGGTTTGTCCATCGATTCTAACTGTGCTTATTTTCCTCATATACGGAACATAAGAGGCAAAAGTTAGTTGATTGGTAGCTATTTTGTTGTTAATTATAAATATAAAACTTAAGAGTTAACTCCACTCCAAAAGATTAGCAAGGTCTTTCAGCTCGACAACAAGTCCATAAGTAGCCTTTTTCACTACTGCCTCTTCTCTTCAAATATGTCCACAGATAGCAATTTATTTGTTTAGTTTCTCATACGGTAATAAAAGGTGACTATACGAATACGTATGTTATGATAAAGAATGGCTATTATGAAGAGAACTGTCATATAACACTGCATCATATGTGTTTCCAAAAAATTAAAAAAAAAAAAAAGATTGCATTTTATTTGATGAAAATGTTGATAAGTTCTTTATGGGTACTTACTAAGATGTTAAATAAAAGAAATTACTTACTTTTATGTATATCTTTTTTTATAAAGTGCATAATTAAAAGTAAAAAATATAAAAAATTTCTTTTTAAACTCTTAATAAGTATTTTAAGGTATCTGTTAACAGATCCTTATATAAAAATAGTATGAATAACTGTTAACTGAATTTATCGTGATTATAAACAATAATGATAGAGCCTAACAAACCTTCTTAATGGGCAATACTCTAGTTCGTATGGTTTATCACTTAATCGCAAGAAATGGTTGTCCTCGATGAATCTTCAAAGATATAGGAAACAAAAAGTTCTAGGATCTTTTGTCACACCACCCCAAGGTTTGGGCTTCAAAATAGTGGGCCTCGAAAGCCAGACGAGTGAGCCTAAATCTTGTTAGAAACTAACTATTATTTTAACATGGGAATGTGCATATCATTATAGGGTTAACATGACTCTATTAACATGGAATAGCTACTGTAGTATTTGATTCATGGGATGTCACTAGGTATAGAATAACGACTGACAAGATATCCTTAGAATAGATTAATGGATTTGTACATGCCATTGACTAATAAAATGGGAGAATGGATGTAATATTTGGATTCCGTTGTGAAGATATTGTTGGAAAATAACATGTAAATTCTATTCCCAATAAGTAGGGAATAACAGCATCTATTGAGAGTCTTGGTAGTAATTATTCCCTTTAGCTAATAAAAAAAATGGTTTTTCTAAAAGGAATAGGGAATATAGATATAATCTAGATAGGTTCGGGATAGATTTTATAAAACCTAAACCCGCTACTATAGAATTTGGTGTTTTTTAAACCCCATAGCCTAAAACTCTGTCCTATAAGATAAAAAAAACACTATAGAGGTAGGTTTATATAGAATTAAAACAACCGTATAAAGATGGATTTTCATAGAGTTTAGATGGAATGAAATAATCTAAGTGGATTCAAGATAGATTTTGTAAAACCTGAACCTACTATTATAGAATTTGACATTTTTGGAAATCTTATAAAAACCCCATAGGGTTCTACCTTTTAATCCTAAAACTCGATCCTATAAGATAAAAATCACTATAAGAGCAAGTTTATATAGAATTAAAATAATCGTATAAGGATGGGTTTTCATAGGATTGAAATTAAATGAAGGAGAGAATAGAGTAGAAAGTAAGTAGGTAAGATTATGATTACGTTTATTAACTTACATAATGATAAAAATTGAAAATTCAATGTATTGTACGATATGGAACTTATGTAAGGTATATATTATGTATAGGTTAAGATTAAATATTTTTATTAATATATATTTTTTACCAGGTCGAATTTTTAATCAAGTTTTTTTTTTTTTTTGTAATTCCAAAACTCAACCTTAAATCTTATGAGATTTTGAATTATATCCCAAAAAACCTAACCCTAAACCCTATAAAGCATTATCGTATAGTTTTTTATCGAGTTGGATAGATTGGGTATCTTATAATGCTCCACTTAATTGCATCCTTAAGAGGGAATGCCCATACCCTCTAACCAAACACTACCTTATTATATTCTTTCCTTTGCTGATTGTATCTATTTGTATTTTTTACCTTACAAAACCCTATAATACTAGTATTACTATGCAAACTTTTTTTTTGCCTTAACAAAACCATTTTTTTTTGGCTCATTTTTTTAAAGGCATCATTTTAGTTAAATTTTGGTAAAATTATATAATAAAGGAAAAATATTTGGGATTAATTTCAAATAGAGGATAAAACTTTTTAATGGTTTAAATTGACAATCAAACATCATTAAAGTAGGGCACATATGGCGCATGATTTTAAAGTGGTGCAAATAAAGAACGAAGTTATGTTTAGATAGGTGATGATGATTGCACACTAGATGAATATTTTATGTTTTTAACATGCCACCTTAATATGATCTAACAATGTTACATTAAAGTTATACTTGAACTATTAAAAAGTTTCACCTTTCTATTTGAACCATAGAAAGTTTTGTCCTCTATTTGAACTTGACTCCATATATTCAACCTTTACTATATGATTTTCTTATTAATTTTTTTGCTTAAAAATAAAATTCAATCCAATTCAATATGAATTGAAGTCTAATTAAATCTTAATAATGCTTGTGAGATCATCGTACCAAAATAATTAAAAATTCAAGATAAAGCTACTATTGTAGTTCAAAGTCAGATTTTGACTCAACTAAAATTGAATCAAAATAGTGTAAATATTGAACCAAAATCAAGTAGCTTACGGCTAGTTAAGTCTATCTTTAGTCATCGTACAAAACGTCAAAGCATGATACCTATTAATCCAACTGGTATTAAATATTTAAAGTAACCTATTCTAATTGACCTTAGGTCCTTATGCTTTAATGGTATGGTAATGCTCTTTTTTTTTAATAGAGCAATATAAGATGTAATATGTAATATGTAGTTGGAAAGGAATTACACCCTTCTAGATAGCTACAGCACGCAACAAATTTGCACATGAAAAAGATCTTTCTGATATTAGTCAAACGACATTTTATCACTTAGGTAAATGCCCATTTCAATGGTGTGTGATGGTTTGGCACCGTTTGGCATGAAAAGCCACGAAATGGGATGAACACTTGAGGAATCCAATGGATCATTATGAAACGCAACAAACAGAAATAGGAGATAGACGTAATGGATTGTTGTTCTAAAATTGTGATATCATTATGTTGAATGAATAAGCATTATTTGGTTTTATGGGCTTTGATTGACCGAGACATATTACTTAATAATCAATTTTATATCCCAAAATCTCTTATGTGTTTCGTGTCTGTGATATGATAGCTACGCTAGCAATTTGATTTGCAAACGTCAAATAAGTAAAGCATTGATTAATATAATAAGTTTTGATTAATAGAATAAGTTTTAGTTAATCACACTAAATGGCTAAAACCATCGTAATTTAATAACACAAAAACTGGTCTTCTAATAAAATGAGCCAAGTTTGAATCATCTCTCCTATGATCGTAATACGTGGTAATAACTAGTAAAAACAAAATCACACCAAATAGCATATTATTTACTCAAAGTTTTTCACCCTACACCTTCTTTGAAGTTAGATTTAAGGTTTTGTGATTTTCCTTGAGAAATAAGAAACACGAGACAAAAGTTAGCCAATTACATGTTTCTTTCTCTACCATATTTCAATATACTAATCAAGAGTTAACCAATCTCTAAATGAACGTCTTTTGACATGATAGTATGTCTTAAAGTATCAAATGAAAAAACATTTTTACACATTTATTTTCTTCATAAAATATATAATCAATATTAAAAAAACACAAAAAATTTTCTATCTTTTAGGTCCTGAATCTCTTTATTGCCTATTTCTTATAAATAAAATGAATAGTCATTACATGGATTTGATATGATTACAATAATAATAATGATAAAGCCAAATAAATCATGGGCAATATTCTAATTTCACATGAAGAGTAGTTGGTTTTTCACATGAATGGCAGGAAATGATTGCCTTTGTTGAATCTTCAAGAAATAGGAAACTTAAAATACATGAAAAATTCATTTATTAATCATGATAAATAAGACCCCAATGAATAATGATTAATGTACAAGATTAGTTAGTCATGGTGAATCAAGTTAAAGCATATTAAAATCGAGCATAATAGTGATCTCATAAGATGATTCAATAGATGAGTCTTGAATTCTCAAATGATAAGGAAAAATTAAAACTCAAGATTTATATTCATATGATTAAACTATAATAATAAAATTTGACAGTGAAAACTTAGTCGAAAATTGAAATTTACCAGCCTTTCGTAATATCAATGCAAATGGCAGTAAGAAGGGGTCGCTTTGTAAGTTTTCTAACAACAAAATCCAAAAGAGACTATAAATGCAAAAATCTATAGATAATGGAAATTGAGATGAAAGAGGAACTTCTATAATCTCGTTCGTGCTTTTCATATAATTAGTCTAATTTTTCGTTTTATTTTTTATTTTACATTCGTTAAAATCAAATCTAATATATATAATCCAAGGTGAGGTGGGGCCAAATTAATCCGATAAAAATACGGATGAACCATAGAAAAGTCCAAAAGAAGAAAAGGAAGCAGAACTGGAAACGCATATTATTCTTTTTTTTTTTTTAAACGTTCTAGGCTTGTAACTTGGTTATTTTTTAAGAGTGTAGATATGACTTTCAACGTCTTACATTTTTCCGTGGGCCAAATAAATTTCATCCCAAATCCAAACAAGCCCAATTTCAAAAAGGGTAAGACCCATGGACTCTTACCCATCTTCAACAGAAACTGTTTTATGAAAATATGTGGTTCGGTTCTCTAGCACCCTGTTTGGTCTCCACCACTTGAACTTGGATAAGTGAATTGTCTCGGCAAAAGGTACAAAGCTCTCCTCTTTATCTTTACATGTTTATGCAATTCACAAGATGTCATGTTTTATAGTATTTTCTAATCCCCTGATGGATATTATGTAATGTTGTATCTTTCATTTCGTGCTGTGGGTTGGTTTAGCTATGTCGGAGAGTTAAACTGAGTTAGTTTGGCTGCTGGAATGAAAGTAAGGGCTGATTCTTAACCTGGGGTTTCGCCATTTGTAGATTTAAGATGGTGGTTTAGTATATTGAAGGCCAAAATGGGGAGCGAAGCTTCAAAAAATACACTTAATTTCATTACTCCATCAGTCAGTGTGGTCGAATTGGATAGAAGTTTCAGCTTTTCTTTTCCAGCTGTGGTAATGGAATTCTTATATTGGATTAGAGGTTTGAGGGTGGTCGGATGATTATTGGGACAGCAAAAAGATGGATGCTTTAAGCTCTTGAGAGCCTCCTGGTTGATAGGACTACATTGAATTGATGTAGGTGTCTTGGTCGTAGGATGGATCACATGGCTATTTGGCCATTGTTCAGTAATCTTGTGACTGAATTGTGATTTTCTGTTTGGATAGGTGTAGGATGGTGGAAATAGAAGGAATTTGGTGGAAACGGGAAGAAATGTAATGTTAGCTGACTTAATAAAGAACGAAAATGAACTGGGGAAAAGAAAAAGGACATTGGTACAAACACTTCTGCTTTCAGCTCCATTTATTTTCTCTGAGAACTTGGAGAGAAATGGATGGAAATGAGACAACAATTATAAAATTACCACTTATAACAATGTTCATCTAAATAAAATAGGGGTAATTTTGTTAAACCCTCAATTCATTTCTCTTTATTTCCTTTCTGTAAAATCAACCAAATAAAGAAAAACAGTATCATTTCTCACCATTTCCTTCACTTTCCTTCCTATTTTCCAAAAAAGAAAGTGGAAGTTATGGTCTTTTCAACTTCCACTTGTTTCTCATTCTTTCCGCTCGATTCCACCCTTTGTGCGATGTTAATATCATTTTTGTATGTCTCAACATTGTAATCTTGAGTCAGTATCAAGTTCATGCAATGCAACCTATGTTTATACATGTAGTCATAAGACCTTCATAAGGTGCTCCAAATTGAAGTTGACAAGTAATCAAGTATTAAATTTGCCTATGCAATGCGAGTCTGGAGGTCTTTCACATGCTTTAATGATGTAGATTCTAATTACTTGTGTAATCAAATTTATTGAATTTGAGATTGTTTAAGTTGACATGTTATGCATTGTAGTTCCCTGAACTTCTCCTGACACTGCACATTTGACATGGGGTTCTTCAGTCTTCAGAGACAGTAGTACCAGCCATGAGCACAACAATTGTTCCTCTGTGCAACGTATACTTAGTTAACAATTCTAGCAAACAAGAGAAATTCTATTCAAGGTTGCTTCTTGGAGACAGGTCAAAGACATGTGATCAATTTTCTGATCGGAGAACCCAACGCCATCAGAATCTTCAAAAAAGAAATCGTGGTTTTTGTGTTTTTGCAGTGACAAAAGGTTCTGCTGAGCCAAGCAAGTCTGAAGAGAATCTTCCTTCCTGGGCTAAACCTGATGCGGATGAGCCTCCTCCATGGGCTCGCGAGGAAGGTAAGGATGTGGTGTCACAGCAATTTGAGGTTCCCTATGTCGTCTATTTACTTGCTTCAGCTGTGACAGCAATTGCTGCGGTAAGCATCTTTTCTTACCATTTTTTTGATACACAAGATTTCATGGATTAATGCAGTTTAGGTTATAACTTGCAGATAGGCTCTATTTTTGAATACGCAAATCAAAGGCCTGTTTTTGGAGTTCTGAACTCGGACAGCATATTTTATGCTCCATTACTAGGATTTTTTGCCTTCACTGGCATCCCTACTTCCGTAAGTTTGAAAGAATCTGTATTCAGCTTTTAATTCTGCCTATCTTACTTACCTTAATAAGCACTCATCTAGTTATGATCTCTTACTGACATTTATTTTCGAACACAGGCATTCTTGTGGTACAAGTCTGTTCAGGTGGCAAACAAGGAGACTGAGGAGCAAGACAGGAGAGATGGCTACTTGTAGAGTCCTAAATGTCATGTAAATTTCCATTTTAAACAATCATTAAAGCAATGTGAGTGCACATGCTTAATTTGTACCAGGCCATTATAACTTCAATTCATCTTGTTTAGTCTAATTGAAGAGTGGCCTCGAATTTTGTTAGTACCTGTATATCCCAGTACTCAGAAAACCTGCTCCGTGTGAATCAGCTTCACATTTTTTGTTCACAGAAACGAGTTTAAAAATTTTTATCAGTCACATAGGGATATTGCATGCCATCAATGGAGACTGTTGATCTAATTATTGACAAGGATGAGTTTTAATGCATGAGACCCTCTGTTGTCACTGCGATTATTGGTACATTGGTGACTATCTTCCTGGGAAACCACATGGTTCTAATGTCAGAAAGGTTTTGTCTTCCTGAAAGAAACCAGGATAACACACAAGGGTCATGTTTGAAGTAATTGCTTGAAGAAACTTGAATGTGTGCAGAAACCATGCACCATGAAAGGGACATAGATAGCATCTTTAATACTCATTCCTGCAGGCAAGTGCAGCTGCCAAGACACTTTTGTGGAGTCTAATCTTCAGTATTGTGCTGGAGAAGTGCAAAGTGCCTTTTAACAGTAGGTGGGATATATAAAAGAGACTAATCAATACCATATAAGGAGTCTTGATGAAAGAACATCATAATTTTGTTCATAAACTATGTAGCAGAAGTAGCTTGATTTTATTTTTGTTATGAAGAAATGTGAAATGAAACTTTACCACATTGTTTTTAACGTGCTTCTGTGGGGTTTGTCCTAGCATAGCAGCTGATAAAAACTGCTCCGACTTTTCTCATGTAGCCTTGTAATGAGTAGGAGCTTAGATTAATATTTAATTCCTATAGCTCTGTGTTTTATTTTGAGTTCTTTATCTTAATATTACCAAGTGAAGTATGCTTGACCGGTAGTTGAAGAGATATGGAAGAGTAGAGGCATGAGCTTGTATTTTTTAATCTTATGCTTCTATCAGACACTCAGAATAGATGTTGCTGACTTCCCAAGTTTCATCCTTGAAGTTGCAAACAAGACTTCATACACTTCTAGCTGAATAAATCTTATATAGTGAGTACAGATTAAACCATAGGGCAAGAAGGACTGCGGAAGCTTGGTTGTTTTCTTTAAGGAGCTTGGAGTTCTTTATTTTATTAACACCAAGTGAAGTATGATTGATCTCCACAACCACAACTTATGCCATATCTTGATCCTATCAACAGGGCTCAAGAGAATGGGCTTGCCATGTTGAAAACAAGAGATATACTTTATATCTTATTTATTTCATAAAATACTTTGGTCTAAATGTTTTAGAGTGGACAGCAATAATTGAGTCAGCAATTACAGCCTCGTGTAGGAGAATATTATATAGTACCAAACAACCTGTAATCATGGAAATGATGAATTTTTCTTTATTAAAGTCAGAAAATCTCCCTAGATATCGGGACAAGAAAGTATGGGATGGTGGTTGTCATTTATTGCTCATAACTACTCAATAAGAACTCCATCCAGGTCTATGCATTTCATTTCACATTGCTCATTCTCTCTTGCCTCTCTCTATCTGCACTCGATGGATCAAGAAGAATCCAAGAAACCAACCCCAACTTTGTCTGTGATCCAAAGGCTAGACCGGTTGGATCAATTGGTAATTCTTCTCACTCAATTATAAGTAGAACTGTGTCTTCGTGTTCAGATTACGCAGCAGTAACTTTTGTTATTAAATCATGCTCTACAACTTATTTGATATTAAAACATGATTAGGTCAATTTTGCATGACGATCTCACCAGGTCAATGGAATATGCTAAATTACACTTATTTGATATTGATGATGAAACTCCTTTTACCAAGTGTTAGCATATAACAATGGTGCGGCAGTTCTGGTCATCGGAATTTCACGGAAATTTTCATGACATGAGCATTGAAGTAGGTGGTACATGTAAACAGCTTCAGGTGCTAGAGGAAAGACACTGCTTATCAGAGAGGCATCCTTCCAGTCATATGAATAAAAGTGTTGAATTTGAACCACAAGAGCAATGCAAAACCATTTCTTCTGCTCTTGAAGAAGTCCATCAGAAAGGAACCCTCATGGACCGAGTTGCATTGCTCGAAGATCGCATATTACAGGTCGTGAAAACACCAAACATAAAATTTTCCATTCTATGAAAATACTTGAAATAGTTTGTAACATACATGTTGTGTTTAACTTCAGCTAAGGTAATTCATCATTCGATTATGTTGTTTCTTGTTTTTGATGTTTTTCGGGGACAGTTGACATTGGAGATAGATGTAAACACTTCAAAATCAAGCTGCTCAATTGTTACAATACATGAGAAGTTTGAGCATGGACCGGAATCCACCATTACCCAGAAGATGCATGAGGATATAATGACAACCCCATTAGAAAAGCTTAATGCAGACTTGACCCAAGTAAGTTGGCGGCTCAAACATCAATATAAGCTAGATTTTATTCATTTGAATACCACAAATTGCAATACTTAGTACTAGCACAAGTCTTGATTCTATGGTTAATATTTAAGTACGGTTAGGGTATTTTAGTTTTTGGGACATTTCTAGTTTAGTTCGGTCTCTTTGTGGACCATGTACAAAAGGTACTGACACCTTATGCATGGTAACTTGTCCTGACATTTAAATATGGGTTGTTCTATAATTAAAGATGTTAATAGGCTACATTAAAATTCATGAGTATAGTTCAATTTCTACTACTTTTGTAATAGAACTTTAAGAAACGATTGTGCGGGAAATATGTCAGCCTAACAGAAATATACTGAGGGTTCAAACTGATTCTTTATATATATACATATAAAGCATTTTTGGATTCAATGCAATATTGTTATTGGATTGACAATTTTTGGATATAATGAATCTGTCCTTATGGTGTTTTTTCACTGCTTCAATCTTAGGGCAAGGAGTTTGGAGATGCTCCAAGTACTAAAGAGACAATGAACAGCAGAAAACCTAAGGGGTCATTCCAGAGAAAAACAAAGTGGTTGTGTTGGCTTAGGATGGGATGTTAATGCTACTCATCCACCACAGCTTCTCATGACAATTTGACCAATTTTAGGGTTTGCGTTTGGTCCGTGAATAACCTTTTTCGGCCTTTACTAATAATGAAAATGCTAAAATTGTTAAATATTAGTGTACTATTCTCCACAATCGCAGACAATAGCTATTATTGATTGTTTTTATCTATATTATTAAAGCGTTTAGAGTATTAAATAACCATCAAAACAATATCTTGATTATTTTTTACTTATTTAATCTTTTAAATAAAATTTTTATTATTAATAAATAACTTTATTTAATATATTTAATTAATAATATAGAATAATTTAGAGATTTTAAGAAAATATAACCCTCTCTCTATCTTTTTCTCTTCCCTCCAACATTTCCACTACTCCCCTCTCTCTCTCTTCCAACATTTTCACTACTCCTTATTCTTTTCTCTAGGACCTCCATCTCTTTGTCTTTTCCATCTATTGTTATTTTTTTTATCAATATTATAATATATTTAATTATATTGCATAATTTTATTCATTTTATACATGTACAATGTCTATTAATATATATATATATATATATATATTCACACCATCTATTTCATATTACAATTGGGGAAGAAAGAATTCAAACCTGATTTATATTATTGAGATATCATCGTTTATATCATTGTGCTACCGTGACCTTAACGGTTAATAGCTGTTGTTAGAGAGAAAAAAGAAAAAAAAAAGGTTAGGAATGAAGAGTAGCAATTGTTCGTACTAATGGAGGTTCACTATAAATTTAAAAAAAAAAACAAAGGGAGGAATTATTCTAAAGGAAAATCACCTTCTCCATTCTTTTAACAATTTTTATTAGAGTCAATGCCAAATTTACCACCTAAATATTACCTAAATTTGCAACTTACTACATAAAGTATAATTAATTTATTACTAAATGAAACTATACATGGTCTATTTATTATTATTGTAATTATATTCAATTATTATTATTAATTCCATACTAACGTGACATCTAAATTGCATCTACATAGCATTGTTAGTGTCTAAGTGGCATTTTCATGTCTACATGGCATTATATATTATAGTTATGATTACATATTAATAATCATTATTACTATTATTAATTCCACACTAATGTGGCATTTATATGGTACTCATATGGCATTACATCATATGTTATAAATAAAATATATAGCCCATCAAGATACATATTAAGCCCATTCGTCCAACATATTTTTCTCTTTATTAATGATTCACTCAATCAATATTTATTCTATATTTCATTATATAGCAAGATAAAGTCCATGAAATGAGCAATGTGGAGCAACAATTATAAATGTATCATTCATTTTCTTCACAAAGAAGTATAAAACTAACTTTTTAACTCATTATTTCTCTGCTTCTACTTAGGAAATTCAAAGGTAAGATCTCAAATAGAAAGTAATTCACACTTTCCATTGCGCCAAAATCACAAGAAGTACCAATCACCACCATCTCCTCAAAAAATACTTGCAAAGTGGACCCTTAAGGCTGTTTTTGGTACTTAAATTTTTAAGTAATATGAAAAACTTAGTAATCCACTTTTTAAGTATTTTTCGGCTAGATGGTAATGATTGGTGATTATCGGTGGTTTTGAGGTAATAAAGGGTGTAGAGTACTTTCTATTTGAAGTCTTATCAAAGAGTTAAAAAGTTGGCTTTATAATGTCTTACGAAGAAAAGGAATGATAAATTTATAATTGTTTTCACACATTGCTTCATGGACTTTATCCCACTACATAATAAAATTAGAATGAACATTGGTTAAGTGAATTGTTGGTAAAAGGAATGTTAGATGATTGGGCTTAATATGTGTTTTAATGGGTTACGTATTCTATTTATAATATACGACAATAATGCCATATGCACACCATGTAAATACTGCATCATTATGGAATTATTAATAATCATTAATAAATAATCATAAATATAATAAATAATACCATTTAGACATCATTGTGGAATTATTAATAATCATTAATAAATAATCACAAATATAATAAATAATACCATTTAAGCATGAAAATACCTAAGGGTATCATTTAAACATCTACAAGATGACATGTCAATATAGAATTGATAATAATAATATAGACATATGAAGATACTATCTCACCATGATTCACCAACCATTACTACTAATTATCATTCAAAGTCATTTCTATATTCAACATCTTCACACTACCATGATATTTAATAAGGATAAAATTTTTATTATACTAAACATGGAAAAACTTAGGAAAACATTTTTCCAGAAACGAAGTACAACATTGTTTTGGATTTATCTATACTTTTGATTCCATTCCTATCCTTTTGTCCTCGTTATGGCCACATTACTATTTTCTCGACTGTCAAGATCCTGCAATTACTCATTGTGCCCATATTGTCGATATTATATTTAACACACATACACCAAGGTGGCTTGTAAGTTTGTAATTGTCTTGACGTATACGAAGTACGTAGAATAAAATAGGAAGCCCCACCAGTATAATAGTGCGATCGGATTTGATCCGCTGTCTTGGTCCATCAATAAATTTTAAATTTTTATATGGTTTTATTCCAAAATGATAAAAGGAAGAGAAACTTTGTTAAGAATTATATGTCTCATAAAAACTACATCCCTTATACTATTTGGATGATTAAATTTAGAAATTATTTTTATTTAATTTAAATTATCAACAATGTTTTTCAATAAAATTTCTCACCATTTATTACTTAATAAGATTACTTCTTAACCTCAAGACTCCTATAAACCTAGTGTTTTCGAGACATAATTATGAAATAATCAAGGAGATATAAACCTAAATAGATCATTCAACAACAAGAAGACCATGATATACTGTCATGTTATCCTAACATTTGAAGGCAAACGTGACACGTATATACTATCATTTTATCCTAATTTCTCGACTAATCAATTAGCCATTGTTGATTGGTCTATAAAGCAATCCCACACCACATAATGTAACAAGTGTCCCATGTTTAAATCCAACCAATTCAATTCGTTTTATTTTAACTTCCTAGCCTACTTCAAATGACCGCCAGGTTAGACTTGGGCAAATGTTGGTTCCAAATCATGAACCGGCCTGACGTAGAAGTAGGTAGGTCGAATCCTCTTGGCAAACTGTCGAGTTTTAAGGTCTCAGATAGTTTAAGAAAGTAAAACCGCCTGAACCGGCAAATTGTGAACTGTCAAGCCAACCCATAATTAAACTAGCAAGTTGGCTCGGTTGGCTCATCCTCCTAAAAAAAAATGAAAAAGAGAAAAGAGAGATCATTAAGTTAGAAAAAATAATTTGATAGTATCTAATAAGTTACTATATATCAAAACTACTTTATTTACGATGATGAATGATAAATTTTTTAACAATAATATTATCAAACTAATAATAAATGATTAATTATAAGTTAATTATATATTAAGAATAAATAGAAAATTCAATTTTAGTTAATGTAAATCCTTTTTGTAAAACTTATTAAACGTTAAGGATTTGAATATGAGAAAAATAAAATAAAATTTGAGGGAAAAAAATAAATAAGTCAAAATCGTATTAAGTCCGAAATTAATAAAAAAAATTAGAAATTATTAATGAATTAATACACTTAAAAAAAAGAAAGGAAATCACATTATTAAAAATTATTAATGTATTAAAAAATTAAATATTAAAAAAAAAACAATTCAAAAGTCTCAAACCAGCCATTAGACCACCAATCCTAGTAAATCAACCCAGAATCGCCAGCTCATAGGCCAATTACGGTTCACTGTATCACCGACCCTTGAACTAGCGGTTCAAGGTTGATTCCTGGCTGGTTTGATCCAATGCCCAAGTTACACTAAGTAATTAGTGTTTATTCATACGTACATCTACCTGTAATATCTCAACACACTTTATTAAATAGTCGAGTTCGATTTCATTTCATTTTCATATAGATGAATACATTGAAATATACGTCAACTACAAAAGGAGAAAAAAAAAGGAAAAAAGAAAAAGAAAAACAAACCAACTCGAAGAGAGTTGTCCACACATTTGAAGTTTTCAAACTAAGTAGTTTTGTCTACAATTATTAAGTAATAATTCAACCCTGACTAATGGTGAATCAAGCCATCCACTTTCTTAAGTAGGTCAAAGCGGCCGTTCCAATTACCCAAAATAGGGAATGGTCAGCAAGGACTTGTAGAGGGTCGTACAATTCATCATAAGTGGCTATCAGTCACTTCTTACATTCTAATTACCATTTTATTCTTTTTGTTAGTTCTTTTTTTTTTATTTTTTTTCCTAATTATCAATTTTTTATTTATATTCTTAAATATTTAATTATTTAGGATATTTTGTAGTTACTTCAAATATTTAAGTCTCCATATTTTTATTTTTATTTTTATTTTTTTGATTCTTTAATAATTTTTTGCATTTTTCAATTTTTTATTAATTTTACTTGAATAACATATATTATTAATTTATATAATTTTATTAACTATTTAAACTAATCATATTGTTCCACGTATCAATGCTATTAGCAAAACTGTCATTAAATCTATCGGAGAATCAGTCATAAACATTTGAAACGTTGATGATTGAAATTGAAATAGAAAAAAAGACAAACATCGAAGACTATTTCTTTTTATACATTTCCCTAAGATTTAGTCAACCTTCTCAAACGTTTAGTTATCATTCTTTACCTAGTTTAATGAACTAAAATAAGTTTCATCCAACAAACTGCCTCAAAAGGTAATACTCAAGCTTGGAATCGGTTTTGTCAACTGATCATAAAATTATGTCCTACAAACATTCAAGGAATCGAATTTTTCCCTTGCTAATCAATGCATTTAGTGAACTTCTAGTTTAGTTTACCATTAACTTGGAATGCTTAACTAAATTCCACACTCTTTTCCTAATTGGTTGATCAAATTAGCATTTCATCAACCACAATCTATGTTTTCCAGTTTGTTGGAAGTTTGAAAACTCTTAACTTGGTTTTTCTCCTTTTTCTTTGATTTGTCCATGGGATACTCTCTATGTTAATCTACTCCAACGTTATTTAGTTACATTAAGAATCCAATTTTTATTTGTTCATACTCATTTCAAGAAATATCTATTGTGATCATATCTATCCTATTGTGATCGATTTTCAACATAGCCCTGGTGGCTTTGTTTTATCATTATAATCTAACAAACTCCTAAATCATGATCATTATGTCAATTATCTTTTAAATCATGAATAACTTATCTTACGTTAGGTATATATGAATAGTCTAGATTAGAATGAATTGAAATGAAATGAGATGGATTGAGAGCCGAAATGATAAGTCTTTTATAATGCTTGGAAAAGTCAATGGAAATTAATGGAATGAAATGAAATAACATTAAATTTGTAAATAATAATAATAATTGTTGAAAATGCTCTTAATTATTATATATCATAATTTATGTAAAGGCTAATTAATAAATTTTAAGTTAATGTAATTAATGAGAGTGAAATGAAATCGTAATTTCGCTTCGTCAAACACAAAATTGAATTCTTCTTTAAAAGCAAAATCACAATTTTACCTTTATTACACTTTTGAACATAGAGAAAGGGAATTTAACTCGAAATCACAATTCCATTCCGATTCATTCCCATTGTGTCAAACATAACATTAAGGTTTTATCCTTAATAGTCTTGCTATATTACAATTAGTCTAAAGTTGATAGAAATCAGTAGATAACACTTAAGAGAAGGAAAACATGGATTTTACTAATAACTTTAGGGAAAAGCTTCCAATTGAGTGATTGTGATAAATTGAGTAACCAAAGATTGATGAAACATAGTAAGGTTTAGTTTTGTATGCCTTTGGTATGATCCACAGTTTAATTTTATATGTATTAAAAAGTACTACAAAATTTGAAAAAAACCAAAGTTTCATATTTGATATGAAACAACTTAGTATTTCTCTATTCATTCCCATGAATCAAAAAGGTTTACAGAGTCATCGTCAATATGATTTATCTTCTATTAAATGGTATCAATTAGTACCACCAAAATTGAGAAATAGAATCACTCAATGAAGTGTGAATCAAAATCCAAAATTAAACAAAACTTATTTGGTGAAAAAAGAACTATTAATTCATTAATTGCACTTAAGTGATGAAATGACCATATCTAATTTTGATTTTTAATAGCTAATTACCCATTTGCTCTTGATTTTTGGTTTAATATCTAATGTATTCTATAAGATCAACAAGAAACATATAATATAAGAATCATCATGGCTGGGAGCTTCTAGATTTAAGAGACGGTTTCCCTAAAATTCATCTACTTTTGTATTAAAATCCAGAAATCATATATATTTTGATGGAATTATTTAAGTTTATTATATATGTATTACTATACTAAACAAGCTTTTATTCCCTTTTTGTTTGTGTGTTTACGCCATTACCCATAGAAAATATGTAGAAGGACTTGCAAGGTGCAAAAACGCAAATTATGAAAACTCAAATAACTTGTGTAATATATATAAGTTTAGACATGAATGCATATAGCATTAAATGATTTATTTAAAATATAATAAACTTAATTGAATTTTGGTATAAATGTACGTATATCCAAAGATTTATCAACATTAACAAATGCAATTAGAATTTAGGAACATTTTTCAGGTCATATAAACATAACTACTCTAGCCACATTTTCCATTTCCTTAGTCATGTAATTAACTAACATAAATGTTTTGCAATTAATCTTTCATGAATTTGATATTATATAATTTGTGGATACAACGTCTGCTAGTACACATAACTTCCCTAACCAACCATGGATACAAAGAATTGATCAAAAGGAAGCCCTGTTTTGCTATGCGTGTCGACACATAGAGTGATCGTATAGAAACCATCTCGTAACTGCAACTCTAGCTTTTGACACCCTACGTACGTGCATCAACAAACGAAACGACGTACTGTTCAAATGAGCCAGACGAAAAGGATTGCTTGGAATCTCCGGCACCATTGGCACCACCGCAACCCACCATTTCCTCCACACCCATCTTGTGCCATGGCGCAAGAGCTAGGGAAGCGGTCGTCAAGTGGAGCAAATAATCCATGCCATTCACTGGCTGCTTCAGAATGGAATAATGAATTACTTCGCACTCCTAAACCATAGTCTTCTGGACCTTGTGTGGCTGTTTCGGTGTCATCCGTAGTTATGGGCACAATAATTATTTATATCATCCTCTCGTTGTTTGCCACGATGGATTCTTCCACTGTTTAGTAAATATTTTTTAAGGGATTAGTCCAGCTCTCTACTCCAATCTTAATTTACGTTCTTTTAAATAAGAAATATTAAGGTAGTGTTTGGTTGTGTAACTTTTGTGGTACTAAATTAAACAAAAAAAAATTATTTCATATTTGATTTGTGACTTTATATGGTGACTGAACAAAAAAATTGGATTAATGGATTAGACAAAAAATCAAATTTTGTTTTATCTACATCATAGTACAAAAACGAAATTTATTGAACAAAAATAAAAATATTTTATATTCTCAAAATTACTTATCTATGTTATAATATTGAGTTAATTAATACTATTTTTATTAAATATTATAAAAAATTATTTATTTTATAATATAAATAATTAATTTTTAATAGCTAGTAAATCTACGACTTTTTATTTGATATTATATATAATTGTTTAATTATATGATTCAATATCAGTATATATTGTATTTTAAATAATATAAAAATATAATTAAAATATATATTAGACACTGGTGGTGGTATAAATTTCAAAATATAATAACGAGTCCAATATTTGCATGATAACATAAAATTCTATATTCAGTATTATGCCAACCAAATATGGTATAATAAGCTTGTACTTGTCCAATCTAGTTTTATTTATCTAGTCAAGTTGTTATAATCAAACATTATCTAAAGTCATAAACTAATTGTGGATTTAACAAGATAGAGTTGAAACAATGTAAATTAACGATGTTATGAAGGATTTAATCGATTCGTTAAAGATATGAGATGGAACTATAGAAGTTATGAACATCATGAATGTGCGTAAAAATCGAGAATATTATTTTGATTTACTAGCTCACGAGTTCCATAGATCACTTGTTAGGATTCTTCATTTCAAGTTTGATAACAAACTTTATATAATATAAACCATTAAACTCTTCATTGAAAAATGGTATATGTTATATATATATATATATATTATCTCCAACTAATATTGTCTATGTTTTTGTTTTTACTAGATAGGTTACTTAATATGCTGGTAGTATCCTTGCATTCCATTTGGTCGAGAAGCATAAATTGTAGGCCAAGGCTCAACTCGTAAGTTACTTTTTAATAATGCAATCATATAAATGGGCTTGACAAATTCATCTTTTCATTACTAATTATGTATTTATTTTGACCCAAAAATGTTTTCCTAAGAATTTTTTCAATATTTAGTATAAAAAATATTTTGCAGTTGTCAAATATTATATTAGTAACCATAATGGTGTGTTTACTTGGGGGAATGACCATTACCCCCCCCCCCCCCCTCCCCCCCTCCCTATTCCTTAAAACACCTTTATTATGGTGTTTACTTCATGGAATCTCAATTATTTAAGAATTCCAATTCCTAGAAATTGAAGAATCCACATTCCCCATCCCTACTTATGAATCCCAATTCCATGGAGAAAAGACATAATTACCCCTCTCTTCTTCTTCTTCTTCTCTTCTTTCAATATAGTCATGCATCACTACCTTCTTCATAGACACCACGCACTATGTACTACCCTTACCACCATTGTCGTTACGCACCACTACCCATTACTACCAACAACCAACCTTATCACTACCAATAACCATTGACCAACCTTAACCTTAGATCCACCTTACATGGCAAGAACTATTGCCCAAGAAGAGAGATCTATATAGTATGTGAAGGATGTGTTTGTTTGTATACCTAAAGAAGAGAGAGTAGGGCTAGGTAGATAGGGTGCTCAAATTTTTGTTGGTAGAAATGGGTTCACAAGATTCAGCCAATTGTCTTGATCGCGGGATATCATTGAGAAATAAGATTCCGTGTTATCAAAAGATTTCCTGCGATTATTTCTAGTATGGACTGAGTCAATCATCCATTTTAGTATCTTATTGAACAAAAATGGTGATATTGTTCCCCCATTGATCAATAATTTTGATTTTTGGGAAGATAGGTTTTTTGAAGGAGAAATTGCAAGGTGCTTAGTTAGGATTGATAGAAGCATTGCTTGGCTGTGTTGGATCTAATTGTGTATAGCTTATCTTGTTTAATTATAGCTATCGTAGTGGTGTTCAGTTGTAGTATAGGTGGCACCAATAGTAAGTAGTGTGGCGATTTGGTGTTGTTGTCAACTATTGTGTGATGTTCAATGAATTACGAGTCCTTGACTCTGCTTTCCCATGGTTATTTTTTTAAGATGAAGAAGTTGAACGGGGAGAAAGAGATACAGTGTTAATTTGGATAAGGAAGAAGTTGAGGGTAGTATAGTCTTTTAATTTCCATTACTGGTCTTTTCCTTAGTGTTACCTTTGTCCAACTAAATAATATAATAGACATTCCTTCCTTTTTCCATTCTATAATAATTGTAATTCCATTCCTTCTCTATTGAACTCAATAAAGTGAACACATCATATGAGATTGTAGATATGAATTACTTTTAGCATAATCAAGAAAAATAATCATGAAAACATGGAAAGGGAAATTGTTGTATGCATTTTTTATTGGCACAATTTTTTTATTATGAAGATATTATCGCCATCACTGTTCGTCAACTTCACCTTATAGCATCATGTACTGTTAAAATCTTCTAGAAATAATCACAATATCATAACATAACTACATTAATAGTTGATAATATTAAAATGATATATGTATATCAAATATAAAGAAAAATGTCTATAAGACCATGAACAGGAAATAGGGGATTAATATCGTATTATCATCTTTGCATGCAGCTTGCGGGATTAGTGGTGTTTCATACGCTCTAATATTATGCAATCTGCATGACGAGTTATTCTTGTCTCTACTCATGCTTTTATTGTTCTAAGTTGAGGGAATAACACTTCTTAGAAAGAAGACCATGCAATGATTGTTAGTATCCATTTTTGTTGTGAGGTATATTTCAATAAGTATAATAATATCTTTTTGTTGATAGGGAAAGCTAGTCTTTTTTCATTTCTTATTTAAATAAGGAGTCCCTTCAGGGGAAGGATGGTGAGAGAAGGCTATGTGCTTTGTACTAAGAGTATAGGGAGCGTCGAAATCATGCTTTTGTCATGTTCATAAGTTAGCATGGGAATATGGAAAGACAAAAGCATTCTGGTGAAATGTTTCCTATAGAGGGTTATTCCAATAATTAGATATTTAGCCCAATTTAATGCCATAAATTGGTTTAATGGGCCGGTGACAAGGCTTAAGAAATTGGACCAAAACAAGGATGTTTTAGGAAAATACGGCTTGGAAGGCTCGGAATAGGAACTGCTAGATTGGTTATTCCGCTCTTAACCTTACTCAATTAACTTGTGTAGGAAAAAGTAGGCTCAAAAGAGGTCTTCCTAAGCCTATATAGACTTTATTCAATCTCAAAAGGAGCTATTTGGACTTAAGTAAGAGCTATAGACTTGTTTTATTATTAATAAGATTATATTCTTCTATTATAAGTCATTGGGTCTATCCAAAGCCCATAGCCCAAGTTCATGGTCCATATGAAGAGAAAGAGTGAATTCTAGCCGTTAGATCATTTAAAGCCATCTAATGGTTGTCAGTAATGCCAAATCTCAACCATCGATCTCAAAGTAATTCAATAACTGAAGCTTACTCCTAAAATCTATAAATAAGAGGCTCCTCATCTTATTTGGGACCATTCTTAACATTAGCTAGCTTAAGAGGAACGTAGAAGCTCTATTAAAGTTACTCTACGAAAGATCAAATAAGCTACTCGGTGAAGAACAAATTAGGAGTATTCAGAAACATAAGACTTCATCTTCTATCACAAGCGTACACAAGTGATTGAATATGCTTGTTCCTCCTCCTACATATCTCTCTATTACATCCATACACGTATCATCGAATCAAGTGATCTCTAAGATCGACCATCATACGCATAGTACGTGATTGTTCATCAGCAGCAACCCCACTAACATTATTTGGCAACTCCATTGAGGAGAGATCACTTGCAATCAACGATTTCATCTACCAACAAATGGGAGGAGACTTCTAACGTTCGGGAGACCAATCCCATTATCACTCAGCAAACTCTAGTATCGAATGATAACATAACACCTATGAGTGTAAAACAAACACTTGCAGTTGAGACATCCTTAATTGTTCATACTATGCATAAGAACACCAATTCTTGATTGCCTTTTACACAATTTCTTCTTAGCATGCCAACCGCCACTACTATTAACCCTATAGGGGTTCAACCTGTAGCGGTTCTTCTTGCGCAATTCATGCAAGCTACCAGACATGCTCTAGTTGCCACTACTATTATTATACCAACTACTCCACAGCAGGGTACTCAACAAGTGTAATCACTACAATTCCTCGTAAAGGAGGATAATATACGACAAGAAGAAGGATTGCAATAAGTACTACCTCCAACTCCTGCAGAACCAAATCTCCTTATAGTAAATGATGCAAGGACCCAACTTAGAGGGTCATCATCATCTAAGTGCAATATCCAACATCCTGCTCTAGGTGTAGCTACTATATGCAACACTACTCTAACACTCCAGGTTGAAACTGCTCCCATTCCTATTTCTTCGTCTTATGTGATGAAAGAAGATTTTGAAAAGTACTTAAAGCAAATTAAAACCTCTTCTTCTATAAGTATTGTCAACCTGAAGCTACCATACCCTCAGAGCATTACAGGAAGCCATAGCCTAAAGACTACACAAGTCTTATGTTTATGAAGTTCAACGGAAAATAGGGGAGTGTTAAGGAACACCTTCTCAAATTCATTAAGACATTTGAAGTCTATGGACTTGATGATGATCTTAAATTGAAGGAATTCTCCAAATCTCTTATAGAAAAAGTGTACACCCGGTATGTTAATCTTTCCTTAGCTTATGTAGATACATGGGGGACTATATGCAAGTTGTTATTAGAAAAGTTCTTTGAAACACAAGAACTTATTGCTATCACAAACATGAGATGTATAAGGAAACGTCTCAAGGAGGACCTTATGGATTTCATCAAATGTTTTAGGGAGCATTCATTAGACATTCAAGATATATGTGATGAGAAAGAGCTTGTCAAGATATGCATTCAAGGTATGCTTATATATTACGCTATATATCTTAAAAACTTGTCATTAAGTTTCTTCACAGCATTGGTAGAAAATGCGTGGAAGACTAATAACTCAATTGCTAAACAAAGAAGTGACGTTAGAAGGAAGTAGGGATCTTCTGTAAACACCACATGTAGAAGAAGTTACAGTAACAGCAAAAGGATAGGGAGGGATGCTTCTAATGATGCTCCACCATTCAATGTTCAATAGACAAGTTTGTATCATCCTTAAGAGATGGATCAAGGATGAGAATATCAAACTATCAAGAACTGATAAAGAACCTACAACACAAGAGGGGATTGATCTTAAATACTATCGGTATCATAGGATCATAAGTCATGCTACCAAAAATTGTCGAAATTTGAGATGGATATTCCAAAAAAGAATATGAGATGGCAACCTTATTCTCAACGATAATAATGCTAGGATGCTAGAGACTAAAGACTTTGATAGTGAATAAAATCTTGTAAACGTACCTAATCAACATGTATCAAAGGTAGAAGCTGCTTATCACTCATATTAATCATGTAATAAGAAGAAATAAAGTGAATTCTAGTAAAGAAGTGATTCCCTGTCTCTTGTTATCTATGTTCATTCACATTTGTCTCGTAAAAAATTCACTTCAGCAGACATAGCTAACATCACCGATGAACATCCTTATTGTTAAACAATTGAAACACTTCTCTTAACAAGTGCCTATTGGTCAACATGACATTATACTCTTGAATAAGTCAAGGTGTAGCTAACATCGCTACTTGGTACCCTTATTGATCATTATTCATAAACGAAAACCGATGTAACTCCACTTAATTTAGTGTAGCTAGCATTGCTACTACAATCCATAAGCACAAAGATATAGCTAACATTGCTATATAGTACTCTTCATTCATAAGATCAAAGTGACCTCAACTGTGACAAGTCAAAGTGACTCTATAACAGGTTTGACAACATTAACACCTCTTCTACAAAAACGAGGTTCAAGTGATCTCATCTATGTATGATTAAAGCGATCATATCATAGTAGTTGTGGTCGCTTAGTAGAAGCATTTTCTCTTAAGCACACGGCAAGTCCCATGCCTATTTCTGCAATATCATACATAAGATCAAAGTGATCTCAGTTATGATGAGTCTAAGTAACTCCATAGCAAGCTCGGTAGCAATAATGCCTCTTTTGCAAAAACGAGGTTGAAGCAATCTCATCTAAGTATGATCAAAGCAATCATATCGTAATAGCTGTGATCGATTAGTATAAGCATTTGCTCTTAAGCACGCAGCAGGTGAAATGCCCATTTTTGCTCATTCATGAGATAGAAGCAATCTAAGTTGTGACGAGTTGAAGCGACTCTACAGTATGCTTAGCAGTTGTAATGCCTCTTTCATAAAAATGAGGTGAAAGAAATCTCATTCATATATAATCAAAACGATCATATCATGGTGTCAAGCTTGAAATTTTTTCAGTTTTTATTTATTTTTCTTAACTCGATTAGTATTAAACCTAACATATTTAATACCAACACTCAACGAAGAGTTAAGAAAAACTTGGTTTTTCTTTTTATTTTGAAAACCGTTTCATAGTGATCATCGGACTAGAGTCAGAAAAAAGAGTTAAGTTATAACCAATTGAGTGGATTAACTATAACTTAACTACCGATCTTTCAATAAAACTAATTTTTTGAAGAAAAAAAAAAAGGTTTTGAAACTATAGATTTTAGATCCGATAGCTACCCTATTAAACCCTTAATGAGTACCACTTTCAACTTTCCGAATTTAAATTTATCTTTTAAAATACCCGTTTAGCAATTATACTTTCACAAAAAAAAAAAAGACTAATTCAATTTGCATAAAAAATAACAAATTAAAAATTATCTACGAAAGGAAAAATAAAGAGATTTCTCTATTTTAAGTAGTCTCATAAGTACCTATGCATCTTCTAGTAAGGATTAAACTTTCCATAATTTGTTTTCCGAAAGCTATTACGTGTGTTGGTTTTTTTTTTCAACTTCTAAAAACTAGTCGAGTTTACATTTTTAACTTAGTTCAAATTATTTAAGGAAAATTCTAAATGGTCTTAAATTGGTTTGTTTTTATTTTTGGAAATTCAAAAAGGTCATAATTTTGAAAAAAAAATGATTTTATTTTATTTTTGAAAAGTAGATTTTTTTAAGTGGCAAAACGTTATTCCCCCCTTTTTTTTTTACTTTTGATTTTTTTATTTTTATTTTTTGCTTTTTTGGACCTAAACAAAAAAGAAATTAAAAGTAAAATAAAAACTAAGCTCTCCTCTCTTTCTTCTTTCTTTTTTCTTTTCTTTTTAGATTTTTTTTACAATTACAAATTATACAAATAAGTAAATAAATAAATAAAACAAATAATATATATATATATAACAACTAAAATCGAACCAAAGAAACATGTAGGTTGGGAGTCCGGGTTGAAGCGCCGATTAGGGTCAAATTTGGACCCTATTTGTATCATATGTGTTAACGACGTAACTGGGAATAGAGAAGAAGAGAGGGATGATTGGAGAGTGCTCTAGTGATGGGTCCTGGTAACGTTTGAAGTGGGTAAATCCACTTTCATGAAATTAGAGAAAGTGGCTTTGGTCTAGGTGATAAAAATTAGACTATTAGACCTTTAACTAATGACCGAGCCTAAGCCTTAGAAGAATTAATGAGGTGAATCCTTCTGTTTCAACCGACTCCTATTGAAGCTAAGCAAATCTTTACTGCCGATCAACTCTTGATGCCGATCCAAGTAATTATACATCTCTCAGAAGTCGTATATCGACTAGACAACTACTCTACCGATAGCTTAATCACTTATACACACCTATTCGGCCATGACTAAAACAACCCCTAACTTGGCAACATTAGTGCCCAGAAGTTGAGAGCTCCAGTACATATCCGTAGCCACTTCTTGTCAGATGGGCCCAAGTATACCGGGTACCTCTGATCAACACCCATGCTCAGCCCTCCATCCTAACTGTGCTATGTTGTCTATTTCTACCAAAATTATCTCCAATACACTGTTACCACATATCCCAAACTTATGTAAAGGAATCTGTTATGCCAATCATTATTTTCTTTAAATTTTCATTTTTACCCTTTAGTATTCCTTGTACATTGCTTCTTTTAGATATTACCCTTTTTGTATTTTCCATTTTAGGCAGGTTACCCTAGCTTTCTAATACAAATACCCACTATATATGTAGCTACATATCATCTCATCATCAATGTGCTGATCATATTCCTTCATGAACATTGCTCTTATTAGTTTAGTTACTCTCATCGCTCTTGTTAGTTTAGTTACTCTCATCACTCTTGTTAGTTTATTTGCTCTTTTCACTTTTATCTTAACCTTTTAGTAAGGCTAGGTAGCAAGTAACCTCATCGGACCAACTTGTGCATCATATCGTGTTGTGTTTTGAGTCTTCGAAAGTTCCTTAGTACGTGATATCCTTAAAGCTGTTCGTGAGTGTGCTTATTTATTTTCCCTACTGTTGAGCTATCTTTTATCTCGTTCTTTGAGCTTTTGATAAGCTTAAAATCACTCTACAAACCGACCTTGTTTGTCCTTAGCCTTAGTTTACCAATTAGATATGATACACCAGTCAATCTTACTCGACTTATAATCTACTGAATATGACTCACTAATCCGAACTAAATGTTACTTACCACTACTTCTTACTAAAGGGATAAGATAAGATAAGATAAGATAAGATTTAGTAATAAATGAGAACACAGGGGTTGCTCACAAGGGAACTTTATTAATTCTGATAATGAGAGTGATTCATCTTTGCATAAATAAGTGAAGGTCTATATACCCGTCCTACTTGGGTTGCTTTACATATATGAAAAGACAAAAAGATGCCATGGAGTTTGGTGGTGGTTAAAGAAGAAGTGGTGACGATAGAGGTGGCCAATACTTAAGGTGGTTGCTAAGGGGTACAAGAGTGGAGTTAATAAGGGTTTTCGAGTGTACAGGAGCACGTAGTGTGAGTGTTTTCACTCAAAGAGTAGTGGAGTTAGGGATTACGTATTAGGCCATCATAGTGCTTAGGGTTTGGGTCTAAGTGACTTAGTAGCTGGTTGTAGAGGCCACAAGGAGGGATGGGGTCGGCCCCGTTTGAAAGCTAGGGGCATAGGGAATTTGTTTGTGGTGGTGGCTTTACTCAAAAACCACTACAAACGAGTTGTAGATTAGAGAGAGAGATTGTTGAACCCTTAAAGAGAGAAACTTAGGATTGTGTGTATTTGGATGATTTTTTATGGAGAATTGAGCTTAGAACACTTGGTGAAGCTCTTATTTATACTAAGTGCACATCATTTAAACATGGCAAGTCAATAATTTAGAAGATTAAAGTTCATATTTGACCCAAAAGAAATGCAAACTTTATTACAAATTAGTGTTAATTGCTAGTCAAAATCATTTTATGAATGTTTGTGCTTACCTTACAACCGATATAAAAGCTTCGATTTTTGCCTAGTTTACTCATATTCGAGGAATTAAGGAAGAGCTAAGGTTTTAGATGTTGACTTTTTCCCAATTTCAAGCTTCAATTTAGATAAGGAAATAAGTGGATTTAGCCTTAAATTTGATCCTGATGCAAAGGGGGCTACGCTTAGTATATGAATCCACCATGAATGTAGGTGCATTTGTGTAGAAATCACACTAAAAATAGGTTTGAACATGTGACTGTGGAATGGAAAACAAAGGAAAATTTAGGGAAAAGACAAGAAAGGAGAAGAAAGAAGATTGCTGATGTAGTGCTGCATGGGCGCCACATTAGCCATGTAGCCAAAAGTATGCGTGCCGCATGTTAGACAAAAACACATGGCCTAACACATTTGCGCCATATGTATCCTAGTTTTTGCGAAAGGAAAAAGGCACAAAGTGCCTGTAAGGAGACTTAAACTCAAGACCTCTTCCTCTATGCAATGCTAAGTCCAAGTGTAATATCATCAGGTCATTGGCTTATATCTTATCCATATATCAAATCAAATTGCATATATAGATAAGATCTATAACACTACTCACGAGATCGAAGTGATCTCCACTATGATGGTTGAAGTGATCCCATAGCAGACTTGGTAGCCGTAACACCTTTTAACAAAGTCAAAGTTAAAGCAATCTCATCCATGAATGACTAAAGCAATCATATCATGGTAATTGTAGATGTCCATGCTCCTAAGTATGCGATAAGCATAGTTCTCATTTTGCAACGCTAATCACAAGATCGAAGCAATCTTTACTATGATGAGTCGAAGTAACCTCATTTATGAATAATTGGAGCAGTCATATTGTAGTAGCTATAGTTGCTTAGTAGAAGCATATGCTCTTGAGTATACAATGAGCTTAATACTCATTCTGCGATATTATTCATGAGATAGAAGTGATCTCAACTATGATGGATTGAAGCAATCTCACAATAAGCCTAGTAGCAGTAATGCATTTCTACAAAAAAACTTAAGGGTAAAAAGATCTTGTTTGTGAATTTTTGAAGCAATTGCTTCATGGTAGCTGCTTTCACTTAGTAAAAGCGTCCGCTCCTAAGCACATGATAGGATAATGCCTTTTTGCAACTTTATGCAAGCTTACAAAGTTGAAGCAACTCAATGATATATTCTGCTTGATGTTTCATGAAGGACACGAGTAAGAGTAAAAAGGATTCACATGATGAAATGAGGTAGTGTCTTTTGAAACATGAGTTACCACCTTATCATTTTAAGACACGCTATCAACTAAGGAAGAAGAAGATACTTCAACATGTCATGTCAAATTTTAAAGGATTGGATGATTCACATGGTACTAGAGCTTTTCTATAAAGCACTTACATGTGAAAGATGCCTTCAATTATGATGTATAAAACATGATTGAAAGCTTTCCTCAATAGTATTTGTTCTTCAGCTTCTCTCATTCAAAGTCCTCTTAGCATTCTTAAGTAGTAGCCTTGCACACTCGGTGTAGATGACTGTCTTAATGTGAATGCATGATCTCTTTCTCACTTCTAAATGTTGGCCTTGTACTTTTAAGACGCTTGAGCAAAATCTTTTTTTCTTAGGCAGTCTACCCAACTTGTTGATGATCTTGAAATCTAAAATAGAGTTACAGACTTTTGAATAATGAACTCTTACATGTGGTAAATTCTGACACCTAAACTGAAGCCTAAGTGACAATCTTGATTCTTTATGGATGGAGACATTCAAGTGAGGCATGGTACTCCAGAGTAGGCACTTGCATAGTGAAAGTATGGATAGCTATTTCTTGTCTTAGGAATTCTTGCAACCTTGATATATTGAAGATACTCCTTAGAAACTAGCTCTCCTTAGCAATGTTCCTTTTCTCATGGTGCTCGAACCTAGCTAAGTTCGTACGAATATCTTCTTAAGTAATTAAACATTAACTTGCCATTTAATGTTGGTAACAGCATTTGCTTAACTCCCTCGGGTGATGTGACTCCTTGTTGATGAAGGAGCAGTTAATAGATTTACACTCCTTAGAATAATACATGTAAGGGGAGGCAAAGATAACACTGAGTTATTCTAATCCCTATTAAGCAGTTCAATACTTGACAACTGATGATGTTTGACTTAGTTAGACGCCAACTCCTTGGATATGCAACTTACTACTTGGTTCCATGGTTAATGAAACGAGAATCTAGGCTAATACCTAAGTTTAATGGGGGGCCATTAAATGTTTAGTAGGATCAGGAATCCATGACAAAACTTAAGGTTAATCGCGGACCTATATGAATATGTGAACTTTAGGAATCTAGACTAATACTTAAAGTCAATCACAAGCCCGTCAAAATATTG
Organism: Lumnitzera racemosa; assembly: GCA_024138005.1. NCBI lineage: Eukaryota > Viridiplantae > Streptophyta > Magnoliopsida > Myrtales > Combretaceae > Lumnitzera > Lumnitzera racemosa. The sequence goes on along the minus strand of JAMXBC010000008.1, from coordinate 13,003,308 downwards.
AAGCCTATTCTTGGAGTAAGATAACGAAAGTTTCTTATTATGACATTCTAGAAGCTATCACTCAAATGAATTAAGAGTTGTCCTAAACAAAGAAAGGAAACAAAAAGTTATTTGGAGAAGAAAAAAGGAAAAGAAGAAATGGATTAAGAGTTGAAAAAAAATGAAAAGAAGGAGAATTAGTTACCAAAAAAGGCTACTTATTACTTGATGAAATAATAATAATAAAAAGAATAACAAAGCAATCTGGCAAGCTGTTAACTACAAGTGAGGTCGGACCTACACTGAAGACAATTTATAGTCTATCAATGTGAAGTAACTGAAGACTATTTGTAAAATGATTTACGCCCAAATAAAGTGAGCCCAAGGTCTATGCAACAATTGCCATGTTATTATTCAAACTCAAGTCCATGTCAAGCAGGAAAGAAGCTCTCCCTTATCACCAATTGATTTCAACGGATTAAATAGAAAGCAATTCAATAAGTGCAAGTTCACTTTCAGCCCATGATAAAAGATAGTAATAAATCCCAATTCATGAAGCCTCAATGTCGAGTCCATTTGCAATTCGTGTCAACCACAACATAATACAAGTTTAGCACAGTATTATCCCAGTTTTTCTCCAAATCGACAACTAAAAGAGAAATCTATGCCCATAAGCAAATAGAAGCACGTGAAGCAGTCCATGTAATTGTTACTTTAAGTCATTGAAATAAACAAAGCAAAAAAAAAAAAAAAAAAGGAGTCAAGGCCTTTCAGTATCAACATAGCCAAGTCATTCCAAGAAAGCAATGGATCGAGAAGTGTAAAAAGAAAACGGGAAGAGAGTTGTATTCTTATTTTTCTTTTCTTCAGCAAACCAGAGTCATGTTCCATGGCAAGTAACAGCAGAAACCAGGGTCCATCAAGTGCCAATGACTCAACTGCAACAATTCAAAAGAAAAAAAAAAAAAAAAAAAAGAAGGTTATTACAGTAACAAAAGAAGGGACAAGATGAAGAAGGGAATCAGCGACCAAGTTTCGTTATTCTAAATACTCTACACAAGAAGAAGAATGAAAAGAGGATCGTGTCTCCTCCCATAAGACTATAAAGAAAATCAAAAGGGGGCTGATATACATGAAATCAATCCAAAGATTGTGTTAATCATATTGAGACAAAGAAATTATTATTATTATTATATTTTACAGTACAGCTTTTGAAAGTAATTAAAGCCAAAAGCATGAGGAGCAGGTTGTTTGCTCTTAACGGTTTTTCGTTAAGGCTGATGGGAATTTGTTGGTGGAAAAATCATGATTTCAACCTTCACCAAGCTTTTTTTTTTTTTTTTTGGATTCAAAATAAAAGATATATCCGTTGGAATGGAATAGAAACATGAAGAAAGTTGGTGAAACCTTCACGTTGCTTGGTGATGCTATGACTAAGGTTAGGCATGTCTGGAGTTGCTATGTACTGTTGCCACTATACACATGACCATGACACCGGAGTGAGTTTATAATGTAAATACGATGGAATAACAAGGAGGAAAAGATCAAATCTTGAATATCGGCAAACCTGATCAATTATCACCTTTCTGCCAAGAGTATAACTTAGGTGAAGTATGTGATGGAACGGATTGAACTTGTAAAAGGGACAAGAGGAAAGTTAAAAAAAATCGCGTTAAAGAATAAATAATTAAAAAAAAAAAAGAGTATTGTTATCGCGATCATTACTTCAAGAATTAAAGTTGGTGTACTTTATTGTTTCTATATGCATGGAGAAAGAAATCAGAAGAGAACGATCCAATGTTATCCACTACTGCTACCCTTGCTACCCTTGTCAATACTTGTTTGCTGTTGTCATTGCGGGTATCTCTTTCCCCATAAGTTATTGTTGAGTCCCTTTAGCGAGCAAATGCCATAAGGAGGACTCCGGTGTATTAATAAGCTTTAGAGTTGCATGTGAAAAGATATGCTAAAAGAAATAATTCTCATGAGATTCATGAGTATCACCTATGTGATTTGTTTAAGATTTGATTAGATCCAACAATAGAAAGCAAAGGAGAACAAATTAAAAAAAATTAAAAGAAAAAATCTATTTCGATGAAGAAAGAAGATGTAAAGATAAGACATGATTATTCTTCGAAAAGGAAGGCTGCCATAGATCTATATCTTTCTTGACCTAATGCAATTGAAGTAAACATAAAAATATTAACAAGAAGAGATTTCTTTCTTTTCTTTTCCCTCATGTAGGATAGTAAATAGGTTGAGCATGCAAGCATGAGCACAATTAGGCCTATTTCATAAGATGCTCAAGCACAAGCACATGAGAATGGTAGAAGGCACAAGCATGAATGGGCCTAGGCCTGAGCACAAGAGCATGGACATGTAAGGCATGATAAGATTAATGGGTTGCCTAGGCATAAATACAAAAGCACATGAGTAGTATGTTGGGCCTCCTTTTTTTTTGTGGAAAATGTAAATAAAAATGGTATTTTTAGTATTTTTAATTTAGTAGTATATTTGATGTAATTATACGAGTTAGTGTAACTTATATGTAATTTTAAATTTTAAATATTATATTAGATTAACAAAAAGTGTATTTAATGTAATAATTTATTTTTTTAATCAGTTTTTTTTTTCAATTATAGTATACCAACAGGTATAACATGTACTTAATTTTTAATTTTAAATATTATATTAAGTAAACAAAAAATAATAATTATTGTAATTTTTTTTATACCGTTTTATTTAACTAATCTACTTATTTTAATTTGAATAAGCAAGTTGATTTTAACAAAGATATAAATGAATTGTTTAATAAATTAATACGCCTACTTTATTTAGGTAGACATATTTTAAATTAATTTAAGTGACACATCATTCCTGAATCGAAGCAGCTAAATATTATATGAAATTAGATTGTTGGATCAAATTAATATAAATTGTATGAACTTCACTTAAAGAAAATACACTCAAACTTGTACAAGTTCATCAAACAGGCCTAAAGCCAAAACATATCCTTGAACTAAGGAGACATAGACTTACTATGATAAATAGATGGGTGTAAATACAAATTTAATTGTTAGAAGATGTAGATCAAATTTAAGGAAGTACAAATGAGTCAATCAATCAAAGAATCAATATGTTAGAACGTTATGCCCATTACTACACTTCGATAAACACCCTGTCTGTTCACCTCAGGGTCTAATATATCTTCATGTTGAATCTAATAACTAATACATTTACCTAAGCTAAGTGTTTAAGTTATATTTAAAACATATTAATTTAATACCAAGTAACTAAGCCAACCTACTTGAAATTTGAAACCTCTAATTATAATATATATATATATATATATACATACACACAACAATCCAAAAAAACTAATATTTACCATAGAATGGAACAAAATGTATTCCAATCAGTACTCATCGTCATCATCATCAATCAATTGCAACTCCTTCCATCGCTTGGAATGATTATGCAACTTCTTCTTCTTCATCTTCCTCACGGCCAAAAATTGATTCCATGCCTCCTTATCTCCTCTTTTGGACATCCCTCCAATCCTTGAGGCATACAGTGACTTTGATGATTTTAGCTTTGACACAAAGGTAGTAAGAGCCAAAGATTCGCTCACTCAAGCTAAAAGACGATTTAGACGACACTGTCGAAGTCGAAGCCCCCTACACATCCCTTACAACAATTGATAAGATTGGCATCGGGTAAGATTTTGCTGCTCACCACTCAAGGACATCCACATTAGCCTCACCTTCCAGCAAGTGTTTGACCTGGTAAACTAGCAGTTCAGTGAATGTTTCACTAGTAGTGTCACTGGAAGTCCCCAAACTCTGGCTTATCTTTCAATCTGCCTACTTCTCTTTGTAATCATAGCATGAGAACTACTTGTCTGACCACTAGATCGAGATGGTTGAGATGAAGGCTATGTTCTACCCCTTTGATAAAGGAATAAGGATTTAAACATGCTCTCAGCTTCTGTGTTGAGCTTCGCAATTTCAATCGTAGCATTTTCTATGCCAACGTTTTGGTAAAATTCCTCTAGCAAATTATAAGTACTGTGAAACTTGTAACATGGATCCAGCATTGTGGTAACGTAAAACAAGAGAGGAAAGCAGCAAAAGCACATAAGCAATTTAGCCTTCATCACCACGATGGTAAGAAAGAGCAACAACTCATCTATAAAGTTTTCCAATATATAAACAATATTAATGAGATCCGGGGGTACGACATTATTGGTAAGATAATAATAGCTAGATAGAATCATCATTAGTTGGACAAAGGCACTCAACAACTCACATTCCAATCTGCCATACAAATTCGACCAAACTTGGGCTCTTAGCTTACTTTCCGATGGATGTAAAAGCTGTAAAAAGTAGTCAAGACCTTCCAGACCTATATTACCAATTAATGAAGTGTTCATATAAAGTATTATCGTAAAATAAGAATAAATTATGTCTCTAAATGAACATCAGACCCATATGAATGTAATAATAATTATACGTAATACAAATTGGTAACCTTCAACAATTTGTCTAAAATCTCATTTATGGAATTCCATTGTATGATGATGTCGTATGATGAGATGAATAACTCATGATTTTCATTTCGACAACAATCGATATACTCCAATTGTTTTCTTTTGCTGTTACGGATACAATTTATTGTAAACCAGATCTTGATAACATGATCTGCTATCTCACAAGCATTTATGCTGTCTTATACTACAAGATTTATCATGTGGCACGCATAACAGATATGGAAAAACTTTCGTTCACAAATCAGGTTCGGTTGCTATTTCAATGGTAGTATTGCTATGGTATTTATGGATGCATTATTAAATGCAATATTGAACAGCTTATGAATTTTGTAGGTTTGAATGGTATCCAAGATATTGCACGTGATTACTAGACTTGTGTGAGCTTTCAAGAATAACATTAATGCAATGAACTGCTTCAGCACTACCTAATTTTCATCAATCTAGTATGCCATGACATACATATAATTGTTGTCAATGTCAATGAGTGTCGACTTTCGTATGTCCAATGTAAAAGAGATGTTGTACAACAATACAAATGGTATCGAGAATAACAAGAATTTTGTAACAACAGTAAACCAAATAATTTTGAGGGAAAAGTTTAGATTCTTGTTACCCAAATTCAAGACTATGTAGTTGTGCCTTTAATTGTTCGCGTTTATGCAAGAATAATTCAATTTCATTTCACAAATTTTGCCGCCCTACATGCTTATATTCTAGTTACAATGAGTCCGATGCCCATTCTCCAAAGTTTTCATAGCCTACTACATGGAACGATATATCAACAATTGCCATCATTTGATTGAAAGTTTCTCATGTCTCATCCTAGTTGAATACAAACAGTGTATCGCTTTCCTCGATAGCTAATGAAGATCCTATCGATCGAGCATTTCGGACTATAACTAATGGTTTGTTTTTTTTTTTCTTTTATGCATCTTTAAATGTCAGGTAAGGTAGCCCGTTCCTAACTTGGACTTTCTAAATAAAGGTTTGTTGCATATCATACACCTAGCAGCATCTTCTCCAGCTATAACGATGAAATAATTCTAGATGTCGCTTGCCCACCTCCTTTATCTTCTGGATGAACCATTGGCCATAATAGAACCGGTATTACTTAATGACGCCCGATGGAGCTGGGTCTACAAGGGGTCTTCTATGAAATTATCTTAGCCATAACGAGACAAATATAATTACAACATGTTCAATTAATTATTTTACAACCGATATCTATAACAACTAAAGACGTAAATTCACTTTCGCTGATGGTAGACATTTTCAAAGGACATATACCATATCGAAATCCTCATAGTCATCCACATTTCCTAATAGGAGTCAGGCCCCTGTACCAATCACTCGCAACCGAGTTAGAAGACTTCAAGGACTCATGCGAAGAATACTAGCTTTAGACTAAAGCCGAAACGGAAATCCCTATGCTGAACTGATCTCCTATTGACATGTCTATCAAATCTTTACATATGTCCGATCTGCTCCTACCCAACAACGATACCTTATTCTATAAGACAGCCCAAGACTATCTGAGCTGAGCTTCCAATCTAACCATAGGCATCCAACCCCGAATCAAGCTAACTTCTCTTTAGAAGAAATGATTGGACTTCGACCTGTTCCAAATCAGGTTAGCCCCTGACCACAAGCATTACTTTGTTTTCGCTTACCTTATCTCATATTTCTCTCATCCAAGCTATAAGCTACAATTGACATGTGACTTCTAACACAATATTCCAAAATGATTCTTTCTTTTCTATACTGAATATTCCTTGCACCTTTTAGTATGTTTTATGTAACCTAATTATAGAATATCCTTTAGTCTTTTTATATATATAAAGTAACCCTAGTTGATGAGTATATAAACCCCCACTTTCTTGTATGTAAAGAATCAACTAATTAATATAAAATTATTCACTTAAGCAACCTTAGTGTTCTGATTATTGTTTAACTCTTATCTATTCTCTTTAGTAAGGAGTAGTAGTGAGTGACTCTTCAGTTCGGACCAATGTGTTTTATTCGATGGCTGTAGGCCAAGTAGGATCAATTAGTGTGTCATATCCATTTGGTAGCTGTCTGAACTTTGTTAACTTTTTCCCTGTTTGTTTTTTATTCGTTTCATTGTAGTACTTCTCCACGTATCTTACTTAGAGATGCATCAGCTTCGCTGGTATCAATACACGATTCCGAGAGGGAGTGTGTAAAGTTGCAATAAAGTTTTGGTTGGCTTTACTATTATCGGTTGTTGTGTTCCTTTTATAGCTACTGTAGTTTGTTTATAAAATAGCAAGTGTAGTTCCATTATTGCTCTGTTTTCCATTGCGAAAATAGAACAAGTTTATTCCTATTCTGTTTAAGTAACTATTGGGTATCAAAGCTATTAGTGAGTTGTCAATTTGTACAAAAAGTATTGTATTATGTCAAATTCGAATATTCAGGGTATTATTTGTGACCAGAGTAGTGGTGCTCAACCTGGTCATGGTCATAGTGTTAGCAACACCCTAAGGCCCCTTGATAATAAACTTGACAGACTCACAATGCTTGTTGAGAGTCTAGTTACAGTGATGTAAGTTAACAAGCAATAACGTCAGGGCATACTGTCGTAAAATCTACCTGAAAATATTTAAGAGAGGGGTCATGGTCAAGCTAGTCGAGCCCATCGCCCAGGTTGACCCGCTCAAGCTAGAGGAGCTGCTAGACGAAGATTGAAGTTGGAGGAAATCGAGGAAGATGATGAGGAGTTAGATGTTGAAGAGTTTGAGAAAGAAGAAGAAGAAGCTGATTATTACCCAACATAGGGACGAGGATGCCAAGCTCCTTGAGGACTAGATAATGTCAAGGTTCAAATTCCGCCCTTCAATAAAAATGGAGATACTGATGAATAATTAGAGTGGGAAGAGAAGGTCAAGAAGGTGTTTGATTATTATGGGTATATAGATGCTATCAAAGTTCGACTCGCTACACTGAAGTTTACTGGGTATGCCACAATGTGATGGAAAAATCTGAACGCAGCCAAAGCAAGAGATGGAAGACGAGGTGTTAGAACCTGGGATGAGATGAAAAGGTTATTAAGAGGCACGAGACATACCTACAAGATACATTTGTAAAGTTGTAGGAGCTTCATCAAGGAAGCCAGTTTGTTGATGATTATGTCAAAGAGTTCTAGATGCTTATGATCCGAGCTAACGTAGAAGAATCACAAGCCCATACCATATCGATGTTTATTTCTGGACTTAATTTGAGATTCGCAACATTGTAGAAGTGCAGAGGTTTTATATCTTAGAACAGGTGATCAAGATAACGCAAAGAGTTGAAAAGCAAAGGAGAAATATTCTGAGCTGACTTGGGTCAACATTCTCCTGATCCCCTGTACCACATCGACTTGTTCAAGCCAAGTTGAAGAGGCCATACCAGGTCGAAGAAAGGAATGACAAACCTGATGAAAGCTGAGCAGGTCAGCATGGCCATGCAAGACACTCATGCAGAACTAAGGCTAGGCTGACCTCAAGAACATTTGAAAAAGGACAGACCTCCAGATGAAAGACTAACGAGGTAAAGTGCTTTAAATGCTTATGCACCAAACACATAGTTGCTAAGTGTCCGAACCTACGTATCATAGTACTTCGAGGAGATGGAGTAGATAACACCAATGAGAGCAAGCCTGAGGAGGGGAATAATGTTCGAGAGGCAGAAGCCAAAGAGGAGGAAGAGACCTGTGTTTATCCTAACTAGGGAGAAGTGATAACCTTAGTCCTAAGATGAGTACTAAGCTCCCTATCGAGCTTTAAGGAGGACTAGAGGGAAAATCTATTCTACATTAAATGTACCATCAAGGGATAATTGTGCACCATTATAGTGGATGGAGGAAGCTACATTAATGTAGTTGTACAGTCCTTTGTGCAAAGGTTGGGTCTGTCGACCTCAAAGCATCTTCGACCTTACAAGTTGCATTGGTTTCATGATAAGGGTGATTTGTATATGACTGAATAAGCAACCATACCATTCAATATTGGGAGGTAGTTTGCGATGTCATCCCTATGAGAGCTTTACATTCGCTGCTTGGAGGACGTTGAATGTTCGACCAATGTGTTACTCACGATAGGTATAAGATCACCTATGCCTTTGTTAAGGATGGAAGGAAGATTATGTTACGACTTATGACCCTGTCCCAAGTGAATGAGACCCATAATCAACTCACCTGAGCTTTAGTTATGAGTCGAAGAGATCTCCGATCTGCTAAGAAAGTTGATGAACCCATGTTCTTGTTGACTAAGAGGTTGTTAGAGATGAAGGATTTAGAGGATATTCCAAATGAAATCTGAAGCTTGCTGAATGACTTTGCTAATCTGTTCTTAGAAGAATTGTTGAAAGGACTAACCCTAATCCGAGGCATTAAGTATTGTATTGACCTATAGCCGAGTGCTACTCTACCAAACCGACCTACATACAGGATGAATCCTAAGCAGGCTATCGAGTTGAAGAAACAGGTAGCATGATCCCTTGCGTAGTACCAACTCTACTCATTCGGAAGAAAGATGATTCATGGCGTATGTGTATCGATAGTCGAGCAATCAATTGGATTACTGTCAAATACAGATATCCAATATCGATACTCAATGATATACTAGATGAGCTTCATGGTGTCAAGATATTTTTAAATATTGATCTGCGAAGTAGCTACCACGAAATTCATATGAGATCAGGAGATGAGTGAAAGACTACCTTCAAGATTAGGCATGGACTCTATGAATGATTAGTTATGTCATTCGGACTTACTAATGCACTGAGCACATTAATGGGGTCAATGAACCATGTGATGTGCCCTCTGATCGGAAGGTGTGTAGTTGTATATTTTGATGACATAATGGTATATAGTGTCGATCTGAACTGTCATGTTCAAAATTTCCGTGACGTATTTGATATTTTATGAATTGAGAAGTTGTATGGGAATGTGAAGAAGTTTACGTTTTGCCAAACTGAAGTGGTAAATAGGACGCTGGGTAATCTATTCAGAGCTGTTGTGGGAAAGAACTTAAGGGATTGAGATTTGTGCCTACCAGTTGTAGAGTTCGCATACGACCGAACTATTCATAGCACTACTGGGAAGACCCCATTCAAAGTTGTCTATGGCCTTAATCTCGCTATTCTCTTAGATATGATCAGCGCCCCGGCAATTAATGAAGAAAGTCAATCCAAAGTTGATTAAGCTCAAGAACTACATGAATTACACCAGTTCATAACCAAGAAGATCGCTAAATTCAATCAGAGACAGTACGAAGTTGGTAGCCGAGGCCATTGAATTGTATCCTTCTACCCAGGAGACTCGGTATGGATACACCTTAGCTGAGAATGATTCCCACACTTGAGACAGAACAAGCTATCTCCTCGAGCTGATGATCCGTTCAAAATCCTGAAGAAGATCAACCATAATGCTTACCAAATTGAGTTCCTGATGACTACAGTGTTTCTTTCACCTTTAATGTGTCTGACTTGATCCTACACCAACCAGCAGAAGAAGACCCCATGTGCGCCCTAAAAGAAGAAGCCAAAACCCTCTAAATCTGAGGGCAAATCTTTCGGACCTCTAAGTAGATGATAGGAATCAAGCCCCTAGACCAATCACTCGTAGTCAAGCTATAGGACTCACGTAAAGAATACTAGCTTGAGACCAAAGCCGAGACAAAAATCCCTATGCCGAATTGATATCCTGTTGACTTACCCATCAAATCTTCACATGTGTCTAATCTGCTCCTATCCAACAACAATTCCTTATTCTAGAAGACAACCTAAGACTATCTGAGCCGAGGTCCTGATCCAACTATAGGCATTCAATCCTCGAATCAAACTAACTTCTCTTCAAAAGAAATGATTGGACCCCGACCTATTCCAAATCAAGTCAGCCCCTAACTACAAGCATTACTTTGTTTCTGCCTATCTTATATCATATTTCTCTCATCCAGCCATAAGTGACATGTGTCTTCTAACAAAATATTTCAGAATGATTCTTTTTTTTTTTGTACTGAATATTCTTTACCCTTTTAGTATGTTTTATGTAACCTAATTGTAGAATACCCTTTAGTCTTTTTATACATTCAAAGTAACCCTAGTAGATAGGTATATAAACCCCTACTTTCTTGTATGCAAAGAATCAACTAATCAATACAGAATTATTCACTTGAGCAACCTTAGTGTTTTCATTATCATTTAACTCTTATCTATTCCCTTTAATAAGGAGTAGTAGCAAGTGACCCTTTGGTTTAAACTAGTGTATCATATCCAGCGGATTGTAGGTCGAGTAGAATCAAGTAATGTCTCAAATCCATTTAGTAGTTGCTCGAACTTTGCTAACTTTTCCCCTGTTTTTTTTTTTTATTCATTTCGTTGTGGTACTTCTCCATATGTCCTACTCGAAGACGTATCATTCCCGCTAGCCATTAAAGGTAACTATTACATTACGGGCAGAAGAACGTCCCTAATTGGATTAGCAAAGGTAATAATAGGAACGATAGTAGGCGGATACCCCAAGACTGGTCGTCCAATGGTATTCAACAAATGTATGTACCCCTGACTCGGATTCCCTTGATCGAAGATCCACAAATTGTCATATTCATTAATTACTAGTAAGTTGTCATAAGGATTTCCATTTCTACTTCCACTTCCTTGAATTGTTAAACGTACATAGACAAAAACAAGATTTTAGAAAGTGAAGACTAGAAGGGCTAAAAATTCTAATAAACTTTGGAAATGAAACAGAGGCAATGTTAGGAGGAATGCGGCTAATGTTATGGTATAACCTATATTTATAAGCTAAAGGAGAGGGAGATGCTACCAAAGGCCAACGCATGAGACATTCTATAATGTCTTGCCCCTGTATTTCGACAAAAAATTCTCAAATGCTACTTTTCTCCCAATGTCTAGATATGGAAATACGTAAAGAATTAATTAATTAGTGGTAGTAACTAAAGCTTGAAACAAGGATAATTCGTGTAGATTTGTGTACATACATCTAACCAAAAAAATGAGAAAGAGAGAGAGTAGTATTTTGTCAATTGGTAATGCGGATCAAGGCATAGGTATTTATAAGACTAGTCTCACTGTAGATTGGCTTTCAGTTAAACCCTAACGTACCTACGTTGAACTCAATGTAGACATAAGTTATGTCTTGAACCATGGGTTGACATGTTCATGTTGTGAACAATTTCTTCAAAAGACCTCTTTTTTTTTTTCTAACCTTTAGGGCACAACGTTCCTACATTATAGCTCCAACAGCCAAATTCTTTTGATCATTAGAGCAACAACGTCCCAATGTTGTGCCCAACATAGGGACATCGTAACCCCAAAATTGGAAAGAATTTAGTTGTTAAAGTACAATAATGAAAGGAGCTGAATTATTAATTCTATGCAATAGATGTAAATCAAAATTTTCAGGGAAGCTATGAGTTATTGTAATGAACATTGTAGAGCATATGGGGAAACAAACCTCATGGCAGCAATACATGCGTTAATCTATTTAACTCCAACTCTTTAGTAATAGAAGAAGCATTACTTCCATTGACATAGTCAAGCGGCAACAATGATCTAACATACCTACACCACAAATTTAAAGAAGTTGATTTAATGAAATGCCTAAAATCCCTAAGCTTTACTAAATGAACTTTTGGTTAGGGGGCAAAATGTAGAGGGTCATTTCGATATTTGGGCTTTTGGCCTAATTTAATGCCATAGATCAGTTTAATAGGCTGGTGATAGAGTTTAGGAACTCGAACAAAAACATAAATATTTTAGAGAGATACAACTTAAAAGACTCGGATTAAGGACCACTAGATGAGTTATTCTGCTCTTAGCCTTACTCAATTGATTTGTGCGCAAAAAATGTGGGCTCAAAAGAGGTCTCCCTAAGCCTATTTAAACTTTACTCAACCTAATAAGGAGCTATTTGGACTTAAATAAGAGTTTTGGACTTGTTTTATTATTAATAAGATTATATTCTTCTATTATAAGTCATTGGGCCTATCCAAAACCCATGGCCTAAGCTTCCGGTCCATATGAAGAGAAAGAGCGAATTGTAACTACTAGATGATAATCTAAAGCCATCCAATGGTTGCCGGTAATGCCAAATCTCAACCATCCATCTCAGAGTAATCCAATGGTTGAAGCTTACTCATAAAATTTATAAATAAGAGGCTCATCTTCTCATTTGAAATCATTGAGACAAACGTGAAAAATCAATTAAGTTACTACATGAAAAACGAATTAAGAGTACTCAAAAGTTTAATCTACCTGTTCTTCCTCCCACTCGTCTCTCTATTAAATCCATACATGTGTCATCAGATCAAGTGATCTCCAAGATTGATCATTACGCACATAGCATATGATTAATCATCAGTAACAATTCTACCTACACCTCCAAAGTAACCAAGTAGCATTGTGCCGTAGTTGTAAAACAATTTTATTATGAGTTGGATCTTTAAAGATTCATTATAAAATATATTACAAGAAATTTATTTCTCAATTATCCAGCTGTTCTAATTTTGTATTCAGACATCCAAATCTAGTTTAATTTAGAATCCCTGCTGTAGATTATTTTTGACATGTAGACTTATTCAGAGAAGCGAACTTTGTCATGGACCTGATTCCTCATCTAAGCCTAATATAAAGAAAAATGTTGATACTGACGTTCCAATTTATTGATTAATATATAAAAAGAAAAATTTTCCTTTTTCGTTTATGTTAGCATTTCTATAAAGTATGCAGTCAAATTAGAGCGTGAGGAATTTTACCTTTTTAATTCATCAATGGATGTTCTAGGAGCAACCACAACTATAGGAGTGGCCATATGAGTTGCAGAAAAACCAATTGGTACGCAATAATAAAAGGAAAAAGTTTATCTATTCTCTTTTTTCTTAAAAATTATTTATTTTGAGTCCTTATTCAGAGTTTTAGACTAATATTCTGATGACAAGGTATTATTATATATCTTTTAAGATTTATTTTCGCAATATTTGTAAAGTTTAATATTCATCCATTTCAATTCTTTTCTTGAATATTATTCAATTTTCCATTAATAAAAACGTAAAAAATTGCCTCAAGAGTATTAATGGTGCATCACAAACTAAAATTATACTTCTAATCCTCAATATTAAATTGCTTTTCTATTTAAATTCTAGACCTTCCTTTTGGTATATTTGAACGCTAAATATTTAACAAAGTTTATAAAGTTGGACATTTTCTTAGTATTCTTGATTTTTATATCCATAATTGTCATGTGGATAGGCCTCATTCTTTCATATAATTAGTAAAAATAAATAATATACTAAATATATATAATAAATAAGGCAACAAAAATATTAAAACAAATTTATAAAAATAAAATATGTAAATAGAAAATTAAAATAATTTTCCCTAAACCCCTCTAACCTTAGGTAGCCGAAATCTAATTTTTTTAATTTTTCTGACGTTATTCTTCTTTTAGAATTTTTTAAACTTTTTTAACATTTTTATATTAGCCTAGTTTTTTTTCTTTTTTTTTTCCAGCAAGCCTAGTTTATATTTGTTCAATTATTTTTATTTATTTAAATTAGTTATTTAGATGAATCGAACACCGAAACTTATTAATTATGTATAGAAAAGTTCATGGCATTAAAAAAGTCACTATTTATAAACTTGATAAAAAGTTGATGAATGACATAGAAACAATTATGACTCAAATAGGGTTAAATATCGAGGATTAAAATTGAACTCCACTCAAATACTATAGTTTTTTTTTTTTTCCAACCGAACGACAATAATAATGTATTAATCTCGTGATCCGTTCAACAGTTGTTTTCTAACCTTACTATGGTATGGCCCTCATATAATATGCGTTACTATCCGGAAATAAAAATAAAAATAATGAGAACACGCGTCCACGACTCGATATGGGTGCATACTCCGACGCAACCAGCTAGTACGTATCCGCTTTGAATACGACGGTTGAGAGAGAGAGAGTATATTTTTACTATAAATTATATGGCTAGAATAACTGTACGATACATTAAAATAAATACGGATATATCATGTTTATAAAAAAAAGTGATATATAATATAATATATGATATAAAAATGGATTATAAGACGAATAAATATGATTTATATTATATATTAATCATTTATAATCTCTTGTTCATTTTATATGTTTTTTATATTGGTATAAATCTAATACAAAATAACAATACAAGTATGATAAGTTAACATAAAGTGTCAATTTTAACGAATTGTATGTTTTTCTTTTAAAGAATCTATAAATAGTTATTTTATTATTATAACAAATCCTCAAAGCAAACTTTTTTTAATATTTTCCTTTATTAACCAATATTGTTAAATTCAGTTCAAATGATTAACTTCAACGTATAAAAGTATTAAAAGTTAAAAAATAGAATCAAATTTAATATCAATTAAATCGAGTAAACCCAAAATTAGATCTCATCAAGCATATCTAATTGAATTAAACTGTAAAGATGAATCCTAATTTTACATCATTGTCATTAGTACATGCTACTCATGAGAATGGCATAGATAGGTCCAACTTCCCCCAACATTCAATTTCTCCGCAGCACTTTTGGTGATGATCCCCCCAATCTTCTAGTCTATTCTATTTCCTATCTAACTAATTTCTATCACTCGTTTAATTCTTCTTTTATATAATTTCCAATGCTTCATCTACCATGATTTTGACCATGTCCTTTTCTCCTACATTTATGACCACCCATCTCTTCTTATTAATGCTCTCTGAAGACACAGGTAAAGGTTAGAGTTCTGCCCAAAAAAGGAAAAAAAGGACAAATGCTCTCTGAAAACAGAGGTAAAGGTTAGGGTTGTGCCCAAAAAGGAAAAAAGGACAAAATTCTTGTGGCGTTTTCCATAAAAGCATCTTCTAGAGAAAATTTCTATTCGGTAAAGTACGACTTTTCCTACACCCGTCGAGCATTGCAAAACTTATATATATATATATATATATATATATATATTATACTGTGGTTGTGTTTTTTCTTCCCCTTTCTGTGGCACTAGTTAACAAATCTTTTAAATTTAATTTGGCTTGCAAATCCTTTTGTGTAGAGAAGTTTATTGAATTGATACAAACAATTTGAATTGGATTATAAAATACAATTTGTTTATTTGTTGTTTTTTCCTTCCTAATGGACGTTTGATTCATAGCTTAGCTTAACCCTTTAAACAATTTAAAAGGGTTTGATTTGACAGTGCAAAATAAAATGAATCAAGTTGTATTACTATATATAAATTTACATTAAATTATTTATTATTATTATTAAAATTATGTAAAAATACATATGCGACATTTTTCTACTTAAATAATTAGAGAAGGCTAGTATGACATATTTCTACTTAGATAATTATAGGAAGATAGTATAACGATGGAATGGATTTATAAGAAACTTTTCTTATGATCCATAAAATTTATTAGTTATTGTTTTGTAATTTTATAAAATTTAATTTGAAAAAATAAGAGAGTGAGATATGCAGAATTCGAAAAAGATTTTAATAGTACTAATATATTACATAGATCAATCGATAACATATAAATATAAATAAAATTTTAATACGTAAAAATATTTTTAATATATTTTAAAAAGTAATTCTTTTCTTAATACATATTAAAATTTACTAATACTTATACATTATTGTTTGATTTCTATGAAATATAACTAATATTTCAGTTGCATTAGTGACTCGAACCTATAGCATTTAATTACTAATTTAGCTAATCTACCTAATTTTATCTCGTGGCATTTACTTATTTGTTTTAGGAGAGAACAAGGACCAAACCCATGTGGCATTTTCCGATAAAATATGATAGACCTGTTTGCATCTGGCATGTCTTTTTCCTCCGAAAGGTGCTCCGAAGTTGTAAGCCCTTTAGGCAAAACACACAAGTACAAATACACCTAGATAAGTTTCCCAGAAGTCTAGAGACTCTGTTTTCCTTTCTCTTTTCGGTGGTCGTTTTAGTTTCTGTGAATTCTGTGTCAGATGGGTGAAGAAAGCAAGAATCTTGAGAATCAACGGGAGGAAGAACTGAAAAAGTTGAAAACTTTTAATGGGAAACAAGAGTCTGCATCTTCAAATTTATTCCATACAGTGGTGGCTCTGGGGATATGGTTGGGCGCTATTCACTTTACAGCTTCATTAGTCCTTATTTCTCTTCTATGGCTGTCTCCATCTAAAGCTTTATTGTTAGTCCTCTCTCTTAAACCCCTTTGATTAATAATAAGATTTTCTTTGGTTTTCGATGGTTTTAAGGTGAACGCATGTGATTTGGATTATTGGGTTCTAATGGGTTTTTGATTAATTGCTTTCAGGGTGTTTGCAATACTTGTTGTTTTTATGGTTGCCCCAATTGATGAAAGAAGCAAGCCAGGAAGGAAGTTGGCAAGGTTCTTTTTTTTTTTTTTCCTAATTTTGTGTATTTACATTAATTTCTGTGAAGTGCTTTTTGTGATGTAATGTGGCAGGACATTATTTGATTAAAATGATGGATTTGTGAATTTTCAGGTATATATGCAAACATGCTTGCGGTTATTTTCCTGTTAGTTTACATGTGGAGGACATAGAGGCCTTTGATCCTAACAGAGCTTATGGTCAGTTTCTGGTGCTTTGGTTTTGTTTTCATACTTTTTCGAGACTTCTTATTCTTGTTGAACTTTGGTCCCAATCCATGTGTAAATACTTTTGGAAGCCAATGCCATGTTGAACCAGAATGGAATATGCCCTTACAATTTACAAATCATGTGAATACTGATTGCAAAAATTTAGTATTCCGGCAGTGTCTAGGTTGTTATGTTCCTCTTTTATTTGAATGAAGTATATGGAGAAGATGGAGATGGAACATTGGATGAGAATGGAGGCAGATGAAATTTCAAAGAAGGAGATATTTGTTTTTAATCAATTGACGCTACTGAATTGACAGCAGAAACAACATATTTGATATGACTTCACACCACTGAGAGATTCTGTGGAAAAATACATACAATGCAAAACGTTTAGTTTAATTGAGGAGAACAATCGGCAAGCTATTACATTTCATTAGATGATACCCTCAGGCTTGTCATCTTCAATGCGCATTTTGGGACAGATTTTAGATGACATACCACTTTGTTTCAGAATGTTTACTGATATGTTGGCTATGAATAAATGGTCTTGATTCCGACTTCTTTTGTTCATACTGGTACAAAGTAGAGTTTAATTTTTATGTTCACCCACCTAAGTGATGACTATTACTTGTCCATTTCATATTTTACCCATCCAGATATGTTTTGTGCTTGTATGAAAGTCCCCTCTCGAAAGGAATGGTACAATCATTGCAAGAGAGCTATATAGTATTAGGCTGAAGCAGGAGAATGTCCTGCACAGGGTTGAAGCAGGGAAGGCTAGCCATTTCTCAATCCAGTGTTTGCTTCTGTTGCAATCTGACTGTTAAGATCATTCTTCTCCAGCCATTTTATGCTATTACTAATTTTGGCTTAGATGCATGGGAGAATTCATCATTATCAGAGTGTACAGCATAAATGGCAAGGAACCATTTTTTCTTAACCAATTTTCTTTGATCTATGAGTTACATGTTGCTTGCCTGAGCATTTTATTGGCTGGTTTTCTTTTTTCTAATTTTAGGTGTTGAACCTTCTATTCATTTGCTAAAGTTCATGTCTTTTGTGGGTAATCATCCTGTTGATACATGTGCAGTGTTCGGATATGAGCCACATTCTGTTCTGCCAATAGGGGTTGTTGCGCTTGCTGACCTCACTGGTTTCATGCCTCTGCCAAAAATAAAAGTCCTGGCTAGTAGTGCTGTAAGATTTCGTCCCTATTATTGTAACCTACTTAATTAACCAATGTAGCATCCTAATTTAACATTACATGATCCTATTAGGTCTTCTACACACCATTTTTACGGCACATTTGGACATGGTGCGGTCTTGCACCAGCAACTAAGAAAAATTTCTATTCCCTCTTGGAAGCTGGCTATAGTTGCATAATTGTGCCAGGCGGTGTGCAAGAGACCTCTCTCATGGAACGTGGTTCTGAGGTATACTCTCTGAACTCTTCCAAGTAGCACTCAATTATGTGTTCTTCATTTGGCATTCATTGTCTTCATAGTAAAAAAATATTTCTACTGCCTATAATTTCTACCAAATTTTTCATCCACATCTGCCATTACGATAAGGAACCCTTGAGTGTCAATGTGATTGTATCAGCAGTGACTTTGTGTAGATTGCGTTCATTAAATCAAGAAGAGGATTTGTTCGCATAGCCATGGAAGGGGGCAGGCCTCTGGTTCCGGTTTTCTGCTATGGTCAGGTACTGAATATGCCTTATTTCTCTTTTTTCCCTTTTGGATTTCAAGTCAAGCTTGTTTTAAGTTTTATTTCACATTATGTCATGGCTCTGCTCATTTCCTTTTTACCATGCCTTGTGTAACTCCCCTTGTCCAAAGGTAATTCCTTTGCTTTTGTTATTGACAGTCAAATGTCTTCAAGTGGTGGAAGCCCCATGGCAAGTTGTATTTGCAGTTTGCTAGAGCTATAAAGTTCACCCCAATTCTCTTCTGGGGAATTTTCGGGTAACCTGTAATGACTTATTAATTCAAATTATTCCACAGAACCCATTTTATTATTGTTTTTAGTGAGAGTTCAGTGAAAATGTAGGGATGCAAATAATCTGTTGTGCCTGCCAAGTTATTGACATTTGATTCCCCTCTCCATCAGTGAATAGGATTCTAACTTGTTGGGAGCTGTGAATTCATACTTGTCTATCCTCACCTCTATGTGAATTGAATTTCATGAAATGAATAAACAACGCCTAAGTAACATGCTAAGCTAATTTTATATTGATTAAGTCAATAGTCATATCCGTTCTACTTGATGGTCTTTTTATCGGTTCTGTTGCTTTTTTTTCTGTTGGAGCTCGGACTGCCAACCAGATATCCAGAAGACAGACACAAACAGTTTACGCATGTGCGGTAGTGATTTATACATCTCATATATCCATGCACGTGTGTCATAACTCACATGTATTCATTTGATGGAGAACATATCAATATGGAATAGAAGGGAAACTTTTGACATTTTAATAGGCTCTAAGCCTTACTTCTTCTCTTTTGCAGAACTCCGGTACCCTTCCAACACCCAATGCATGTCGTTGTTGGCAAGCCAATTGAGTTGAATAAAAATCCAAATCCCACAGTGCAAGAGGTGTAATTTCTCGATCAAAAGTTCATTTTTCTTTATCAGCATCTATGCAGCTCCTATCCAATTTCGTTCTTTATGATTCATCTAGCTAAGAAGGGTGAATTACAACTGCATCTTGTGAAAACCGTAAAAACTGTACGGAGACTCCCGAATTTCAAACACCCCTTGAAAAATGTTGCTAATGCAGAAATTCTTTTCAATGAAGTACCAAATTGGTCTGCTATATTAATATGTAACTCTTAATTTATTATTGGCAATTATCATATATTTCAAACTGTTTTAAACTACTGAAATATCAAATTAGTCAAGAAAAATCCCCAATTCAAGTGGTAAATTATCATAAAAATTACTAATGTGTAATGAACACAATGAATGGACTTGATTACTGCATTGAAGGAGATATTTCATGCTGCCAACATTCTTCTAGGGGTTTAATTTCGCTATTTTATTTTGGAAATCAGAGGTTTCTCTGCAATTTATCTAGCTAAGAATACTCTTGAATTTTAGTATTCACTAAAACCAAATCGACAAGCTGGAGACAGATAACACGCACTTCATGTTGTTTTTCTTACAGGTTGAAGAAGTGCATGTTCGATTTGTCGAAGCAATGAGAGATCTGTTCGAAAGACACAAGGAACGCGTTGGCCATGCTCAACTAGATTTGAAGATTCTTTAGGTTACATCAAGCATCCATTGCCCATCTACTCACCTGTTAAATATTTTTGCATAGAAAACTTTTTTCATCTTTGGTTCCGATCTGGGTTATACTTGGGTTGATAAAAAAAAACTGTCAAAGATGTTCTGTGAGCAGCAGTATTGTATACCATCTATGTGCACAAATAACAGAAATGATTGGAGAAGCTATTTCTAAGAAATAAAAGCATGAGCATTAGTTGTACGGTACAGTATGGTACGGCCGCCTGCAATAACTCGAGCTTTTGTTTCACATAAAATTGTTTTCTAAACCTTCTTCAATATTTGTTATAATCAAAGTTTCCGAATTATCAAATATGATCATTAATCAGTGATAGATTATAACAAACTTTATTGTTCATTATCGTCTTAGAAGGAGTTGTCTAAAATCTGGTAGATCGGCACCATTTTTGCCGGATGCAGTTCTAACAATTTTTTCTCATGTGCAATTGTAGAGCCAAACCTAACACAGACATAATGTTCTTTAATTTGTGAGACGGCTTTTGAGATGATTTAGTATCGAGCTCGATCCAGAGCATTCTTGTAACGGTAAGTTATTGTTGTAGTTAAGGAATTGCTAGTAGCTTTTAAATTTTAAGTAACTATGGAGAATTTTACGGTAGCCGTCAACCATGGACAATGGTGAAACTATTGCTCATATCGCAAGCAAGATTTGCCAGCCAGTTTAATAGAAGGGAAATAGAAAAATTATTTTGGGTATACTTTTTATTACTTTTTTTACTTGACGGTTTTTATTTTCAGTAACTTTTTTATTCTATTGCTCCCCTTGATAATATGGAATTTTTTATTCACTCTCAATAGGTAAAAATTCAAGTATTGGATAAAGTGACAAAAATTAAATAACTTTTATTCTGAAAAAAGATGAAACAGCAGCATTTTGGGAAAAGGAAAAAAAAAATCCTAAAAATACTTATCATGGGAAAATAACCTCAGGACTACAGCACGAAGCGATTCTCATGACCATTCATTAGTATCAAAATATATGTGTATTAAAATTAAGAGGCAATTTTAACATGCTAATTGAAATTGTCTTTTGAAAAGTTAATTTTACATAGTCTCGGAAATATTTTTTCAAGATCAATATTTTTGGAATTTTTTTTTTTATTTTTTACATTTTTTTTCCTCTTTCCCTGGCCTTTTGTTGTCTTTCTATCATATTTCATAATTAATATTACAATTAATGTGGTAACGTAAATATTGGAATGGATATTCATTATAATAGAGAACTACACATGTAAACACTAGAATAAAAGTTTTTGGTCTATTCCAAATTAAACGGGCCACTAGGAAAAAGAATGTTATTTTTTTACTTGTCTAAAATATATTCACTCTCTTTTAAATTAACTTTTGTAATTATCATATCTTAAATTCAATGGAGATTCAATCAAGTTAACTGAAGTTTCAGCTTAGTTCGAGCTCACTAAACTCATAAGTCATTAAGCTCAACGTTTAAGAAGTGTAAATCCAATGCTCAAACCAAGCTGAATTTAACGACCGAAATTAAGTAGATATCGAAATTAACATGAAATTTTTATAAGCAATCCGGTTCGATTAGGTTATACTCATAAACCACCCCCTTGAATACCGGCAGCAAAGGGACAAACTGTAGTGAGAAAATAGTGAGCGGCTGCTGAGTTCGGAGGAACTGCTTGTCATTTTAAATAATAATTAATATGAAGATTAACGTTACTAAGCAATATGATGAAAATAAAATATTCATCTAAATGGACAGAAATGCAATAATGAGGCACTTGGTATTCCTTGAAATTTGTAATTTCTTTTTAATTTTTTACACTAATCTTAAAGAATTACTTATATTTCGGAGAAATCGCTATGATGCTTTTTTTTACCTCGTATTTTTAAAGTAAGTTTTTTTAATGTTTAAACTTTCACTTAGGTGCCCATTTACCCTAAAATTATTAAAGTGAGTTTTTTTATTCCTTAACCTTCCAATAATTTATTACGTTATGTCCATTTTAACAATTTTATTTAAAAAGAAGGCATATACATGCGGATGATGAACATGTATAATGTATTATAAAAATATAATATATTATGCAAATATAATATAACAAACCATATAGTATGAAGTATATATTAAAATTATATTATATATTTTATATTGTATATTCACCAACATTATATATTATAATAATGTATAATATATGCTATATATTAATATATGAAATCGTACTTTGTGAAAAATGGTATATTATATATTTATTGTACATGTTGCATAAATTAAGTAATTGTTTAATTATTAAATCAAATAAAAGTTTTATTTCATATCCATCTAGACTACTCATGTGCCATGCACACAGTTCTTTTTATGTGTAATATATTAATGATAATGTATTCATAACATTTGATGGTAATTAAAGGAAATATTTTTAATTAAAAAAAAACTTATATGTTCCTTGCAATAACAACAGTTATATTTCATTTTTATATTTGAAAAGTAAATATATCTTGATCCATAATTAGTGTTAATTTCATTAAATACAAAATGACAATGAAATTATCGTTGTACCATTTCTTACTTTCATAAATGCATTAATTAAAAGTTATTATATGCAAAATGATCACATTATGTATAATTGATGATAATAGTAAGGAATATCAAGGGTTAAAAAGATAATCTATAATGCAAAATACTTTTATACTTGTCCAATCCATTAATATTTTAAAAATTCAATCATGATAATTAAGGTAGCTTTTTTTATTACATATAATGCATTAATTACAATGGATATGAAATACAACCTTTATTTAATTGAATAATTACCTAATTTAAGTAACATATATAATAAATACATAATATCTCACTTAGTATGATTTCATATAGTAACATATGGCATATCTTACTTATGTTATTATAATATATAATATTAGTAAGTATAGGACATATAGTATTTAATATAATTTTAATATATGTTTCATAGTATATGGTTTAATATATTACATTTTCACAATACATATTATATTTTATAATATATTATACATTATCATCAATTATTTCCATACATATATTTTTTTAATAAAAAATATTAAATTGACGTAATGATGCAAATTTCTAGAAGCTTAAAGATAAAAAAAAAAAAAACTCACTTTGAAAATTTAGGAAGTGAATTTACATAAAAGCGAAAGTTTAAGGAGTTAAAAACACTCACTTTAAAAACTTGGAGGATGAATTTGCAATAAAGTGAAAATTTAATGAGTTTTCTCCTATTTCTCCTTATATTTTTAAACATTTTTTAGTTTGCTTGTTTTCCTCAAACTACTTCAAAATCGTTAAAAGTTAACTACTTAGGGGCAATAATCCATATTTGCTAAGGTGTTTGGGTAAAATTTTCCACCCTACATCAAATTTCCATTCGAGATTTTATATGATAGAGGGAATAAAAAAAAAAAAGAGTACCCTAATAATGGCAACTGTCGAGCCTCCTATCAGCCATATGGTTTAACATGATTACCACACTTCCACTAGGGTGGAAAACTAATTGTACTCAAACTTGATTCAGAAATCTAAACCTCACATGGGGTTTGAGTTTAGTTGAGCTAAAATTTTTTAGCTCTAATTCAGCCCAAAGTATAACTGAACAAGTTTTAGGTTCAATTTGCTTAATTAAAATATTATATATATATTTTCAATTAAATTTATATTATAACTCGAACTTCACTAAAATTCAACAGACTCAATGTAAGCTTTGATCCAAACTTGATTAGGTATGTTCAAACTCAAGCTACTTAGTAAACCATACAAGTAGATTGGACTTTTGAGCTTAATCCGAGCTTTAGATTCTGATACGAGTAACAAATAGTTTTAATTAAGGAGAGAGTGCAGAGCCTGAGGAGAGATTGAAAGGGCAAAAATTATTCCAGAATAATCATATAACATTTTGTGGGAAAATAAATAAAAGAAAAAGAAGGAAAACATTTAAGCAGAAACATCTCAGAAGACATGAAATATAAGATTTGCTATACCTGTTAAGAAGCTTATGGTTCAAAGTTGCTGATTGCCTAATTATTTACCAAGGAAAACTATAATTCAATGTTTCTATATAGCTGTTTATTCTTCAATTCTCCACGACCAATCCCGAAATTCTTGAAGAGATTGTCAAAGAATGCGCGTGTGGAGGGGTTGGTGCCGCTCAGTGTGTTTGATCAGGGTATTTACATTCAATTCATGAAACTAGCCACATGAAGATGGTCGACCAAAGTGTTAGTGAAAACGAAGCCAAAGCATATGTCCACAGCATTACAACAGAACACTCGCTCTCTCCAGCTCCAAACAACTGTGTAATAGTTCCTGCAGATTTAGGATTAAATAAACTCGGTTATCGTTGCAGATGTAAGCCAACATGGTAAGACGTGAAAGTTAACCTGGCGTTAGGAAGAATCGAATGTGTTTCATTCAGTGAGGGGTTCTAGTAGAAGTGCACATATTGTAGTAAAAGAACAAAAGAGTCCTATGTACTTCACCTATGTTCATTGCGGGAGGAAGTGCATATTGTAGCAAGAGAACAAAAATATACAATGGATCTCGGTGCAAGAGGCCTAAACGGATGGCGCTTTTCACAACCACCATGCCGAAGAGAGGCAGAAATATATATCGAACCGCTATGACGCCAAAAACCAAGGACAGCGAAATCCCTCTCCCCTTTAATCCTGAATAGAATTACAATCCAAAGAACCAATGGGAACAGCAATTAGGAAAAAAAATAAAAAGATGAAGGCAATTCTTCTTTTCCTTTCTATTTTTTTGGTGATATAAATTTCATAAGTCAGTTGTTTTGCTACCTCTAAGAAGGTTTCCTCCTGTGATCAAGGTAACCACCGGAATTGCTGCATCCCTGCATATTATACATCAAGAATCAGTTATGTCATCAACCAGAATTCTGCTTCATTTTGAAAATACAAGACAAAGTACATCAGTAAAACAAGAGCATCCCTTGCTAATGTCCGTGTATTTTGCAAATGCAACGAGTTATCACTGCAGAACCACTACTGGAGTGCGAAAAGACATGAACAAGATTCTTAGCACCAGATTAGCATACAAGCAACAGAAGAAGGTATTTATCTTCTTAATGAAGATATATACTTGATCTTTGGAAAATGTTCTCTTAATCATTCATGTTCATGATCTTACAAGTTGATAATTAAGGAAAATACCCCAGTAAAGAAGCCGAATCCTCAATGATGCGAAGGGGAGCTTCGTTTCCAATCATTAAGTTACGGATGAAGGGAACTCCGCCAATGACGAATCCAACAGCCTGAAAAACAAATCATTTAGTTCCATCAACAAGGCAAGGCTATTTATCAACAGAATCATGATGGATTAAATCCACAACCCGCTGATAAAAAAAACTTAGGTTTAATAGATCTAGCATGCTTTCGTATTCATTTGCCCGTGCTCTTGTTCACTTGTGGCTGAGATTTTTAATCATAGTGAGTTTAGTTCCACAGCCAACCGATCTAAAAAATTTAAGTTTATAGATACAGTGCCTGCATTTATTTCTCTCTTGTCAACAAGTCTTGAAAACAAAGAAAAACAAGATCGAAAAAAAGAAAATTAAGTCTAATATGTGAAGATGGGTGATAAAACTGATACCGCTCCAGTAGTCGATGGTGCAAACAGAGATTTCAAGTTCATGGTCCTTGAGAGGGTCACAAAAAACTTCTTGGTCTTTTCACATATCGACACCTGCGATTGAACTCTGGAAATGATCAAATAAGGCTTGTCACAGTTGCTTTTTGTGTTATTTTGATTTTCACAAAGCAGTGACTAGGAGATTATCATAAAAATTCACAAGAAAGCAGAGCATAGGTCTAGATGAGGTGCAAATAACCTGCGGTTTTGCAATCGAATTTGGGGAAGGAGGCATTAGGATGTATTCTTCATCAGCCATGGAAGAACATTTCTCTGTTGGAGGGGGTGATTCAGAGCTCTCAAGCAGAAGCTTTTGTGCTTCCGTCATGGATTTGATATCATCAGCGGTCTCCTTTTCCTCAGGCTCTTTAGGAATGTTAATCGAGGAAGCGCGCACAATGTTGTAAACATAAGACCACAAAAAAACTGCTCCTAGCTGAAGAATTGCAAAGTAGATAAAAAAATGAAAATAGAAAGAAACCGTCTGTCAATAATCGATCATCGTACTTTAAGGGTTCAGTTGAATTCATTTTCGGAGATAATTACCGCCATAGAAAATGAAACATAGGCTAGCCCATAACTAGTGCAAACATCAGGTGCTCCAAAAGGACTTCCCTTTTCTTTACATACTGCTGGGATGATGATTACTGGCAAATTCCCCAAGTTTCCTGCCGATTTGAATAAGAAAAAACATGTACCGATTCATGAGATTCATCAATAAATGCAAATTTATACAAGCTGGTTCGACGTGAATTTTCAATAGAGACAGGAAGGAGCTGCAACAACTTTTGTCAGCCTTATTGAGGCCATTGATGCAACTAACCAGCCACAAGATCCTGCTTCTATATCTTAAATCCATCAAAAATATGGAACCAAAACTAATAATAGGGTTTGATTTGCATAATTCTAAGGGATGCGACTGGACATTATATTTAGTACTAATGTTCGATCCACAAAACGGGTGTATTAGTAGACAAAAGGTTTCTTCAGGAATAAAATCATAAAACAGAACTTTTAAGTCCTGCACCATCCAACAGATGGCATAAAATTTCACTAAACAGGATTAAAATCTTCCAGGAAATCCTTACAATAATCCTCTTATCTTCTAAAAGGGTGCGCACCAAACGCAGGATAAGAGTGTTAATCTATGTCGTGTATTCCTTGAGTTAATACTGTCAGGTTCTTCTTAAGCCGTGTTGTCTTGATAACCAAATGCTACTTATAGACAACAACGTGCATCGAACGGGAAAATTGAATTTTTGAGTCTAGAAGAAGCTGATCTACCTGCAGCACAGCAACCTATTACAAGCCCTTTTAAGTGTTTCGGAGCTCGTGCGATTTTGGTAAGGATCCATCCAAGTGCCGAGCCAACAACAAATGTAATGAAGACATTGATTGGCATGAACCACCTGCAACAATACATCACAGAAGAATGACATTCTCAATTTCAGGAAACACCATATCCTGGAATAAGACTGAATCAAACATAATAAGATATTCTATCGAGGACAGTAGAATAGTACAATCAACAATTATGAAGAATAAACTATAATGAATTAAAAAAAAAAAAAAAACTTATAATTTTTTCCCAAAAGAAAAAAAGAAAAATGAGATTTTAACTATTAATCAGGATAAAACTTACAACTTAATCATGCTGTCAAGAGTGATTGTTTTAGCCAGACTACCTCCTACTAGAGCTGGATTAAACACATAAAACGCCACCTGCCATAGCCGAAAACTTCAATTTCTAAGTAAAATTTCACGCTCGAAAACCGAAACACATAGCATGAATTCATGCATCTGATGTAGTGTACCCTGTTTATTTGCTTCCTCGTACTTTCTCCCATGACATCAACACTTCCAAGAGCAAGATACAATCCTATGCCAGTTATTATAAGCACTTTCAGAACTGGCATGGAAGCAACCAGAAAAAGATCCAGGAACCTCATTCTTAAAAAATTTTCTCCAACTTCTCAAATCTCTTTACCTAGTCCTGCAAAACTAAAAACATGTAAAATGTAGATGAACCCTGGCAATGCATGTAATGCAATATATACAAATCCAAAATAGACCCAAAGAAAGAAAATTGAAAAAATGACAAGAGGAGTTTATGAGTGAATCAAAAATCCTTATATGTAAATGGAAAAAACCTCACACCTAGGGCAGGTCTTTTCTTATGTGTAA
Organism: Lumnitzera racemosa; assembly: GCA_024138005.1. Classification (NCBI taxonomy): domain Eukaryota; kingdom Viridiplantae; phylum Streptophyta; class Magnoliopsida; order Myrtales; family Combretaceae; genus Lumnitzera; species Lumnitzera racemosa. The sequence continues at coordinate 12,974,987 of JAMXBC010000008.1, read as the reverse complement.
AAAAAGTTAGAAGTGAATTGTAGGTTATCCATAAGCAAAGTGAACAAAGAAACACCAACGTTAATGTTTGGTACAATACCTAAGCTTTTTAATTTTACCTGTCAAGATTGAAGAAGTAAAATGTCATACCCGATGGAACCCTTATCAAAACTGACATCTAAACATTAAAATTGCTGAATATAATGTTTGACCGTATTTTTACTTATCACCTTCGTCTTTGAAAGGAAGTGATGGCAAAACATTGGTCTAATGGCATAGAAAATATCAGAGTAGTAAATTTAAGCAGTCAAAATTCGATTGAGGATGATAATTTAACTTACTTGAAAATAAGCATGGAAAGTTTCAGATAGCGTACTCATGAGATCCCAAATGGTTTGCTAACCGAAAATGAATTAAAATCTAAGGCTATGATAAGGCAGACTTACAAATAAGTAAAAAAAATAAGCAGAGATTGAGTAGAGAGACGTGCTTTATTTTGAATAAGAAAACATAAAATCTTGGGAGTTTAAGCTTATTGCCTTTTCACTGTACATCACCATGATGAATTTATTCTAAGCATGTTTTATAGTGGGGTCACACTCACTTCATGACTGATTAAGATATATATTAATCAAGAAACTGAGATCATTGTCTTGTCCTTCTAGTTTTACTTGAAAGGTAATACTAGAGTGCCTTGAATGCTAATCAATAAAATGATTGTGCTTGCTGCAATAATGTCTTAAACTTTAATTAGAATGTATAGATGGATATACTGTTTTAGTCAAAATCATTATAACTTAGTGATATAAATACTGATATTTCAATTGAATGTATTAAGTTTAAATCTTTCAAGTTGTAATGTAATTTATCAAAAAAAAAAAAAAAAGAAATTGTTGTCTTGAAATTAAAGACATGCAAACTAAACACCTACATTCTAGTACATGTCAATATATATATAGAGAAAAGTGTTATTAGACGTTATTTTTTCTAAAGATAAAAAATCAATTTTAAAAAGTATGAAACTGTTAGCATTATATATTTCAAAATGTACGACTACAAGGCAAATGGGGAAGTTCCAATTTGATTAGTAAATTAATTAAATAATACATGAATGGTTGAATATGAATGGAGACGTGCAGTAGGAAACTTCTTCTGCTCCTTATCTTTCATCCGCTGGTGTAATCAAATTAGTATACTCATTATTAAATGCATGCATTTATTTTTATAACGGGGTTCCGGTGAATAGATAACTATGTGGGTCCCTAGCCTACACATTTCTTCGATTGATCCAATGTGGGTTGCCATAAAGAAATAAAATTTGATTAATTGGTTGATGTATCTGTTTGTCGGACTATTTTTTAACTCCAGCCATCTCAATGTCAAAACAGCATCCATACCAAACCGATTAGAAGAGCCAGACAAGACTCTACAACAATCATAAGTGAAGATATTCAAAAACTTATTAAGGGTCTTTAAAGAAAATTTTATTAGTCCGTATTTCAAAAGTTCTTACGTTTTTACTGCACATTACTTAGATTAAATTATATAAGTAAACATCAACATATGAACAAAGTTTTCGATATTCCAAAATACTAAATAATACGAAACAAGAAAATTTTTCATGCTCCTACAGATTTACCTTTCAATAATCTATAATCAATATAGAAAAGTGTAAAAAGTTTTTCTGTTAGATTGCCAATAAATAATCAAGAAGTATACCGTAAACGGATCCAAATCAATAACCGCAGTAACCCTATGCTAAAAGATGGCTAAGGGGAAAAAAAAAAAAAAAAAAAAGAAAGAAAGAAGAAGAAAAGAGCATTATAAAGAAACTGCAAAGGATGATTGATTAGGAATGCTACGTAGAAGAAGGAACCAAAAAGACGAAGCATAAAGGAAATTCGACACGTGAAAGGGAAACAAGTCCACAATGTCTAAATTGTCAAATACGTGAGCAAGCAACATATCTTTAATCTTTTTCACCTGGGAAACTGTTTTTTGCAGGCAATTTCATGAAATGCAAACCTTGGAGACATGTAATGAGATCCCCTTTTGTCTTCTTTGGGCTTCAAAAATCATTGGATTTTCCCCGCTTATTACCAAGGAACGAAAGTCCCCATCAATATGTTTGCTTAAATTGTCCCACCCTATATTTACTCGATACAACTTTTTGTATGTTCAAACGTTAATTAGCTAATTTAGTCTTAGATGGAACTTTATCCTTTGTTTAGAGCTGTATTCTCAAAAAAGCCAACTCATCGACAGCGCCTCATACTGCAATAAGTTCCAGCACGACACGACTCTCTATCCTTTATCCTGTCATCAATATTAACTAAAATTATGAGATTTTTTTTTTGCATATGCTTTTAACATGATCAATCCAACTCCTACTACACTATTGATATAATATCTATTAGATCAAACCATAGATTTAATTGTATTTTCAATTATTCAAATTTAAAAAATATTATATCAATGATTAGATAAAAAATCAAATCAATTCTATAATAAATATGAATAAGATTGCCACTCATACAAAATTTTGGAAAATAAGAGTATTAATTGCTTTTGGATGTTGTTGAAAATTGAAATAGGATAAATTGTGAAACGATATTTGTATAATGTTTAGCCTTGATAAGCCCTACATTTTTTTTTTCTACTTGAATTATAGAATCTTGCTATATCTCAATGGAAGATTAGTAGGTTAGAACAGTCTTGACGTAAATTGTTGGAAGTTATATTAATTTTTTTTTCTCGTTTTGGAATTTCCCCCACCCCCCCCCCCCCCCCCCCCCCCCCCCCCCCCCCTCCAAAAAAAAAAAAGCAACATGTACGTTTGAAATTTTACTTGTTCTGCTTCTAACTCGCAATGTTTGGTTGACATTATATCGCGTCTCACACGTCAATATCTGTAATAATTGATATGTAGGGCCTGTGATATTCAATCCATTAGAGGAATTTAGTCGCACATTTCAAATTCTATTAAAAGACAATATTTTATTTTTTTCATTAAGGATGTTCCCTCAAAATAAGTCGTACCTAGGACTGAACGATACTGTACTGAACTCGAACTCAATTCAAATGAAAAAACTTGCAACTCAAAACTTAAACTCGATCGAGTTTTAATTTATAAAACTTGAACTCGATTCAAAATGAAACTTGATAAGCTCTAACTCAATTTGATTAAACTCATTTATACTCAATAATCTTAATAGATATCATAAATTTGATTAAAATAATAAAAATATTTAAACTTAGCTCGAACTCAACTAATATTTAAACTCGACTTGAGTTCAATTAAACTCACAAGCCCATCGAGTCAAATATCATAAAGCTCAAGTTCGACTCAATAAGATACTCGCAAGTAGCTCGAGCACATGCTCCACTCAACTGTAGCCAAGTCATATTCAAGTAAATATTAAGCTAAACTTGAGTAGTTTGCAAGTAAGTTCATCTCATTTACACCCCTAATTGTATCATGGATCAAAATTGAATCTTAACAAGAAGGTATTTTTTTTTTCTTTTTTTTTTGCAATATGGTTAGGTTATGCTTTCAATGCCATTTAAAGCAATTTTTATTGAATACTCTAAATGAATTAAATCATATTGAACCGAATCAAATCAAATAGAAATGCATTGTTGAAAAGGGTAAAAGTTTTCTTAAGTTATGCAAAAGAATCTCCATTCTACCTTTTGTATACTTAATTTTAATAAGACATATTTGTTTTACCCTTTTCACATTCAATATGATTTATATAAACTATTTTAACTCTAAAATTTATATTCACCCGTTTACAACTTACCAAATGAATGAGTATTATTAAAGCTTTTTAGATTCTTTTCCATTATCTTCTGTCAAGTTATATTAGTTTAATTACATAATAATTTTTGCTTATCAAATTTATAATACCACCGACACCACCCAACACCACTACAATTGCTACCCCCTCCTTTACTATCATGCCACCTACCCTTATCATAACCCCCATATAGACACCACTGTCACCAACCACCAATAAAATATCTCGAATCAATAAAAGAATTAGATAAAAATTCAAAAAGTAATATTCCTTAAATAAAAGGTTATAAAATTTAATTATGAAAGGATCTTTTAATATAATAGCATAAAATTCATTGTTGTTAAGGTCAAGCATGCTTAGGAGGAGTGATCAGTGACTTAGAGGTGAGCAATAGGTTATCTCCTAGGAAGCAACTGCATTAAAAGACAAAACCATATAGCATACTACATTGAAGATGACAATACCTTGACAAGAGGAGTTTCAATCCAGTCATTATATTACATAGGACATATTCTAATGTCAATTTATCAAACTAACTTTAACTTAATTAAATGGTAAGGAATATTATAATAATTGATGTTTGGAAGATATCATACATACGGAGGTTATTAAGATTACCTTCTTACCCTTAAATATAGTTTATATTAAGTAGGGGTAGTATGGTAATTAAGCTTAAATCAAATGCATAAGAGGGAGATTTAGTTATACTTTAGAATCCAAACTTAAAACAAGAAAATGTCACTATCCCCCTCCTCTTGACAATAGTGTTTGCTTCAAGGCTAAAAGAAGATCCATCTAATTTTATTTAGGTTTTACTAGTCAATTGGGAGCTTAATTAAGTAACTAAGAGGCTTACAATTGAGAATCAAGTGGATTTAAGGCAAGAGTCCCTAGTTTTAATGATTTAAGTACAATATTGGTTTTAACTCAATAAGTGTAGTGATTTTATCTTATGATTAATAGATTCAAGAAAGTTAAAGAAGAAATCAAGCATTAGTGGACTTAAGTGTAGCATGTAGCACATTAAGAGGAGGTAAGATCAATTTTGGAGAACTTTGTATTTAGGAGCTAGATTTGAATATAAGGGAAATAATTTTTTTATTTATAGTTTAGGATAAGAAATTCAATGTTATTTCAATATTTAATGTAGCATTTTAGTTAAAGAAGTTTAAGCAAGTGTTCACTAGAGTTAGTGGGATTTTTGGAGCTAAGAATGAAGGACAAGCTACTTTATTTAATCTCTCCATATTTATGGTATGTTTAGTTTGATGTCATGGAATAACCATTCCCATGTGATTATTGTGGACAGCTGTTTTACAATGTTTAGTTGCCTTTTAATCCATGTAAACCTAATTCCGCTGAAACCTGATTCCTTAACTTTAATGCATCGGGATTCATCAAAGAAAGAGAAGAATCCCAATTCCTTATCTGTCACGCTTCGAAGTGGCAAAGTCATCACAATCCCGCCATATAAACCATTCTAAGATATAAGTTGGCCTTACAACCGCTATCCTAGACCTGATCTATACAAGGTGTCCACGACTAACCCACTTTAAAGTAAACATATTGTAATTTAAATAAATCATTTACCTAAAAAAGTGAAAAAAAAAATATATATATATACACTGAAATTCAATTATTACAGTTAACGTTTACAATATTTTACAGTAATATATTTCCTAGTTATTACATTATTCAGAAATGAAAAATTCTAAAATAAAAGCTTACACCTTAAAAATATATGTTTGTTCTTCAAACTTTTTTCCTCACTCCTCAAGATCCAGCAGTTGCTAGCTTCAGAGTAGTTATATGCCGCTTCTTAGCCAATGCCTACACGACGTCTATAGAGATGTAAGCAATCATAGCTCAGTAAGTTAGGATGGAGGACTTAAAATTATACCATAAACATAACAAGGTTATCGATCAACTTATTAAGTGCAATGCATGTTCAAGCAAATGCCATCGCATGACGATCTTCAACCCGTTGTGAGATTAAGAAAATTGCACCCGCTTTAATCCGGGTTAAGGAGTTGTTGTTAATGCAACAGCTCATAACCAAACCCAAACTTGTGCAATGGAGACACCGCTTCTTCCGCGACTACCTTCGAACCATTGACTTCATCCTCGCTGCGACCTCCTCTCCTGTCACTCAATTCGACTAAGGATGAAGAAGAAACCATTATATAATCCTGCGTTATCCCTTTCGAAGGGGTCAGTATTTAGTCAAAGAATCCTAGGTTTCCCCTAATGGTTTGCTATACAGGTCTAATTATTATTACAAGTCGTATATTTGATTAGGTCCAGTTTAGAGTAATCAATCATTTCATACAAATCATACAATACAAGCCAGAATAACAAATAGAATCATAGCATCACTTATAATCAAACACATTCACACAACCAATTATCTAACAAGCACAACTAAACATAATCTCGAGCCTCTAAAATACAGCAACTTATTAATCCCAACGTACCCGGACTCCTCACTCACTCACTCAAGGTCCAACTCGCTCAAGCCATCGCCGATCATCCCTATAACACAAACGTGGTTTCAGTTTTTCATATAACTATTATAAGTTGATTTTATCCTATAACGCTTATTGTTATGTTTTATTTAGGGTTTAATATATCCAGTTATCTAGATTCTCAAATCTTTTACAATTATTCTAGGTTTAGGGTTAGGTTCGGATTCAGTTTCCGCATCGATTTATAAATTAGGTTCTAGTTCGATTTCTAAATACTGTTTTATACCCGAACCCTAAAAATTCGTTTCAACTCATAATGTGAAATTAGTCACATTACTTCTAAATATCCTAAATACCATCATTACCCTTAATCAGTATTTTATTCCACCTGATACCGAATTTACTCCTGATGTGAGAAATTTTTATATTTTTCATATAATTACATAAATTTAAGTTTTCTATCAGATTTATTATACATCCCTATTATTTTTATAATATCAATTTTAATTCTAATATCTTCTATTTATTATATTTATAATAATTGTGTATTGTGTATTATGTACTATTACTTATTATGTACATAATACACATCTAATATTTTTATCATTTTAATTACCATCTCCCAACATCAATTATCATTTCAAAATATCTAAATTCATCCTAAATTAGATTTTACACCTAATTACCCTAACTTACAAAATTAACTTAAAATTTATTATTTTCCCTAGTACTTATTTACTATATAATTAACTTAATAATTACATCTAACACCCAAAATGCTACAAGTATCATACTTCATCAGATTTAAATATTCTAAAACATATAATTATTCACTAAATCAGTAATTAACTATTTAATTACTTAATTAACCCTAAATTACCTACTGTATACCTCATTTTAAGGCCTAAAAATTTTGAAAATTAATTTTTGAAAAAGAGCTTCATAACACTATTCTATATCATCTAATTAGTCTACAAAAAAATTTTGGGCTCAAAACTACACGCCTAAGGTTATTTATTTTTAAATCAAAACATGCTCGATTTTGCATAATTTTTTAAGGACTATATATCACGGGACATATTTTCATTAAAATAATATTTTTCCTAAAAATAACATACAAAAATATTCCAAAATATGAAAATTCATAACTTTCTAAGAATACTTACTATTTTTACAAAATTACACAAAATTGAACTGGAAATCGAACCCACCGATTTGGGTGGCTCCGGCCATCTACGGTGGCCATAGGTGTGTCAGCCCACCTAGGCGCTGCCACTACAATGTGATGGTGGTAGCCGTCCACTCTCAGCTGCTCATCGGGTCTAGGTTCTCCTTATAAGCCCTAATTGTACAGATTTTTGCTAAATTTTTGTAAAACCCTAATTTTCTCTCAATTTTGCCTCTCTCTATTTTTATAAACTTCCTAACATCTAAAATGAGCTTCTGAAAATTTTGGAGTATTTATAGAGCTTTAGGGAAATTATTGTGCATTAATTTGATTAGACAATTGCCTTATTTTATTCCAATTTGACTTTTTTTGTTATTCTAATTTAATTAGCTAATTTTTTTCTTATCTTTCCCAACTTCCATGACCCAATTCTATATCATTCCTTATTTTTTATGATTTTTCTTTATTTTTCCTTAATTAATTATGAATTTTTTTTAATTATTTAGTATTATTTTAGCACATTTCATATATTTTAAATAATTACATATATTTCTACCTACATATAAATTCATATATAGTACAAATAAATATTCCTAAATATTATTTAAGTTATTTTATGATTTTTAGTATACATATAATTTATCTCTAGTGATTCGTTAATTATCGAATACATTTTACGCATTTTACGTATTTTTAATAAATAATGAGTTATATACTTAAAATTTAAAATTTTTATTTTCTTTTATTGCTTATTTTTTTAAATTTGAACTTACCGGATCATTTTTATTAATATTTCTATTTTTACTTATAATTTAGGCTTCATCGAATATTTCAACCGATTGAAACCCTAAGTGACTGATTGTGGGGCTTATATTATCCATTCCACCTCATTTGTTTCAATACTGCCCTCGTCAAGAAATGAAAATTACAATTTTTACCCCTTCAATATTTGTTTCTTATATTTCATTATTCATTTAAGTAAGGACATTTTAGGTATTTGACATTCAATTCATGTCTTTTTCATCGTTCAGTTTTATGAAGTAAACAATGTAAAATCCATCCAATTGTACCCAACTAAACACCGCAATAGCTATTATCCACTTATTACACGTTCATTCCATTCCTATGTAATTATAATTCCATTTCTTTCTTATTCCATTCAGCAAACTAAACAACCTATTAGTGTTTGATTGAATGATTTTGCTTTCAATTGGAGATTTGAATCATTATTTAATGTTGATTTGATAATGAAACGGGTATAAGGAGCTCACATAGGTGTACAATTCGATGATTCTCATGGGCACCACCATCAATAAAAATGGTAGATTTACTATCTAATTTCAATTTTCCTAAGTAATTTGTTAAGTGAACAAATTTCTAGAAAAACTAGCGGTTTAGACCTAAATAATGAGAATATTTTAACTAAATCAAACATTGATTATTGACCTAATCGAATTCACATTTTCAACCAATTTGTAAAAATATGATAGATTGGGTAAGTAGAACTTACAAGACATGCATTAAAACCCTAAAAGATCAACCCTCATAATAAAATTTAGAAGTCAACTAACAGATTTTTCTAAGCTTAAGAATTGATAGAAAGATCCTATAAGACGTTAAATTGAAACTATATACTCTACCTTAAGCAAAATTAAGGATACAAGGTGAAAAGGAAAAAAAAAAAAGAATAGGCAAAACTAGGCATAGTAAGCGTTAGTTATCAACCATTCTGCCCTGCAATTAATCAAAGCCAATCATCAACCACCATACCTTATGGTTAATTATCATTAGAGGTGCTAGCCAATAGTTGACCACGTAGCTCAATGATTTGTTACTACTAAATTAGTCGATGCTTCCTTCATAAGTCAAACCCCAATTCTTTTTTAATCACCCAAAACTTTTTATAAACCTTTTTCAAGTTCGAGCTTTCCTACCTAAATCAAACTAAATACACCGTACCCTAAACCTCAAGTTTATTTATTAAGCTAAAGTTTATCTATCTTGTTTTGACTAGCTTTTTTATTAGGCTTGGTAAATCAATTTAACAATAACCAGCTTATAATTGATTAATGTGTGTCATTTATGCTTTGTGCTGAGGTCGACAACGATTCTAGATAAGCGGGTCATGGACCGGATATTTGTCACTTATTGTGTGTTGAATATTAGATGAAATGGCTAGTTGTTAAGCATCAATGTTGCCATAGTTATAGATACACGGATTGTTTATACGATGGAAGTATAGTTGATATGAGCGGGAACACCCAGAGAGAAGCTACCAACGGATTGCAATAGTAACATATGGGTTACTATTGTGGATGAGGACAGTGGACTAAAGTATTGATAGCTAATATCGATGATAAAGGTAGTATGAGGATTCTGTTATCGCACCATGTCTAGGAAGTTGTGTTTATTTGTGTTTGTTACACCCCACCGTAACAAACCCTTAACCGATACTGTATCTATTATGTGAATTGGTTGTTACTTTTACATAAATTTCAAGCCGCATTTGTATTTGTTAGTAAAGTAGCTATTTGTTGGGCGTCATATGTCACCCACTTTTCTTCTCGGGTTTTGCTTGAAACCATTTCAGGTATTAATATGCTTGGACGAAAAGACTTAGAAGGTGTAGGACTCAAACGTTGTGTGACTTTACTAGCAACTGGGACACAGGACGGACTACTATGCTCTTTGGTTTTTGAGGCATGACGTAAGGAATAATTTAAGGGGACTCACATGAGACATTTTATAATTATTATTTTAACAATATATTTTGTTTGTTAGAAGTATAAAGGGGAAGCGCATAATATCACAAAACGTCTTATCAAAGTGAGAAATAGTTTCCAAATAACTTGTGAACGAGTGAAAGATTTTTTAAAGGGTAAAACGATTTTAGTATTTGAGAGATGCTTCATGTTACTGTTTTGAAAAATTGTAATTTTCTGAAAGGTTTCTAATTAATGGCGTCCCTGAGCACTTGCTTGATAAATAAAATAGAAACTTTCCATATTTTTCATCACAGATCTTAAGCAAATGCAAGTATTCACATCACACAAGCATAAAAAGCTTCTTTATTCGGTTTCTCAACAAGTATTCTTAGCATACCTATAGATGTCTTGCTCTCTTGAATTTAATAAAATTAATAAGTAATAAAATCACTAAGAAAAGAATGGGGGATAGTGGCCCTTCCGGCTACCCTTCAAAATTAGCTAGGATGGTGTATGGACAGTACGTAAGAAAGATGTTGAAGGACAGTTGCATTGCATGCAAGGAATCATGCAGTATGGACTCTACGGATACGGACTAGGAAAAGGAGGTGAGTCGTAAGATTCGTCGTCGTCGTCTACAGGGGGTGTCGACAAAACATGCATGCCACTATCTTCGCACGCAGCGCAGCCCATCAAATGCTTTTCTTGTCGTGTTGCATTGCGAGTGATAAATTGTGTGTATGTGTACCCTCCCATGGAGCCCACATATGATCTACGTGACGCTTAACGAAGGTGCAGTGAGGAAAAAGAATCAGCTAAAGACCTTGTGCTTTTTGCTTTCATCTTTTTGCCACTGTTATTGTCTCTTTCTTGACTTTTATACGTTGTTTTTCTCTCTTTCCAATTCCTGCTGCCTGTTGCTGTCAACTTCTTTCATGCCATGCACATGTCAAGGGGTATTTAACCAAGCCCACCTTTTACTTTTTTACATTATGTAAAGAGATCCATCATATCTAAAGCCCATAATCAAAGCCCGATTTGCTCCTCGGAATGTTCTAAAATGGTCCAAATACATTGAATCTTAATTGATGGGGATATGTAGAGTAGGGTAAGTGAAATTGTATTATAGCTGTTAGATTAAGTAGATCTTGGCAGTCTAATTATAAAGGTCCCTTGTATATAAAAGGATGACCCCTTCACTTGTAATTCATTCAGAAATACAAGTGATATCCTTATTTGAGTAATTCTTAATTCTCTCTAATTAAGTGTACTCTTGTACATTTGGTGATGGAAGGCTATCTTAGTCTCTCAAGAGAGTACTTAGAGAGTTTAAGTGTTACACGTGAAAGCTAATAAAACACTCATTACATGACATTAGCTCTCAAAGCCGAGTCTTGAAAGAGATGGAGGGAACAAGTTCTTTTGATGTCTCTTTAAAGTATGCTAGAAGCTACTTGAATCCCATGATGGATCAAGAGTTCACCATTAAAGGGAAGATCCCTAGAAGCAAAGCCTTAATCAAAGCAAGGACTGCTACAATGGAGTTAGCCACGGTCGATGTGTTAGATCAAGTTTAAGATGTTAAGAGAAGCTTAGAGAAGTTAGAGAAGAAGCTCCCAATCGTGATGTTGATAGCCTTAAACCAAGCTGCAAGTGATCCGTAAAGACGGGATGCTGCCCTAAAAGAAATAGTGAAGTCCTTATGGAAGGAGTCTAGCAATGCTTTGAGGCCAAATTTAAACCGAATCATAGTAGGGCTATGGCATGGACAAATGTACCTACGCCTAAGGTCTTCAATGGCACCCGAAATGCTAGGGAAATAGATAACTTCCTTCAGAGCTTAGAGCAATACTTTGATGTAATTGGTATCCTATACAATATATCAAGGTTCAAGGAAGCTCCCATATTCTTGGATGATGTGGCCACCCTATGGTAGAGAAGATAGGTATATGGAGCCTGGAAAAGGGCCAGTGAGATCAAAGCATAGGAAGAGTTCAAGTCTGAACTATAAGCCTAGTTTTACCCCAGCAATATAGGAAGGGATACCCGAGCCAAGTTAAGGCAATTGGAGCATAAGGATCCCATCAGATTATGTGCAAGAATTCTCAAAGCAGTTATTGGAGATTCCTAACATGAGTGATAAGGACACTATGTTCACCTTCTATGATAGCCTACAGAAGTAAGCCCAAATTGAGTTGGAGAGATGAGGAGTTCAGACTTTAGTCCAGGCCATGGCTACAACTGAGAGTCTCATAGAGTTCAAGTTAATTAAACGACCTTAAAGGGATGTAACAAAGTGTAGCCATGGAAGAGGTAAGGAGCTCAAGAGGAAAGAGATCCTAACCTGGGAAGGTGGGATAAAAACCCAACTTAAAGAGAGAAACCTCTTATACAAGAAAAGGAATATGCTAGGAGGAGACCATCATGCTTCATGTGTGGAGGAGCGCATAAGTCAAGGGATTGCCCCATTAGGAACAAGCTAGTGACATTAGTGGCATCAAAGGAGGAAGAGAAGGCCTAATCTAACCATAAGCTTGGGACATTGAAGCAATTAGGCTCCATATAAAGTAATCCCACGAAAGAAGTCCAAAGCTTAATGTATGCAAAGGCGTTAGTGGGGGCTGAAGGATGAATGCCTTGGTTGACACTAGAGCTACAAACATTTTCATTTCTCATGAGGCAGCTAACAAGTTGGGTCTCAAAGTTCAAGAATGCAATAGAAGATTAAAGATTGTCAACTCAAAGGAAGTCCCCACAACTAGAGTAGTCCACGATGTTGATTTCCAATTAGGGCAATAGAGAGGAAAGGTAAAACTTTAAGTAATCTCTTTATACGACTATAAGATAGTAATCAAGATAGATTTCTTTGATACTCCATCAACAAACTATATCATGATAATGGATGAAGGGCAATAATGCGTAGTTCTAATCAGCTATAACCTTGGCCAAGCCAAAAAGATTCTATGGTCTATGCAAGACGCTAATGGGTTAAGAAGAACACCAAGGACCGGAGTCTAAAGAGGCCAAAACCAGAGGCATAGGAGATGCTTAAGGTAAAGGGAAAGACTCTGATAGAGAGCCTTGAGGAAGAGCTAAAGTTGTAACCACTAAGAAGAGAAGTGGAACTAAGGAAGGAAGAGTTTATAAGTGAAGATTAGACTACTTTAACCTAAGAGGTAAAGGACCCAAAGCTTGCAAAAGTACTGGAGATGATCAAGGAAGGCTTAGTCTAAGATCCTCAGGCCAGGCTAGTACTAGAGTAAAGAGACCAAACCAAGAAATACTGGATGAAGGATAAGCTGCTTTATTGTAAGGGAGGAAGGATACATGTGCCGAATCACAAAGATCTTCGAATGATAATCATAGAAAGGCATCACAACCCTAAGGACTCAACTCATCTAGATCTCTATCAAACATTGGCTAAGCTAGAGGATAAGTTCCACTGGGAAAAGATTTCAAAAGACATATAGGCCTTTATAGAAGCTTGTAGAGTATGCCAAGTAGAAAGGAGGGAGACCTTAACAACCATACAAAGGAAGCTCACTCAAGGTATAAGGTAGGAAGGCAGGAGGCAAGTAGAAAAGATCTTATAAAGGTGCTTATCGTGAGGTCCAGGCCAATCATCTTGCTTAGAATACTTGGTAAGGTGGAAGAGTCTACCCCAAAGTGAAGCCACTAAGGAGAATGATGTGGACTACATTCAGTTTGGACATTTAGTAGAAGAGTTCTCTAGGGAATAGAAGGCGATAAGGATATCACAAATTTAAGTAGGGGAGAATGTTATGGGCTACTCCCTTAAGCCCATTTTTCACTCTTGCACATTATGTAAAGAGGTCCATTATATGTAAAGTTCAAGACCAAAACCCGGTTCACTTCTTGGAATGTTCTAGAAGTGTCAGATACATTGAACCTTGGTAGGTAGGGGTATGTAGAGTAGAGTAGAGTAGAGTGGGAGAGATTGTATCATAGCCATTAGATTAAGTAAATCTTGATCATCCAATTATGGAGGCCCCTTGTATATAAGGGGATAAACACCCCCCCCCCCTCCCCGCCCATTTGTAACTCATTCAGAATTGCAAGTAATTTCCTTACTTGGATAATTCTCAATTCTCTTTACATAAGTTTACTCTTGTGCGTCTAATGAGAGAAGGCTTACTTAGTCTCTCAAGATAATGCCCAAAGAGCTTAAATATAGCATGTAAGAGCTAGAAAAACACTTATCACATAATATACACACATATTGCTATGGTGGAGAGAGTACAAGGAGATAAATATGTACCCGTCAACTTTTTTGAGAAAATAAGAAATTCTTGTATGAATTATGCGTACTTTTTAAAGTCTAAAGTTGTTAAATGTAATCATATTTAATTGAACTTTTATTTGCACATTATTAAGTAATTGTACTCATCGGTATGTGATTATTTTCCATGTCATTTATACATTTTAAAGATTGATGAAGTTAGTGAATATAACATGTAAAAATTCAATTGAGTATATAGCTTAGATTTTTAAACTTCAAGTGTAAAATTTAACAAGTAAAAAATTAATTAAGATGATATTTAGAACCTCAATCTTGACATGAGTCTATATGGATTTTGTTAGGAGCTTACTAGACATTTGTTAATGATATATAACTTTGCTAGGATTTATATATATTCTTACCTTTTTTTAAGGTGTCTCTATCAATTAGAATCAAATAAGTACTAAACAAAATTGGTTTCTCTTGCCTTAATATTTTTTTTTTTTTTTTTGGTAGGAAGACTATGGAGATAGCATATTCCAATAAGCAAATTCTCATCCCATATTAGGAGTTCTATATGATAAAATTTGCATTTCCTAATACATTTTGCTTACTTCGAAAAATATGTTAGCAATAGATTAAAATGTTGACATCCCTTTGAGCCATTTTAAATTTCTTCATTTAACTAATGAATGGTACTTGAATGAGAACTTAGTTAATAGAAAAATTTTTCCCCATTTGCTCTCTATCTCTCTCTGGCAGCTATTGCCATTTATACTTCATAATTATGGGCCAAAATATCCTTTAGTTGCACAAAATTTATGATATAAGACTAGATAAAATTTTTTATTCAGTATTTAGTTAGCAATTTTGGCTTCATTACTGCACGAAAAATGGCCTAAATGACTGGATAAAATTTTCAAAATTTATCCCATCTAAAATATTGTACAAAAATTTAATTCAATAGATAAAAGTACAAGTATTGAGAATATAAATATAATTAAATAAATATTAGAAAATATTTAAAATTTATACTTTTAAATAATATAAAATTATAATTAAATAAATATTAGATAATATTGAAGATATAAACATTAAAATATAATATTAAGTCCTTCATTTGATATAAATATCAAAATATAATATTAAATTTATTATTTGTACATAGCAAATAAGGAACATCACAAAAATCTGTACCTAATACTATGTAAACCAAATATGGTATAATAATACTATACTGTTTTATACTCCTTATACTGGTGCTATCCAATCTTCTTTATCCTATCCAATTTTGATAATCAAACATTACTTAAATCTTATATAAGTTAATAAACCCAATTAAATAGCTTAAAACCTAAAAATGAACTTCACTTTGTTAATTATATAGCTTGGAATCGTATTTGTGGTTATGCTTTATATCCATGTATATGCTCCTCAACTTAGACTTTTGACAATTTTCTCATAAAAATAATGATTTTTATTACAAAATGATTTTACTCAATGGTTAGTGTTTTAACAATTATTTACACTACAAAAGGAGAAAATGTTGTCGAAAGTATCCTTTTTACCCTTCTTCTCAATTGTTCTTTCGTTCGATTAACTCTTAATCACTTATTACTACATCCTTGAAAACCAGTGATTTTTTATAATAAGTAAAACAAGAAAAAAGTATGAAAAAGTTCTTAATATTTATCTATATATACAAATCAGTCCTTAACATTTCATTTAGTTCATTTTAATCCTCAACGTTTTAATAAATTTACAAAAAAGTCATTCCGTTAGTTTTTCTATTATGTGTAAACAAGCTAAAGTACTAAAATGGATAAAATGAAAAGGTTAAAAACTAATTCATATATACAAATAAACATTAAGGACTATTTTATACTTAGTGAACTAATTATATGCTAATACGTATCCACAATAATAGACAATTTAACATAAGAACTTATTTAATATGACTTGAAAAGGTTAAGAACTAAATAAAAGATTCAAGAACTGATTCGTCAAAATGTGAAACATGAGAGATTTTTTTTATACTTTTTCCTTAAAAAAGAAAAACCAATACTAGTGAATCTTTTGTAAGTCTATGACCTAAATAAAAATAAAAGAAAGGATTTGGATCTTCTAAATTTATTTTTTTCCTAAAATTTCCTAAAGATACAAATCAGTAAATCTTGTTATTTTGATTTTTGAAATATCACATAACATCATTGTGATATGATTTTTTTTCAAAAACCAAGACAACAATGACCATTAATTTGTAATTTTGAGAAATTTTAAGAAAAAATAACTTTAGAGGATAGATTTGTTGAATGAAAAATGGATCAGAAATCAAGAAACAAGACACTTTTGGATCAAAAGTTCTTAAGAATGCCTCATTCACATAGGGGGAATACTTATAACGACATTCACTTTGTTTTATCTCATTGAATCATAATTATATAGGAATCCTTATTACTGTAATAAGGATTCTTTATTTCAATAAAAAAATTATAATTACTTATAAAATTTTATATTTTTCTAAAAAATAACCTTATCCCAATTTAAGTATTATTAATACCATCACCATCATCGCCACCGCCATCCCTACCATCACTGTCATCATCGCCAACACACCATTGACCAACACCGCCAATGTCACCACCACCACCATTCTCACCAACTACCACTACCACCACCACCACTACTATCACCGTTATTGTCGCTAACCTAAAGTTATCACCACCAACCATCGTTGTTGCTACCACCATCACCTATTACTTTAAGGTTGGTTGAAAAAGAAGATGGATTAAGGGTAATTTAGTCATTAATATTCTATTACGATATATTCTTAAGTTATTTATAGATCCAACTAAACAAAATAATAGATATTGCACTCTTATTATATTCCTTAGGAATTCTAATGACATTCATCCTTCATTCCATTCAGTGAAGTAAACGGACCAGAAATCTCATTGACCAAAAGGGGCTCCCTTTTTATAATATGTCATAGAGACTTCAACCAGCATGGAATTGCTTGAAGCTTAGGAAAGATACAAGAAAATGAAACATTATTGTCCCTTATTGACTTATTTTACAAACATTTTACAACATATTTTCACACTCTATGAGAATAAATGATAGGAAGAGGCTAAAAATTGTTGTTCTATAGATTTAACCTTTAACATGGAGATATATAAATTTAAGAATTATTATTGCACTTTTCATTGTTATAGAGCAAACTTCAATTATATAGTATAAAATATAATTTCCAAAATTATCAAAAGACTATAAAGCCTTTTGTAAATACATCCGACCCTTTCTTCTTTTAAGGCCTATTTCAACCTAAAGCTATGCGAGTAAACCGAGATAAAAGGATCAAATTTATGATGACATAATCATGTTTCGAACTAAAGCTATGCAAGTAAACTGAGGTTAAAGGGTTGAATTTGTCAAATTTGTGATGATGTAATGATGTACAAATTGATTCAGAAAACTTATATCAAGCATGACAAGTGTTACGGTCTAGGGCTTTCTTTAACACACACAGATTGTGCAACGCTTACTGTCCTACCTCTACAATAGTAAGCAAGCCTAACTTACATACAATGTTAGCCAAAAAGAC
This sequence comes from Lumnitzera racemosa, assembly GCA_024138005.1. Lineage (NCBI taxonomy): Eukaryota > Viridiplantae > Streptophyta > Magnoliopsida > Myrtales > Combretaceae > Lumnitzera > Lumnitzera racemosa. Next base: position 12,957,026 of record JAMXBC010000008.1, on the reverse strand, counting down.
CTAAACCTATAAGCAACATAAATAAGAAAGAAAGCCAACAGGAAATATACAAGACATGATACGAATTGAAAAATGAATAGTATACTTTCATTAATTTCGACGATATTACATAGCTACAATATATGTACATAAGGATAATATGTATGTAATAGGTGTTTTCAATCGTCATCAACCAACGTAATGAGTAAAAACTTCAATTTATAAGAGTACTTATACTCCCATAAAGAGCTTTATAGACATTTTTGGGCTTGACAGGAGGAGACATTAAAACTGATAAAATGATATCACTTTCTAATAGTGAAAATTTCTAATAATAGTAAGGCTCTAGCTAAAATGAAAAGAAAAAAACCCCTCTATATTACAATATGTATAAGAGAATAGACCTTTACTAGTATAAGTACATTACAAAAATAGAACCTTGACATCTTCCCCCACTTAATCCTTTTGACATCCTTGGCAATATGCATTAGCGCTTGAATCTGGTGACAAAGTTCTTCTAGTTACCAAAGCTAACTTTCTTTTGGATAAGGGCTTGAGGTCTTCTTCAGTCTCCTAATTAGTATCTTCTTCTCCCCGATCATTTTTCTCTAGTGGCAGAATCTCTGATTCTTTGGTCTACAAAGATGTCTTCTACAACTTAACTCAAGTTAAACTTGATCTTAACATATGACCACTTAGATACATTGTAAGATAGGTCTTTCATGTCTAGATAATATGGCTTCAAGATGCTAACATGAAAAACCGTATGGACCTTCAACTACATAAGAAGCTTAACCTTATAAGCTACTCTTTCAATCTTTGAGATAATAGGAACTGGACCAATGTACTTTTAATTCAATCTTCTATCCGTATTCCTTAATGATCCAACCTATTCTAGAAAAAGCTTTATGAGGACTTAATGTCCAACATTGTACTCTTTAGGTCAACAATTCTAATATACCCATATCTTCATCCTCTTAGAAGCCTTCTCAAGGTATGCTTTTACTACTTCTGAACTCTGCTTCCAATACTTAGTGAATTAATAAGCTCTTGGGCATCTCCTAATATATGGTATAGCGATTGTGTGGAGGTAATAGTAGTTGTTGACCCATGATAATCTTTATAGGACTCTTATTGGGGGAAGAGCTCTACTGGAAGTTGAAAAAGACCTGGGCGATATCCAGCAAGTCAACCTAGTTCTTCTGGTTGGCACTGATAAAGTGTCGAAGGTATTCCTTCATCAAACTGTTGAATCTCTCCATATGCCCATCATTCTATGGATGGTAGTTGGAGGTCATGTTCAACTCGGAACCTAAGAAGTAGAACAACTCTATCCAAAACTTCCCTATAAAGCTAGAATCCCTATCACTTACAATATTCTAGGGCATACCCCAAAACTTTACAACATGCTTGAAGAAAAGCTGGACTGTCTCTTCTGTAGTTAAACTCTTCGCGGTAAGAATAGAGGTGACATACTTAGAGAACCTGTCAAAAACAATAAAAATAGATGAATGGTCCTCCATTTTTTGTAGGGAAGTGAAAAAGTCCATGAAAACACTTTCCCATGGTTAAGATGGCACTAGAAGTGACTCCAATAGGCCCACAATCTTCTACCTCTCAACTTTGTCTTACTGGCAAGTTAAGCAAATTTTCATATAACTCATCACATCTTCCTTCATATCTGGCCAATAATAGTCTTACTTCAACAAGCTTAGTGTCCTCTGCCAGCCGAGATGTCCAACCCACAAAGTATTATGGTACTATTTCATGAGTACCCTTCTTAAATTACTCGTTGATATGAGGCAAGTGCACCTATCAGTTTTAATACAGCGGATGTGAGTCCGAGTCGATTCCTCAGAGATTTCGAGTACTAATATTAACCTTAACTTTATTATCTAACCGGAAAATTATAAAAGTTTGAATTAATTAAAAATACTAAAATTAACAAACTACTTTAATTAAAAGACTTACTTAAGCAATTGAAAAAGCAATAAAACTAAAAACGACTTCAAGAAAGTAATAACGTATTTAGAAATTATTTCCCCTAGAGTAATCATGTGATCATTTAAAATATATTCAATTCGGTTTCTATTATTCTTGACCAGAGGGATTCACAACTAAAGTTAATACCTTTCTCAAGCATATTAACCCTAATCCTAAATTATTCACCGGAATCTCTTCACTTAGTAATATAATTTAGAATTGCATTAACGTATAATGAATTCCCATACAATTAATTAACTTTCTGGAAGAAACATGTATCTTATCTCTAAGTATACATGTAATTCTCTTCAATTATGTAAAGATCTAATTATACATGTAATTTCTCAATCAACATGCATAATATCATATATTGATTTCTAGAAATATCAATCAATAATTAAACGACATAATCGAATCAAGTAAAAATAAAAACTTTATTGAAATTTCTAAATCAATCCAAGAATCACATGAAACCCTAGGTTCCATAATCCTAAATACTCAAATTCTAAGCTATCATAATGAATATAAAAACGAGTTTCATCAATAATATAAAATAAAACATGGAAACCCCTTTTGATTAATAAACAATCTCTCTAATCTTGAAGTTGATGTTGTTCCGCCTCTTTCTTAATGTTGTTCCGCCTCTTTCTTGATGTTGTTCCTTAAGTCTCTTTCTTGATGTTGTTCCTTAAGTCTCTTTCTTGATGTTGTTCCTCAAGTCTCTCCGTTTCTGTAATGTCTCTCATGTCTTTTGAAATCCTAATATGCCCTTTGAAATCCTAATATGTCCTTTTATAGTGTATCAAAAGGATTCTGTTTTCGTCACTAAACACGACGTGGGACATGACCGTGTCCCTAGGTCGTGTAACTTTCTGCACTAAGGCAAAATTTTCTGCACAACTTTAAACTTTCATAACTTCTTCATTTGAACTCCGATTTGAGTGAAATTTGATTCCTTTTCTTTGTTTTTGATCCTAGAACGCGTTTAAACCTAGAAATCAAAATTTTACTCAATTAAGTATCAATTTCTTTAAAGAAAACCAAAAATGTGAGGAAAATACTATAAAATCACCATATGAAATATGTTTAAAATCTAAGTTATCACTTGCCTTCGGGACATACAACCGATGCCCTTTTGTATAGATGAGGTCACTTTCCATCTAAAATCTATGAGTCTTCCCTTCTTCAACTAATTGCTTGAGATTTCTAGCCAATAGATCTTGACCTATATGTTGCTTGATCTACTCTTAAATTGAAGACAAGATTTGACCCACCAACTGGTGTGCAATATGTACTAGGGACACTAAATTAGCTCACCTTCTCAAAGCATCCACCACTTAATTAGTCGACTCACTACAATACCTAATCTCCATGTTAAACTCTGCAAGGAACTCTTGCCATCTAGTTTATTTAGCTGAAAGCTTCACTTAAGTCGATATATGGCTAGCAATCGAATTGTCTATCTTCACTAGAAACTTTGACCTAGTAAATAGTGTTTCTAGGTCCTTAAACAATGAACGATTGCAAGTAACTCCTTCTTGTGAGCTAAGTACCTATACTTTGTTTGATTCAATTTCTTACTCTCGTATGCCACTAGATGACCCTATTGCATCAACACAATACCTAATGTAATGTCTGAGTCATCCGTGGGGAGTTCAAAAGGCTTGGAAATGTCAAGAAATGCGAGGACTGGCTCTTCCATCACTACATTCTTCAACTCTTCAAAAGCATTTTGACATCCCTCATCCCATGACCATACCTGGTCCTTCTTCAACGGATTTGTAAAGGGTGCAACTCGGTAAGAATATCCCTCAACAAATCTTCTATAGTAATTTGTGAATCCAAGCAAGGACCACAGCTTTATTACACTCTTAGGCACTACCCACTGCTTGATTGCTTCCACTGTAGCCATATCCATTCTGATCTATCCTTCTTCAACAACATGACCGACGAAGTTTATGCGCTTCTAAGCAAAGGCACAGTTCTTGTACTTTACATACAAATGATTCTCTTACAGCTTCTCGAAAACCATTCTTAAGTGCTTCGCATGGCCTTACAATGTCCTACTATACACAACAATATCGTTTAGATAGATAACTACAAATTTGTTGAAATATTCACAAAATACATTATTCATTAAGGTAGAAAATGTTGTAAGAGCATTAGTGAGACTGAAGGGCATCACCAAGAACCCATAAGCACCATACCAGGTCACACACATCGTTTTAGGCTCATCACCCTCAGCAATGCAAACCTGATGATAGCCTAAGCAAAGATCTAAATTTGTAAAGTACTTAGCCTTACTCAATTGATTAAACAAATCAGCAATTAGAGGAATTAGATAATGATTCTTCACTATCTACTTGTTTAGAGCGCAATAGTCAATATACAATCTCAAACTCCCATCTTGATTCTTCTAAAATAGAACAGGAGCCCCATATAGTACTTTTAAGGGTCGAATGCAACTTGCCTTTAACAACTCGTCCAACTACTCCTTTAATTTGGTAAGTTTTGGAGGCGAGACATTCTATAAGGATCTCTAGCAAGTGGCTTAACACCATGAATCAACTCAATCTTATGATCCACCGACCGTTTAGGAGGTAATTCCTTCGAAAGCTTATTAGGCATCACAGATTTGTACTCCTTTAAGACATTTTGTATTACTCCCAGTATCTTTGTCTTTCCCGCTTCATCTTTCTTTGTAAGGATAGCCAAGAAAGTCCGCTCCTGATGTTTAAGCCCTCTCTTTAGTTGGAGCGCTAATAGCATCATAGCCCCAATATTCTTCCCTTCCTTGCCATTATTACTTACCCTATTCCTCTAAACCATCACATAGGATGACTTTTCACCCATGAATAACAAGCAATCTACCGTGGACATAGGAGTAACTCTAGCTTGTCTCAAGAAATCTATCCCAAGGACTACACTTGTCCAATAGAAAAGTTATGAAGTTAAGATTTCCACTCCAATCCTTAACCCTCACTTTCACTCCTCTTACGACTCCTCAAACAAGACAAGCCTTTAAGTTAACAACTTTAATTTGGCTAGTGTCTTCAATAAGCACCAACCCCATCCTTTTTACCTCAAGCACATCAATGAAGTTTTGTGTAGCACCGGAGTCTACCATTGTACTGGCACTCTTGCCGTTGATGTTCAATTAGACATATAGTAACTCATTATCGGTCTTAAGCTTATGTCGTGCTAAGGAACTCTTTCCAATAGCCAACAACATATGTAATGTGCCCATTCGAGGTTGATCCTCCCCATCACTCCCCGACTCTTCATCTTGGGATACACTATCTACCTTTCATTCCATAACATCGAGTACAACCTTTTGTGGGCATTCAGCTACTTTATGTAAGCCATTACACAAGAAAAATGAGAATAAGGGCTCCTTCCCTCTACTGGTTTCCCCACTCTTTCCAAACTGGTAAGAGTTGTAGGAGTTCCTCTAAGCCCCTCTAGTGTTCCTCATACCCTATTGACACATTTTTTCCTTTATTATCATGAGTATAGCCAGTCAAGTGCTCAGTTATTACCAACATTGTAGCCAATTTCATAACTCGTTACCTGTGCAACTTGTTCCTTGCATAGGGCTTTAATCATTCCAAGAAATAGAACAACTTATCATCTTCTGCCATGCTCTTAATGTCCAACATCAATGTCAATAACTCACGGACATACTTTCTGATGTCATCACCCTATCAAAGTTCCCTTAACTTCCTTCGAGCGTTGTACTCAACATTCTCATAGAAAAACTAAGCCTATAACTCAACCTTCAATTTAACCCATGTATCTACATAAGCATTACTGTTCTAGATCTCCTCATTCTTGGTGCACCACTATAGCTTGGCATTACCATTTAAGTACATTACAACCATGGTAACCTTAGTTTTCTCATCATTTGTCCCTATAGTGGCAAAATACTACTCCATATCAAATAGAAAATTATCTAACAACTTAGCATCTTTCATGCCAGTGAATACTTTGGGCTCAAGGATCTTTAGATGTCCCGTATGAGCAGGAGCATGGACAGGCACAGGGACAAGGGTAGGGGCATTCCCTACAGCCTAAGTCAAAATAGCTACTTGTGCCCTCAACTCCTCAACAAACTTAGTTAACTTAGTTAAGGCACGAATATTAACCTTTCTTCTCAAGTCTTCTACTTGAGTCCTTAGTTGTTATCTCACCTTATTGTCATCTTGCCTTAGCATCAGCACGTGCATTTCCTCTTTAAGTATCTATACTATATATCACACCCCAAAGCGGCAGAGTCGTAACAGTCCCGCCATGTAAACCATCCTAAGATAGAAGTTGGCCTTACAACCATTATCTTAGACCTGATCTACACAAAGCGTCCACGACTAACCCGCTTTAAAGTAAACAGTTTGTAATTTAAATAAATCATTTATCTAAGAAAGTGAATAAATATATATATACACTATAATTCAATTATTGCAATTAAAGTTTACAATAATTCTCTGTAACATATTTCCTAATTATACATTATTTAGAAATGAAAAGTAATAAAATATGTGTTGATTCTTCAATATTTTTCCTCACTCCCTAGGATCTAGCAGTTGCTAGCTTCAGAGTAGTTGTTTGCCACTTCTTAGCTAGCACCTACACGACGTCTATAGGGATGTGAGCAACTATAGCTTAGTAAGTTAAGATGGAGGACTTAAAACTATACGATAAATACAACAAGGTTTTTAATCAACTTATTAGGTGCAATGCATGTGTAAGCAAATGCCATTGCACAACGTTGTCCGGCCCGTCGTGAGATTAGAGAAATTGTGCCCACTCTAATCCGGGTTAAGGAGTTTCCATTAATGCAACAACTCACGACCAAATCCAGGCTTGTGCAATGGAGACCTCGCTCCCCCCGCGATTACCTTCGAACTACTGACTTCACCCTTACCGCGACCTCCTCTCCTGTCACTTAGTTCGGGTAAGGATGAAGAAGGGGCCATTATGCAATCCTGCGCTATCTCTTTTGAAGGGGTCGGTATTTGGCCGGAGAGTCTTAAGCTCCCCTAACGGGTTGCCATGCATGTCCACTTGTGATTACTGGTCGTATATTTGATTAAGTCCAGTTTAGGGTGATCAATCATTTTATACAAATTATACAATATATGCTAGAGCAACAAACAGAATCATAGCATCACCCATAATCAAGCACATGCACACATCCAACTATTTAATAAGCACAACCAATCATAATCTCAAGCCTCCAAAATACAGCATTGTATTAATCCCAATTTACCTCGACTCCTCGCTTACTCACTCAAGGTCCGATTTGCTCAGGCCATCGCCGATCATCCCTATAACACAAACATGGTTTCAGTTTTTCATATAACGATTATAGATTCATTTTATCCTATAACGCATATTGTTATGTGTTGTTTAGGGTTTAATATACCTAATTATCGAGGTCTTAAGTCTTTTACAATTATTCTAGGTTTGGGTTTAAGTTTAAGTTCGGTTTCCGCATCAATTTTTAAATTAGGTTGTAGTTCGATTTCTAAGTAATGTTTTATACTTCCACCTTAGAAATTCGTTTCAACCCATAATGTGAAATTAATCACATTACTTCCCGATCTCCTAAATATCATCATTACCCTTAATCAATATTTTATTTCACCCGGTACACTTAAATCCGTATTAGTGTACCGAATTCACTCCTAATATGAGAAATTTTTTTTACATTTTTCATATAATTACATAAATTCAAGTTTCCTATCAGATTTATTGTATATTTTTATTCTTATCATAATATCAATTTTTATTATAATATTTTCTATTTATTATATTCTAATAATTACATCTTGTGTATTATTACCTTTTATGTATATAATACACTTCTAGTATTTCTATCACTCTAATTATCATTTCTAAACACCAATTATCATTTCAAAATGTCTAAATTCATCCTAAATTAGATTTTACTCATAATTACCCTGATTTCTAAAATTAACTTAAAATTTACTATTTTTCCCTATTACTCATTTACTACATAATTAACCTAATAATTACATCTAACACCCTAAATGCTACAAGTATCATACTCCATCAAATTTCAACATCCTAAAACATGTACTTATTCACTAAAACAGTAACTAACCATCTAATTACTTTATTAACCTTAAATTACCCATTTTATGCCTTATTTTAAGGCCTAAAAATTTTGAAAATTAATTTTTGAAAACGGGCTTCATAGCACTATTCTATATCATCTAAATGGTCTACACAAAAATTTTGGGCTCGAAACTATACTCCTAAAGTCATTTATCTCTAAACCGAAACATGCTCGGTTTTGCATGATTTCTTAAGGACCCTATATCACGGGGCATATTTTCATCAAAAAAATATTTTTCCTAAAAAATATACAAAAATATTCTAGAATAACAAGTTTCATAATTTTATAAGAATATTTACTATTTTAAAAAAATTACACAAGAATCGGGTTGAAAATCGGACTCACCGATCTGAGTGGCTCCGAACACCGCTGGCCACCGTAGCCTTGTCAGTTGGCTTGGGCGCTGCCACCACCGTGTAGTGGTGATGGCCGTCCACTCCCAGCTGCCCATTGGATCTAAGTTCTCCTTTGTGGCCCTAACTGCACAGTTTTCCTTTTCTTTTCTTTTTTTCTTTGGTTTTTCTCTCAATTTTTGTCTCTCCCTAATTTTCTCTGATTTCTAACTGTCCAAATGAGCTTTTTAATTTTTCTTGCTATTTATAGAGCTTTAGGATAATTACTGTACATTAAATTGGACAAGACAATTGCCTTATCTCTTAATTTTTGGCTTTTATGTTATTTTAATTTAATTGTCCGATTATTTTCTTATTTTTCCCACCTGCCACGACCTATATCTGGATCATTCCTTATTTTTCTTTATTTTTTCTTAATTAATTATGAATTTTCTTTAATTATTTAGTATAATTTTAGCACATTACGTGTATTTTAAGTAATTACGCGTATTTCTACATACATGTAAATTCATATATAGTACAAATAGGTATTCATAAATATTATTTAGGTCATTTTATGATTTTTAGTATACATATAATTTATTTCTAGCGATTCGTCAATTATCGAAACGCATTTTACGCATTTTCGATAAATGATGCGTTATATACTTAAAATTTGAAATTTTTATAGTCTTTTATTTTATTACTTATTTTCTTAAATTCAAGTTTGCAGGGTCATTTTTACTAATATTTCTAGTTTTACTTTATAATTTAGGTTCAATTAAGTTTTTCAATTGATCGAAACCTCGAATGGTTAGTTATGGGGCTTACACTGTAACACCAAAATTATCAACCATCTTGGTCATCTTAGCATTTATATTCTGATGATTGGCTTCAACTTCAGCTACTCTTATCAACAATGCAACTAAATCACCCATCTACTTAAACAATCCCTTGAGGATTTCCTTCAAGCTATTTAGCCTCTTGCTCACTTCCTCTTGTATAATGGTTGTTCCTGCTGGAACAACCTAAGCTTTGATACCAACTATCATGGTTCGGGGCTTTCTCTAATACACAAACAAACCACACAGCGCTTACTGTCCTACCTTTACAATAGTAAGCAAGCCTAACCAGTATGCAATACAAGCTAACAAAGCCTAAACCTACAAGCAACACAAATAACAAAGAAAGCCAATAGTAAATATAAGGGATATGGTACAAATCAAAAAATGAATGGTATACTTTTATTAATTCCAACGGTATTCCAAAGCTATAATGTGTGTGCACGAGGATAATGTGTATATAACAGGTACTGTCGATCATAATCAACCAACATGGTGAGTAAAAATTTCAATCCATGATAATACTCACACCACCATAAAGAGCTTTATGGATATTTTTATGCATGACAAGTGGAAATATTACAATCAATGAAATTGTATCATTTTCTAAAAGTAAAATTTTCTAATGATAATAAGGTCTTAACTAAAAAAAAAAAAAGTTACCCTGTATATTACAATATATACAAAAGAATAAGCCTCTACTAATATGAATACATTACAAAAATGAGACCATAACACTAAGTATGGGATCATTCGCAACCATTACCTTACCATAACATCAAGACACAACCTTGGGCAGCTCTTCTTAGCAATATCCTTGTAGACATCTAATTTTTGCCCTTCTATAGTATTAATTTTTATTTTTACAAAAAGGGTCCTAAATCAAAATAAAAAAAAACAAAAAAAATAAAAGATAAAAAGATAATAAAAATTAACAAATAATGAAAATACCAAAAAAATAAAAAAAGCAAAAATCATAAAAATTTCATAGATTTTTAGGAAGTAACTTATATTAGGAATAATATTAGTTTTAATTTAGTTAAAAATTTTATTATAGGGAATCGGATAGTTTAAATATAATTTAATGGTAATTAATATTAAGATATAGGTCAATGGCTTAATAGATAAGCAACGGAGTATTTGGGTAGAGATCATGGGTTCGAATCTCAACAGGCATCTATGTCTTTATTTTTCTGTTTTTGCAGAAGCAACAGTACGTTGTAGAAACTATCCTGCGACTCTGTCACGTGCAACATACGAGCTCTACCGCTTGGAACATGATCAGCACTCCATCGACCAGACGATAACCAGCGACGCACATAGGGCTGCTCACTGCATTGAAAGTCCTGACGTCCAAATGACAGCTCTGACTGAATCCAACGTTCTAATCTCCAATTTTCAACGACTAGCGCTTGCGTCCACCAGACCTAACGCCATCTCCACTTTGCACACAGCAGCAACACATACTCCACACACGGCGATTGCTACTCCATCCACGCTTCACTGCTATTTGCAACATCGTAGCACATTTCGGATGCACAACTCGCCAATACCCTATCTGTCACTCACACTATCTGTTCAGTAACATAGCTCACACACGAGCAACATGGCAATCTAAAGCTCCGAAGCTCTTTGACCAAACGTCCGCCGGCAATAAGCTAAATCGAGTTCCAACGTCTAGCCATACGCTTCACGCAAGCCACCACAGCCGTAAATCCATCACTATTGCAAACATCCGATTGATCCAATGTTGCTTCGAACGACAGTATACGCATGCCGTAGCTGGGCATCATCAGGTTCAGTTTCGATTTAAGTTTTTTTATTATTATTACTATTTCTGATTTATTATTATCATACTATATTATTTCTTTTAGGATTTTCGTGGTTTAACATGCTGTGTTATATATATATATATATGTATATATGTGTATTTCTTAGTTTGAGATATTTCTTTTAGAATTAGCTTTAATATGGATTAGGTATATTATGATAATATAGAAATATATAGACCTTAGAAGATTGTTTTTTTGTATTTATTTTAATTATATGCCTTATTACATTATCTATTAGTGATATAATATATATATATATGTTAGTTTAGGAGTTTAGTATTAATTCTTATACAGGTTTATTATATATAATTAATTTATTTTGATAGATAGTTGTATACATTAGTTAGGAATTGTTAGGATTGGTCATATTTTAAAATTTGATTTTATTTAAGGATTCATCACATAGAAGGTTGTTTTTCTTTAAATAAAAATTAATAAAAGATCCTTTTTAAAAATAGGATTGTTAGAGCAAATTTTTTTATAAACAATAACATTTAAGAATTAGGACCCTTTTTGTAAAAAAAAAAAGAAAAAAAAAAGAACAATTACACATTTGTTAAAAACACGCTCGAACTCACTCCTCAGACCAATTCTATAGTTGTACGCATGATAAGACTGGGGATCCCTTTCATTAGTTTTACATGCTTTGCCTTGCAGGCACATAATAGTGGTTTTTTAATTATTATCTATAACTTGTCTTATTTATTTATTTTTATCTCACTTAGTATATACGTAGTTATTTTTAAGACTTGTACTAATTTTTTTATTTTTGTCACGTCTTTAATTACTAGTAATTAATTATAGCATTAGTGTCTTATGAACATATGTTAAGTTAAGTTCTAGTTTATTTATTTTCTATTATTTTTTTAGATTTCATATTTTCAAAATGATATTTTTATAAAATCTCATATTTTACAAAATCTTATTCTTTGCATATTATATTAATTTAGAAAAATTGCATTAGGTATGTTAGGGTTTTCTAGGTATCATTTTGATATTCATAAAATAATTTTTAAAAAAATCTTTAATTGATTTTTTTTTTACGGCGAAACATCTTTTTTATAGTTTAGTCTTGTTTTCCATAGTTTAGACGTCTTTTCCATAGTTTAGGTTTATTTTCTATGATCAAGACATCTTTTCTATTTTTAGATTTTTTTTTCTATATTTTAAACATCTTTTTCATAGTTTAGACATTTTTTTTATGATTTAGATATCTTTCTATGATTAAGGCATATTTTCTGTGATTAGGAATTTTTTTTTCTTTCTTTCTTTCTTTCTTTCTTAATGTTTTAAGTATCTTTTCTATATAAAAATTTCATCATGTAGAACATTGCATATTTCATAAAATCTTTAGGATTTTTCTTAAAAATAAAAAAAAATTATCACTTAGTTGTTTTTAAAATAAAAATCTTAATTTGGCACTTTTCAAAAATTAAGCTTTTAGGTTTTTTTTTAATTAGGAATAAAAATTAGGCTTCTAAGGATTTTTCTTAATAAAAATGAAATGGTTAATAAAAACGCAAATTCAACCAATTATTTTATTTATTTATTTTTTTCCAAAAAGAACCAACACATTAAAGTTTTCGGAAAGAACTACGATCATCTGATCTTGGTTAGCAGGTACGTAGGCACCTTCGGGACGACGATAAAATCTGTCAAAACTTAGGTTCATTTTTCTTTTGATTTATTTATTTATTTATTTTTTAAACATTATAATTAGAAAAATAATCCTAATTTCGGTAAAAAAATAGTGGTACCCGTTAAGGGTTTAATAGGTTAGCCTCCGAACTTAGAACCTTCTGATTTTTTCATTTAAAATTTAAATTAAAGACTGGTAGTTAAATCGTAATCAATCAACCCAATTGGTTACGATTTCTTTTTCTTTTCTCGATTTCGGTTAGGTGGCAACTTAAAATAACTATGTTTAATAGAAAAACTAGAATTTCTCAATTTCTTTAATCGAGGATTAAGATTAAATGGATTAGTGTTTAGTATTAATCAAGAAATGAGAAATAGATTTTAAATAAACAAAAACCGATAAATCAGGCTGGACAATCCTTAAAGCGGTAGCTATTGGTAAACTTCATCCACTCATGTGTTGGTTGCTAACCACCGTTTTGTATGGGGTAGGTATTCTCAATATGGATCAATTTTGAATGATTTTGGAAATTAAAACAAACTTTTCGGTTTTTGAAAACTCTCAAATCAAAATTAGAAAGCAAATTAAAATTTTCAAAATCAAATCAAATCAATTTTTTTGGTTTAAACTAAAAGCAAAAGGCAACAGGTAACATATGTTTTTTGATATGTTGTTACCCAAATCTTCTTATATATAACTTACTTTGTATAGAATTGTACAGTACACAGTTGTTTCAGTCGTATATATTTTCTAATTTAGATATGTCATATTGTTAATATTTTTAAGTGCTATTACGATACGTCTGTATAATATACGTAGATATGTTTTTAAATGCATACGATTTAGATTTATGTTCTATGATTGTGTAGATCCATGTCATATCATTACAGTTTTATGTAAATATATGTTCTATGAAATAGATCTAATATTTCCGAAGTTCCAAAAAGATTTTGAAATTCTCAAAATACTACACATACACCCTCTTAAAGAATGAAAATGAATATACGAAGAATATTTCCTCTATATAATGTTTAATCAGTTTTTTTACTGTAAAGTTCTTTTAAACCGATTCATCATCTAATGCGAGGATAATTTTTTACATAATTCGTACTTCATTTACGAATTATTATGAAATATGAACAAACTGACTAAATGCTTAAAAAATTACGGCACACTCGTATACTAAAAGTAGAGATTAACTTAGATATTTCTTCTTCTTTTTTCTTTTTTCTTTTTTTTTTTTTTGTTGGTCGAATTGACTTAGATACTTCATTGATCAAAACCGGGATGAGTCTTTTCCGGTTCGCATGGTATGTCTTTGCATTTAATCCGCGCCCGATGCTTAGTGTACGGTCTGTGTGATAATCAAATCCCCCCAGTACATTTTATAAGTTTGCATCGGTGCCAAAACGATACGAAATTTCGTCACCATCAGGAATAAGCGGATCTGGGCCAATCTCTGGCATCTATTACCGTCCGCAGATGTCATGTTGGTGTTTGTATTTTCTGGTGATGTAATAGATTGGGTTTCTTTCCGTAACCATCACCTTTCAATGGATTTACGTTGGAAAAGCAACAATTCAGGCGTTTCAAAGTTCCCTAAATCTGGCCCCTCGTCACCACCCCCACCCCCAACCCCAAAAAAATGGTTCCTTTAAATCATCTTCTTTTCATCTTTCCTGCTGATATGGAGGTGGTGCAATGAAACCACAAAGTAGAGTAACAACCGGAATGTACAAACAAAAACCTTTCAGGCATTCTGCCCAAGGATAATTTTCAGTGATAACATCCTCAAGAAATTACGCACATGGATGCTAAAACAAAAAATTAATTATGACAATAAGCACACTATTGTACACCAACGAAACCACTGGTGGAGACAGCCAATATGGGGATTCTCGGCTGATTCCCATTATATGCAGCGAACAAGATAGATGCACATTACTTCTTGAGGCTGAGCTCGCAAAAACTTCTTACTTTCAACCTTCAAGATGCCGAAACCATTGATGCCAAATCCAATTCCTCATCAGAATCAATTACTTCCTCATAATCATAGAAAGGGTTTGCCTGAGAAGAAAATTACATCAAGGGCTCTTGAGAATTACTTGAAACCAATAATAAGGAAGGTATATTAGTCAACATACTAGATAAATGACTTTTGCATGCAATGGGCTCTCATCAGCCAACACATAAGGGGAGCATTTAATATTGACATACCCTTTTATCTACTAGCTTAAAGATTTAGTTGAGCATGGTGCGGTATCAAAAGTAAATTTTTAAGATTTAAATAATATACTTGTTTTGGATGCACTCTGTGCATGGCCAAAAAAGCAGCACTCTGTTTATAATATGAACATATCTTGTGTCATGAATTAGATGGGATACCTTAGGCCTAGGAGTAACTGCTTCAAAACAATGAAACTCAGGATGGTCGAAACAAGGAGGCCTCAGTATAACATAAGCTCCCTTGTTATTGTACCTCTCTTCCGTCGCCTGCAACAAGCCAAAAAATAAACATAGAATTGGGTCAACAGGAGATTTTTCATGGATTCATGGTATGTGTTAATTTACAGTTAGAAATACATAACAATAGGTAGAGAGAAAGATACTTGCACCCAATTTTCTTACTATTTGCATACCTAGAGAGGCAGTTATGAAGTGGCAGGTGCAGATAACATGGTCATAACTAATCTAATCCCCCAGCCAAGAAAGAAAATGTTTTATGGAGAATGCATTCTATCATGCGTTTGGATCACTACAACTTTTTTCTTTATTTCAAGACAAAACAAAATGTGATCTTAATTGACCAATAGAATTAAAAATGGCCGACACCTGATCAGTCAAAGAAGTGCTTAAACTCCCAATGATTAAGGAGGAAAAAAAAGGAAAAAAAGAGAGTATGATACAAACCAGCCAATTAATTTGCAAAACCTTTCGGTTTGATAGATTGGATAATATTGGAGGGAAAAGGTTCCAATATTTTATTTAAGGTAGAAGGAACTGAAGCAGCTGAAGATACCTGAAATTGTGGATAATCGGGTGCACTAAATACTGTTATCAGCATCCCTGACTCCACAACATGATCTATAGTATATCCTTGATCCATTTTTCCAAGACCAGGCCGTTTTTCCCTTGCATCAGGTCCCTCATGTGATCTGATGATCAGCTGGGGAGATAACAGCAGATCAATCAGTATACATCTCTTTCCGCAAGCTAGCATATATAATACTTGGAAATGGATAGAGACACCAATACAAAAGAAGACATCAAAGATAAAGTTGAAACTCAAATATAATTTCAGAGTAGAAACAGAATATATTTTTCAGAAAGCTCAAATGAACGCTTATGAGATCATTTATCAAATACCATAAGTCTAATAGGTACCTTGCAACTACTTTTGCCTCTCAAATGAAAGCTAGAATCCAAATTAATTGTCGAGAGTGAATGATCCATCTTTGATCATGTCATATCACCATATCGTGACAAGTTCAGCCACAGACAGAAAATGGAATTCCTCCCTGGCCATCCATTTCGCATATATTACAGTTTGAATTAATACTTAAATGTAAACAAAATCAATGTATCCACCTAGCGAGTGTTCCAATGTATTCAAAATAAGACAAGGGTCATATCTTATTGATAGTATTTGTCATGAAACTTCATCGATTAAATCATGACACCCAACTGGGTTAAAAATGATGAGGCTCTTCAAGTACATAAGTTTTGCGTCCATAAGGCTATATAAAAGCTCCAAAGCAGGACTTGACAAACTTAATAGTAATCTAAAAATCCAAAAAAGGAATTAAAAGAATTTATTTTCCTTTTCATCTCTCATGAGGATCATAATGACCAAAAAGAATGTTTGCCAATAAATGGAATCCAACTATTTTGGACAATGGAATCAGTTAGTGAACTTTCATCCAGAAACAATGAATTAGTCATGCAAGATTTATTTATAGGGCTATATAAAGAATTCATCAAAAAATCATAAGCCCAAAGAGTACACCTGGAGTTATTCTGGCAGGTAAATAAATAACAAGTAAAGAGACATAATGGTAATTCTGCACCTCCAATCAAATCAAGTAAACAAATGTAAGGTATATGTCCAGCTAACTTTTCAATCTAGAACTGTATATGACAAGCATTAAATGCAGTTTCTTTCCCCTGATAACTTAAAATAGCAAAACTTAATTTATCTGCATCAACAAATTACCTTAAGGTTATATCTCTTCAGAAACTCCTCTGTGCAGTCAGGACCCCACAATAGTCCAATGCCCCTTTCTTTATTTGGTGATAGACCCAGAGTCATTGACGGATCAGACCATAATACATCACCAGGTATTAGATTTGAGCCTTCCCAAGGTGGATCAAGAACAGATCTCCTAGCTTTAGATAACTCTAATAAGGTGCCAAGACATAATTTATTGTCTTCAGAGTTGAGACTTACACGACGGTTCTTTTTTCCCTTTAATCTCTTTACTGGAGCAGCAGGTTTAGGTGTACCACGAAAAAGCCCCCCATGAGCTGTAAAAACCTTCCCGCCAATAAGAGTTGCCAAAGGAAGTCCTTCAAAACAGCCCAAACACTTACGATAGGCATGCTTTCCTGAATTTCCATATTTTGACATGACTTCTTTCTCAAACCCATAAACGGATGTGCAGTATTTTGATTCATGATTTCCTCGGAGGAGGTATATTCTATCTGGTATCAGAACCTAACCAGGGAAAAATAGGAAGGAAAAAAAAATACTCCACATATCAGCATAAGGATCTTATAATGCAAGTATAATTCAGATAATGAGCACCGCATATAAAAAGTCAAATGATATTCCAAAACTAAAGGACAGTAGTAGTTGTATAGCATAAAGGACAACCATATATAATAAACAAGCACAAACAGCAATGCAGTACCGTGAACAAGACCATGATACACTCTGAATCCAGAAAAGAGGAATGAAACAGCAAAACTAAATTATTTATATCTGTTCATTATGGGGAAAAGGAAATAAATATTGTATTTTTTGAAAGAAAAAATCTTAAAAATATGGGCATTCCAAAACCATTCCCAAAAATATTGCACTTAGAATCGTGTTTTCCACCCACAATATCATGACTCCAAGTCACAAATTTATGTCACAAACAAACTTTCATCAGCTTTGGTTGCTTTGTTCACCAATGGTGGTCCACAAAAAAGCTGTAGACTTCAAGTCAACTCTTGTTGATTTCTTCTCACTTGTACTTGCATTCACTCACGCCATTTTCCAGTTCCTTTCGATGCTCATTCCTCCAAATGTTCTTTTCATTGACGTCAAGACTTTAGATGGTACGTTCTATGAGCTTTGTGGATGCCACCATGGAGACAATCTCTGTGCTCAACTGCTTCCGTGCACACCTGTGAGAATATGCTCCACTATAACACCCTTGAATGTCATCTGAAATTTCAAGGCTTTGAGGAAGAGTTGAAGGGTTATATAGATGGATGCCTGGATTATGCCTTTCCCACAATCACCCGCACCCACTCCCCCTTCTGCCTCCCCCTCTTTTCCCTTCAAGATGTACAGGTGAAGTTGCTCCCAGAAAATCGTGAACCAAAACACATCCCCCCAACCCCCCAACCCCCCCCACCCACAAAAAAAAAACACTAAAAAAAGAAGAAAAGAAAAGAAAGGTTTCTCAGAGAAAACTTTTACAATAGGATGCCTTTGCCAGAACTGACTAACGGCAAAATATTCACTGTTTAGCAATCAGAACAACTGAAAATGTTTTCAAAAAAATGAAATGCTGATCAGCAATGGCAGTATGGAGAAACAGTGGCTGGCAAAGAGGGCATAATTGCTAGCAGTTATATGATAGAACAAGGCAGGACTGTTTAGGTTACCATTCACTAGATCTGAACAAAGATCATAGTGAAATAACAAACTTCTTATGACACATTTAGAAGTAGACAACCACCAACACATCTTTGGGAGCTTGAGACCAAGGCATAAATTTCAAATTACAGTCAACAATTCAAAATCCCGGCATTAGGAGCTATTGAATTTGCATTTCCAACTCATTTCCAAAACATGGCAATTGAAATAACAAAAGCATGACACAGTAATATCCAATGGCCTTGAGTATCAGGCAATATAAATTTTTATAAATTTATCCAAGGATTTGGCTCTCTCAGTTAAATACTAGACACCAACACGACCAATTGCAAAAGATGCACTGCAATTCCAATGTGGAACACCTATTAGAACCTGCATTACAAAAGCTAGACCTAACCAGTGCATGGGATCATATATTCATAGAAGATGGTTCGCATGTCCAGAGATAGCATGTACAAACTACAACCATGGTCATGCCACTCGCATTGCCCCAAAAATAATTTTATTTCACTTCTCCATGACCAAAAATCAAGCAGTAATCCTAACCAACTTTAAAAACCAAGTAACTATACAACATTAAAAAGAGAAAAAGCAAAAAAACAAACAACTAACAAAACATTATTAATTCAGTTTAACTGCATAATGTTACAAAGTTCAAAGTCGAACACAATTTTCAACTTTACAGAAACACTAAATCATCAATTCATTTAACATTCTTTCGCACCAAAATTAACCCAATTAAACTCACAAGCAGGTCCAACAAATTAATCAGAACTCACCATAAAAAACTAATACAGATATTCATAAATTCAGCTCAATTCCATTTAACACATTCAACAAAAACACCAATTCCAGTACTTCAAAAACACTAAATCATTAACTAACTTCCAGGATATCATTTCATACCAAAACTACACTAAACTTAACCCGATCCAAAATATTAATTCTAACCACCACGCAGAACTAACATGTGGTTAATGGAATTTAACTTCATTCCCCAACATTCTTATTTTCACATTTTAATCCTAACTCACATTAAAGTAGAAGACTTTCCTTATAAAACACAAATTTCAGTTCTACAAAAATCCCAAGGCTATCGTTTACTTCCCTAACATCCTTAACCCACTATATTAAGCATAATGTCTTAGTTCTAACCTACTATAGAAACTATCAGGATTCATAAATTCAGCTCACTTCATTAAAGTAGCAAACTTTCCTCCCAAAACACACAGTTCAGGTTGACAAAACCCTGAATCATTCACTACCTTGCCCAAGATCCTTAGTAGCCCAACAAAGATAAAAAAACAAACATGTTAGCCCTAATTTCACTGTAGAGACTAACCTAGACTTCATAAGTTTAAATCACTTCCATTGATGTAACAAACTTTCAATCTAAATCACGAATTCCTCTACAAAAACCCCAAACCAGCCAATAAATTCCTGAAATCCTTATTAACCCAAAAAACTCAAAATTTAATGTATTAATCCTACCCTCATGGTAGAAAACTAACACAGCATTCATAACTCAGCTCAAGTTCCGTCCAAGTAATAAATTTTTGATACAAAAACAATTAATTCAACTCAACAAAACCCCAAACTGTCACTAACTGACCCAGCATCATTATTACCGAAAACTCAAAGTTTAACATATAAGTACCAATGAGTATACAAATCTAACCACAATTCATTAATTCAGCTCAAATTCCATTCAGTCACTAACTTTCCCAATATCCTTATTAACTCAATCATCGTATTAGTCCTAACCCGATATACAAAACTAATCCACTATGTATAAATTAACATCATCATTAGCATTTAGAAAAAAAAAAAAAGGAAGAAGAAAGAAAGAAAGGAAAAAAAAAAATCAAATTTCAGCATCTCAACCGTAACCCACTATATTAAACTAACACAGAGTTCATAATTCAGCTTCGATTCCAGTAAAGAAACAAGTTTCAATCCAAATAAAACAAATCCACCCCAAATATCACAAAATTAAACCCTGGCTCACCTTCCAAGCCAATAAAACCAAAAAAGTCTCCAAACCCCAAGCTCCTCTATCCACATAATCACCGTTAAATACATAAATTCTATTAATCCCGGGAAACCCAACATCGTTCAACAAAAACAACAAATCATGCAATTGACCGTGCAAATCTCCAACCACAACCACACTCGAATCCTCCGCACTTAATCCACTGACTTCGATGGTCTTGCAATTCGGTTCCTTGTGCAAGATCTTCGATGCAGTGAGGATCAGTTTATCAAACGCCTCGACGGGGAAGATTTCGGGGAATTTTTCAGGAGAAATGTGACGAGATGCCCAGTCGAAGGTGGACATTAGGGTTTGGACCCACTCTAGGGTTAGGGTTCCGTCCGGGGGCCATGAAATTGGGATCGGATGTGGCGATGACTGTGGTAAGAGAGGAGAGAGGGACGGGGAGGAGGTATCCGAAGACGGTGATGACATGATATTTTTCAAATTTTCGGTTGAGAAGAGTATTATTGCATTGTGATATAAAAGCATCATTTTTGCATTAAAATATACACACTCATATTTTCCTAAGTATGCGCTTAACTCATAAGCCTATAAATGAAATAAAATAATAATACTAAAATAATAAAATGTAAACATTAAAAAAAAAATAATTAAAGAAAATTAGTCATAAATACCATGAGAGTCTCATGTCATGTTTTGTACACATAAGAGTAAATTGAAATAGAATCATGATTTTAAGTTTTATTCATTTTTTCTATATTTAAAAACATATTTAACAGTTTAAATCAACAATTTCGGTTTTAAAAAAGAATTAAAAGGTAAAAGCAACGATTTTATTCTTTTCACATTTATTATTAATCAAACTACTTTTTTAAGTCTTTAATTTAATTATAATATTCAATATTTAAGAATTTTTTCAACAATTATTACTACATACATATTTAATTTCACTCCATTTTATTCTATTAAAAGTCAGCACTTGACTTAAGTCTCTAAAGACCCAAGTCTACTGGCGAGGTCGACCAGTACAGTACCAAGGCCTCTTTAGCTCCAATAAAGGTTAGCCTTATGTTCATACAACCTATTTCCATCCTACTTAAGCTCCCAAATGCTCTAATAGTCTGTCGTTGAAAGCTTTTCCTTCTCGCTTCCCAGACTCAAGAGGAAGGCTCACCCATAGTCCCAAAGATTGCTTTAAGACAACTTGCTAGTCAGCAAGCCATGTAGACTCTCATCTCCTCTATTTGCTTCTTTCTCTCTCATCATTATATAATGAATGACCACCTAATATTTAGCCTGTAACTTAGCCGTCGAATTAAGGTAACCACCTACTACTAATGTGACAATCCTATCTTCCAAGCTTCCACACATCGACTGAAGGGTGGTTATCCTTTCTCGTACAAGCAATGTTGTCCCCTTAGATTCCATATCATCTAATCACCGTTTGCTACGTATCTACGTAGGTCAAATCTCTTAACTTATAAATAAAGGTAAAGCTACTAGGTAAGGGACCCCTTTTTTTAGCTACTCTTGAAAACTCTCTTAATCTCCTTGCTACATTCATTGTGCATGTTCTTCTCTCCTACTAACTTGAGCGTCGAAGAGCCTTTACTAGCTACATTAAAGGCTACTTTTTGCAGGTCCTTTACTACATATAAATGATCGATCACTAAGAGTTGATCCAAGAGTTATACTTATAATATATACTATCCCCATTTGACACCTACTATTTATGCAAACTTACAAGCATGATTAAGAGTAAAAGCATACAACCTCATCTAATACTTCTAAGCAATGGTGAGCAATTCAAAACAAACCCATTACCACCAATAGAGCTACAATTGTTGAACATAGATCAGATAAAAGCAATGTTTCACCAATTGGTAGAAACTAATGCAAAAATTTTTCAATAAAACACCAATCACTACCTTAAGACAACAACTAACCACAGGCTAGAAACTTAAAGGTAAGGCTAACCTTAATGACAGGGTTAACCTCAAAGACACTCCTACTAGCTCTCTTAATTAACTTAACAGACGCCCTAAGCGCTCCCTTACACCACCAACAAACCCTGTACGCCCATGCGATGGTGTTCAAATCGAGCCACTCCCAATACAAGATCTACATAATTGGTTAAACATTACCCGCAATAAGGTGCACCACCAAGATACTCATTCGGGTACAAGCAAGATCAGGAAAGACATCTCCCTTATGTGCTCTCTAGAGCACTTAGACAACATGAACATTAAAGAACTCGATGAGCACATCTAATGTACCTCTAGCCTATGTGACCAAAAATGCCTCAAGTCCTTTACTTGAGAATCCAGCATAATCACGAGTAAGAGTCCTTTTACCTCAATCATTCAGGAGGAAACTCTCCCATAATGCTTACGCCTCCCCCACCTCAATACCTACGATAGAACGAGTAACCCAAACAACCACCTAGCATATTTCCATATAATGATGAGCCTCCATAGCTTTTCTAGCACCATAATGTGTAAGGTATTCTTAAGTACATTGACTAAAGCCACGCTAGTATGGTTCAACTAGCTTTCAAGAAACTCCATTTATTCTTTTGACGATCTAGCTACAAAATTCCAACAATATTTCTTGAGCAACAAGGTACCATGTAGGGACTCTCCACATTATACAATGTATGCTAGCACACAAACAAGACCTTATGAACACACATATAGAGCTTCAATTGCGTTAAGCTCCTTATCCCCAAAGAAAAATCTAAAGCAACTCTTTAGGCCACTATCTACGACTCAGACCCAACAATAAGATTTTTGAAACCATAACATTATGTTAACTGAACAATTTTGAAGAATTCATGACTACCGATAAACAATATATAGCATAGAAGGATGCCATTCGAATACACCTTGAGAATGACCTGCAGCGCAACATGTCACATCTCGAAGTAATAGAGTCATAATTGTCCTGCTGTGTAAACCATTATAGGATAGAAGCTGACTTTACAGCCACTATCTTAGACCTAATTTATATAAGGTGTATAAGACTAACCCACTTTGAAGTAAACAATTCATAAATTAAACACTTTATTTAACTATATAATAATGAAAACTACGTATTTACACTAAATGACTTAAGTATGTTTATAATATTCAGTAGCCTAATCGTAATCTACTTAAGTAATACATAAATTAATACTAAAAACTTTAAAGATAAAATCCAAACTTGAGAGTATATATGATCATTAGTTTTGTATCCTCATTCTTTAGGATTCAGCAGTTATTAGCTTTAGAATAGTTATATAGCCCTTTCTTGGCTAGTACCTGTAACAACATTTATAAGGATGTGAGCAACTAACCACTTAATAAGTTGGGATGTAGACTTAAAACTGTACATCAAATACAAGATGCAATGCATATACAAGCAAATGCCACCATACAACATTGTTTGGCCCGTCGTAAGATTAGAGAAATTACACCTATGCTAATCCGAGTTGAGGACTTTCCATTTAATGTAACAGCTTATGACCAAACCTAAACTTGTACAATTAAGATATCGCTTATCCCACAACTAATTTCGAAACATTGACTTTACCCTTGCCATAATCTCCTAACCTATCAATTAATTCGACTAAGGATGAAGAAGGGACCCATTATGCCATCTAGCGCTATCCCTTTCGAAAAGGTCAGTATTTAGCTAGAAAGCCCTAATGTTTCCTCTAATAGGTTACTATGTAGGTCTGATTTAAAATTACAAGTTATATATTTAATTATATCTGGTTTAAAGTGTTCAATCATTTTAATAAACAAATCATACAAATATACACTAGAGCAACAAATCAAAATTGTATCATCAGACTCAGAAACAAGCACATATGGGCATGCGCATAATCAACAATCTAGTAAATACAACCAAGTACAATTTTAAGTCTTCGAGTATTACAAATTAGTACTCCAAAATATAGTAACGTATTAATCCCAACTTACTAGAACTCTTCGCTTACTCACTAAGGTACAACTCGTATAAGCTATTACGGGTAATCCCTATAATATAAATATTGTTTTTGTTTCTACATAACTACTATAGATATGTTTTATTATATAATTTAGATCATGATTGTCTTTGGTTTATGATCTTCTTATATTTAGTAATTTGGGTCGAAGTCTCTTAGAATTACTTTTCTTATTCAACCAAATTTTGAATTTGTTTCTTATTTTAATTATTGTTTCGGCTTCCGAATTAGGTTTTAGTTTACCTTTTTTTATGGTTTATTTAATGAGCATGGCCTTTAGTTTAGGTTTTTGACTTACTATGTAATATACTTATGTTAATCTTAATTCAAATTTTGCTTCTAAATTAGATTTTGATCTAGGAATAATCTACATTTAACGTGACCACTCATACATGTGTATATATATACATATAAGTTTTAAATCATTAGTTTTAGTTTGTGATTATAATTTTACTCATTTATCAAAATTCTATATCTCTTATAACCGAATTAATTCCAATTTTTGAATTAGTTTCTAAATTCAGTTTTGTTTTAGTTTATGATTATTGTTTTTATTTATGAACCCTAAGATTTTTTCCCAAACTAAAAATGAGATTTGTTTAACTATACTTAGGTATCTTAAATCTACATTTTAGCTCCTAATCAGTATTTCAATCAGTATAGTATACTACGTTCCTAATTTAACTACTAAATCAATTCCCAATATAAGAGTAACCTACATTTTCGCATAATTTCTCAAATTTACCTTTCAAACTAGATTTATAATATTCTCCTATTATTATAATATTATCAATTTAACTTAATATTCTTCACTTTTTTAATCTATCTATTTTATAAATTACTTCTTACTACTTATTCTACACATAAAGCATACATCTAAAATCTTTAATACCATAACTTACATCTCTCATCATCAATTAAGATTCCAAGACATCTAAATTCATCTTAAATCAAAATATAAATCAAACTAAGCCTTAATCATAAAATTAACTTAAAATACAATATTTACCTACATATTTAGTACATATTATGTATAATACATACAACTAATGTCTCAAACTCCACTAAAGCTATGGAAAATATATTATACTCAGTAAATTATGATTGTTGTATTATGATCATGAAAAGCAATAAGATAATTTAATATATATTATTTTTTGCTATACCAATTTTAGGTCTAATTTTGCTAAAAATTAGCTTAAATTAGGTAAATGACTAGATAAAATTATAAGATTCAAACTAAATATTCCCAAAATCACAACTAAGCTTTAGAAGTCATTATAAGTTAGATTCATTAAGGAATTTAATTAAAAACCTATTATTTCTTTCATATGAAAAACATGATAGATTCAATAAAATAATTTTAATAAATATTAATCGTATAGTTGATCAAAAATTATTTTATATAAATTAAATATTTCATATAAGGAATATGTACACAAAAAATTAGCTCAAAATAACATTTTTTACTATTTTTAAAAATTCATATAAAATTTGTTGGAATTAGGCCTATTCTTAAGAAACCTATATAAGCACTTCCAATTTTAAAAAATTGGTTTGATATTCTAATTCTACATGCAAAAATACCTAAGGAAATTAAATTTCATAATTTTCCATGTATATTTGATATTTTTAGTAAATTAAAAAAATTTGAAGAAGAAATGAAACTTACCAATTGATGAGCCTCTAGTCACAGCTATGGCTCCACCATTTTTGGCACCACCAAGTGGTGGATTTGCTATCATATGGTAGTGTCTATTCATTTTCAAGTGGTCGTTGAGTGTGGCTTCCCTTTATATGCCCTAATTACACTATAATTTGTTAATTTTTGGTAAAATTGTTTTCTCTCCTCTTCTCATCTCTCCTTAAATTTTCCTGGACTCTAAACTAACTAAAATGAATTTTGAAAGAAGGTTTGGTATTTATAGAAGAGGTTTAGGGTTTTTCTTGCAATTTAATAAAGATAAGTGTCCTTATCTCTTATCTTTTCACTTTTTAAATGGCCTAATACTATTTGTTGAGTTTTCATCTTCCATTTCTAGCTTGTTACGCCTGTGTTTTAGAAATTACATGCATTTTCATATTTTTATTGATGTTTCTTTAATTATTTATGAATTTTATTTAATTATTTAGTATTATTTTAGTATATTTCGGATATTTTAGGTAATTTCACATATTTTAACCTAGACGTAATTACATTTATGGTAAAAATAAATATTCATAAATATTATTTATGTTATTTTATGATTTTTAGTATGTATATAATTTATCTCTATCGATTCGTTAATTATTGGAACTCATTTTGCGCATTTTCGATAAATAATAGAAAATTTTCATATAATTCAATATTATAATAATTTCTTTTATTATTTAGTTTCTTAAATCTAAACTCATGGAATCACTATACTAATATTCCTATCTTTATTACAAAATTTAGGGTCAATCAAATAATTCGCCCGATTGCCCTAAATTTTACAAATCAACCCGAACCTAATTGTGAGGCTTACATAACACATCTATGAAACATTGCCTTGAACCCCGTACAGACTTTCCTTCATTGTCCTAAGAACGCTAAGAAAGATAAAAGCAAAAGTTCATCGAATGCCCCAACTATGCCGTATCAAATCGTGTTAAACATTTGATATATATAATTTTGATGAGACAAAACTTAATTTTGGTTAAAATCATTCATGTATTGAATTGGGTAAATATCATACTTAAATAATCACAAATTAAGATGCCTTGAAGTCAAAATTCTTAAAGTGATTATTTTGTTGCACGTTGGAATTGGTTTGGTCTTTTGTTATGCTTTGTTACAAGAAATAATAGGAGGAATTTTACAGAAAAAGCCATACTAATTGATTAGTAAAACTACTAGCAATCGATCAGTAGCTACATTTCACCCCTGCAACCTACCGTAATCTAAGTAAAGGATGGTACCTATATTAGCGATCGATTTATGCAAGGAGGTTGTTATGCTTTTAATACTATCGATCAATTGGTAGCTTACCTAATGATCGATCAGGCGCATGGACTCCAATCCACAGCATTTTGTGCTCATGTTGAGGTTAAGAAACACATCTAGACAACTAATCAATATTGAGCGATGGCTAGAGAATTTGTTCTACTGATCGATAGCTTGGGTAGCAATCGATCGGTAGCTCACTAAAACTAGCCGTCAGGAACATTTAATGCAGCAATAGGAAGAATTTTTGCAACCCCTATTTATACTTCAACTACCGGTCAAAGAAAGAAGAATTCTGATCTTCAACTACAAATTACAATTATTCTCTTACAATCTTCTACTCTATTGATGGTGCTTTGTCTTGTTATGTTTTGAGAGAGAAAATCAAGAATGAAGTGCTAGCGTTTATTACTTGTAAGTTCATTTTACAAATAACACTATACTAGAAGAATTGAAATAGTGCTCAAAGTGTACTTGAGTAGTTGTTGTGTAATTGTAAAGTTGTGTAAGCTCTTGATTGAGCATTGCAATATTTTGATCAATAAAAAATATGTAAAGTCCTCGGTCGGAGGCATTAGGGTATGAACTCAGTCAAATTCTATAACTACCATAACGCCTATGTTTACAACACTAACGAGTTTAGACACCTTAAGAATGTGTTCAAAGGCCTCGTTCATAAAGGCTACATCAACCACCTCATCATTGATGAACCAAACCATCCTTGCCCAGCTCTGCAATGCCGTATTTAGGAGCTATACTAGCAGCCACAACTGTAATAAGAGAACCTACCCGACAACATAGGGTAAAAGGGTAGCCAAAAATAAGTACAAGAAATCATAGGTGGATTAGGCCTATCAGATAAAGACTATTCTACCTAACTATAGCATGAAGTACTCTTAGTTTGACACAAGAAGTCGAGGATAGATACAACCATCTCCTTCATTGATAACAACAAGGAGGGCGTTAAGTACCCTCACATTGACCCTTTAGTCATCAATGCAAAAATCGAGTACTTTATTGTCCCCAAGACATTCATTGATAATAGTAATTTGATTAACATTCTCTTCTACTCATCTTATGAGTAGATGAAAGACAAACAAGATGAAGAGCTTCAACCTTATAAGAAAAGCCTTACCAACTTTGGAGGAAAGACGATTCTAGCTAAAGGCTTAATCACATTACTTGTTCGACTAGGAAATAACAAGCACATCACCTTACAGCTGATAAACTTTGTAGTAGTTGATCATTAGTCTCCTTAAGAGCCATCTTAAGATGCCCTAGTTGATATGTTGCAAATTTTATATATTTTAGCTTAACTTTATATTACATTAATGTGTGTATTTTTATACTTTTAATAGGAAAAATATGTTGATTTAAGAAATATACATAAAAGTTATTGGAGCCTAAAATTGGAATAAGAATTGGAAGATGACCTATTATCCTCACATCAGTCTACAGTTATAGATCAAGATATATGTGTGTCCAATCCTAGAAAAACAAGTAGTGAAGGCTTGGTCCTTGAATTTGTAAACAATCCAATTTAAGTTTCCAAACATCAGCCCATACATCGGTAAGCCCATCCATTGCTAAGGTCAACTCTATGTGTCAAATATTTCAAATCAAGAAAGAAAATTAAAAGAAGGTTGGTTGAGGAATATATATATATATATATATATATATCTTAAGCCATAAGATGTGGAGAATCTTTTTTGAAGAAATGGCAAGCAAAAAATAGAGCTGTGGGGAGTTTTTTTCCTAAGTCGTATGAAGACATTCCAGATCTCACATTCATATATTCATAACTATACGGAGAGGATCAAAGAAAAATTTTAAGGTTCATCGTAAGGACATACAAGATTTAAGAGAGATCGAATTAGAAATCAAATTTGTATTCCAAGAATCACAACTAGGTTTTCTTGGTATGAACTGTGACCAAGAACAAACAAGGCCAGTCATTGAATAGGTTTAAGCTTACTGAAAGCTTAAAAAAAGGAAATGATGGTGAATGTGCAAAAGAACAAAACAAATGAAAAATAAGCAAAACTTATAAATAACTCCAATGGATATGACACACTAATGGAACTTCCGAGAACCTATGGCACAACTCAATATGACATACAAGATAGTCTGATGAGGTTATTTGCCGCCTAATCTTGTTTAAAAGTTAGGATAAAAGTAAAATGGATGTAAACAAAGTAATGTTTATGAGAGGAAAAATGTCAAGTGTATTAATGTTCAATCTAATTGTTTATTGCTACAAATACAAGAGTATTTATACTC
Organism: Lumnitzera racemosa; assembly: GCA_024138005.1. NCBI lineage: Eukaryota > Viridiplantae > Streptophyta > Magnoliopsida > Myrtales > Combretaceae > Lumnitzera > Lumnitzera racemosa. The sequence continues at coordinate 12,927,182 of JAMXBC010000008.1, read as the reverse complement.
GAGAATTTAAGGCAACTTACCTAAAAAAGAAAAGACAAAAAAGGGTAGTACCCTAAAAAGTTAATATACAAGAATACAAAAGGATAAAAATAAATATTCAAGAAAAGTAATGATTAGCATGGCAGATTCTACATATGGTCCTATGCACATTACAGTAATACATTGGTGAGGTCGTTGGAGTATACAAATAAAAGTGTACGGTCAGGTTGTTTATCTAAGTACGGTTGGCCCAGTCTTTCTCTCTTTCTCTCCTTCTTGGCAAGGGAGATGCCGAGTCATTGGTCGGCCCAAGCGCGAGTAAGTAATTGTGAAAGGTTTGGCTGTTCTCTTGATAATCTATAACTTGACACACTTTAGAGAAATGGGGAATTATTCGGCTCAGCATACAAAGTAACTCGGCAAAGAAGTACTTGGCTTCAGCAAGAGTCAGCTGGAGCAAGAGAATTTGCCTTGCTAGGCCTTCCAATCCTCAGGCTCGACTGCGGGTGAAAGGTTTAGTAGCCTAATTCTTATCATTCTCTTTGCGTCGATTAGGATTTAGGATTAAATTAGAATGGTCTTTGATTAGCTCTTTATTGGGGTGATACGAATTGAAGTTAGCAATGTTGAAGGTATCAGAAACTCTATAGTCCTCAGGCAGCTCTAATCTGTAGGCATTATCATTGATCTTCTAGAGGATTCTGAAAAGTCCTTCAATCTTTGGGGATAATTTATTTCTCCTCTTGCTTGAAAACCTCTCTTTGCTTAAGTGTAACCATATTAAGTCTCTCGATTGAAAATGTTTCACTGTTTTATCCTTAGCTTTCTTTCGTATGCATCTGTCAACTTGGTTAATGTACTAAGTGACTTTGTTATAAATATGCTGAAGGAATTGTGCCCTAACTCTTGCATCAGGGTCTTCTTGCATGGGTACAGGTATAGGGGTATAATCAAAAAGCAACTAGGGATTAAAACCATAGACCATCTCAAAGGGGGTCTACTTAGTGGTGTCATGTACTGCTCAATTGTAAGCAAATTCGATCACCAGCAAGCAGACATCCTGGTTAGCCAAGTTCTTACTTATTATAGTTCAGTGTAGTAATCCCAAGGTACGATTAACCACCTTTACTTAGCCATCAATTTAGGGGGTAAGAAGAGGTACTGAATAGTAGCTTGGTCCCCATCCGACGCCATAAGGTCCTTTAGAAATGGTTTAAGAATTTGGGTCTCTGTCGGAAACTACGCTTCTTGATATGTCGTATAACCATACAATCTCCTGCAAGAAAAGAGAAGCAATAGCCAAAGCGTTGCTAGTGTTGGAACAAGGCATGAAGTGTACCATCTTGCTGAACTTATCTACGATAATCATTGCAAAATCTTTACCTCGAGCAATTCATAGTAGTCCAAAAACAAAGTCCATGCTCACTTTGGTCCATAGCTTTATCAAAATAGGTAATGGCATTGATTTCCCTTTTTTAGCTCGGCACTTAGCCCTTTAGTACAAGGTACAACTTTCAACAATTCGGTGCACATCTTACCTTATTATTGATCAAAAGAATTAACCACTCAGCAATTTATATGTTCTTTTCTCTCCAAAATGTTCGAATAGTCCTTTACTTTAGGCTTCCCTAACTAGTTGCTCCTACAATGAATAAGTCAACATGCATAATTTTCCTCCTTCAAACAAATATCCTTCCTCCATATGATACGCATCCACTGTCTTTCTTAGAATAAGTATCTTTCCTCCATATGATATTAGAGCAATATCAACTCGAAAAGGAGGTGAGCTCTTGTGAATCTAATTAAAAATCAATTAAGTAATTTTATCATATTTTACGGATATGTGTTGATTCATCAAAGGATGGCTTTATTGAGATTCTATGCTATTATTAGTGAATTCTTTCTTTATGACGTTAATATTTATTTTTAGTTTCTTCATAGTCATAGTCAATTAGTTCCTTTTATTTTAATTTGTTTTATTTTTCCGTTTCGATCACCTCGCTAAGAAAAAGAATTGAAATAATTTAATACTTAGTTTTTAGTCCTTTTCACCAGTTATTTTTACTACAGTATACGACTCGGTTTACTTGTTGGAGTATTTTTATTAAACAACTATTTTAAAAAGAAATTGTACATATCAAGTTTTTAGTGCCGTTATTGGAACTGCGCTAAAGTAATATTAACTTTTCGGTTCTATTTTTAGACTGGGTATTTTATTCTTCTTGTAATGGTTTTAATAGATAATTATTAGATTGAGTTGATTTAAATTACAGGATTTTTGCATTAGCACTCTTGGCACGATACTTTAAATTCATCATTTGCGTTAGGATAGATTTCGTTTTTAACGGTTATTTTTATATTATATTTTATCAGTTTTTCATCGTTCAGGATAGTAAATTTTCAATACTGGAGCGATTTGGATTAATCGGGACAAGACGGCGAGTGTTCGTGGAGAAAATTGCAACGTGTTGCCGAGCATTAATTCGAATAAGGGCCCTATTTGCAAGAATCAAGTGAAGGAACGGTGATGCATTTTAATTCATCAATTTCTGAGTTTTTTTTGCTTAAATCTCGAACTGGTGAAATTTCATTGCATTAGTGGCGGAACGTATTGGTTATTATCATGGAAGTATATCCGCTGGAGTAAATTCACTTTATTCATCAACTTGTTATCATTATGGTTTTAATTGATTCCCAGTAGATTAGAGTATTTGCATTTAGAATAGATTTTTATTTTATTTTTACACTTTTGTCTTAGTTTACTTTATTTTTTTTTATCGTACTTTACCAAAAAAAAAAATCCTGAATAAGTGTATGCATAGAATTAAAAGTGCAAATTTGAACCTATTAATCTTTGACTCCGAAATCAAACACACTTTACACGGACTTAGACAGGAATGCATACAATTAAATCAAAAGCCAATAAAGATTAAGGCAGAAAATAATGAAAATGGGAACTAAAATGAAGAAAATTATCAAGCCTTTTAGAAATATTTTGTTCCCATTGTCCAAGGAGTAACACCTAGTATCATATGCCCTAAAATCCATCCTAACAACTTTGAATTCAAGCTTGCGCTGATACAAATGGTGCAAGCCAACCAATTTGGAGGATCTCTACATAAGAATCCTAATGAACTATCTAGAATTTTCTTTAGATATGTGAGACCTTAAAAAATAATGGTATTTCAAAAGATACCATTCACCTCTAGTTATTTCTATTTTCATTAAGGGATAAGGTAAAGAGTTGGCATAATTCGCTCCTTTCTGGCTTAGTTACCACATAGGATCGATTGGATAAAAAATTTCTCACTCGAATTTTTCCTCTTACTCGTACTGCTAAATTTAGAAGCAACATCACATCCTTCATGAAATATGAAGGTGAATCATTGTACGAGGCTTGGGAAAGGTATAAGGAGATATTCTCATCATGGGCTCCTTATATGGCTTCAAGTGCAGATATTATATAATGGTTTAGGAGCCCAACTTCATATAATGATTGATGCAACCTTTGGAGGAGCTTTAATGAGTAAGAGAGAAGAAGATGCTTATCGGCTGATTAAGAGATGACAACAAATACATATAGTTGGCCGACAAATGAGCAATGCTTAGAAGAGTTGCTAGAGTACATAAAGTGAGTGAAGTGTCATAGCAGTTGGCATAAGTAACAACCCTCATCACTTAGATGAGCCAGATGAGTAAGCTTCTTATCGCTACGAGCTCTAGTTATAGTCCACCAATGGTATGTGTAAGCCCCTAAAAATTGAGTTCAAAACAATCTAGCCTAGATTTAAAGCTTTTAAGAAAAAATTAACTGATTGAGTCTAAACTTTACGATTAAAATAGAAAAGTTAGACAAAGTAAAGTTATATTTTGGGAATAATGACTCAAAATCCCAGTTTTGCCCCTTATAAGTAGGATTATTCAATATAGTACCAAAATGCTCGAAACTCCTAAAATTGAGCTCAGATTGCGACAAAGACTTAGAGATAAGTTAATTGAGCTGTAAAATGAGATGAGATAATATAATATACTTTACTATATAAATATACACGTATTTTTATGAGTATACTTGGTATAAATAATAATTATACCCGTAAATTAACCCTAAATTATTTTATTATATACATATTGTGTTGAAATCATGAAATTTATTAAGAGAATATATCCTAAAAATAAAAGATATGTTAGAAACTTAATTATATGAGTAAAGTTATATATTACACATGATATTTACATGGGATATATACTCGTATATTACTAAATAACTAAATATTAATAAAATACACCTAAAATACTAAAATAATTGAAATCCTATCCTAACAAATCAATTTGAGGCTAAAAATTTTGGAGAATCACCGTGGCAAGCCTTGGAGTCAAATAATTGTTGATTCAAGAGCAAATAAATCTATTTAGGACACTTCCTACTTCAAAAATTGAGGAGAAAACAAAAAATAAACTAAAAAAAAAAATTCCTAAGTAGTAGAAAAGCCCTATAAATACTAAACCCATAGCAGACCAGCAATAGGTTAGAAATTAGGAATTGAGAATTGAGAAAAAAAAATCTGGAAAATAGAATAATTTATTTAGGAAAATTAGATAAAAACAAAGGAAAATTCGTACTAAGATAAAACCCTAACCTAGGTTGATTCTGCTGTAGAGCCCAACCAGACACCACCAGTCACCACCACACCTAAGCTGTCCAATAACCACCCAACCGCCGCCAATCACCAGAGAACCTAAGAACACCGAGGTCGATTCTTTTCCCTGTTTTTTAATGATTTTTAAAAATTAGTAAATCTACCCAGAAAATTATGAAAAAATTTGTACTTAGGTTAATTTGAACATGCTTTTACATGATATTTTTATTTTTGAAAAATTCATAATATTTAATATACTTTTTAAAGAAATCTACTATTCATCCAAATTTATATTTGTAAAATAAATATATTAAATGATATTGTTTCTAGCTGAAATTTTTTATGTAGGATGCTTTTGATATATAAATAATTTTTATGTAGCTTGAATTTTGATTTGAATATTTTTAATATTTATTGCATTTTTGGCCTAAAAATAGCTCGAAAAAAAGCTGAAATTATGAATTAAATAGGAAATTATAAAATTAATTAATGAAATGGACATGTACTAATCTCTAATAAATAATAACAGTATTGAGTCAGATTGAAATTAATTTGGTGTAAAAGGAATCATAATTGGTTAATTTATGATAATTTAGGTATAAAATCATCAATATGAATATATAGGCAATAGGTCAAAAACATAAAACCAAGTGATAACTGATTTTCCCATATTTTTAAGAGTTTATAGAAATTTTCGAGAAATTATTTAGTAACCCAAACTATTTATTACAAATTTACTAAATAAAATGGCTTAATTTACAAGCCGAGGGTATATTTTTAATATTAATAAGCTAAAATGAATTATATAGTTAACTAAAAACTATATATGTGATTGTTGATCAAATTGGACTAAATGAGTATTTTTATTATATTTACTGATTTTTTTTTATCGAGATACATTCTAGGGATATTAAGATTGGATGATACAAATATTATAACGTTATATAAAAAAATTAGGTAAAATACAATATAATAACATAAATTACGTATAATACGATAATATTTATATAGTTACGTATAACTGTATTAAAAACTCGAACTACCCATAAAAAATCGTCTCTAAAAACATGACTCATAAAACGTGTCATTAGGTCTATACAAACCTAACAACACTAACCTAACGACACTAATTTTGTTAAAATCAGACAACCTTAAATAATATAACCTATAACTTTATCATATTCAAGAATGTACGTATTTCAATAACCTTATCAAAATTAAAACTTGAATTTACAAATTAAAAGTATGTTTCTATACGATCGAAACGGTATAAAATACGTAATAGTATATAGAATGTACAGTATCAACAATTAATAACTTAATTCAATATATAGTGGTGATATGACTATATATTGTAGAAATAATATATATATATAACCATTTTAGATTAAACTCTAATGTTTTCGTAATTAATATGAAAACTGAATTTAGGTTCTTTATGTAAATAGGATCTTCCAATACAAAGACGATTGATGACTTGAGCCAACAGTAATGAGCGTCTAAACAAGTAAGTTGGGATTATGGTTTCATCGCTTATTGGGTTACTATTTTAAAGCATCTAGAGATTCAAGAATACTTCTGGTTATATTTGTAGTTAGTTGACTATACACATGCCGTATGTATATGATACTCAGTTATGAAGGGAGTTGAACTCCTTGGTGTACTGTTTGGTATGTTTGCATTGATTTTGTATTGTATGAATTTGTTGGCCACCCCCAATGAAAACTAATGTTAATTCGACTAAAATGAAACCGGACATGCATAACACCCATTAAGGGAAACGATTAAGAGTATTAGGCTAAATACCGACTTCCCTAGATGAAGATAGCTGAAATGGTCATTTCTCCATCCTTAGTTGAACTAAGTGACAGGCGAGGAGATCGTAACAAGAATTGAGGGTCATGGTTTGAAGGTGGTCATAGGAGGAGGGTTTTCTCCATTACATAAGCTTAGGTTTAGTTTGACTTGAGACGTGATGAAACTCCTCAATCCAGGTTAGAACGGATATAATTTCTCTAATTTCACATTGGATCGGATAACATTATATGATGTTTCATTTGATTGATTACATTGCATTTTCTCATAATTATTAACCTTATTTGTATTTATACAATACTCTTCTAACTCTGTCCCACTTACTGAACTAATTATGCTCACATCCCTATGAACTCTTTTGCAAGTATTGAATGAGGTCAGGATATTCAGATACCACCGTTCCCAGGTTAGTGTGCTGCTGTTTAGGAAAGTGAGGATCGAGGAATCAACTAAACCTAGGCTTTTGACTATATTTTTGAGTTTTTGAGGAAACTATTGGGAATTCCATAAAAGCCCACTAGTTTCCTAACGTATTGTATATAGACTGCAAAACCTACGGTTTTTAATAAACTCTTATTGTAAACTTTATCTTTGGACGTAAAATGTTTGTGTAAATACTGTTGTGGTATTAGACAACAAGTTGCACAGAATAAGTATTTTGTAAAGCTCTACCACAGGTTTGGTTATTAATAGGTATCAGAACAGACGTTTCAAGCTAGTTGAGTTGTGTACGCTTTTTATGAACTGTATCTATAATAGCAGTTATAAGGTCAGTTTCTATATTAGGTTAGTTTACATAGTGAGACTGTTATAACTTTTCCTCTTCAGGGCGTGACAATATGTACCCTTTGTGGATGCACCTACGATACAATGGACTATCAAATAGTATTCCCCTTACCTCCATCTATGAACATAAGTTAACTTTGTTAGCAATTTCAATAAGGGGAATCATAATCCATACTTAAACACCTACAACCCCGATTGGAGCAATCATCTAAAATTCGCCTAGTGAGAGAATCAAAATGCTTATAGAGCACTGGCTGGCTTTTCACAACTCTCTTGACTACTAAGGGAGAAGAAGCCAAGTATGAAGGGGCTTATGACTAGTTTTATCCAGAAGGCTGACACGAAATTTTAGAACTAAGATGTAGCTATGCATAATTTAGAGGTGAAAATGGGTCAGATCTTAGAGATGCTTAGTAACCACCCTTAAGGTTCGCAGCTTAGCAATGCTAAAAAGAACCCAAAAGAGGTGAATGTTATAACTCTCAGGAATAGGAGAGTGTTAGAGGAGGTTACATAGAAGGACCCGATGCATGTTGAGAAGAATAAGGCGTCATCCACTAAAAATGAGAAAAGAAAGGAGGATGAGGGAAAATCGGAGCAAAAAAAGGTGAATGTAAAGCCTTATGTTCCTCTTATTCCTTTTCTGGGGAAGTTGAAGCAGCAAAAGCTCAACCATCGGTTTTCTAAACTTTTGGATGTTTTCAAGAAATTGCATATCAACATCCCATTTGTGGATGCACTTGAGCAAATGCCCTCCTATGAAAAGTTCATGAAGGAGATCCTCTCGAAAAAGAAGAAACTAGTCGACCATGAGACCGTAAAGTTGATTGAGGAATATATAGCTATCCTACAAAATAAGTTACCTCCTAAGCTTAAAGATCTTGATAGCTTTAGGATTCCTTACATTATAGGGAACTCCTATTTTGACAAGGTCCTTCATGACCTTGCTCCCAACATTAATCTCGTGCCTTTATCCATCTTTAAGAAATTGGGGTTAAGAGAGTGCAAATAAATGATGGTATTACTGTAGCTAACCAATAAGAGTATTAAGTACCTTAAGGGGATTGTAGAAGATGTGCTAGTTAAGGTGGACAAATTTATCTTCCCTATAGACTTTATTGTCTAGAAGATGGAAGAAGATATGATGGAGGAAGATAGGGAACTTCCACTAATCATGGGTAGGCTATTTTTGGTTACTAGTAAGGCTTTAATTGATGTTAAAGAGAAAAACTTGACATTTTGAGCAATGGATGAGCAGGTGAGCTTTAATGTGTTCAAGGAAATGAAACACCTAAGTGATAGTTGTTCCAACTATACCATTGATGTGGTCGACCAATTAATGTAGGAGACAAAAGAGGAGGAGATTAGACTAAATGGTTATAAGTGTCTAGTTCTATCAGAGGATTGGAGTAATGATGAGGAAGTTGGAGATGAGGAGAGTGAAAGTGATGCATAAGTGGAGTAAGTGGCAAAGGTTTGGTTAGGTCCACCAAGGTTTGAAGAGTTGGGAACCAATGGGACAAAATTGGTTCCATCCATAGAAGAGCCTCTGAAACTCGATTTGAAGCAGCTTCCTGTTCATTTGAAGTATGTGTTCTTAGGTGAGAATGAGACATTCTTTGTTATCATTTCAGCGAAGTTATCACTGGAGAAGGAGGACAGGTTGGTAAAAGTCCTTAGGGAACATAACGAGGCTATTAGATGGACGATTACTGACATCCAAGGGATCCATCCATCGGTTTGCATGCATCGAATTCTCTTAGAAGCCGAATGTAAGCCATTGGTTCAACCAAAACATAGACTTAATCTACTTTGAAGGAAGTGGTGAAGAAGGACATTTTCAAACTCCTCGATGCCAGGAATATTTACCTGATCTTGGATAGCAAGTGGGTAAGTCTGGTACAAGTGGTACTAAAGAATGGAGATATGATTGTTGTAGAGAATGAGAGGAATGAGTTGATACTTACACAGACCTGATAAGATGGAAGGTTTGCATCAATTATCAAAAGCTGAATGATGCAACCTACAAAGATTATTTCCCCTTACCTTTCATTGACGAAATGCTTGAGAGGTTGGTGGGGGATGCTTACTATTGTTTTCTATATGGTTATTCTGGATATAACTACATACATATCGCCCTTGAGGATCAGGAGAAGACCACCTTCACCTGTCCTTATTGAACCTTCACATTTAGGTATATGCCTTTTGGTTTATGTAATGCACCAACTACCTTTCAAAAGTGTATGATGGCAATTTTTTAAGACATGATTGAGAAATACATTAAGGTCTTCATGGATGATTTCTATGTATTTGGCTCTTCTTTCGAATACTGTCTAAAGAATTTATCATTCATGCTTCAGAGATGCAAAGATATTTACTAGACCCTTAATTAGGAGAAGTGTCACTTTATGGTGCAAGAAGGGATCATGATGGGACATAAGGTTTCTCTTAAAGGGATTGAGGTGGATAGGGCAACAATTGAGGTGATTGCAAAATTGCCTCCACCAGTGAATGTAAAAGGGCTACGAAGTTCCCTAGGATATGCAATGTTCTACCGAAGGTTCATTCATGATTTCTCAAAGATAAAAAAAAACCTCTATGTAATTTGTTGGAAAAGGAGATTCCCTTTGTGTTTAATGAAGAGTGCCTTTAGGCATTTGAGTTATTGAAGGAAAAATTGACCACCGCACCAATAATTACGGCACCTAATTGGGAGTTGCCTTTTGAGCTCATCTGTAATGCTAGTGATATGGCAGTAGGTGTTGTGCTAGGTTGAGGAGGGGCAAAGTGTTCCAGGTGATATACTACGCTAGTAAGATACTCAATGAGCACAACGAAATTATGCCACCACAAAGAAGGAGCTTCTTGCTGTAATATTTGCTTATGATAAATTTAGATCCTATCTCATAAGGTCTAAGGTAATTATATATACTGACCACTTAGCATTGAAGTATTTGTTAGCAAAGGTAGATGCAAAGCCATGATTAATTAGGTGGATTTCGCTATTACAAGAGTTCGATCACGAGATTCAACATAAGAAGGGTATTGAATATTTGGTAGTTAACCATCTTTCAAGGATTGTAAATGAGAAAGGTGAGATACTCATTAATGAAGTGTTCCTTGACAAGCACCTATACACAGCGTATTTAACAAATCTACCTTAGTATGGCAACATTGTCAATTACTTAGTCAGTGGCATATTTCCTTATGGAATTTCTTATCACCAGAAGAAGAAATTTTTATTTGATATTTGATATTACTTCCGGGATGAGCCGTACCATTGCAAGAGTTATGTGTTCTTAAGGGTGAGCATGCCGACATTCTTCACCATTACCATTCTAGAGAGGTTAGCAGTCATTTTGATGCTAAGAGGACTGTAGGTAAGGTTTTACAATGTAGATTTTATTGGTCTACCTTATTTAAGGATTATAGGGCATTTGTGTTAGCCTATGGTAAGTGTCAATGATCTGAAAATATTTCCAGAAGACACGAAATGCCGTAAAGTGGAATCCTAGTGATTGAATTGTTTGATGTGTAGGAGACTGATTTCATTGGACCGTTCCCTATTTCTTTTTTGAATAAATACATTTAGGTTGCAGTTGACTATGTGTCAAAATGGGTTAAAGCTATTGCTCTCCCGACCAATGATCACCGGGGTGTACTTAAATTCTTGAATAAGAACATCTTCACCAGGTTTAGGACAACATGCACTATCATCAGTGATAGAGGGACCCACTTCTGTAACAAGCAATCTAATAATTTCCTTGCTAAATATGGAGTGAAGCATAAGGTGGCAACACCTTATCACCCTCAAACAAGTGGCTAGGTTAAGCTTTCTAATAGGAAGCTAAAGTAGATTTTAGAGAAAACAATCAATGCATTACGCAAAGACTGGTCGCTTAAGCTCAATGATGCTCTTTGGGCATACTGAACTGCTTACAAAAATCCAATTAACATGTCCCCATGTAAGATGGTATTCGACAAAGCGTGTCATCTCCCTATGGAGTTAGAGCACAAGGCTTACTAAGCCATAAAATTTTTGAACTTTGATAGAGATGCTGCAACTAACCATCGATTACTCCAACTCAATGAGTTGGAAGACTTTTGAAATGAGGCTTTTAAGAATGTTAGGATCTATAAGGAAAAGGCAAAAAGGTGGCATGACAGGAATATTCTTCACAAAGAGTCTAAGGTTAGATAGAAGGTGTTGCTATATAACTATCAGTTGAAGTTATATAACTATCAGTTGAAGTTATTTCTTGGTAAATTAAGGTCCATGTTGTCAAGACCATTTGAGGTAGCTAAAGTTTTCCCTTTTGGAGCTGTTGAGATTAAGGGAGAATTAGGGGCCCTTTTTTTGATTTAATGGGCACTTATTGAAATATTATTATGAGGGGGAGAATTTTGGTTAGCAATAGCTAGTGGTAAGTTTGAGTGACCCAACTTGAGTAGGAAAGAAAGTTAGGCTAAGGATTTTAAAACAAGTGCTCAATGGGAGGCAACTCACTATCTCTTCATTTTTCATGCTTATTTTGCATTTTCTTTTATCTTTGGTGTCTTTGATCCCTTTATTAAGTATGTAGGCTATAGGATTTTGTTTGGTTATGCATGGTAAGATCATGTTACTATGGATAAGGCAATTTAACCAGTAAGTCGCTCATTACCTCAGGGGAGTCTTGTTTCTTACCTTTCTTTATGCTTCTATTTTATTTAACAATGAGGATATTGTTTGTCCTAAAGTTAGGGGGTTAACTGTTATATTTTTTGTCCTCTTAAACGATTATTGGAAAATTTTGCACTTGAATTTACATTGTTACGTAAAATACCATTTCATTGCACATACACATCTTAAAATAAATTTTCATTTTTAATAAAAAAGCAACTCTTTGATTAAATTTTTTTTTTATTTTTTGATTTTGATTTTTGCAATTAATTCTATTTGATCAGTTATGAACTTTTAGCACTTGACTGAAGTTGAATTATGAAATTTGTGTTAGGTTTAGTTACATGTTATTTAAACTTTGATTTGAGACTTGGAATTAGGGCAATGTCACTGATTAGGAGTTAGATGCTTATAATTTTAAGCTTACTTTACTGTATACTCATACCTTAGAAGTATTTAAAGCCTTATAATTCATAGTAAATGAACAAATGAAACTTATTTCTTGAAAATCCCTTGAAAAATTAAAATAGTTGGAAAAAAATGGTAAATAAATTAGATACACCAGTAAGGATCGACTTTGGTCCCTTAGAAGATCAGGGTTCTTCTTTGTTACCTACTTAAGGAGAAGTTAGTATGGATTTGCCTTGATCCCTCAAAAGAGCGAGGTTTAAATTCTACTACCAATGAACTCAATTATAATAATTGTATTTAAATAAATAATGGAGTAAGTAGATGGTTCGAAGAGGAGTCTTAATGCTTAGTAGCCTAAGGTCGTTTGGCCTAGGACTTACTGATCAATGAAACTACTCTAACCCAACCTAAAAAAAAATAAAAAAATCCAATGAAAATCAATATTAAGGCAATGATCAGGGGATAGGTAGATATAATATACATTTACTTTGAATTATGATGCTTGGAGAGATGGAAGAGGGGAGTGTATACATTTTAGTTAAGTGTACAAAGTACGGGTGACTTTCCCTTGATTAGTTGATGTTATATCTAATTTCAATTTTTTAAATCTTTGTTTAAATGACATGGTAGAACTTTATCTCGCATAGATTAACTATTGAACTCCATTATTTTAGTGTTCCTAATACATTTAGAATGTAATCGAATAAATGCATGAAATTGAAAGTTGCAAGAACCTAAATTTGATTAAATTGAATATGAATTGATAAAGAGCCATATCTTTTAAAGCATTGAATATAATTGATGTGCAATCTATGTTTAGTTTTCATATAACATTATAATTAGTGTAGTACTTGTCCTTAATTGTTTTTATTTATTTCTGTTTTGCTTGAGGACAAGCAAATCTTAAAGTTGGGGTAGTTGATATGTTGCAAATTTTATATATTTTAGCTCAAATTTATATCACATTAATGTGTGTATTTTTATACTTTTAATAGGAAAAGTATGTTGATTTAAGAAATATACACAAAAGTTATTGGAGTTGAAAATTAGAAGAAGAATTGGAAGATGGCCAATTGTCCTCACATCAGTCTACAGTCACATAATCAAGATATATGTGTGTCCAATTCAAGAAAAACAAGTAGTGAAGGTTTAGTCCATGAATTTGTAAACAATCCAATTTAAGTTTCCAAACATTAGCCCATGTGGATTTCATCAGCGAGCCTATCCATTGCTAAAGTCAACTCCATGTGTTGAATGTTTCAAATCAAGAAAGAAAATTAAAAGAAGGTTGGTTGAGGAATATATATATATATATATATTCTTAAGCCGTAAGATGTGGAGAATCTTTTTGAAATAAATGGCAAGCAAAAAATAGAGCCGTAGGGCCTTTTTTTCCCGAGTTGTATGAAGATATTCCAGATCTCACATTCATATATTCGTAGCTACACAAAGAAGATTGAAGAAAAATTTTAAGGATCATCATAAGAACACAAAAGATTTAAGAAAGACTGCATTAGAAATCAAATTTGCACTCCAAGAATCATAACTGGGTTTTCTAGTCCTTTTTGCTTTCAAGATTTATCATGTTTTTTGAATTCTTTTGTGTAATCTTTATCTTTGCTATGAACTAACTAAGATTTAATGGGATTTTGACATGGCTTGATGATTTAGTTGATGTATGACTTTATTATATGTTATTATTTAATTGATTAAATTTTTAATTATTCAATTTCATGGTTCGCGATTCTATTGTTTGACCAACAATGTTTTCGTGAATAAAGCTTAAAAGACTCGAAAATGAATGAATAATTTATATGAAATCAGAATGGAATTGATTCAATTATTGATATGGAAACATGCACTTAGAATTAGTTTTAGGATTCATGTTCACAATGCAATTAGCATTGATTTTTATAACATAGAAATATGCATGAATTTTGATATTAATTAGGGTAGTAAATTTTATGAGAGGAAATTTACTACGTAATAAAGGATTATAGATAAACCACTTGAAAGGGATGTTTTTGCTATAATTGGAGTAATATCAACTCGAAAGGAAAGTGAGCTCTTGTGAATCTAATTAAAGATTAATTAATTAATTCTATCATATTTTACAGATATGTGTTGATTCGTCAGATGATGGTTTCGTTGAGATCCCATGCTATTGTTAGTGAAATTCTTTCTTTGTGACGTTAGTATTTTATCTTTAGTTTATTCACAATCATAGTTAATTAGTTCCTTTCATTTTAATTTGTTTTATCATTCCATTTTGATCGCTTAGTTAAGAAAAGAATTGAAATAATTTTTAAAAGAAATCGTACACATCACTAACCTCAACAAATTTGACGTATGCACTACCAAAGATGTTCATGATGAAATTCTCTACACATACAGGAGTTAACATCGCACGTTGAGACCATAATCTATCTCAAACACTTTACCTCAATGATACTTCACTTAACAAAATCATGTACATTGAGCCTACCCTAAATACCATACAGGCTCTTAGGGGAGAACCAATAGAGGAAACCAAGGTCGTCTAGTATGGTGATTGCTTTGACTAAAACATTTAGATAGGGACCTCCTTATCCTTGGATGAAAAGGAAGACATAATGGCTTTCCTTTACACCAACTCAAACTTCCTTATGAAATCTCCAAATGAAATGCCCAGGATAATGAACATCCCCAAAGCCACCCACTACTTGAGGGTTGACTCACATGTTTGACTCGTAAAGCAAAAGAGACAACACTTTACGCTAAAGTAGCTGGCCGTCATAGAATAAGAAGTGCAAAAACTTTTGTAAGTTGGATTCATCGAAGAGGAGAGATACCCTATTAAGCTTGAATTTTTGGTTTTTTTTTTTTTATTTTAATGTCATTTCCCACTTTTTGATTAATAGTAAACTCTAACCCATTTAATAGTAATCTTCGACTATAAAAATTGGAAAATTCTGGTTTCTTTTTTTAGTTAAAAACTTTTAGAATCACCACCCGATTGAAGTTGAGAAAAAACAAAAATTGTAATCAAAATCGTAATCAATTGGGTGGATAGATTACGATTTAGTTTCCGATCTTTGATTTCAATTTGATAAAAATCATAAGGTTTCAAATGCGAGAGCTAACTTATTAAACCTTAATGGGTGATATTATTTATTTTTCGAAATTAGGCTTATTCATCAAAATTGCCTTCTTCTTTTTTTTTTTTTAAATATTTTTAAGAAAAATAAAAACCAGAAGAAAATAAGAAAAAAAAAAACCTAAGTTTCTACAGATTTTAATGTTGCTCCAAAAGTGCCTACGTATCCACTAGTCGAGATCAGACAACTATAGTGCTTTCCCAAAACTTTAGTATGTTAGTTTATTTTAGTTTTGAAAATCAACCAGCTTTAAGTATTTATCACTTTACGTAATTCAAATAAAATTCTAATAAGGCATTTGCAGTTATTGTGGAAGTTCCATTTTCCCTACGATTAGTATCTTACTTAGACTTAGAAAAGAAAGAAATAGCCAAGTCCCATAATTTACGATCACTTCATTCACTATTTCCTTTTTTAGAGGACAAATTTTCCCATTTAGATTATGTGTCAAATGTCCTAATACCCTATCTCACCCATCTGGAAATCTTGGTTCAAAGCCTTCGCTACTGGGTGCAAGATGCCTCTTCTTTGCATTTATTACGTTTCTTTCTCTACAACTATTGGAATAGTCTTATTACTCCAAATAAACCTATTTCCATTTTATCAAAAGGTAATCCAAGATTATTCTTGTTCCTATATAATTATCATATATGTGAATACGAATCCATCTTCCTTTTTCTCCATAATCACTCATCTTTGAGTGTTTAAAAAAACCTCTTTAAGATGTCAGTTTTTTTTTTTCTTAAAAAAAGGTTTTTTACTAATTTTTATTTCTAAAAAAAATTTTCTAAATGAGAAATACTAAAACTCCTAATACTAAAAAAAATCCCTAAGCTACTTTCATATTTTAAAATAACGAATCTGGCTAATGACTAACTAAATATAAATGATAATAATAATAAGATATATAATAAATATATAAATGAATAAATAAAATTTGAAGAACCAAACATAACTTGGTTTCCTCTATATGGTGAAGTGTTATTTGTGAGTGAAGCTTAATGTGCGGCGTTGTAGACAGTAGTGAAGTGATTGGTGAATGGCAGTGGCGTGTGTGCTAATCGTACAATGCTGATTATGTGTTCTATTACGGATTGTTTAGTCATGGACGTCAGGTGCTATCCTGAGTTAGCATAAAGTGCAATGCATATGAATTGCAGTTGATTGGTGGGCAGGACGTGGATGTGGACATAAGTAGTGTAATTTCTGCACTGTATGAGTTGTTGCTGGATGTTCGTTAGTCATGTGAGGATAGCGACAAGTTATGGATGGTCTTCATGATGTGTAGGCCATAAGGGTGACTTAGCTGTATTGATTAGTATGTTGTTGCTACCGTGTGTGAGTGTAGTATGTACAGGATAATGTGTGGGAGATATGGTGAAGCTGTGACATGTTGATGGGTCGCGTGTACACAATAGCATGGATCGGCGTGTATTGTGTTTAGGTTTCCTCTATTGGTCAATACCTGCTAAAGTGTGAATTATGGGGCTTAGACGTACTGTTTGGCACAACAGTGATGGAGTTGTGGTTGTGGGGCTTAGATGTGGATACGCAGTGCTAATTGGCACTGCTGTAGTTGAAGCAGTCATTTGTTGTGCTAATCGTTGCTACTGTTCGTGAAGTGGATTATGTCAATTTGCAGCAATGAGCTTTGGTCTGATCGATGGAGTTGTGGATTCATGATTGGATGAGGGAGATCAAATGGACTGTAGGGCTGACTATGAAGGTCACGAATGTGTAGTGCTTGGTGGATAGAGGTATGAGTTGATCTATTAGGCATTGGCATGGAATTGTTGTGGCATTGTAGTTGGTTCGTTGGCCATTGTTGGGGCATAGTAGCAGTAAAGTGATGTTATACAAGGATTATGGAAGCTCGGGGATATGAATTTGACGATTGTTGAGCTAGTTGAGAGAGGGTCTTTTTGGCGAGTGTATAATTGTCCCCTTAATCTTTCCGCATGAATGATATATATCAAATTTGAAAAACAAATCTTTAAATCATATCGACCCTAATTTAATAAAGATTTAAAATAGATTTCAATCTTTTATATCAATTCATATCCGATTTGATAAAAATCAAATTAGATTTGAATCTTACAAATTTTTTGTCGTATTAGATTTAAAAGATTTGATAAGATTATATTTGAATCTCGTACGCTTAACCGATTTTCATAAAATGAAAGAAAGAAAAATTAAAGGCACATTTATGCTTCGTAAGATTTGAACCTGTAACCTTAAGCTAACCCAATACTAATACTTAAATGTTTATCCATTAGGCAGTTAGCTTGTGCTTTAATGTTTAATATAATTAAATTATACTTAAACTATGTAACTTTCTAAAATAAAGCTATTTGAACCAAGCTAAAACTAAATCCATTGACCTTAAATTGTTTTTCTTTCTAAAAATCTATTTTCCTAAAAATCTTTATAATTTTTCTTTTTTATTCATTTTTTTGTATTTTTATCATTTTTATTTTTTGTTTACTTTTTATTTATTTATTTATTTTTGAATTGGGACCTTTTTTAAAAAATAAAAATGAGGGGACAAGAATTGGGTATCTACATACCCTACCTGGCTCGCCTATACGGTCCTTATGTAGAAGGTAAAAAGTAGGTGGCAAATGTGTGTCAACTATACCAACTTCAATAAAACTCACCTCAAAGACTACTTTCCTCTACTTCACATCAACTAGTTCGTTGATTCCACCTTAAGCCAATGCTAAATTGAGTTTCAATGATGCTTACTCTAGATATGATCAATTTTGCATGGTTTTGAAGACTAAGTTCACACTTTCTTTGTCACCAACTTTAGAACCTACTATTATAAGGCCATTCCCTTTAGCCTAAAGAATGTCAAGGCTACATACCAATGGTTGGTGATCGCAATTTGTAAACCATAACTCAGCAAAAATGTTGAGGCTTATGTTGATGCTATATTGTCAAGAGCAAGAACAAAGTTGACCACTTTGTGGATCTACACAAGATCTTTGATACACTGAGAAAGTATCAAATGAAGCTGAATCCCCAGAAATGTGTTTTTAGGATAGGATTATATAAGTTCCTTGGCTATATGGTTACGAAACATGGAATCAAAGCAAACCCTAACAAATTTCAAGCAATCTAGGATATGAAGCCCCCATAAAAGATCAAGGATGTCCAACGTCTCACGAGTGGGATAGCTACCTTCAATAGTTTACTCTTATGAAGTGTCAATAAGTATTCCAAGTTCTTTAAGCTTTTGAAGAACCCATTGGAATTTCGATAAACAAGCGAATGTGAAGTTTCCTTCGACAAACTGAAGGAATTCCTTGAGAACCCACTTGTGCTCTCTAAGCCAGTCCTCGATGAAGAGCTCTATCTATACCTAGCTGTCAGCGATCAAACCCTTTCCTTGGTTCTCCTTTGAGCTGATGGTCACAAGCATAAGCTAATGTACTATGTCGGTTACATCTTATATGGCCTGGCGATTGGATATATTCATATTGAGAAGCTTTCACTTGCAGTAGTCATAGCAATCTGGAAGCTTAGACCATACTTCTATGCATACCCCATCACTATTCACACCAACCAACCTCTAAAACACTTCTATAGAAGTCGGATACATTAGGTTAGATGGTCAAGTGTTCTTTGGAGCTTAGTGCTCATAGTGTTTAATTTTACCTTCGGTAGGCCATCAAGGTGCAAGTTCTTGTGGATTTTGTTGCTAACTACATTGGAGAGGAAGAAGCACTTAGTAATATTGATATACCAATGTGGACTCTCTACGTATATTGATCCTCGACTTGGGCGGAAGGGGAGAGGGGAAGTAGGGTGAGAATAGTCTTGTAAGGCCCTTATTGCACCAATATTTTTTATATACTTAACTTCGAATTCCTCATAAGCAGCAATAGGCCAAATACAAAGTGTTCATCATAGACTGAAGATTGTAGTTAATGTTCGTACTAAGAAGACCAACATCTAGTTGAACTCAATGTTGGTAGTGTAATAGGTAAATGAGGAATATGAGATGAACAGTGAAAACATGGTGAAATACCTTTAACTATGAGGGACCTAGCCGCAAGCTTTTCTTCCTAAAGCATAGCCAAAATTCCTTAGGAGGAGAATTTTGAGTATACTAGCTTTCCAAGCTTACATCCAAAGCCATGCCCCTACTTTGTGAGATCGATAAGTAAGTTTTCCTCCAATTCATGTCGTAATGAATTACTAATGATGATAGGAATTGGCTTACGACTTGTTCTAAGCCAAGGCCAACCTTTCCCACTCAAGGCCGAGCTAATATTAGAAGGTTGAGAAAGGAAAGAAAGACAGTTTAGCAATAGCTCTATCAACTGTCAAGAAGACTAAAACCAAAAAACCAAGGTCCCAAGTCCAAAGACCAGCTTGGCACAGCACGATGAATCTATTGCTTACCAATCCTAGAGCTCAACAACTATGAACTGACCTCACAGGTAACTCGACTAACACTGTATGACTTCAACAACTCTGACTAGAACCAAGACATCCAATTGCTGAACTCAACCAATTCGGATCCAAGTCATTCTAAGACAACTTGGATGACCTGCATACCGACCTTCCTACTAAACACACCGTTTGTACACTTGTAAATATTTTCTTTACTTTTAATCATAAGCATAATCTTTAGGGTTTAAAGCCTTGTATATTATTTATAGTTTTGCTACTACAGTTTTAGGACTTACTATAAATAGCAACATTTGTAATTAGCAGAATATAGTTGAATATCTTTTGAAGTAAGTATATACCCGAATCCTTTTAGAGCTATTCAAGCTTATGTCTTAGATTATTGAGTGCTATTTTGCCCTTTGACCTTTCTTGTGTTCTTATCAATTTTCTTCTTGAGATTATAGTGAAACCCTCATTTAAGCAAGTTAGCGAGTTGTATCTAACTCCTCATTTAGAACCTAAGTATTGATTTGGATCTTATAAGTGATATCAAGACCTATTTCGAGCTCAACCCTGATTGTGTTTATGCATTGGTGCATGATATCCATTCACATTCTCATTCAAAACCCCATTCCACTTACTACTTCCTCATTTCTACTGAACTTGGAGTACCCATTCATGTTCATATTAGCTGCGCATCATGCTCCAGCCAACCTTCGAACCTTAAGGCGCATCAAAGGAGCTCCTTCGCAAACCCTTGAGATTAATCTGACACTCGTCGAGTTATCCTAGGTAGACTTCATCATTGCTTACCTCAGGATCAGTGACTTACCTGAGGATAAAACCAAAGCCAAGAAGCTTACGTATAGTCCGACTAACTATACTATCATAGATGACATCCTCTATTGACGTAGGTACAACCTCCCCCTCCTCCGCCATTTGAGTACGGAAGAAGGCCTCTATACCTTGGATGAATTATACCCTAGCACCTATAGTAACTGTATTTAAGCTGAAGCCTTGTATACCTGTGCCTTTCGCTTCAAATATTACTAGCTAACCATGAAAGAGGAAATGAAAACTTTAGTACTATGGTGATACCACAATTGCTAAAAACATGTACCCTTCGACTGGATACCTAGCTTAGAAAGCAACATAGACTAAGACAAACCCTACAAGTCTATCATGGTAATTTAACAAAAGAAAATAAAAGGAAAAAGCCCCTAAACCTCCTAGCCTCATCTCTACCCATAGCACCACCACCAGCAACATCCTCGTTGCCATCTTCTGGCTTGTCCTCTTCACCTTTGCCGCCCTCATTACCCACAGCATCTCCTTTTATCAACCAATCTAAGTAACCAAAGTCTAATTCAGGATACACCCTTTATGCCTCCAACTTATCCAACATCGCACCATCTTGACCAACATTCTTAATGGTAGTCTTATAATTATCTCCTAATAAGAATTCCTTAAAAATCTCATTTATTGTTACTACAGTCAGATCATACCCATTCCTTAGCTCCTCTTCCCTGCTTTGAAAGCTAGCCTAAGCTTCCTCGAGCTCCTTCATCAAGGCATCAACCTCCCCTTTGGTTGCCCCTACACCCTTCCTTCTGGATTCGACCTCCTCCCTTGCAACTGTAGCCTCTTACTTGGCACAATTGGCTACTCACTTTGTTGCCTTCCCTTTAGCTGCAACAAACTCCTTGTTACAAGGAGCAAGTTCTACCTTTGGGTCTTCGGCCCACTTCTTAGCAGCATTTAGTTTATACTTGATGATAGTAACTTCTTGCTCTAGCTATAATTTCTCAATCCTATACTAGTTGTACTCCTCTTGTAAGGACACATTTCGCGTCATCAACTTGGATAGCTCTTCCCTCAGCCTTTCACACTCCTGCCCTCCCTCTTGTTTGTGCTACCACAAAGACTAAAGCAGAAGACTAACAAACATGAAGGGGAACAAAAGACGATTGGAAACAAACCCTATTAAGAAGGATGCAAACACCCTCCCCTCCCCTTATGCAAACACGGGCTTATAACATCACTAAGCTTGCTCAAGGTGACTATAGTACACTATTTGAAAGGCTTATCTTATATCCACACATCATGTGTCCTCTTTAAGGGCCATCCCATAACAATGTGAACATTATAATATATTTGGATCAACTCACCTATCTCAACCTCTAGGTCGATCAAAACAAGAAGCTGCCCTTTTGAAGCATTATCAACTCAACCGGCACCTAACCCTCTTTTCTCCTCAAGAAATCCTTCTACCATTATGGTTAACTCCTCCTTAGCGGACCTCCCTTCTACATACTCCTCTTACACTACTTGGTTGAAGATAGGTCTCTTCAAACCCCCATCAGCAAACATGATTAGCTTACACGACCACTGCTTACATACCCCCTCCTTGGCTATCGATTACTCGTACCTCCCCATCATGCACCTCTTACTTATGTAACTCTTGAGCACCACCACCTTACCCATGACCATCCTAACTGAGCACATCCATTACGTCTACAATAATAACCATTACCTAATATTCAATAATTACATTCAAAGGCACTATAGTCAAGACACCCCTAATCCTTTACCTACAGGCCTTCTCCACTTCTACTTAGTCAACGTAGCCTTCTTACTCTTCTTTGCAATAGGAGCTACATCCTCCCCCTCCGTAGGCCCTTTCCTCTTGTTCTGACACCTTTACTCTCGGATCGCCAGTGTGTACTCCTTAAAAGCGTTATTGGATAGGTCATATGTTACAGACAAAATAATGAAGTTAGAATTTAAAAGACATTATAAGTATTAAGTCAAATACCTACCAAAGAGAGCAACCTTGAGCTCCTCCTTGCAAGTGACCAATGGTAACGAACTCTCTACTACCCTCCTTGACCATAACAGCACCCATACATGTCTCCTAAAGGTACAACATTTCCCCCTTTAAATATAACTCCACGATCTCAATTACATCAAACCCTTCTCCATCCACTAAGCTACATCAAGGATCCACTTCTTGGCTTCCTCATCCTCTATTTAGAAGTACGTAATCAGCTTTACCTGAATGGTTTTTACCTACTTGGTTAGATGGTCCAACTCATGCACTAACTTCATTAGGAAATGTTGGTACCTCTAGTCATCAATCTTGGACTTTTGCCTGTAAAACAACTTTACATAGGCCCCCTGACCCGAACAGTACTACTCTTTAGATGGAAAAAAGTTCCTATTACGCCCTAAAGCGGTGGAATCACAATAGTCCTGTTGTATAAACCAACATATGATAGTAACTACTTTCATAATCACTATCACTATCGTAGATACGATTTACACAAAGCGTTCATAACTCCTTACTTTGAAGTAGACAGTCATACATGTTTATTAATAAAATTACTTACTAAACTATAAACTTTAAGTCATATTTATATAGATATAAACATATATGGTCTTATGGTTCCAGGAAATGTATACATAACAAAATAGTCTAAAACAGCTAAATATTATATGATTACTCTCTTTCTTATCTATGAGTCACTAGCAAATCTTGCATGATACTATTGATCTTCCAATTTATCCTCACTCCTCTAAAATTCTTCAAAAGAGTACTAACCTTTAAATGATTATAACGCGGCATATTAATTGTTACCTGCAAGAAAATCTATAAGAATATGAGCAACCAACAGCTTATTAAGTCAAGATAGAGACGTAAGACTGTATAACAAACAAAAACATGGTTTTTGAACAATTAATTTAAATACAATGCAAAACACAAATAACATCACATAACGTAGTCTATTCTATTGTGAATTTAGAGAAATTCCACCCATTCTAATTCGGGTTGAAGAGTTTCAATGCTTATGTAACAACTCACAACTAAACCCAAGTTTGTGTTATAAAGGCACTGTTCCCCCCATGACTATCCTTCCTCATCCTTACTACGATATCCTCTCTTGTCACTTAATTTAACTAAGGATAAAGAAGGGACCATTATGCTATTGAGTTATTCTTTTTAAAGGTGTCAGTATTTAATCAGAGAATCCTAATCACTCCCTAAAGGGTTGTAATGCATGTCTAATTAAGGTTTAGGTTTAATATGGTTAAACTCAGTTTAGGGAGATAAGTACTTTTGCTCCACACCACTCACAACAACTACTACAGAAAAGCACTAGTATATAACTAAATAATCAAAGACACACAGGCATGCACACAAACAATACAATCCTAAGCCTCAAAGTACCTTAATATAATACTTCAAAATATAGCAATGTATTGATCTCAACTTACTTGAACTCTCTGATTCAATCACTAAATTTTGATGCAGCGTCAACTTATCGTTGTTTGCTCCTATAATATAAATATCCTTTTAGTATTTATACCCTTATTATATATATACACTTTTAAATCATAGTTTTTACACAATCATCCAAGTTATATATTTTACTTATTATCAATATATTCTAGGCTAGTTTCTGATTCAATTTCTGAATTAGTTTCCGATTTAGGTTCTAATTCAGTTTCTGATCACAAGTTTTATATGCAAGCCTTAAGAACTCCTTCTGAACCAATATATGAAATTAATCGCATTACACTTGGGTGTCTTAAATTTCCTATTTAACTTTTAACTAGTATTTTGGTCCATACGGTATGCTCTACTTCTAATTTAACTACTGAATTTACTCTTGATGTAAGAATAACTTATATTTTTTTATATATAATTACCTAAGTGTATATTCCATATCAAATTTATTTTATATTATTATTATTATTATAATATTATCAATTTTGACCTAATTTTTTTCTACTCATATAATTTGCAATTTCACCCATTATTCCTATATATATATATATATATATATATTCATCACATAATATACATAATACATACATATAATACCTCAAACACCACAAATATAATACTACACCAGCAAAGAACATCTCAAGATACCTAATTACACATTAAATCAATATTTTCATCAACTTATCATTAAATAACCAAAAGAAAACAAAAAATTACTCCTTATGTAAATTTTAAGGCCTAAAAAGTAAGTAAAATTTTATAAAATTAATTTTTGGAAAATATCTTCATAGCACTATCATATATATACCAAATAGTCTATACAAAAATTTTAAAGTCAAAACTACATCATTAAGGTTATTTAAATTTAAATTGAAAACTAGTTCGAGTTTAGGGATTTCTTAAGTACTATATATCTCGAGCCCTAATTTTATCAAATTGACATTTTTCCTAAATTTACATGTGAAAAATATCTCAGAAAACTAAATTTCATAATTTTTCACATTTATTTGATATTTTTAATAATTTAAACAAAATTGAAATGAAGATTGGACTTACCTATTCAATCAACTTCCAGCTACTAGTGGTGGATCCAAAGGTGTCGACAGCCCTAGAGGTGGTTTTAGGGCCAAGTGATGGTGACTATTTGATTCTAGGTGGTCATTGGTCATAGGTTCTCATTATAAGCCCTAATTACATACTATTTTTGTAGTTTTTTTTTTTTTAAAATTGCTTACTTCTCTCTTTCTAGTCTCTCTCTAATTTTTCTAGCTTCCTAACTGACCAAAATGACAAATGGAGATGGTGTTCTAAATTTATAATGGAGTTTAGGGTTTTTCTTTTAATTTCGATTTGCCAAATGTCCCTTTTCTCTTCTTCTTTTTACATTCTATTTAGGAAAATTTTATTAGTTGAATTCCATTCTCCATTTCTAGTTTGTTAAGCCCCAATTCTAGTTTTCTAACAATTTTCTTTATTTTTTAGATTTTTTATAACGAATTTTCCTTAATTATTTACTATTATTTTAGCATATTTTAAGTAATTTTGGATATTTTACTTACATGTAAATACATATTTAGTACAAATAAATACTCTTAAAAATTATTTATATTATTTTATGATTTTTAGTGTATGTTTAATCTATCTCTATGGATTTGTTAGTAATTAGAACTCGTTTTACACGTTTTTAATAAACAATAAGTAATATACATATAATTTAATATTATAATATTTAATTATTTATTTTTCTAAATTCAAACTCACATAATCACTTTTACTAATATTCCTGGTTTCATTATAAAATTGAGCTCAATTGGTGAATATACCTAATCACCTTAAATTTTATGTACCGAATCCCGAACACTCGACTATAGAGCTTATAGTACCTAAACAATCAAGTTGTTGGCCTTCTCATATGGAATATGAACATGGCCTTGAAGGCCACCAATACTGTTAGGTGTTCAAATGAAGGCATCCCGAGTATACATTAAAGCTGAAACTCAATAAAGGGTAAGTTTAAACCCATGTCCATTGCCCTTTAGTATGTATAGAACAGGCATTTATCATCCCCATAGTCACACACTCGCTTACCCTCCTAAGCCTGATTGCCTCCTGGACATCGATAATTTCGCTAACTTCTTAACAAAACCCGATGCCTTTAATCTTTCTTATGCACATACTCTACCTTAGTAGCAATCCCCTCATTAGTTGTGATTAATACCAAAGGAATAATATCCTCCTCTTTCTCTTAGAGTAAATAATGACATTAAGGCCTCTCCTCATTATAAGCTCTCTTTATCACCCACGCGTAGCTCCCATCTACGCTGCTGGTCCCAATTGCCACTGTCTGTTGGGGGGAAGTAGGGGTAGACTCATCCTTACACTCTTCTTTTGCGAAAGCCTCACCTGTAAATTTGTTACTTTATGGTTGCTATGATTGATTGACTATCTTTGCAAAATATAGTAGAAGAAAAGAAAGGAAAGGAGAGGAGAAAGGTAGAAACCACTAGATCGCAAAAGAAACGCTCTTAAAGTCTTGGCAAAGTGATGACAGTAAGTGAAGAATTGACTAACCCTCAAACTCCTTTTATAGTTGCTAAATCCATGTAAAGCATTGCTTCATTAACGACCATCATGAATGACCACGTGTCACAATCATGAAATCGATGGCCAAAGATCGCCCAATGAGAGGATTGCCAACTCAGCATCCAAATGTGCAACATTGATGGGGCATGCTTGTCAAAGCCTCAAGCACCCTAACTGTTACATTGATTACCCTAATAGTCACATCCTCTAGAAAACAGTTAATAACCAAGTCCTTGAGGTCGCCCAAGCTCGAGCACTACCTTAAAGTGCTTGAAGGAAACCAACTGGTGCTCGACTACTAGCCTGAGCACCTTATGAGTGACTACAAGTATAAAGGCAATGTGGTGCAGTCTTGTATAGACTCATAGTCACTCATAAGGTGCTCAAGCTAGTGGCTAAGATCTTTTGGAAAAGTGTCCATTACACCTCCGTTATTGCCATAGTCACCATTGAGCTAAAAGCCCTCGTTATATCCAACCTAATGTAGTAGTAAGCTCTTCCTTCAACGCGCCTAACTACCATGTCGATATTAGTAACTTTGAAGGGAACTTCTACCCCTAAGGATACCCAGCCTACTTAACATATGCAAACAAAAAGAACTAATGAAGGCCCAAGATTCATGGAAGCTATTCGAGCACTTAGAGGCATAGTTGTCAAAATCGCGAGTCAAATATGTAATTCTATGAGCTTATGATTTTATGTTATTCTTCTTAGTTGAAACAGATGTAGTACCGTTAAAGTACAGACTTTTGGTAAAATTATAAATTATGATATACAATTCTATAAGTTTATGATTTTACATGATTTTATACAATTTTATAAGTTCAAATGAACAGTGAAATCATGATTTTAACAATCATGCTCAAAAGTGTAATTAGTGGCTACTATTGAACCGGCGTGAGAGAACACACAGACTTATATAGCTTGCCATGTTCTTAAGCCCTAGGTCCCTTAAAGGAGTTGTAGAGCCGATTCAGGCCTAATACTCTTAAGCCATGGGGGAACACCCTCTTAGAGTTAGAAACATCATGGACAATAGGTAGCACTTGGGCATCTATCGTAGGAGCTTGAATGTCCATGATGCTGGTGCCATAGCAATTGGAGGATGAACACTTGAGCACCTCATGAAGAGCCGAAGGATCTACGTACATCCTTCAATTGGTGTTCAAGAGCCTCCTCCTAATCAGCAAACAACCTGTTATATCCCTTAATTAGTGTTCAGGGGTCCACCGTAAGGGCGTAACCTGAGTTTAAACGCTCTTTTACTCAGAACACCCTCAAATAACACCAAATGAAGCAAAGTTTAGAATGAAGGGAATGGTCCCCATTAGCCCTTCATATAGCAAATTAGAGGAAGAACCCATCCATCCACGTGCTATTACCTACCCATTCGATAGTCGGGGGAAGTGATAGTGAAAAGTTACCATTAATACCCCTCATTAGTCTTAGTTTCCAAATTCTCCATGCACCTTAATGATCACGCCTACAACACATTTCCCTAGAATCTGCCATTATGCTTTGAAAAAGTAAACGTTAGAAAAGACCATTGTTAATGGTTATGTCAACCATCATGTTTAGAAGGTCATCCATGGTATTCTTTCGAGCACCCTAGCATAGCCATACGTTTACTTCTCTATAGTAAATCTAACAAAGGCTTTGGCCTCTCAAGCCTAGGACTCTTGTACTTTCCTTGCCACTCTGATGCTAAGGAGAGTAGGGGGCAAATGTCGACAGCTAACCCTTAACCTAAGGCTTTAGAAGCCTATGCCCACCGAAGAGCTTGGTTAGTGTTGTACAAAGGCCTCTCTAACTCGAATGAAGTTTAGCCCCGCATTCACTAAAGCTTTATTTATCCTTCTCAAGCTTAGCCTCGAACACTCTTTTAGCCCATCGCTGGAAGCTTTTCCTTCCCACTTCTTAACCTTGAGAGGATGGCTTACATATAGTCTCAAAGACTACTTTAGAAGAACTCGCTAGTTAGCAAGCCGGGTATACTCTCTTCTCCTCGTCTCTCTTCCTTTCATCATTAAATGTTAAATGACTACCTAACACTCAACTTGTAAGCTAGCCGTTGAATTAAAGCAGCCACCCACTACTAATGTGACAAGCTCATCTCCCAAGCTTCTACTAACCAGCATAATGGTGATTATCTTTTCTTATACTAGTAATGCCGTTCCCTTGAATTCAATGTCAACCAACCACCATTTGTCATATCTAAGCAAGTTAGATCCCTTAAATTATAAATAAAGGTAAAGCCACCAAGTAAGGGACCCCTTTTTTTGGCCACACTTGAGAAGCCTTTCAATCTCCTTGCTACGTTCATAATGCATCTCTTTCTTTTCTTGCCAACTTGAGCGTTAGATAGCCCTTATTGACTATGCCAAAAAGAGTTTTTTTTTTTAAGGTCTTCTACTACACACAACTAACAGACCACCAAGAGTTGACTAAAGAGCTATACATATTATACATGCTATCACCACATTCCATGGCATTTCAAAAAGAACATAGTCAAACGTAATGGATATAGCAATATCTATTAGTTATTATCTATAATATTAAAGCATATAAGACTTTCTTAATTGCTTTTTGTGTCTTCCATGATTTTTGTCATAGTATTCCATTATTATCCTTAGATTAACTTCTCTAAAACTAATTATTAACTCTTCCATCAACTAATTAGCTAATATTCTAAGGGTAAATAAATAATTTGACCACTTTAGCTACTAATCACATTTCATTTTCATCAAATAAAAAACTAACTTAATTACACCACTAACTCATTAACCTTTTATCTTTGATCTATTTTATAAACTACCTTCATAATTTAAAAAAAAAAAAATTATACTGTAGTTAAGGTGAGTTTGGTGTCTTAGATATATATAAAAATAATATCTTTCATTTTATGGTAACCACCAAATACCACTTCTAAAAATATTTGTTGAAAATTGAAATGACTCTCAATCTCACTCCTCCCATATCTTTTACCTTAACTTCGCTATGTCCAAATCTCTCCATAGAATTACAAACCTAAAAACATTGATTTAGTATAATTGAAAGTTCTTTATTGAGTTTTGCATTGGTGGTCTTGATTAAAAAAAAAAAAAGAAGCAACTTTATAGTTAAAAACAAAAAAATTAATGAAAATTATTTAGGACTGCCATACAAATATATATATATATATATATACTCACTTTTCCTTAAAAAAGAACTACAATTTATAATTTTTAACACTCTAAAATGGGTGCAAGCATCCACTAATATTCTTAAAAATACTTATGGGTGTCTTGGTTTATTTGTTAAGATGTCAAGGATGAAAAGTATACATATTTTGCTGGTTAGATTGTAAATACACCTTCGTATTTTATGTCATGTGCATCTATTCCTTTTTCATTAAAATTAAAGTACTTAAAATCCAAAATTTAAAGCAAGTGCTCGAACTCTATAAAAGTATATCCTACCCCTAAAGATAGAGGGTTAAACGCACTTGAAATCCTTTTAATACTACGCCATGTGACAGGATTATCGCTCTCCCTAACCCATAAAGGCATAAACATAAGTTCCTGGCCATTTGTTTTAACAAAAACTACTTATTAGCGGAAAAACGTTTTGCTTAAAATTATATATTTTCAAGAATTACATGTTTCCACATGATTGGTTGATTTAATAGTAATTTGCCAAAAAAGCTTTCCCTTTACGTATTCCATAATTATACCTAAATAAATTATTATAAGCACGTTACCATAAATTCACTTATACAAATGCAAAAGTATAAAGTCTAAATGACCATTTGATATTCATGATCAAATCATAACATCTTAAATTGCTTTTAATTTTTATATTTTTTCAACAAATCTTTTACGTTTTTTGTCCACTAAAGAGTTTCCATGATTTAATATATAATCTATAGGTCGATTAAAACGAAAATCAAATAAAAAATTATCTTCATAGAATCAAATGATCTATAGATATTAATTCGGAAAACAAAATTTACCATTTTCAAGTTCTAAGAAGCACAAGTCGTCGGTTAAGATTTTTCCTCTGCTAGGAAAACATTAACCCCTAAGAAAAGAAAACATAAGAAACAATGAAAAATAGCGAATACATTTTACCCAAAACAAACGATCTGATTCCACAGTTCTGAAGAATGTTTTACAGGCAAATGGTTACGTATCAATTATATTATATCAACATATAAAGAGGGGACTTTGGTCTTCACAACACTTAAGAAACCAACATATAATAAAGAAAATTACTAGTTTCAGTTTTTTACTTCGTTCACATTCTAATCCATTCACCCCTTCATCTCGGCATTGTTTTTAACTTCATGCCCAAGCCACCACTTGCGAGATAATTAAGAGTTAGAGAAAAAAAAGTACTTTGAAAAACGATTAAGGACAATTCCACATGCAAAGAGACACTCATTTTATATTTCCCGGGTGATAACTACAATTGAAAACAGCATTATGTGTATGATTGTTGGAGCCAAGATAACACAATGGTTGGACCAATCTACATCTGTCACCATCCCATCAGACACTTGAATCTGTACAAATTACATACAGGACTACTACTTAATGTAAAACAAGAAACAATTGCTTAATTCATAGAGAATCAACATATAGAGTAGAAAGGCTCATAGGGAATCAACATACAGAGTAGTAACGGTAACACCGATCTTCAGCCATTTGGAAGATCCAGAAGTTTCATTTCTCTATCTGCCTGAGTGCACCTCACAATCAAAATGTTTGGTATCAAAGATTGCCACCAAAGGGCAATGTCAGATTTACTATCATGGTAGGGACTAGGGTGCGTGAAATATTGATGGAAGTCTCTAATCCTTATTGGTACTTGCTGCAATTGAATTCTTTGCCTCCATCAATCTCCACATATACCAAGACCCAACAGACCTATAAGGCTTCCATTTTTCACACAATTCTTCCATCTGCAAAGGGTTAGGCAACTCCTTAAGCCCATATAGAACCTGAACTCCTTTTCTTACCCCCAAATCACCCACCGGCAAGACATCGGGTCTGTGCAGGGAAAAAATCATAAACATATGAACAGACCAAACTCCAATTCCCTTAACCAGAGTCAGAGTTTTCAAGAGCTCCTCATCATCCATTTTAATAATTGATGAATCGGATAAGACGCCGCTTAGGAACTTCTCTGCAAGGTCATGAAGATAGCTTGCTTTGCGACCGGACACTCCCACCTACACTCAAACATTCTTCTGTGACAACATATGACAGAACAACATGACATAACCGATTCCGTGATGGAAAAATAAAATTTACTCTGACAAATATCAAGGCAGAACTAGATAATAGACATTTTAATTCTTCTATACTAAGATGGCAATTTTTAACATGTCAAAACAACAAGAAATTCGTTGTCCCATTCTGTGTTTATGTTCGTGTTTACTCAAATCATATATTGCCGTGCATGATGAATATCCAATCTGGGCTCTCACTTCCTTTCTTTCACAATTCAAATATCGTAGCATATAATTGGCAGAAGCATGAACAACATCACTTTAAAATTCACAGATTACAATATTTAAACACTTAGGATATCTAAACAATTATAGATATTTTCAGATCGACACAAAATAAAACCCAAGCACGACATAAAACACGAATTGCCACTCTACAAAGACACATGAATAACACAAATTAGGATCAGCATTATCATTGAATACCTCTCGGAGCTGTTCAATGGAAAGCCGGAGCAAAGACTCGGGGCAGAGCGCGTTTTCACCACCAAAAAGCGATAAGAAGCGCGTGTAGATCGTTTTGGCAGCATTAGTCGCGAGCTGCTGATACAAAATGCTCCTTGCAAGGGAAACAAAAGGCGACGCCGATGAATCGAAAGAGGGAGGCCGGTGGGATTCAACTACGGATGCAAGTAATGGGCAGGAGGCACGGAGGTGACGTAGGGCAAGGTCAATTTCGCCACTGGAAGACAGGGGCTTGAAAATTGGAAGAATTGAGGAAGTTAGGGTTTGAGGGGTGGAGAGTTTGAGAGGTTTTAGGGTTCGCGTTTTGGATTGGGAAGCGACTTTGGTGATTTTTTTGGAAGGGAATCGGATTTTGGAGGAGGATGAAGAGAGAGGTTTGGTGGTGCGTTTAGTCATTTGAGGGTTTTTTTGGGGTGTTATTTAGGTTTAGGGTTTTGGGTACGAATTTGTCAAAACATCGCCAAAGTTGAGTTTTCCGGTCTCAATGATGATGTTTCCACTGGAAGACATACATGACTTTTAAGATTCCTACAAATGATTCACGAATTTTACCTAATTTTTAACGAATAGTAGTCTTCCCGACAGCTTCTTTCGCACATTGCATCGAAACGCGCCTCATTTCCTTATAGGAAAGAGAAATGATAAATAGCGAAAAAATGGATTTTTATTTTGTGTTTTTAATGAAATTGAGTACTCCATTTTTAGTTTTATCTATATTATTAAATTTTTTTGAGAATTAAGTAATTATTGCTCAATTTTTTTTCGTAAAATTTCATTAAAAATCCTTAATACTATTATGTTATTCAATAATATAAAAATAATTATATAGAATATTATAATAAATTTCTAAATTACCTATTTTTAATCTCACTAACCTATTATCAATATTTTCTCTTCCACTCCCTCGTTATTATCTCCTCATTCTTTCATCTCCTTATTATCTTACTATCAATATTTTCTTGTCCACTTCTGTATTATGTTCTTATCATCCTTCATCTCTTCTATATTTCCTTTTCATTTTTGTTTAGCAGTTTTTAATCTGTTTTCTTCTCATGATTTTGTATAATTAACAGCCCTTCATTACTTACGTATAAGATTCAAAGTTTCAATGATTTTTTATAGTTTAATTCAAAAATTATTTTATGTTTTAAATTTTATCATGCTGTTATTCTTTATTTTTTACAAATACATTATGAGTACACATCTGCTAATATTTATTATATCTGAATTGTTAAACTAATTATATTTTTAACTATTAAAATCTAATGAATAGAAATTAAAAGTAAGATGTAAGGTTGTACCGATTCCATCAAAACGAGTGATGAAAGCATAAAACACCTTAAAAACTATATCATATGGAAATGGAATATCTAAAATAGAATGGATTGGAATAAAAGCTTTCCATTAATTATTTCATGTGTT
This sequence comes from Lumnitzera racemosa, assembly GCA_024138005.1. Classification (NCBI taxonomy): domain Eukaryota; kingdom Viridiplantae; phylum Streptophyta; class Magnoliopsida; order Myrtales; family Combretaceae; genus Lumnitzera; species Lumnitzera racemosa. The sequence continues at coordinate 12,893,323 of JAMXBC010000008.1, read as the reverse complement.
TAGAAATACTATGGAATAGAATAAAATAAAATGCTGATATAAGTAACGTTAATTATTGATGTTATGATTAGATTGAATGTTAAATAAATAACTTTCAATTAACAATAATTAATGAGGCAAAATGGATTGAGATTTGATTTTTCAAAGTGAAATCAAATTCCTTTTTAAAGGTAGAATTTTCCATTTAAAGGAATTGTGATATTGCCTTCAAACGCATCCCAAACATAAGAAAGAGAGCATGATCAAAAAACGCAATTCCATCTAAGTCAATTCTTATATATCAAATGTTGTCACAACTACGAAACTCTCACTTTCACAATTCTTTTAGAGAAGAGGAATAAATAGAAGAGTTAGAAAAAAATAAACAAACATGATGCTTATTTTGTATTTAAATATAGTACGTAAAATAAATAAATAAAACTTCTTCATTTCTTATGTTTGGTTTATGTCATAAAAAGGGAAATCAAAATAAACAAATCATTTGTTACACAATATCATCTTCCTTTTATTTTGTAAACTTGGATGTTAGGGGGTGCCATATAATTTTAAACTCATTTTTACTTATTTCCATTGCTTTCTCCATCATGACTTCAAAAAGGAAAACCTCTCGTTTATTTATATTCATTTCCTTAAACTCTCGGTTTTACTTAATTATCAAATACAAAATTTGTATTCTCCTCGATCAATCCATTTCCCAAGTTTTCATTTCAAAATCTTTATTTTTAAAATCGTCATTTGAGATCTAAGTTCTCAAAAACGGGTTAAAATAGGATCTCCACCACTCACCATTACAAATATCGATAGAATTAGGTTATAAAATTCAAAAAAAAAAATCATAGATCCTAAAATAAAAAATAAATAAAAGGACCAAATTTTTAGCATTTTATAATTTAAAACCTATATTTTAATTTATTTATTTTTCCATTTCAAGACCTTAACTTGACACGTGTAACGGAAGGTAAAGAAGTTTCTATTTTGATTATTTTTAAAAATTTAGGTCCTCAAATTAAAAAAAAAAAAAACGTAGGATAAAGAAAAACTGGGCCCTTCTGTTGTATTTTGTTCGTGAAGGATGAAAAGACTTAAAAATCCTTTCTCTGGAGTGCTTTCATTAGTACTAATAATGGAGGTTAAAAGGAGTGCTTTCATTAATAAAATAAAGCATGCTCGGGTACTTGAACTATCAACTGTCCGTTATCCCCATGATCCCGTAGTGGCATATTATCCTTCCTTATTCGAGTTCCTATGTTAACTTTCATCGAATGATGTATACCAGTACCTAAAATAAACGAGATAACGAGTATTTAACATTAAAATATAAAAATATCGTTTCCTTCGTTAGCTTTTGTAACTTAACCATAGCCATGTTCCCTATGTTTTATCAAAATATAAAGAAAAGAACATTTTCCTTGTGCGGTGACTTTTAAAAACTGTATTTTATATTTTTATGAAGTCTTCGCATATTTTAGCTTATATATATACATATATATACGTATGTATCATAGCTTTTGAAAGCTATGTATTTTATGGTATATCTCAGATTTGCCATTAAAGATTAGGCAGATTATTAGTTAAATTAAGGATAACGCGACATGGAAAAATAAACAATAGATAAGAGTATGATAAAATTATAAAGTCAATTTGTCCACCCGCTTTATACAACCGATGATCCATCAATGATATTTATCTAAAACAACTTTACAAACGTTATCTAAAACAGCTTTACAGACGTTGTCGATCAACTTTATCAATATCTACAAAACTTGGTTATAATTTCTTTTTTTTTTTTTTTAGAATATTACACACGTTCTCTTCGTATTCGTTTTTTTTTTTTTTAACCAACTATATAACTATTACAACTAGAGTGAGAGGGATTTTAAGTTTGATCTATTTCGTTGGTAGACTAGTGTTCATACTACTTTACTACAATAGTCTTAGCTTTCCTATCCGTTTTAACTAGAACGTATTGAATCGATATCCAGTTTTAACTAGAACGTATTGAATCGAACTGTCTTTGTGTAATTCTCGATTGATTCAAATTAAGAAAATTAATCAATTTTATGAAACCATTATTATGGCTTGAATTCGTACTCACTCCAAATGCAATAGGACCAATTGACCATAGAATCCATTTTTTTTTTTCATTATCTTAGTATCCATATTATTGATAGTCAAATTTCATTTACTCAATCGCAAATATATCAAGTAACTTGCTTCTTAGCTAACATCGATTAACATAGATTAGTATTTAATTTAAATTTAAGGAAAGTAATACGAACAGTTATCATTTGGTACATATTATAAAACTATATATTATTCCTACATTTCATGAATATAGTTGATCAAAAGGTCTTTATGTGTCCTAATAATCTATGATTAACTGTTGTTTTAGACACTCGATATTCACTTATAAATATGGAGAAAAAGCATTATAAGAATGATTTGAGACCCAATAATTACTCATTTTATTTTCTCTTAAATTCATTTTACTGACTTAGACATTAAAGTGGTCATACTGGACTGGCCTCAATACTCTTTAGTTCTTCGAACTTTGCAAGAAGGACATTATACGAAAACCACACAACAAAATTTTGGCATCATTTGTTTTTTCTTACCTATCCATATAGCTAAGACAAGATTAACTAAAAGTGCTCATGTTAGTACTTCATCTCACTACCTTTAAGGGGGAAGTAAGTGTAAGCCTCAAAACTAGCCATTCGAGATTTCGATCTGTTGAAAAACCCGATCGAGCCTAAATTATAAAGTAAAGTTAGAAATATTAGTAAAATGATCTCGTAAGTTTGAATTTAAGAAAATAAGCAATAAAACAAAAAAATATAAAAATTCCAAATTTTAAGTATATAACTCGTTATTTATCGAAAATGCGCAAAATGCATTCCGATAATTAACGAATCGCTAAAAATAAATTATATATATACTAAAAATCATAAAATGACCTAAATAATATTTAGGAATATTTATTTGTACTATATATGAATTTACATACATGTAGAAATACGCGTAATTACTCAAAATACGCGAAATGTACTAAAATAATAAGAAATAATTAAAGAAAATTCATAATTAATTTTAAAAAAATCATAAAAAATATAGAAAAATAAGGAATGATCTAGAATTGGGTCATGGCAGCTAGGGAAAATAAGAAAAAAAATCAGTCAATTAAATTAGAGCAACACAAAAGCCAAAAATTAAGGAATTTGGATAATGTCTTGTCTAATTTAATACACATTAATTACCACAAAGCTCTCTAAATACCTCAAATTTTTCAGAAGCTCATTTGGGCAGTTTGGAGAGTGAGAAAAATAGAGAGCTTCGAAAATTCAAAAGAAAAACCAAAGAAAAAAAAAGAAAAAGAAAACTATACAGTTAGAGCCACAAAGGAGAACTCAGACCCGACGAACAGCTGGGAGTGCGCCCAGGTGGGCTGACACACTTCGGTGGCCGGAGCCACCCAAATTGGTGAGTTCAATTTCCTACTCGATTTTGTGTAATTTTTTAAAAATAGTAAATATTATTAGAAAATTATGAATTTTGTTATTCCAGAATATTTTTGTATTTAGTTTTTAGGAAAAATATTATTTTGATGAAAATATGTCTCGTGATATGAGGTCCTTAAGAAATCGTGCAAAACCAAGCATGTTTCGGTTTAGAAATAAATGACCTTAGGAGTGTAGTTTTGAACCCAAAATTTTTATGTAGACCACTTAGATGATATAGAACAGTGCTATGAAGCCCGATTTCAAAAATTAATTTTTAAATTTTTTAGATAATTTTTAGGCCTTAAAATGAGGCATAAAATGGGTAATTTAGGGTTAATAAAGTAATTAAATGGTTAATTACTGATTTAGTGAATAAGTATATATTTTAGAATGTTGAAATCTGATGGAGTATGATACTTGTAGCATTTAGGGTGTTAGATGTAATTATTAGGTTAATTATGTAGTAAATGAGTAATAGGGAAAAATAGTAAATTGTAAGTTAATTTTGTAAATTAGGATAATTAGGTGTAAAATATGATTTAGGATGAATTTAGACATTTTGAAATGATAATTGATGTTGGGAGATAGTAATTAGAGTGAAAAAAATATTAGAAGTGTATTATGTATATAATAAGTAATAGTACATAATACACAATTATTGGAAATATAATAAATAAAAAATATTATAATAAAAATTGATATTATGATAATAATAAAAATGTACAATAAATCTGATAGGAAACTTGAATTTATGTAATTAGAGGAAAAATGTAAAAATTTCTCACATCAAAAGTAAATTCGGAAAAACAATACTTAGAAATCAAACTAGAACCTAATTTAGAAATCGATGCGGAAACCAAACCCGAACCTAACACCAAACCTAGAATAATTATAAAAGACTTAAGACCTAGATAATTGGATATATTAAATCTAAACAAAAGATCACAATAAGCGTTATAGGATAAAACAAACTTATAATAGTTATAAGAAAAACTAAAACCACGTTTGTGTTATAGGGGTGATCGGTGATGGTCTAAGCAAATCGGACCTCGAGTGAGTGAGCGAGGAGTCGAGATAAGTTGGGATTAACACAATACTGTATTTTGGAGGCTTAAGATTATACTTGATTGTGCGTGTGCGATTGTTGGATTTGTGCATGTGCTTGATTATGAGTGATGCTATGATTCTGTCTGTTGTCCTGGCTTGTATTGTATGGTTTGTATAAAATGGTTATCACCCTAAATTGGAACTAATCAAATATACGACCTATAATCATAATCGGACCTACATAGCAACCCATTAGGGGAACTTAAGACTCTCTGGCCAAATACTGACTCCTTCGAAAAGGATAGCACAAGATTGCAATTAGTCCCTTCTTCATCCTCGGTCGAACTAAGTGACAGGAGAGGACACGGCGAGGGTGAAGTTAATGGTTCGAAGGTAGTTGCGGGAGGAGCGAGGTCTCCATGGCACAAGCCTAGGTTTAGTCGTGAGCTATTGCATTAATGGCAACTCCTCAACCCGAATTAAAGCGGGCGCAATTTCTCTAATCTCACGATTGGCCGAACAACGTCGTGCGATGACATTTACTTGAACATGTATTGCACCTAATAAGTTGATTGATAACCTTGTTGTGTTTGTGGTATAGTTTTAAGTCCTCCATCCTAATTTACTGAATTGTGATTGCTCACATCTCTATAGAAGTCGTGCAAGTGCTGGCTAAAAAGTGGCAAACAACTACTCTGAAGCTAGCAACTACTGGATCCTGGGGAGTGAGGAAAAACATTGAAGAATAAACACATATTTTTAAGGTCTAAGCTTTTATTTTAGAATTACTTTTCATTTCTGAATAATGTAATAACTAGGAAATATATTACGGAGAATTATTGTAAACTTTAATTGCAATAACTGAATTATAGTGTATATATATATTTCCTCACTTTCTTAGGTAAATAATTTATTTAAATTACAAACTGTTTACTTCAAAACGGGTTAGTCGTGGATGCCTTGTATAGATCAGGTCTAAGATAGCGGTTGTAAGGCCAACTTCTATCTTAGAATGTTTTACACGACGGGACTATTACGACTCTACCGCTTCGGGGCATGACAGTAAGCACACCGATGAACAACGTTTTACTAAGCTGGAGCAACTTTGCCTCGACTTGGTCAAAGAAAACTAAGAATTAAGCAAAAAACATGAAGAGATCCTTAATCTCCTTAGCAGTAATGTCCACCCAAGTCAAAACAAAAAGTATGGTGATCACAATACCGAGAACAGTAATGACTCAATCTATTCACCCAAATTGTAAAAAAAAGTAAGTCGAAGTTACAATGAGACTTCCTGCCCCTGCACTCAAGGAAAATGACAAGAGCAAGCAACCACAACAAGTATTCTATGTTGGACTCTCGCATGTTAGTACCTTTCTTATAATGAGTTAACAATTTCAAATTAAGAAGAGCCCTTTCATCTCTGAGATTTTGGAGGAGGTTATACCATGGCACATTCAGTTGCCACAATTTGAAACTTATGATGAGACGAAAGATCCTAAAGATCATCTAGAGTACTGCCGTACTTTGGCTAAGTTACATGGTTTGAGCTATGCCATAGCCTGCTAAGCTTTCCCCTCATCATTGAGGAATGAGGTAAGAACATAATTTAAGTACTTGAAGTCGAACATTATTTTGGGTTTCAAAGACCTGGTAGAAGTGTTTCTTCAACACTTCCTTATAAATAAGCTTCTTGTTAAGGATTCTTCAATCCATAATACGATAAATTAGAGATATTATGAGTCTATTAGAGATTATCTGGCTAGGTTTATTGATGAGATGGCCCAAATTCAAGAACTAGACATGAGTGTAGCTCTCAATGTCGTTGTTGATGATGTTAAGCTCCATGGGGACTTTTTCAAGTCTCTTGCTAAAAATAAGCTTAGAACTTTTGCTAAGTTCAAAGCCAAAGCCAAAGCTAAAGCCAAAGCCAAAGACATGTCTTATGTCTAACAAGAAGACAACATTAAGGCCCATCGAGAAACCAATCAAAATAGAAGAGATAGGAAAGGTGACAAAAGGAGAAGTGTAAAAGATCAACTAAGAATGGACAATGACAATTGCCCTAATGTCGAGAAAAAGAGGCTACGAATTCTAACATATTCAGTGATAGGAATCAGCTTGCGACTTTCTCCAAGTAGAGGCCGACCTATCTTAAGCTGACACCAACCTGTCCGAAACTAAAGCCAACCAGCTCTAACTCGAGGCTGATCAACTCTTGCTGAGGTTGAGCTAATACTAGAAGGTTAAGAGGAAAAAAAGGAGCCACTCGGCATCAAGTTTGTCATCTACCATAAAATCGAAAGATTACACGGTCAAGGCCTCAAGGCTAAATATCCATTAGACATGATATGGAGAGATTAGTGCTATCAAAACCCTATTTTCACTTTTTATTCATTGTTCTCATAAGAACCCTGAATACCTCATTTGAACCCTGAGTACCTCATTGAGGTTTTTCAAGACCCGCTACGTATCATCTTAGTATTAAAGCGCTTTAGGGAGACACATACAGTGTTTATCAAAGTTTGCTTTGTTACTTGAACATCTGTCAGTTGTCGTTCTGTAGTATAATATGTTATTCATGTTCTTAGTAGTTGTAGTATTGTGTTCCTATTGAGTCGAGTAACAATAATTTCAGTAGTTAATTCTAATTGCTATAGAAGTGTTTGTTAGTCGTGGTAGCTACAGAAATCGAGTAGTAGTCGTTTCTGGGTTACCGTAATTGTGTTGTTGTAAATCGCGTTGTTCAAATTTTCTCTGAATATCACTATATGAACAAGAATGTTTGAAGATATTGTTAATAATAGTGGAGATAACCTTTGTGGAAGCTTAAGGAGACGCATTGATAACTTAGAATATTAGATTCAGAATCTTACTGATTTTATCTAGGAGCTTACTGGTTTAGTTAGAGGCCATAGACATATTGGTCGAGATGAAAGAAAGGAACGAATACCCACCAATAGAAGTGATTCCAACGAGCTTGATAATAATGAGCAATAACCGAGAAGAGCTGCTAAGCCAAGAAGACGAGAAAACCAACCTAAGCTGAGAAGAAACAACGATAGAAGTGTTAACGTTGAGAACCTAGGAGCTCGAAGAAGAGAGCGAAGGCCAAGGAGAAATATGGCTGATTAGAGCTCTAATAGAAGTAATTGATCTGAGGTAGACCAACTAGCTCAGAATGCAAGGGATGAATCCTAAGCACATAGTTGGGGAGTCGACAACATCAAGCTTAAGTTGCCGAGTTGAAGAGTTCCTTGAGTAGAAAAGTTGTTTAAATGCCATGAGTGTGATGACTAAACCAAGGTCAAGTTAGCTTCGTTATCCCTTATTAAGTATAGCAATCTTTAGTAGGATAAATTAGTCACCAAGCGAGATGCCAAAGGAGAAAAGCCGATTATAACTTGGAGGCTTATGAAGCATTTGATGAATCAACGCTTTGTGTCGACCTACTTCAAGTAAGAGATGTTTCATACTTTTTAGCACCTGAGGTAAGGTTGAAACACTATTGAAAAGTACTTGCAAGAGTTTGAGACCTTAATGACAAGATGTCAAATTGCCGAGCTACAGGACCACACTATTGCTAGGTTTCTGAATGGACTTTAGGATGACATTGCCGACATAGTAGAATTGCAGCCATTCAACTCGTTCGATGAGCTAATCAATCTAGCATTAAGGGTGGAATAACAAAGGAGGAGGAGGCACTAGAAGCTAACTAACCAACTTTAACCGGTTAGCCTTGAACTTGAGAAAAATGCCAAGAGAAGGCCAAAGAAGAAGATGGAGAGAGGTAAGTCTAGCCGACCTATTTAGGCCGAGACGAAGAAGGTAGAGAAGGAAAAGGTACCTAATACTAAGGCTCGAGAAGTTAAATGCTTCAAGTACTTAAGCTACGAGCATATTGCTTCTTAATGTTCCAATAAAAGGGTCATGATCTTGAAGGGTGAAAGATCAAAGCTCAAGTAAAGAGTAAGAGTTATAAGAGTTCAGGAAACGAGTTGATAGAAGAAAATGTCTATGCTGATATCTAGATGAACTCTTATATATGACAAGCTAATGAGTTGACCTAAAAGCAGATCTCAGACAAAGGGAAATTTTTTTTCATATTCAATGTTTAGTGATTGAGAAGACCTATTCCTTGGTTATTGATGGAGGAAGCTATACTAACATCGTTTCTACTGAGCTAGTAGAGAAGATGAAGATGCCGACCTACTTGCATCCCATGACCTTATGGATTGAAGTGGTTTAATGAGAAGGGTATGGTCTATGTACATAAGGGAGCTCAAATAACATTCAAGGTTGGGCAATACCAGAATGAGATTGACTTCAACGTAGTACCTATGAATGCAACAAATTTGCTGCTTAGTTGACCATGGAAGTATGACAGGAAAGTGACCCATGATTGCTTCCTTAACACTTATATAGTTTGGAAGGATGGGAAGACCTATTGCTTGTCTCCAATGAGCGTTGAGGAAATCTAAAGCAACCCGGTACCCATGGTGAAGAGAAAAGGGAAGAGAAGTTTGTTCAGCATCCCGACCTATGCTCATTGTTTAATGTCCAAGATGACTTGTTTTTAGACTTGTGATAATGATAGGAATCAACCTGTAACTATTTCCAAGCTGAGGCTGACCTATCCTAAGCCGATACCGACCTGTTTGAAACTAAAGCCGACTTACTCTAACTCAAGACTGAACTATTCGAAGCCAAGGCCAATAAACTCTTTCCAAGGCCAAGCTGATACTAGAAGGCCAAAAGGAAGAAAAGGAGCCACTCTACATCAAGTCTGTCATCTGCTGAGAAGTTAAGAGATTACACAATCGAGGCCTCAAGGCCAAACATCCATTTGCTACAGCATGGAGAGATTTGTGTCGACTAACCATAGAACTCGACAACTATGGGTCGACCTTTCAAGTATCCCGGTCAAGGACTGTAGGACTTTAGGGGTTCCTACCCAGACCCAGACATCTAGTTGCTAACCTCGCCCAATTCAAATCCTACTCCTTTTAGGATAACCCAAATGACTATATGCCGACTTTTTCTATTAAACGCATAGTTTTATATTTTTATAAATATTTTTCTTATTTTAATCATGGGCCCATTCTTTAGGGTTTAAGACCTTGTACATTACTTACAGTTTTGCCATTCGAGCTTTTAAGATTTGCTATAAATAGCAACATTTGTAATTAGTAGACATATTGGACAGATTGGATAGGATTAGAAGAATATTTAGACATTGAATACACTTGAAAATTCCTTTTTGAGTAAGGATACCATTAAGCTCTTAGAGCTTGCCTTTTTCTAGATTATTAAGTGTGTTGTACTCTTTAATCTCTCTTGTGTTCTTATCAATCCTGACCTTAAGATTATGGTGAACCCTTCATGTAGATGAGTTAGTGAGTTGCATCTAACCTGTCATTTGAAAATTGAGTGATATTTAGTGTTCGTGAGCCATATTAAACCCTATTTCAAACTCAGCCACTGATTGTGTTTGTGTCTTAATGTGTAATATCCATACACATTTTCCATCAGAACCCCTTTTTCAATTTTTGTTCATTGTTCTCATTCAAACCCTGAATACCTCATTCGTAGTTTTTTGAGACCTGTTGCATATCATTTAATTCATATGCCAGTCAATCATCCAGTTTCAAACATATTAATAGAGGTGCATAGGTAGAAAGGTATGTTGCATTGGCTAGAAAGGATAAGAGGAAACCCATTAAGGTGAAATTGAAACAAATATTGTGATTTCCATCATGACAAAGGCCATAACATTGACAAATGCATCTAACTTAAGAACGCAATTGATAGTGCGATTCAGCAAGGGTACTTGCGTAAGTTTCTTACTGATTACCTCCAAATATAGCTTTCGAGTTTTACAATTTATAAACCTATATTCTATCCTTAACTTGATTCAATAGACAAGTGTACCTATTATTTTATAGCATGGATGAGTATAGGATCATCTCCACTGAGAACGGATACAAGCACTAGTATTAATTAATCTTTCTATGATCTAGCAACCAAATTTATCAAGTGATGAAAAGATTAAAATATCTAATTTACTTACTAAACTACACTAATCTACAATAAATTTTGTCCAACACAATGCTACAAAAACTATTAACACTACAATGATTAATGTACAAACTTGCTAACTTTTTGTTTTAATACTTATTATCTATGAAAAATTACAGGTAAGCAAGCATTCTTCTCAGAATTACTTACTTCTAATCCTAATTGTGTCTATTAGAATCTCGTCTGAATTAACAACCAACTCGGATTACCTTAATGTCATGTTAATTTATCGATTTCCTTAAGAATGTAGTAACTTTCCTAATAGTATCTCTACTATCAGGTGTAAGGTGTTCCGATGAATTAAATCTATTCAATAGAAACGTCTCTCGACATATTCTATTGAAATCTGGCCTAAGTTAATGTTGTGCATTATACTGTACTTAGATTAATTAAGTTCAATTTATTAGGAATAACAACATCAGGAAACTACTATTCTATTCACTTAATCATACTAAGTGGATATAGCAAGTCCTAAATTATTACTCACATATGATGAAGAGACAAAACATATCAACCAAATGCCGAAATAACAAGGAAATTAACATAAGACAAGTAAAAGAATACAACCCCATTTTGAATTCCATTGTAGAAAACTTTACAACATAGGAACAATGAATTCCCATCGTTTGTTTAGAGTAATTCTGGGAAAAAATGGGTACAATACTTAGAAGCTATATAGAAGAAAAATGGAAAAATACAAAATGGGTACAAGGATGGATGAATGGATGTGTTGTGGGTTAATGATGTGATGTTCTTGATGATGTTGATTATGATAAGAAAATTGTGATGTATTTATATTCTTCTCGTCAAAAAACTCGAAATACACCATTTCAAGACATCTCTTAGTGTTAAAACCCATTCCATACACTGGTTCATACAAAACAATTTAAAAAGAATCATTGTATCCACTCCCATCACACTTGTGACTCGAGGACCGATCTTCTTGTTGCAAACATTCCATCTCATCACACCTATGATTGAGGTCCCTTTGAGGTAGAGTTACAGCCATGATGAACAGGTGAAAAAATAGCTTCAGCCTTAGTCACTCCTTTGATCACGGTCGTGATGGAGGAAGTGACGAACGCTAGACACTCAAATCTTCTTTTATCATGCTAGTGATTGCTCTAAAACTCCTTGTTCTTATGTAATTTTATCCCTTCCTCACATTGTCTTGAATAAATATCATCTCCTTACTTTCAAATCATTTAAAATTGATATATTACACAATTAAGTTCCATGAACTTGAGAAATAAACATAATTATGGTCAATATATGCCTAAATGTGACTAAAAAGTGTAGAGTGATTTATACTTATCACTTATGCATGATGTAGAGAATATTGAGTGACTGTTCTAAAGGAGACGGGAAGACTAGGAGAATGTTATTCGACTAGCTCTTACCAAAAAAGATACAGGAGACAAAAGCATCAGTAGAGCACCCGATGGTATAATCAACATTATTGCCGGTAGACCTTCTACTATAGGCCGGTCAAGCTCTTCAAGCTCGATTAATGCCATTAATTATATTTACAATATCTAAGCAAATAAGGTCAAAATTGACAATACAATTTCCTTCATAAAAGAAGATTTTGAAGGCATTTAAAGGCCGCATGATAATGCGCTTGTGATTAGTACGAGAATTGCCAACTTCAATGTTAAGAAAATTCTCGTTGACACTAAAAGTTTAGCAGACATTATTTTTCAGCACATTTTTTTATCAGATGACACCGAGAATCGAAGCACAGTTGAGATCCTACAACTATTATTTGTATGCCGTCAACAATTAACCTGTCTGAGTGATCAGAGTAATTTCTTTACGAATCCAGATTAGAGATGATGAGCATGTTATAAAAGACAAAGTGGACTTCCTTGTTGGCAAATGTTGGTCCCTCTACAATATGATCATGGGATAATCATCTTAGCATTTATTCAGCATCGTCCCTTCCACTGATTACCTCAAGGCCAAATTCTCTACTCCTACGATAGTTGGTGTATGCAAAAAGGATCAATAGTTGGCAAGATCACTGTATATAAAGGCATCGAGGCAAGAAGAAATTTTTCAAGTCAAAACTTACCCAAAAGGAAAGTTAATCAGCATAGATAGTGTCGAAGACGAAATGAAGGAAATTTCATTTGGAGATGATCTTGTAAAGATGACCAAAATAAGGAAACCCTTGCCAGTAGACATCTGTCAAAGGTTAATCAACTTTCTATAGAATAATATCAATGTATTTGCATGGTCCCTCTCGAACATGCTGGGTATCCTTAGAGATGTTATGGTACATAAACTTTAGATTAATCCAAATGTAAAGGTGATTCAATGGAAGAAAAGACATTTCGCCCTTAAGAGGCATGCAACCATTGAAGAAGAAGTCCAGATACTGTTGAAGGCAAGATTAATTCAGGAAGAGCCTTATCTGACTTAGTTAGTCAATTGCATGTTAGTTAAGAAAACTAACGACAAGTGGCACATGTACATAAACTTCATGAATTTGAACCAAGCCTGTCCCAAAGATTACTTTCCCTTGTCGAGAATAGATTAGATGGTTAATTCAACTGTCGGGCATACTTTGCTCTCTTTCATGAATACTTTTTCCAATTACAACCAAATTAAAATAGCTAAAGAAGACAAAGTTCACACATCATTTGTCACCAACTTTGGAACATACTATTATATGGTGATGCCCTTCAGGTTACAAACATCGGAGCAACTTATCAGTAGTTTGTAACCATGATGTTCAAGTTACAGATTCATCGAAATGTCGAAATGTATGTCGACAATATGATTGTGAAAAGCATGATAGAAGATTGGCATCTCCCTGATCTTAAGGAGACGTTTGGTACTTTAAGCAGATACAATATGAAACTGAATCTACATAAGTGCGTCTTTAGTGCTGCTTCGGGTAAGTTTTTAGGTTACATGGTCACTCGATGTGGTATCGAATTAAATCCGAAGAAGATAGATTTGATTAGAAATATGAAGTCCCCTCATACTATTAAGGAGGTTCAAAAGTTAATTGGACGAATAGCCTCCTTTAACAGGTTCGCGTCAAGAAGTGTAGACAGGTGTATAGAATTCTTTAAAAGTTTAAAGAACCCAAATGATTTCAAGTGGATGAATGAGTGCGGAAGAGCATTTAGTAAGATTAAAGAATTTCTCACATCACCACCAATACTTTCGACACCAATTCTAAGAGAGAACTTATATTTATACTTGTTGATCAGTAGTCGAGCATTTTCTTCTATATTGGTCTGAATCAATGATAAAGAGTGTTAGCCAATTTATTACGTGAGTCATGTCTTGTAAGAACCGGAGTATCGATGTAGCAAAATTAAGAAATTTGTATTAGTAATGGTTTTCTCGGCAAGAAAGTTAAAACCATACTTTGAGGCTCACCTAATCGTAGTCCTTACTGATCAACTTTTGCGGCAAGCATTACAACAACCAGATTATTCTAGGAGGATGATGAAATATACCATGGAGTTAAGTACCCATGGCATACAATACAAGCTTAAAATAGTATTAAAAGCTCAAGTATTAGCAAATTTTGTGGCTGAGTTTATAGGTGAAGAAGACAAAATAGATATTGTCGAAAAGCCAATATAGAATCTTTATGTCGATGGTTCTTCAACTAGAGAAGGAAGTGGTACATGTCTTGTCTTGTAGGGACCTCATAATGTTAAGGTTAATTATGCCCTGAAATTTGGAATTTTAGCCAGAACAATGAAGCGGAATATGAAGCCTTAATTGCAAGACTTGGACTAGCAAAGGAAGTTAGCGCTGAGAAAGTTGAAGTTTTTTCGGATTCACAACTTGTTTTGAATTAAGTCCAAGGAAGTTATGCAGTGAAGGAAGAAGAAATGAGCAAGTACTTGTTAATAATATAAGCATTCACGGAGGAATTTTAGTCATTTTCAATTCACAAAATACTGAGTAAAAATATCATCGCTAACAAGCTATCGAAGTTGGCCAGTATGGCATTTCTTGATTTGAGCGACAAACTTTTTGTCAAGTTTCTCCTACACAAGAGTTCACCAATTGTCTTGCAAAGCTATGAACTAGCTTCTTATCCAAAAGAAAAATCTTAGATGGATTCGATTGTAGAATATCCTGAGGATGGTATCCTCCTTAATGAAGGGAAAGAAGCTCAAAGATTGGTTTATCAAGCTACAAATTACATACTGATAGATGATCAGCTGTACAAAAGCGTTATATCTCAGCCTTATCTTCGATGTCTTCCTCCGAAAGATGCATGATGGGTGTTATCTAAACTGTACAATGGTATGTGCAGCAACCATGTGAAAGCACAAATGTTGTATATCCATATGTTGTGACTCGGTTATTATTAGTCGACAATGAAAGATGACGCGATAACATCTGTTTGGCATTATCCACAATGCTAGAAGCATGAGACGTCAAGTCATGCGCCTTCTACTGAATTGTGCTACTTAATCGGTCCTTGGCTCTTTGCCCAATGGGGATTAGACATACTTGAGCCATTTTTTAAGTTTATAGCTTAGTGATAATTCGTCATTATTGCTGTGGATTATTTCACAAAGTAAGTAGATGTCGAAGCACTGGCCAGGATCATTAACTAGATGGTTAAGGTCTTCGTTTTCAACTTCATTATATCAAGGTTCGGAGTCTCATTTATGATAATCACAGAAAATGAACCATAATTTAACAATGACAAATTTTGAGCCTTTTATTAGAAATATGGCATTTACCTGAATTACACGTCTCTAACTCACCCTTAAACTAGTGGGCATATAGAAGCTATTAACAAGATCATCTTACATGGCTTGAACAGGAAGGTTAATCAAGCCAAAGGAAAATGGGTTGATGAATTGCTAGATGTTTTAATGGGATATCGGACCACCCACAAAACTGTAATAAAAGAAACACCCTTTAGATTAGCATATGGTACGGAAGTAGTGTTACTGATTGAGTTGGACCTACCAAATCTATGTATGCAAAATTTTGACATGATGATCAATCATGTTGGTTTGACAGCTAATTTGGATATAATTGAAGAAATTAGAGATGTTGCGAAAGCGAAAGTTATAGCATATCAACATAAGGTAGTCAGGTATTATAATCAAAAGGTAAAGCATAAGGTATTTTAGCCCGGAGATTTGGTTTACCAAAAACAAGAGGTAACTAGTACGCGAGAGAAGCAAAGGAAGCTCGGTGTCAATTAGGAGAATCTTGTTAGGGTTTAGGAAGTCATTAACAAAGGAGCCTATCCATTAGAAAGGTTAGATGAAACAGTCATCCCTTATGCATGGACTGATGAGAACTTGAAACTTTATTTTAATTAATTCC
The DNA here is from genome assembly GCA_024138005.1 of Lumnitzera racemosa. Taxonomy (NCBI): domain Eukaryota; kingdom Viridiplantae; phylum Streptophyta; class Magnoliopsida; order Myrtales; family Combretaceae; genus Lumnitzera; species Lumnitzera racemosa. The sequence continues at coordinate 12,877,373 of JAMXBC010000008.1, read as the reverse complement.
CCCAATGCCATGAAGCATTTCCATTTGTTTTGTAAGGAAATAGCTTAATTGTTTTGGAAGGCAATTATGTTCAAAGTTAACTCTGGTTTGTTTCTCTACGTTATCTTTTTATGATTGATGAATTATTAATAAGTTCAAATTGTAGAATGAATGAGCTAGTATTTAATAAGTTCAAACCTTACGGTCGGCGAACTTTATAATTTAGTAGAAAAGTCAAATAACGAGAATATTTGTTCATAAAGGCAATCTTGTGGCTCAAGTAAGATGACTAGTCTACGTCTTAAATGATTAACGGATAATGTCTCAAAAGACACCCAAATTAGGTGTGTAAAATAGAACACGTTGAGAAAATAGGGTGTGTGAATTAAAACATGCTAAGAAACCATAGAGCGCATAAAATGAAACGTGCTGAAAATACTTAATCACACATTACAAGAAATGTTGATGATATTATTGTTATGCTCTAAAGAGACAGAGTTGTAACTAATAGGATTAAGGGTACTAACCCCACTAAATGCCGAAGCCCAACTTGTTCATTTCTCGTCCGAGCATCTCTTTTGATCACTTATTTTTTGCTTATTTTATTTAAACTTTTTATTTTTTTTTGTATTTTTCTTAAATTATTCTCATGTTTATTTTGTATTTACGTAAATGTTACTAGGGCATACTTTTAGTCATTTTATTTACAAGATTGCCATCATGTATAAATAGAACCTGTGTGTAGGGGTTTAGCAGACTTTGGCAATTAATGAAAAACCTCGAAACTTTTTTCTTGGAAAACTCTCTTCTATCTGCTTTTATCAACCCCTTTAGTAAGGATTATTGTAAACAATCCTATTACTTAGACCAGTGCGTCACATCCGGCAAGTCTTAAGCCATGTTAGATCTTATTGGTGTGTCATATCTAGATAGATAGCTCATAGATTTACTAAAGCCCTCATTTTATTTTCTTGTTTTACTTCGTTATGGTGCCTCTCCATGTATTCGACATCGAAGACGCATTAACTTCGTTAGTATTAGAGCACGGTTTCGATGAGTGAGCTTATTAGGTTCTATGAAGTTTTTGTTTATATACTGTTGGTGACTGCTGTGTTCTTTTCATGGCTACTGCAGTGAGTGTATTGTAGATACTGATTTGTATTTGAAGAGGTAATGGTTCATTGGTTTTGTAGTGTCATAGAGAATTTATTTTACTGAAGAATTCGTAAGTTAGGTTTATGCTAATACATGAGGTCACCTTATTCTTAGGTTAATTTATAACATCCTTACGTAGAATTGTTGACAAGCTTAGTTGACGTATCCTTCGCAACACCCATAGCTTTGAAGAAGAGAGTGTTGAATGTGAGTCTTGGTTTTTCATATCAGTATCCATGCGAAGTTATTGAAGTCGTGGGTTGCCATATAGCTATTGGGATTTTTTACTTGAGGATTAGTTTCTTTATTTGCTATTGTATGTGAATATGGGTTTACAGAATCAAATGTGAGGCTCTGGGTCTATCAATAGTGGCCATCGGAGTGTGGTGATTGGTTGTGATACTGTACGGTGGTGCTGTATTTATGCTTCGGGCCTCTCAAAGGTTAAGTCGGTGGCTCTATTGTTGTGCAAGCGAGACTGTATTGTGCCGTAATTTTGTGCAACAAGTGTGCAGGTGAGATTCTATGGTTTTGAAATTACTGTAGTGAGAAAGTTAATTGACAAGTGACGGACTGTGGCTGTATGCTTATGGTCTGTTGTGTTGCTGGTGGTCGTGACTGAGTTGTGTGAGTTTGTGAGTTAGTTGTGATAGTCACCGGAGTTGAATTGGTGTGGACTATGCTTGAAGAAACTTCATGCAGTGGTATTGATGTAGAGGATTGAGTATTGCACCATGAATTGAATTAATGGTGGCTACTGTATGTGCAACCAATATTTGTGCAAGTTAGCGTCTGACACAGGCGGTAGTTTTGTGAAGACAACTGGACCTCACAATAGTAGCTGTTGACGAGTGTGGATATGAAATTTACAGTTGGGTAATGTAAGTTATGCAGTGACTATACTACCTTGCATGGCCGTACATACAGTAGTAGAAGTTACTAAGTTTGTTTGTGCGGGAGGTGTACCGTGCTGCCACTTCTTCAAGGAGTATCTAATTTGAATTGAAGTGTCAAAGTGAATTAAGTGCATAATAGCAGAACCAAACTGTTCTGGTCACACTTGCCGAGCCAAACAAATGCAGGTCACCGAGCTCTCCTAAGGTTGGTCGAGCTGATTTAATTTTGAGTTATGGAGTGCCACTTGAAGTTACCGAACTGGCTGTTGTGTACAAGCTGAGGACTTGACCGTGAAGGATTGCCAAATTGTTTGATTCAAGTCACTAAGCTATTGAGAAAACTTTGCTGGCCGACTCGACTAAGCGGTTGGATCGTCTAGTCCGAACTTCTGAAGTGAACTATTCCGAGTTGAACTGCAAGTATCCGAACCGAGCTGATTTGTCCCCCTAGTACTATTGAGTTTATACTGAGTAGCAATGGCTTTTGTACTGTTGTGCTCGTCTAAAACCGAGATGAAATTGTACCATCCTGTACAACTTGGAGATCTACCAAACTGACTTAATTAGCTGCCTAATTGAACAGTGTAGTTATTATCCAAGCTGCTACTTTAGTGTTATTGAGCTACCATTAACTCTCGAGTTGATAACGAGGACAAGTGATAGCTACCAAGCTGAGATTGTGCATGCTATTGTATATGTACCGAGTACTGTGTAACAGTGGGTTTGAGTTATTAATTATCGAGATTACCTAGTTAACGGTTGCGGGTCTATTATCATGTGTGTGAAGGTCCAGTAAAGACAAACTGGTCATTGTGTGAACGTTGTTTTGTTTATTTGCGTCATATATGCTACTATAACAAAGACGTGTGAAGAAGCGAATATTCTCCACGAATTGCATTGTGTTGATTGTGTCATTACTAATGCACTCTTGCCCTCTAAAGCTACATAATTGTAGGTATGTGTACTTGTATAACTTCACATGGTGGTCGGTACGGTAAAATTGGCTATTGGATCCGATTGTTACTACGAGGTCAACAAGAGAGTTAAATTTTTACAAAGCTACAACGAATAAATTTTACATAAAAGGGAGACTTGAATAAGGTATTCTATTAATTCGGGTTAGTCACTATGCTGTGAATTTTATCTCTAAAATTCTTATTGGAAGATTAGGCTATGAAACTATAGACCACTCAAATCTATATGACTTTGTTTATAATGATGAAGTGATTTGAGTAATGAAGTAAGCAAGAAAGAATAGCCTTCTCCATTGTAAAATTTCAAGATGAAGTTTTATTTGATGTCACTGATGTTGGAGATTGTTACGTGTGTTTAAGTTCTCCATAGAAGATGAGTCATAACATGAGCTAGCCCTTGAAAAATACTTATTCCTTCCATGACAAAGGATGGGTTGTACTCCATTTTATCTCCCTAGCTAATCTTGAAGATGATTTAAGGATTGTTAAGACTTTAGTAAAGAGATGGAGGGTCGAAAAGAAAGTTCCTATAGAGGCCATCAAGGAGGAAGAAGAAGTTGATGAAGGAGGTATTACACCATCCATGGTAACCGTAAAAGAAACTGGTTGTGATGAAGTGAATGAGGTAATAACTATTGAAAATAAAGTACTTGGGGTTGAGCAGGAATTTGAAGTCTTACAAGTCCAGATTCCCCAAATTCATGTCATAATTGAGCCTAAAGTTGTGCTATTCCCTATGACTGATAACTACTGGAGTTACTTAAGGGTAATTGGTAGGGTACATGATGAGTGGGAGGAAGGGTGTTTGATCAAGAACTTAGTTGATCATGATCGTGACGAGTGGAAAGAGCATCGGATTGTATTTGCTTTGATCATGAGCTAAGTTATTGTAGTTTATTTTTGTTTTGATATTGCAGATTTGGTTTTTATCCAAATAAAAGTTGGAGTAACTTCTTATCAAGTTTCGGGTCAAAACTTTTTCAAGAAGGGGATGTTGATAAGATTCGGGTTACTGACTCCACCAAATGTTGAAGCTCAACTCGTCCACTCCTCACCCAGGCATCTCATTTAATCACTTATTTTTGCTTATTTTATTTAGACTTTCTATTCTTTGTATTTTTCCTAAATTATCCTCGTATTTGTTTTATATTTACGAGAATGCCACTAGGACATCATTTTAGTCATTTTATTTACAGTATTTCCATCATATATAAATAGAACCTATGTGTAGGATTTTAGCAGATTTTGATAATTAATGAAAAACCCTTGAAACTTTTATCTTAGAAAACTCTTCTCTACCCGCTCTTATCAATCCCTTTAGCAAGGATTGTAGTGAGTAACCCTATCACTTGACGGTATTCACATTCAGGAGTCTTAGGCCATGTTAGATCTTATTGGTGTATCATATCTAGTTAGATAGCTCATAGATTTGCTAAAACCCCCATTTTATTTTCTTGTTTTGCTTCGTTGTGTTGACTCTTTGTGTGTTTGACCTTAAAGACACATTAGTAATAGTCCCACCATGCAAATCATTCTAAGATAGAAGTTAATTATACAATTGTTATGTTAGACTTGATTTACACAAGATGTCTATAATTAACTCGCTTTGAAATAGACTGTTGATAAATTAAACATGTTATTTACCTATGAAATCATAAAATTATACATATTTACACTAAATAATCTAAATATATTTGCAAGATTCAATAGTTTAATCATAATCTACTTAAGTAATAAATAAATTAATACTAAAAGTTGTAAAGACAAAATCTAAACTTGAGGGTGTATCTGATCTTCAGTTTTATATCTTTACTCCCCAAGATCTAACAATTGTTAACTTTAAGATAGTTATATGGCTGCTTCTTATCTAGCACCTACAACAACATATATAGGGATGTAAGCAATCATGATTTAGTAAGTTGAGACAAAAACTTAAAACTATATATCAAATACAAACGGGGTTATCAACCAAATTATTTAGATGCAATGCACGTATAAGCAAATGTTATCTCATGACATTGTATGGTCTATCGTGAGATTAGAGAAATTACATCTGCTCTAATCTAAGTTGAGGATTTTCTACATTATGCAACAACTCACGATTAAATCCATGCTTGTACAATGGAGATACTGCTTCTCCCGTAACTACTTTCAAACCATTGACTTCACTCTTGCCATAACTTTCTCACCTATCACTTAGTTTGACTAAGGATGAAGAAGGGACCAATTATGCTATCCAACTCTATCCCTTTCGAAGGGGTTGGTATTTGGCCATAAAACCTTAATGGGTTGCTACGCTAGTCTAATTTAGAATTACAAATCATATATTCAATTAGACCCGGGTCAAAGTGTTCAATCATTTCAACAAATCACATGAATACAAGCCAGAGTAGTAAAATAGAATCATACCATCAAAATTTGGAAACAAGCACATACAAGCATATGTACAGTCAACTATTTAGCAAACACAATAAAATACAATTTCAAGCCTCCGAATACTACAAATTAATACTCCGAAATATAGTAAAGTATCGACCCAACTTACCTAGACTCCCTGTTTGCTCACTCAAGATATAACTTACACAGGCTATCGTTGACAATCCCTATAATACAAACATTATTTCAATTTTGACATAACTGCCATAGATTGGTTTTATCCTATAGTGCTTATTATTATCTTTAGTTTAAGGTTTTAGTATTCCTAATTATTCAGGTTTTTAAGTCTGTTATAATTATTCCTAATTTAAGTTGGGTTCTAATTTAGTTTTGGAATTAGTTTTTAAATTAGGTTCTTAGTTAGTTTCTGATTATGGGTTATATTGGGATCATAAAAACTTATTCCAAACCATAATATGAAATTAATCATATTATAATCGAGTATCTTAAATATCATATTTGGTTTTTAACTAGTATTCTAGTCTATACGGTACACCCTAGTCCTTATTTAACTATCGAATTTACTCTTGATGTAAGAAAAATTTATATTTTTCATTTAATTATATAAATTTATATTTATTGTTAGATTTACTTTATATTAATATTATTAATTTTGGCATAATATTTTCTACTCATTAATATCCTATATTTACATATTATGTGTTATTACATGATTCTCTTCTAAATCGCCTATTTAATTTTTCTAACACTACATATATCATCCTTCATCATCCAATAACATATCAAATATTTAATTATATTCTAAATCAGAATTTTATATCTAATTACCCTAAATTACAAAATTAACTTAAAATATGCTATTTTACTCATTACATATATACTACATAATACACTTAATAATTATATCTAACACCCTAAATACTACAAATATCATACTACATTAGAATTTAATATTCTAAAATACATAATTAAACACTAAATTAGTAATTACTCATTTAATTACTTAATTAACTCAAAATCACCTATTTTATACATCATTTTAAGCCCTAAAAATTATCTAAAATTTTTAAAACTAGATTTTTGAAAAATCTCTTTATAACACTATTTTAAATACTCTAAATAGCCTATTCAAAAATTTTAAGTTCAAAACTACATTTTTAAGATTATTTATTTCTAAATTGAATAAAATTCGAATTTAAGGGAATTCTTAAGAACAGTATATTTTCAGATATACAACTATCAAAATAAAATTTTTTCCTAAATTTTCATACAAAAATATCTTAAAATAACAAATTTCATAATTTTATAAATATTTTTATATTTTTAAATAATTCAAACAAAATTGGAAATGAAACTTGGACTTACTATTTGATGGGTCTCTTACCACCAATGGTAGCTACCACTGTATCGGTAACCTTAGCTGGTGGGGATGCTACCCAGTGGTGGTGGTCTCCCTCCCTAGGTGGTTGTTGAATATGGTTTCCCCTTAAAGCTCCATTTACATACTATTTTGTATATTTTTGGAAAAGTTGGTTTCCTTCATTTTCTCAACTACTCTCTATTTTTCCTAAACTCACAACTCACTAAAATGATTTTCGTTTGGGTTGATATGAATTTATAGTAGTGTTTTAGGGTTTTCTTTTGATTTTTTGTTGACATGTATCCCTTATTTTCTTTTTTTCCACTTTCTAGTTGGCTTTTTTCTATTGATTAATTTTCCTTCTTCCATTACCAAGTTACAACGCCCTAAATATAGATAAGTCTTACACTTTCTAACATTTTCTTGATTTTTCCTTAATTTTTTTATTGATTTCCTTTAATTAATTAGTGTTATTTTAGTATATTTTGAGTATTTTAAATAATTTCGCGTATTTTTACCTACTTATAAATACATATATAGTACAAATAAATATTTTAAAATATTATTTAAGTTATTTTATGATTTTTAGTATGCATATAATTTATTTCTATTGATTTGTTAGTTATCAAAACTCATTTTATACATTTCCGATAAATAATGAAAAATTTACATATAATTCAATATTATAATAATTAATTATTTTATTATTTATTTTCCTAAATTCAAATTCACATGATCACTTTTATTAATATTCCTATTTTCATTGAAAAATTTAAGTTTGATCGAACAAGTTACTCGATCGCTCTAAACTTTACGGATCAAATACCAAACATTAGATTACAGGACTTATAATTAATATAGTATGAAATGTTCGACCACTCGACTGAACCATGCCTATACAACATAATATATATATAATTCAACAATCCTAAGGCGATGAGTTCTTCAATTGTGTGGAGGCATTTCCCTAATCAGAGCATGGGACCTTACTGGAGTATATCTCTTTTTCGGTACTTGGGTTTGAGGAACAGGTAGATTTCTCTTTATGTACATAGGGGATTTCCTTAGATAGACGATCTTTGTCATTGCCAAGATCTTCGGCACAAGCCTTATTATCACCCTACATATAGATCTTGACACCTAAATCTTTGTCAACTTCTTCGTTACAATTGTTGACTTTATCATTGAAGTCCAGGCACAAAAGATCATATTTAAGGTGAAAACTTCAGGATTTCTTCTCTTGCCGCTTGAACCCCCTTCAACAACTTTTTTCTTAGTAGTCTTTTGTATTTTCGACTTGGAGTCATGATTTCAAGTGCCTCTTCAATAGAAAACTCTTTTTTTCGTTGCCTCCTCTAACTCAACAATACGGCTTTGTAGTTTAAAGTTATTGGTCTCCAATTCCTTTATTTGTATCCTAAGCCTGTCTTCCTCATTACTCATTGAGCTGGGTGTCCAGCCCAAACCCAGCACTCTTCTTTTTTTCTTATGAAGCTCCTCCTTCAGTTTTTTAACCTCTTTGTATTGCTCGTTGACCCTAGCTTTAAGGCTTGAGATTTCATTGGTCGCCAAAGAGTGTGCTAATTTCTCAGCAGTAAGTTCATCATGATATTTTCTAGCCTCCATCTCAGTCCTGATTCTTGCATTCTTGTTAGTTTGAACCTTTGAGGAATTATATGCATCCTTAGTTTTCTGCAGCAAGTTAACAATACGAAATGATGAATTCGCTAAACTACTTAGTAGAATATAATATATATATAAAATAAAAATTATTATTGTTGCCTTTTTGATTTCTTTGTCGGCTTCATCCAATGTTGTCAAAACTGGCTACTAATCTGTAAAAAAATAGGATTGTTAGCAATAAAACTTGCGCAACAATTGAAAGGATTCAATTGATACTTATGTTATATAGTTTGGCTACAATGTACTCCTTATTACAATTGCCAACTTTATTGAAGTCCTTTTTCACAATTTCCCTATCCTTGAAAAGAATGATACCTTTCATTAAGGTTAGAGATTTAATCCTATTGCCCAAGGCTGAGTTAGTATAGAAAATGTTATGGCCCTATAACAGAATAAAGTACTCACCTACCTCATTGTTAAGGACGAACTCGGCGCTACTAATGCCAAGAGCTTTGTTCTTCATGACTTCCTTTGTCCTCTCATCTAAAGTCTCAGACTTCTTAGGACGAGGTTGGTTGATAAATTCCACGTAGATCTTCTCCAACTTTCCAGCAGGCTACGGTTAAAAAAAAAAATTCCAGGTGTTGTATTTACAAAACAAAACCAAATTTAATGATTAAATTGTCTTGTCCTCATAAACACTAATATCTAATAAGATTTGGTTCTTTACTTTATTTTTTGCATTTAGTCCATAATCTTGCTAGATTATACATGCTTGGAACCTGGAAATTGAAACCAAAAAGGGAAAGAAACCAAAACACACACACACACACACACACAAATCGAAAGGGAAAAGAGGAAAAACTAAAGCAATTAACATACACACACACACACACACACTAAAATTGACAACATAAAAAGGGATTAAGCAAATACTAAGAGGAGAAGAAGAAGAAGAAGAAGATTAAAGGGATTTTTTTTTTAATTCAAATTACTAAAGTAATTAGGTAAGTTTTTTATTTGTACATATATATGTATATCATATAATATGTATATGTCTATTGGATATTTGTTATTATTTATTTATTATGTATGTATACATGAATATATATATGTATGTAATACATAGTATATAGCATGTGTATGTATGTGTATATAATATATATACCATATATTTTCTTATATGTATGTATGTATATGTGAATATGTGTATATGTACATAGAATTTTCTAGAAAATATATGTGTGTATAAATGGGTAAATATGCGTATGTACATAGTATTTATTTTAGTATATAATATGTATAAACATGTATTATGTATTTTCGTATATATGTACGTATGTATATATTTTGTATTTCCTTTATGTGTGTATATATATATATATATATATATATGTGTGTGTGTGTGTGGGTAGGCATGAATATGTATAGGAATATATATATATATATATTTAGTATTTTGATTTGTGTTATATATGTGTATACGTATATAATAGGAGTATGTATTTATATAAATACTTATTATTTTTTATTTATAAAATTTTTGTATAATTTTTGTACATGTATGAGCTAGACGTGATATTTAAATTTTTCTATGTATATATATTATTAAGTGTATTTTGTATTTTCGTATATATATAATACAATTGTATATATATATGTATATAAAGTATAAATACGTGTATACTCTACTCGTACATAATGTATAACTAAGGTTAAAATAATTTAATACTTAAAGTATAATATATGTATAGATCTACGTATATAAATAGTAACATATACATAAAAATACTAGTATATTTAAATAGTATATATACCATATACTATAATATTAATTTAATAAATAAAGTAACTTAATAAATATGTATATATATAAATATGTATGTATACCGTGACTTTAGGAGAAATATAATAAATAAGTAAATTTCAAAAATTAATAAAATATAATAATAAGTATTTATATATATACTTATACCATAAAATAGAAGAAATAGGAAAACAATAGAAAATTATAAAAAATTTATAAAGGTGACACGTAGCACTTCCATATGTTACCACATTATCACTTAAAGTATAATTAAGTAGTTTTCATTAATAATAATAATAATAATAATAATAATAATAATAATAATAATAATAAAATGATTAATTAATTAGAAAATTAATAAAGTAGAAAAAATTGAAATATTAAATCTCAAAAATAAGTAAAAATAAATAATTATAGGAAAATATACGATATAAATAATTATTAAATTGCAATTATACTAAGAAAAGCCTAATTTGATATTTTATAACTTTTTAAGTAAAAAATAATAAACTTCATGAAATTTTTATATTATAGTCAAAATTGCGGGTTATAACATCTAAGATGGACTCCGTTATGAAAAAGTATGCTCGAAAATGATAGAAATGAACTATAAGTTCATAAAAATCTAAATTAAATTAAAAAAATTATACGTGATTAATGAAAAAGGTCGAATCAAGCATATCATAAGAATAAATAGCTAATTTAAGTAGTTAGTACCAAATATATAAATAGCTTAGTTATTTCACTTAGATACTTATTACCTTTCATATTCCCTAAATGTTAGGTAATCTTGATATGGATACCGACTTATCTAATGGAATATTACAATCATTGATAGACATAATGACCAAGTGAGTACTTTTGATGATTCTATATTTATTTTGTACTTATATTTAATGCATATAAATTAAATATTAATAACTTAATGCATAGGGGTTCGAGTTATGCATATGTTTAATATTGATTGATTTTTATACAAAATACTGTTAAATGTGATAGTTGAAGATTTAATTATATGATTGATTATTGCATAATTTGAATAACTTTTCGATAATGTTGATCACTTCATAAATTAACTTAATCATATACGACTTAACTTAAATTATATGGATCATGCATAAAACGCAAACATTGCATATAATGTTTCAACCGTCACCTCACACAGTTGGTAATGAAGAGCCTTGGAGGGATGGATTCCTACATAATTTGATTAATACAATGTAAGAGTATTTGTACAACAAGACCTTACCCTTAGCTAGCGGGTTTTACTGTTACTGGAAACGCTAACCGTAGGTGGCTGGGGGTTGTGTCTAGAGATCACTACTGTAGCGTATGAGTATAGATTGTGGAGGCTACCTTACCGCCAAACTTAGATATTTGTATACTCTTGACTATTGGAAATAGAAACCTATTTCATGAAATAGGGAATTTCTATATATGTTTATATATAGTTAAAAACCTAGGTGCTAGAGCTCGGTTGTGATTGGTATTGATGTATTTCTAACCTTTACTTTGAAAGGCGTTAAATTCGATGTTGTATGCAACATCGGTCAATTTGCTTACTGGTATAGTATGAGAGATATCTCATTAAGGTCTGATAACTTACTCGCCGATAGTTTTCTCTTACAAGTTGCTAGATAAGCGAGCATAGGTTAAGAGTTGAGTGTTAATTACCAGCATCGAGGTGCTTAAAAGTTAGAATTTGAGGATAGATTGTGTAAACGATTTGAAATACTACATATAATTATTAATATTATATTCAGATTTTATGACTTTTGTAAGTTTAAGTTTTAGAAGTTTACTACCTAATCTTATTGTTCGGTAGGGGATATCGATTCTCTACGGTTTTGATAAACTGTGGCTTATCGAATATCCATAATGTTATAGTAAGTTAATTATATTAAAAAATCGAAAACTTTAGTGACTAATTGTTTAGAGTCTTGCAATCTCTGATTTGTAAGATAGTTTTCGTACTACGGGTGCACACATAATATGAAAATTTTAAACAATCCTATTAGGTCTTCTTCAGGATCATGATAATGGCTTTCCTCTTATAGCTCTACTCGGCATGGTAGTTATTCACTAGCATATCTTCTTTCTCGAAGAAAATTAGCTCATTGTTCTCATATCACCTTATTATTCTCTTCGCATCTTAGTAAAACATTTTGTTTTTTCTTTTTTCTTGGATCTTCTTTGTAGTGGCAACATCATTTAGCATCGATTTAATATCCTTGGTGCAGATAGGTTCAGTCATTAGGTCTAAAAATTCAATTCTTCATCTAAAATGATAGACACGAACTTATCGTGCCAATTGTGGATCTTGGACTCCAAACCATTCATGAATTTCTGCCTATGCCTAGCAGCCATAAAGTACTAGCTATTGAGTTGCCTCCTTATCATAAAGAAGTACCTAAATAATTGAGGTGTAGCCCAGACCTTGACTTCTTTGCCAACAATCTTGAAAGCCAAAAGAAGCTGATAAGTATTCACTAAGAATATACTTGGTGCAATTCGAAAATAATTGAAAACTGCTTGACAAAAGCTGAGAATAGGAAGCGCAGTCCAATATCAAGATATTTCAGATACATGTGAAACTTACGCTCTCTTGGAAAACACATCCTTTTCTCCTCTCTCAGCTTCCTAAGATTCTATGATTGAGGAATATCTTGCTAGTATTTATTATATTTCAAAACAAGAATTCTATTGGCAACACTGGCTATGTCACGACCCGAGGAGGCTAATTGTGGTAGTCGTCATATACTGTACAAAGGATTGCAGATTGAATTCCTTTACAATCGACGACCCTTTTATACGATACATAAAGTTATAGTTATTACTAACTACCAAGAGTGCGCAAGCTAAAGTAATATTATTTCATGATAAATAATAATACTATAAAAACAAAACACATAGTCTATTTGTATAAAAGTTTACTGATACAGAGTCTGAAACGTATCTGAAGTTAGACTAATATAAAAATTTCATATTCAAATCTATAATTTATCAAAAGTACTCTCCATCCTCATTTAGCTCCTACACTGACCCCGGGTAGAAAACTAACCTCGGGCATGCGATAGCCTGACTCCATAAAAGGTCGGCTTGTGAAAGAAGATTACAAGGGTATAAGCCTATTAGCTTAGTAAGATAATTTCTCTCAACCATACAGCAATCAAGTTATATAACAGTTAAGTTTAACCAAATAAATGCATGACAAACAGTATGCCGAACAAATACATGCAGGTGACCTGGTACTGCATGCAACTCAGATTTAACCTCTTCCGAAGTCAGGGTTGGAGATTCATTGGTGAAGTCAAGTATCATATTAGAACTTATTTCACAACGAAACTCCACGTTTTATATTTAAAATGTAATGGTACATCCATTACCAGCTTTATCAAAACTAATTCTACATATAATTGTGAGTAGGTTTATGCAATCCTCATTCACCCTTAAACGAAGGCCTCTAGACTTGATCCATAGCCAGGTAGTTGGCGCCTCCAACGCTTAGTCATCCTGTGAGCCAGGATAAGGTTATATTGCACGTGTGCATCGTACAAAATCAATAACAATCAATAATCAACCCACGTATGGCCTCTCGTTACCTCCATGTAATGTGACTGCCGGAATTAGTTATGTAGTGCATGATTAATGCATGATTTAAGTTAACTTTTTTCTAGTCAAATAAAATTGAGTTTTATTTATTTAGTGATCATTCCATGTGAATCTATTATACAAAAATCAATTCTAGTGAATCTACTATACAACAATAATATATTATTGAAGTTTAAAGTAAATTCACCATCAATAATAATTATCATGCATAAGCATAACCCAACCCCATACACATTTATTTATAAATCATATTTTATATTCACTAACTATAAACACAAATAAGTATGGAATCATTAAGAAAAACTCACTTAGCCATAGGCAACTCAGGGGTCATAGTAGTCTCGTGGCAGCTTAGGGTCAATATCGAAATTACCTGAGAATAATGAAAATTTTTTAAGTTTAGGAATTTAAAGCTAACTAGTATCATAATTTGTAAGGTCTATTTCACGTAGTTATGTGTAATTGTCGATTTGAGCTTTTTATCGAATTGCGTGTAATTTTTTCATTTTAGCTCTTATTGTTATGAACTTATAGTCCATTTTGATCGTTTTTGAGCGTATTTTTTCGTAACGAGTCCGTTTTGGACGTTGTGACTCATAGTTTAAATTATGATATAAAAATATCACAAAAATTACTATTTAAGTTTAAAAATTATAAAATATTAATTTTTGCTTGTTCTTAATTATTTATGATGTTATAATTATTTAAACCATATATTTTATATTTTTATTATTTTGAGTATGTTTTCCTATTTTTGAGATTTTAGCCTTATTATTATTATTATTATTCCCACTATCATCTATTTATTTATTTTATTTCTTATTTTCATATTACTCATTTCCATTTTTACGATATATACACACATATATATAGACTTCTACTATTTTTGATAAATTTACTTTAATGGTTAATTCCTAATTTACGGTATTATATACATACATATATATATCTACACCTTGTATATTCGTGAATTTAGTAAATGTTAGGTATCATATATGCTAATACATATTTGGTATACTATATATGTACTATATGGTATACATATAATAACATATACTACATATTATATATATTTATATAGTATTTGTTGTAAACTATGTATATTAAATATTATATGTGTATTATATGGTATATGACGTATACTACAAGGTATATACTCTATATTATATATATATATATATCTTATATACATATAGTATCACTTATAAAAATACACCACTACATATATACTATAAGACTATATATATATATCTACAAAAATAATTATACATATATACACACATATATATAGTTTACGGTACAAATATGTATATATATATATATAGTATAGTTATTTAATGAAAATACTTAATACTAATTATATGTATTCTTAAAAAAAAATACATAGTACATACTCTTCCGTATAATATACCTATGTACATACATGTATACATACATAGCCTAATATATGCATATATAATTCAATTTATGTATTTATGCACATAGATATGTATTAGCAATGTTATATTTATAAAAATACTATACAAATACTTCATTTATACATGTATATATTATATAATATACATCTATACTGTAAAAATAAATTACTTATCTATTTATTTTAATTCTTTCTTCTTCTTTTCTTCCTCTTTTATTCTTCTTTTTCTTCATTCTCCTCATGTTTTGATTTTCAGAATTTTTCTTGCTCTCGGTTTTGTTTGTAGAATTTGATTTCCAGATTTTTATGTCTTCCTTTTTGTTTACGTGATTAGCAAGTTAAAAAGGCAAAATAAGAAAAAAATATCTTATCCTAATTAATCAATTTATGAGCATAAGGCAAAGTTAATCATATGTAATCTTTTTCTTTTATTTAAGTTCAACACTTGGCAATTTGTTTTAAAGCACATGGGCTACTTGTTTGATTTTTGTTTTCAATTTTGCAGGCTGTAGTACTTGAAGAAAGAGAAGAAAAGAAGGAAAAGAGATAAAATGAAAAAGAAAGAGAAAGAAAATAAAAATTAATAATAAATATATGTAATTTTTTGAAATATAAAAATTATAACAATTCTTATCATAAATTAATTTTTAAATTTTTGTGAAATTTTATCAATTTAATTAGTACTCGTTACAATTATAATTTTTACAAGTTATTATCAAACCTAAGTTAAAAGCTAACCATACGATCGCCATCTTAGACTTGATTTACACAATGTGTTTACGACTAACCCGCTTTGAAGTAAATAATTTATAGATTAAGTATGTTATTTACTTATGAACTTAAGAAAGGTACATACTTATATTGAAATAACCTGAGTATCTTTATAAGATTTAGTAACCTAATCATAATTTACTTGAGTAATTTATAAATTAATGCTAAAAGCTTTAAAATAAGTCTAGCTAGAGAGTACACTTGATCTGCAGTTTATATCCTTATTCCTTAGGATCCCGCAGTTACTAGCTTCAATGTAAATGTAATTTGTTTCCTAGCTAGCACCTGCAATAAACATCTATAGGGATGTGGGCAACTACAGCTTAGTAAGTTAGGGTAGATACTTAAACCATACAACAAATACAAACAAGGTTATCAATTAAATTATTAGATGCAATGCATGTTCGAGTAAATGCTATCGCATGATATTATCCGGGCCGTCGTAAGGTTAGAGAAATTGTATCCGCTTTAATTTGAGTTAAGGAGTTTTCGTTATTGCAATAGCTTATAACCAAACCCAGGTTTATGTAATGAAGACACCGCTACTCCCGCAACTACTTTCGAATCATCGACTTTACCCTTGTTGCGACCTCTTCCCTTATTACTTAGTTCGATTAAAGATGAAGAAGAGACCAATTATGGCTTCCAACGTTATCTCTTTTGAAGGGGTAATATTTGACCAAAGAATCCTAATGTTCCCCTAATGGGTTGCTATGCATATCCGATTTATGATTACAAGTCATATATTTGATTAGATCCAATTTAGGATAATTAATTGTTCCATACAAATATAAGTCATACAATAAATCAGCATCATAATTAGCAGCTCAGAATAAGCATATGCATATAACCAACTATCTAACAAGTATAATTAAGTACAACTTAAGCTTTTGAGTACTACAAATTAGTATTCCAAAATATAGCAACTTATTAATCCCAACTTACTTGGTATTCTTAATCCCTCACTCAACTAACCACATGTCGACTTGTCTTCGTGCATCCTATAATATATAATATAAATGCGTTTTTAGTATTTATATCTTAATGATATGTATATATATACTCTAGGTTATGATTTAACCTAATTCTTCCCATATACATAATAGTTATTATTAATTCATCTTAGGATAGTTTAGGGTTTAGTTTTCGAATCTAATTCTGATTTAGTTTCTAAAGTGATTTCAATTAAGAATATTATACGTAAAGCCTAAAAATGTGATTCAAACACAAATGTGAAATTCATCACATTAGGCTCGAGTATCCTAATTATCACTTTTAGTTTTAAATTAGTATTTTATTTTATTTGATATACTTAAATCCTTATTAATGTACTAAACTTACTCTCGATGTGAGAAAATTTTATATTTTTCATATAATTACCTAAATTTAAGTTTCTTACCAGATTTTACATATATTCCTATTATTAGTATAATATCAATTTTTATTCTAACATTTTCTATTTATTATATTTCTAATTTTTCATATCATGTATTATTACCTATTATGTATATAATATATATATAATATTTCTATCACTCCAAATATCATCTCCCAACATCAATTAACATCTTAAAATATCAAAATTCATCTTAAATCAGATTTTACACCTAATTTACAAAATTAATTTAAAATTTACTATTTTTCCTATTACTTATTTACTACATAATACCCTAATAATTACATCTAACGCCCTAAATATTACAAGTATCACACTCCATCAAATTTGAACACTCTAAAACATATAATTATTCACTAAATCAATAATTATCTATTTAGTTATAAAATTAACCCAAAATTACCCATTTTATGCATTATTGTAAGGTCTAAAAATTTCAAAAATGAATTTTTAGAAAAGGGCTTCATAGCACTATTATATAACCCCTAAGTTGTCGATATAAAAATTTTGGGCTTGAAATTATACTTCTAAGGTCATTTATTTCTAACTCGAACAAAGCTTAAGTTTGTATAGTTTCTTAAGGACGGTTTATTTATAGACATAAATTCATAAAAATAAAATATTGTCCTAAATTTGAATACAATAAAACATCATAATAATAAAATTCATAATTTTTTGAATAAAATTAATAATTTTAATAAATTTCATAAAATTAGGTTAGAATCAGACTCACCTGGCTGTTGGGATTCCGGCCATTAGTGGCGGCCCTAGTGGTGTCAGCTAAGTTGGGCGATGGTGGTAGAGTGGTGTAGTAGTGGCCATTCGTTTCTAGGTAGCCATTGAGTGTAGGTTTCCTTCTAAAGCTCTAATTATATAATATTTAATAATTTTTGCAAAAACCCTAATTCTTTCTAAATTTTGGTGCTGTCTAATTTTCTAGGGTTTCGAACTGACCAAATGAGCCTCTACAAAAACTTGGCTATTTGTAGAGGTTTTGGAGTTTTTTTATGCATTAAATTGAGGTGATGTGAGCCTTATCATCTTCAAAAATTGCTTTTTGTTTGGCTTGATTTAATTGGTTGCATTTATTTCTTAAATTCCAAGCTATCGCGTCTCAATTCTGGAATTTTCCTCATTTCCCCTCATTTTTCCTGATTTTTCTTTAATTATTTATGAATTTCTTTAATTAATTAACCTTATTTTAGCATATTTCACGTATTTTAAGTAATTACGCGTATTTCAAGTAATTAAGCGTATTTCTACCTATTGTAAATTCATATATGGTATAAATAAATACTCCTAAATATTATTTAAGTTATTTTATAATTTTTAGTGTATATATAATTTATCTCTAGCAATTCGCTAGTTATCGAAATGTACTTTATGCATTTTATACATTTTATAAATAACCAGTAATATACTTAAAATTTAGAAATTTTATATTCTCTTATATTATTACTTATTTTCTTAAATTCGAATCGCTTGTACTAATATTCTTAACTTTGTCATAGAATTTGAGCTGAATTAGACAATTTGCTCGATTGTTCTCGATTCTATGAACTGAACTCCAAGTAGCTAATTATAGGGCTTACATTAGCCACTTCATTTGGTGAATCACTAAAATAAAATCACATTATTATACAAATATCTTGCCACAGATCTTCTATCTTTGTCTTTCGGATAAGTATCTCTTATAAAAGAGTTGATTCGAGTGAGTTTATCCCATTACTTTACTACACTGTCGGCCAAGCTACTTATGGAACATGCTGTTTCACTCCTTCTTTGGAGGGAACAAGTAAACTCGGTTTCAATTGCTTTAGAATCTAAAAGAACAAGTCGATGAATTACGTTTTGATCTATACCTGATTTTGTCTATAATAAACATCATAGAACTTTTTGAAGATTTTGAAGGTGAAGATAAAAAAAAGTCGAAAGCAAGCGAAAGCTTATGGATGCGAATAAAGATGAAATTTGTTTTTGGTATTGAAAAATTCGTTAAATATAGATGATTTACCCTCGTAACTACAGTACATTTGTGACAAAAATGATGCACTGATTAGATGATGGCGCGGATTATTGACATGTGTTTTGAGACAAAGATCCAATGGTTATCAAGGCTTTAATAGTTATTAGTGCCTACGGTGTAATTATGGTTAGGGTGATAGCTATTGTAAAGTGCTACCATTCAGTCTTCTAATAGGTGGGAAAATTGAAAAGTTACAATCCTTTACATAGGATATGATCCATTTTTCTAAATGAAAATAAAAAAATTTCTACATTGCTTGGCATTTGGGAAAAAAAATTTCACTCAACCCTACAAATAGAATACTAAACTATTTACTCCCTTGATCGAATCCTTAACTACAGGAGTTAAGAGACAAATATTGATAGTTGGATTTTATTCACTTGGTCACTCAGCTGTTGACATGCCAAGTAACTTACTTTTCAGCTAATACTTCTCGGCTAACGCCAATTAATATAGATTCGTATCTAATTTGAATTTACGGAAAGTGGTGCAAATAGTTATCACTTGATACGATTATATTACATAACTACCTATTATTCCTATATTTCAAGAATGTACTTGATTGAGAGGTCTCTATGTGTCTTAATAATCGTGCAATTAATTGCTGTTTCAAACACTCGGCATTTGCTTATAGATATAGAGAAGAAGCCTTATAAGAATGATTTGAGACTCTATAATTACTCATTTTATTTCCCTTTAAAATCATTTAAATGACTTAAGCATTGGAGTGGCTATATCAGACTGGTCCTGGTACATTTTAGTTCTTTGTACTTTGTAGAAAGGAAATTATCTGAAAACCATACAACAACACATAACAATACAAAATGAAGACTTATCTATTAGACCTAGGTGCAAAGCGAGTTAGAATCGAAACCGAACTATTATTCAAGAGCCTACATTAGAACTATTCGTATGATTCAAACCTGCTTGAAGGATTTTTCAAATTGGCAAGTCATAAGCAAGTGATTAAGTTAGACCCATTGCCATTTGACCTTTTATTTTTTAAGAAAAAAGGAAAAATGCAAAAAAAATAAAAAGGCAAAAGAAAATATAAATTAAAATTGAAAAGTAAAATATTAAATAACTCTAAAAACTAAAAATTGGAAATTTAAACTAATTTCTCATAAATAAGAAAATAATATTTCTCATTCAATATATTAATGCATTGTTATTAATAATATAAGAAATAAATATGCTTTAAAAGCATATTTGATATGGTATATATAGAATTTTATCAAAAAAAAAAAAAAATCTCATTTCGTAGCTTTGTAGGATTATCTTTTATCTTTTGAGCTTCTTTGCAACCTTAATATTTTTTATCCTACGTTTCCATTACTATGATTCAGGTTAGATATAATTGTATATAAATGAATATATAGCTCAATAACTATTTCACAAATGGGTCATAGGTTACGTAGTCCTTAAGCTCCATATTTTTAATTTATAATTTATAGATTTATTCTAAATCAAAATCAAAATTAAAATTTTAAAAAACAAAACAGTTATATGGTTTACAAGTCTTGGAATCAAGCCATTAATTGTGAATTCCTTAGAATTGGCTCACAATTTGACTTACCTAAGCTAATGCCATCTTTAAGTTTTTGGAATGATGACCTAACTAGTTTAGCATTAATTAATTATTTAGAATGTATTCTTTTAAATTATTAATATATCGTGATAGAATTATTATTTAATAATAGTAATTGACCAATATGGATATTATAATTGAACTTTTAATATGAATGACTCATAATGGAAAGAGCTAGTCATTTTGTTTTTTAATGAGAAATCTCCGTTCTAGTTTTATCTGACATTGACATAAAACTATTCTTCTATTAAATAGTTGTAACTTAACTCAATTTTCCATCAAGAAGAGAGTCTCTTTTTTTAGACTCTTTATAATTCTATTAAGAAGAATACTTAAGATCAATCTTTCTAAATCCAAATACATTAATCTTGCTCACACTCTATAGATATAATATAATTAATATGCAATAATCTTATATCCACGTACAATTTCATCTAGATTTATATATATACATACATTGAAAATTTACAACAATTGGGAACCATTTTAGCTATCTATCTCCAAGTTGTCCAGGTTCGAACATACTCAACCGCTTCATAGTTAATTTTATAATGAAGGATCGCTTTTAAAATTTAAATTGGGGTAATGGGCCTTTTATATAAGCTCCAGATTAGGAAAGCTACTTGTTATTCGTGTTCAAGCCCGACCATTGGGTCCAATGGTGCTATCTAAAATTATCCTTTTAATGTAGATGCTATTATTAATCTTTTGCTATCTAAAATCATCCGTTCATAGTAGGTGTTATTTTCCATCTTTCTTATTTATTTAGGGATGACAAAAGAGACCGTACCCACGGGATCTTTCCTATCCCGCTACCGTATGGGCCGGGACAGGGTAAGGGATGATATGTTTTCGATATAAATGGAACGGGAATAGATATCCAAGTTTTTGGACAAAAGAGTTGTAAAGTATTTAACTAAAATAAAAAAAAAATTGTATGGTATATTTAGTGACACAAAAATATATTTCATTGCAGAGAATAAATATATATTTAAAATTGCAAAAAATAATCATGCATCAAGTTGTTAAATCACACTACCGGACATTATTCAAATTTATGATGCAAATAATTAATTTTTTTATTTTCTTAATCCCGAAAGTTCGTTTTCAGTACTGCACGCACCATAATATAAGTGGTTGTATTGTCCTCTTTACCTGATGTAAAACTGTCCAATTTTTCTTATATTGCCTATTACCATTGACCGAAAGATACCCAAAGGAATGTATATCACTTGCAACGTTGGGGATTACATTATGACATTTTAATAGGCCTTTTAAAAATTCAAGTTAACATGACAGAATATTACATTGTTTGCAATTGGTCGCATAAAGGTACAAGTATGGTTGAGTTTAAGAATTAAAACAAAGTTTTAAGAAAACGGTTCTATTTTATTATTCTTATCACGTTTGGTGTGACAGATATTAACTTTGCACTTGATGGATTTTTACGGTTATTAAATATGATATTTATTCCACATTTATTTTATAGACATATTGATGAAATACTACAAAATTTGTAGGATTTTTACTAATATCATAAAACACGTAATACAGGTAGACTTAGAGAAGGACTGGGTCTGACCCATAAACTAGATCGGAATCGACTTAACGGTTCATTGAACTAGCTCGAATCCTTGAGTTATGGGCTTAAACCGTAGCTTGATCCACTGGGTTTAGCAGATCGATATAGTTCAATGTCTTAGACTTGTCAAACCGATAGGTTTAAGCCTGGATCAAAGGAACCAGTAGTTCAATCCGTCGATTCCAACTCAAAAATTAAAAAAAAATAATAAATAAAGTTTTTTTATAAATTAAATTTAAGTATTCTTTATAATTAAAATATACAATAAATTTGAATATATATTATTACTTATATTTAGAAGTTGATATCGAGATTGAATAATATATATGGGTTCATAAAAAAATTGTTAAACCCCGTATATTTTAATATTAGTAAAAGTAGATAGTTATAGTATAAAATATATTATTTTAACCACCAAAAGGGTTTTTCAACCAAAAAGAACAAAAGAAAAAAAAAACCCTACTAAAAGCGTTTGGGGCATAAAATTTTACAAATTTCAGACTATCTTATTTAATTTTTGAAAGAATAATACTTTTGTAAACAATATATTTTAATGATTTATAAAAATATAAGTGTATTTATAATTTAATGCCATTAAAAATGATAAGGAATATATTAATACCATTTATAAAATATTGAGTGTATTATAAATATTAGATATATGTTATTTTTATTACAATATCAGTTCAACTAATACTAACGTACTACATAAATCGATAAGTTATTTATTAATATCAATAAAATTTTTATATGTAATAAGGAAGGAATGTGTTTTTTCAAAAAGTATCAATTATATTTTTATGTATTAAATTTTTATTGTTACCTGGATACCACTCATCGATCAACGTGATATTTGAATACCACCAAAGCTTTTTTCTCATGAAAATGGGTATAAAACTGTTGTCTTCTTCTTCTTCTTTCTTTTTATTTTTTATTTTTTATTTTTTCCTGCTAGGTTTTCCATGTATTAAATTGAGTCGATTTAATGTATAAATCCAAAATATGTAATTTTTGAAAGAGACTTCATACTCCATCAAATTCCCATTTATAATCTATTCTACATCCTCTCTTCCTTTAATTGTAACGTTGCCTATAAAATAAAATTTTCTAGGATAATGATGAGGAGAGGAACAAACCGAGAAATAGTCTCTGTTTATTAGCATGCGAGAGTATCCATTTGACAAGTGATTTAAATTAATAAAAGCAAGGGCAGGCAACATGCCAATAGATTCTCTCCTTTCAAATCGCTTCAAATAGTTTTATTTGATTAGCAACATCACTTGTATTTTTTTTTATTATTATTATTTTTTCCCAGTTATGAGAAGGGGATTCGAACCCAAATCAATTCTAATTGGAAACTAATGATAATATTACTATACTACAACGGTCTTAGTGATAATATTACTATACTACAACGGTCTTGACGAATTGTACTTTATTATTTTTTTTTAATATGACTCATTACTATTTGTATTCAATTTGAATTCTTGCTTCTTCATTATCTTCTACTGTAAAATAATACAACTATCTTGGGTAATATACTAAGAGGTATAAATATAAGAATTTTCAAGGATTAGTTTGAATTTATTGAAAACAAAGTAAAATGATTTGTCTAAATACAATCATGAGTGCAAAAAATGATATCAAGACCCTACTATACTAATTAGAAATTCTTTTTTTTTTTTTTCAACTATGTGGTGTATAGTAATTTTCTATGTCGAACTATGATGCATCACAAACTGTATGAGAGGATAGTATTGTAGATAGTTGATCATGTGCATGTTTTGTAATGTTGGTCTTTGGATGATCATGAAGAAGTCTTGATGTCATGACATGTCAAGATATGTGATTGGAGAGGCATGAGACATAAGGAGAGAAGGGGTGATCTCAAAAACTTGCATACATGTGCAAGACAGACATTGTTCTTGGACATTCTTTGTCAATTTGTTGATTTGATCTTTTAGGGGAAGATTTTGTTAACATAATAATGTTTTCCTTAATTTCCTAGATATCTCAAATGAGGAAAAGGAAGCATTTATTTATAGATTCTAATGCTCATTCTTGATTGTGAGATGACTTTAGAGATCAATGGTCGAGACCAGTCTTTGATGATATCCTTTAAGTCATTTTGGTGATCAATAGATGACATAAGACCCTCATTAATTCATTAATATCTTCTCATTGTAGGCTTTAAAATATATTTGTATGTATATATCTTTTAATGGACACAATGTAAGAGAAGCCAATGGTTAGGCCTAATAAGCACTCAATCTAACTAAGAATGGCCAAAAGTGGTCAAACTAATTCAAAGGTCTTATTTAAAGCTTACCAAATTAGATCTTCTGGAGAATTCCCTAAATAAATGAGTCTATCTCCCTAAACCATGCCATTATCCCAAAGAATTAGTTGATGACATTAAATTAGGTCAAGCCTAATTATCAAATTAGCCTTTTATACAAACAAATTGTCATTTACGTTTTGATTCAATATGATCAAGTTTATAGTTGAGTGAAACGCTTAGGGGTGAGTGGGGCTTTGTCAAAACTTAGAAGCTACTTCATTATATGTGGTCTGTGTGGGTGACTTACTCCATAAAGTGGGGTATAAGGTATAACATTCCCATATCTTATATTTACTTTGAAACCTATACACCAAGGTATGCATAATATAAGTCCTATGGTGCCTTATATTTATTACGGAATAATTTTTATTTAATAATACTAAATATAGCAATATAATAATTTTAATTTAAGAAATGCTCAAAGACTTATTCCTTTTGCTTATTGAACAAGATTAGTATTTACCTAGATATTATTTGAAATTTTATTATATTATGTTTTTCATTAAATATTCTTGCATTAGTAAAAATATTGTAATAGATTTGATATTAATATATATTTTAAGTGAACCTATACTTTATTAAGTTTAAGCCCCAAAGCTAAGCTAATTGACCGTAGGATTGAACTTAGAACTTAAGTTTTGGACGATCGGTTAAGGAATCCGATTAAACCCCAAATTATAAACTATTGAGAGAAATATTAGTAAAAATGACCCCGTAAACTTAAATTTAAGAAAATAAGTAATAAAATAGGAGACTATAAAATGTTTAAATTTTGAACATAATAATTGCTAATTACTGAAAAGGCAAAAAGTGAAATCTAATAACTAATAAATCACTAGAGATAGATTATATGTATATTAAAAATAATAGAATGACTTAAATAATATTTAGGAATATTTATTTGTACTATATATGAATTTACATGTAAGTATAAATACGCGTAATTACTTAAAATAAGCGAAATGTGCTAAAATAATATTAAATGCTTAAAGAAAATTCATAATTAATTAAGGAAAAATAAAGAAAAATCAGGAAAAATCATGAATGATCTAGAATTGGGTCGTGACAGCTAGGAAAAATAAGAAAAAATTTGGCCAATTAAATTAAGACAACACAAAAGCCAAAAATTAAGAGATAAGGCAATTGTCTTGTCCCATTTAATGAACAATAAATCCCCTAAATCCCTATAAATAGCAGGAAAAATCACAGAGCTCATTTGGGTAGTTTGGAAAGTAAGAAAAATAGAGAGAGTGAAAAATTGAGAGAAAAATTCGAGTTAGAAAAAAAATAAGAAAAACTGTATAGTTAGGGCTTTTAAAGGGAACCCCCACCAGACGAGCAGCTGGAAGTGGACAGCCACCACCACCACATGGTGGTGGCAACGCCCAGGTGGGCCGACACACCCATGGCCACCGACGGTGGCCGGAGCCACGTAAATCGGTGAGTTCGATTTTCAGCCCGATTTTGTGTAATTTTGTAAAAATAGTAAATATGATTAGAAAATTATGAAATTTGTTATTCAAGAATATTTTTGTATTTAGTTTTTATGAAAAATATTATTTTGATGAAAATATGTCTCGTGATATAGTATCCTTAAGAAATCATGCAAAACCGAGCATGTTTCGGTTTAGAAATAAATGACCTTAGGAGTGTAGTTTCAAGCCCAAAATTTTTGTGTAGATTAATTAGATGATATAGAACAGTGCTATGAATCCCGTTTTCAAAAATTAATTTTCAAAATTTTTAGATAATTTTTAGACATTAAAATGAGGCATAAAATGGGTAATTTAAGGTTAATTAAGTAATTAAATTATTAATAACTGACTTAGTGAATAATTATATGTTTTAGGATGTTGAAATCTAATAGAGTATGATACTTGTAGCATTTAGGGTGTTAGATGTAATTATTAGGTTAATTATATAGTAAATGATTAATAAGGAAAAATAGTTAACTTTAAGTTAATTTTGTAAATTAGAGAAATTAGGAGTAAAATATGATTTAGGATAAATTTAGACATTTTGAAATGATAATTGATGTTTAGGGATGGTAATTAAAGTGATAGACATATTAGAAGTGCCATTATGTGCATAATAGGCAATAATGCATAATATGTAATTTTTGAAAATATAATAAATAGAAAATATTAGGATAAAAATTGATATTATATAAATAATAAGGATATATAATAAATCTGATAAGAAACTTGAATTTATGTAATTATATGAAAAATGTAAAAATTTCTCACATCAAGAGTAAATTCGATACACTAATAAGATATAAGTGTACCGGATGAAATAAAATACTGACTAGGGGTAATAATGATATTTAGGAGGTCGGAAGTAATGTGATTAATTTCACATTATGAGTTGAAACGAATTTCTAGGATTGAAATATAAAACATTACTTAAAAATCAAACTAGAACCGAATTTAGAAATTGATGTGGAAACTGAACCCGAACCTAACCCCAAACCTAGAATAATTGTAAAAGACTTAAGACCTAGATAATTAGGTATCTTAAACCCTTAATAAAACATAACAATAAGCATTATAGGATAAAACGAACCTATAATAGTTATATGAAAAACTGAAACTACGTTTGTGTTATAGGGATGATCGGCGATGGCCTGAGCAAATCAGACCTCGAGTGAGTGAGCGAGGAGTCGAGGTAAGTTGGGATTAATATGATGCTATATTTTGGAGGCTTAAGATTATGCTTGGTTGTGCTTGTTAGATAGTTGAATGTGTGCATGTGCTTGATTATGGGTGATGCTATGATTCTGTTTGTTGTTCTGGCATATATTGTCTGATTTGTATGAAATAATTGCTCACCCTAAACTGGACTTAATCAAATATACGATCAGTAATCATAATCAGACATGTATGGCAACCCGTTAGGGGAACTTATGACTCTTCGGCCAAATACCGACCCCTTCGAAAGGGATAGCGCAGGATTGCAAAATGGTCCCTTTTTTATCCTCAGTGGAACTAAGTGACAGGAGAAGAGGTCGCGGTGAGGGTGAAGACAGTGGTTTGAAGGTAGTCGCGGAAGGAGCAAGGTCTCTATTACACAAGCCTGGGTTTGGTCGTGAGCTGTTGCATTAACGGCAACTCTTCAACCCGGATTAGCGCGGGCGCAATTTCTCTAATCTCACGACGGGTCGGACAACGTCGTGCGATGGCATTTGCTTGCACATGCATTGCACCTAATAAGTGATTGAAAACCTTGTTGTGTGTATGGTATAGTTTTAAGTCCTCCGTCCTAACTTACTGAGCTATGGTTGCTCACATCTCTATAGACGTCGTGCAGGTGCTGGCTAAGAAGCGGCAACAACTACTCTGAAACTAGCAACTGCTGGATCCTGAGGAGTGAGGAAAAACATTAAAGAATCAACACATATGTTATTGCTTTTCATTTCTGAATTATATATAACTTTTCTCACTTTCTTAGGTAAATGAATTATTTAAATTACAAACTGTTTACTTCAAAGCGGGTTAGTCGTGGACGCCTTGTATAGATCATGTCTAAGATAGCGGTTGTAAGGCCAACTTCTATCTTAGGATGGTTTACACGGCGGGGCTGTTACGATTCTACCACTTCGGGCCGTGACATTAATTCTAGTCTATCTATTTTTAGTAACATTCTTCATTGAGAGTGTGATACATAAGAGTAGAATCATGTGGTCTTATTACTCCTATATGTTACAGTCTCAATAGAAGGTGTTGCTACTTATTGCTCATTTCATTATAGATTGTCATTTTTTTAATCATATTTTGTGATAAAATATTTGAAGTTATATTATTGGGTCCATCACATATGTCTTCATAAGAAAGATATGATTGGAAATAGTATGATTAAATTATTAGTGATTATCAAATTAATGAATGCACTAGTTGTACGTATGTGAAAAAATTAATAAATTGGTGGCAACTTACCTCAAGAATTTTATATTGTAATACAAATTTTCAAAGACTCCACAATGTATAACTTATATTTTGCAAGTTTTATAAAGTACAGATTTTACGATAATTCTTATATGTTATATGGTATATTTTAATTCTAAAATTCGAAAATTTACACCTATAAAGTAAAGTATGTATAGAGCTGCTTATACTTGACATCCCCAACAATACTCAATTTGTACAACAATAAAGCCTTCAAGGATTTCAAGCTTAGAATTGTATCTACACAAAGTGTCAAAAATGTCAAATACTCTCCCAGCCTCGGAAGAGTGATGATACCACATGACTATGGATATAAGTAAATGTGATATAAGAGGACCAAAAATTTTCAAATCTGAGAATTCAAGGATGAATGAATGTAGAAGGTTGAAGAGAAGTGATAGAGGAGACATGAAAGAATATAGATGGACCAGCTAATTTTCTTAGGTTGATGCACAATCTAGAGCTAGGCTTGTAAATTTGCTTTAGTGAGTTAGGATAAGTTAAAGGCAAAATAACAATGTAAAGGAAATTTATGAACTACATCAACAATTGGTGCAATTGTTACAATTTTTGGTAATGAACAACCCTACTCCAGGTGAGGAAATAGAATTAAAGCAGCATGGGAGTAGGAATACCAAGTATTTCCATCAATATACTTAGAAGAGGAGGGAAGTTTTGTACGTGCCAATCAAACAGTGTCCAAGGAAAAACTGAGATGTGCCGTAACTTTTGGGTTGTCAAACCCGATTAAATATTCCTGTCCTCCAAACTCCCATTATATATGATGATGGAATAAATTATTTGTTTTGTCCATAAAAAGAAAAAAAGGATACTCCACCATACATTTATTTTAATTGCATAATAATTATACAGTACACAAAGGAAAGAGTAACATAGGGTTTTACCAGTTAATCGTATAATCAAACACTATCGCATCTAACGTTAGAAAACGAACAACCATTTACGAAAAGCTCCATCTATTATATGCTATAGGTCATTTATTTAGGAAATTCCATATTAAGTGGTAAATTAAAATTTAGATACTAAAAATATCAAAAATTTCAATACATCAAATAATGGCCTTGCTATTCTTAGAAAACATTTTTTGGATTTCTTTTGGCATCAGTTATAATAAAAATTTTATAATCGTCAGTTATTGTTACAAATATCACAAGTAATATCATTTACTGGTGGATTTTGAGGACAAGTAATGGTAGGAGATAAATGCGTCAACCAACAAGTGACAATAGATAACCGTTATATGAAATATTAATAGAGAATATGAAAATGGTTTCCATTATTAAAAAGAATAATCTTCTTTTTTTTTCTTCATACTCCATTAGCAATTTTTGTGATAGTTAATCACCGTCGCTATTGGTTGGTAACTGCCACCACTATTTATTGCTAAAGATGTTATATGTATAATATTTGGAGTCTATTATTATGATATTTGATAATTTTAGGTTTTGATTATAGTGAATATCGGGGGAAAAAAAAAAAAAACCATAGCAAATTTTCTGCAACACAAACATCCCTAAATTGAATAGAGTTGTAACAAATGGTTCCCAAATTACCTTTACATCATTTTATAAAAAGATCATAATCCGATTTATCCTAAATGAATTGGCACAGAAGCCTTGAATAAGCCATGCTGGACCGCTTGAAGTTAAGTCATCGAGTATGAACACAATTTACGTGTATAAGAATCTAATGGAATGATGGTCAAAAATAGCAGCCCCCAAATTGAGGTAAAGTGACATGAAAGTCTGAAACTCGAGGTTTGAACTAGAAGAAAAGATTCGCCGGTATCACAAGCGTAATGTATGAATATCAAAAATCTATATATATATATATATATAATATGTAACACCTAATAAATCTTTTATGAAATTAGTTTTGAACACCATAGTCCGTAAACAAAGCAATGCTGTGTGCAAATTACGCGGTTCGACTTCATGTTACTATGTTGGTACAATAGCTTCTGGTCTTTGCTTTTCTCCAGTCAAAATTGTATAATTTTTTCTACTTTTAGAGTAAACACCTTCTACAGTGCAAGTGCAACAAAAATACAAGTACCACGGAATTTTGAAAAGCTGCAATCATCGTTGAGCAAAGGAGATTGTTGAACAAGGAATATATGAGAAAGGTTTTGACCATACTACGTATATTTTAATAGTATTGTTATTGATTTTTTATAAAATAAATGACGATTAGAAACCCTTCCCATAGTTGGCATATATATATATATATATATAAGTATAAAACCTTCAAATTTAACGCAATCCACACCATCGTAGACTTGAATTATATACAATAAGTGGCATCATCGAGTAATTATCATTGTAAACGTCAAATCATGTAAAACACTAAAGACGGTAGACTCCAAAATCCTCATCATTATTCATGATATAGGATACTTGTTAAACACTGAGCACTTTCATAATGTAAACGGCCATAGCGATCATTAAAATTCTAATTGCAATCTTTAAAGAAAACCAAAAAAAAAAAAAACAAAGAAAATATCTAGTATCCATTATCCAAGTAATATCAATTTAAAAAGGTAATTAGAGTGATATGACAGAGATAAAATCTTCGAGTTGCGGTAGAAACTAGAGCATGAAGTTAGAATGAGAGGGGAAAACAATCAAGATTAGAATCTGGATGCAAAACATGGCCAGTTGAAATTGTTTTTACATAGTAAAAGAAAAAGAATGGTGCACCCCAAAGTACCATCTCCATGTTGTGAAGACTTTTCTCCTCTTAAAATTATCTCATTTTCCTCAAACTAACCCTCAAAATTTACTCTATTTGAATGTATTCCTAAATTTAAAGTCCAGTAGTTAAGTTTATTTAAATTTTTGAACTGCCTTGTACATCATTATAAGGTATCTTAAAAGGATAAATTTATAAAAACTTAAAGTAAATTTAGAGGATTCATATCCCATTTTACTTGATGCGTTGTTTTGTGTTGTTCTATGTTGGCTAACCTCATCCAATAACCACCTCTAACCATCATTATTTTATTATCAAGATTACAAAGATAAGGGAAAATACATGTATCAGCAAGAGCATGAATTATGCACTTCACATGATGTAAAAGGGATGATGCAACTTAACGTAGCAACTTCAAGTGGGATGAGATAAATGGGAGCTCAAGGAGGAGAAACAAACAACCTTAGTAGGTTCTCAAGTTTGTGAGACAGTAGAAGGAACTTGAGAGCTTCAACTTCGATGTTCTTGATCTTTGACGTAAGAGCAAATTCAATGCACGGAATTCTGAGCCTTTCATCTTTAGTTTGATTTCTGAGCATTGAAGCTTGATAAATCATTAAATGTTCGTCCCTCCCTCCTTAAAAGTGACAAGCTGGTGGGTAATTATAATATTAAACTGTCAACAAGCACCGTCGAATCGCATTTACAATTGAGAATGAGATCTTTAAGGCTTCTAAAGCGATTCATGGGCTTTTAGGCCTATAGGTGATTATCCTGAGCATGTAAATCTATCAAGAAATATTAAGTTTGGTCAAAGTAATCTTAATAATCTTTACTCTAAATCTACCAAGCCAGAAAATCCCAAAAGTACCTAAGGAAATGGTCTAGTCACTTAAATGCTGTCACCAATTGAAGAGATTAGCCTGAATTATTATAACTATATTTTAGTAATCCACATTTTACTTCCTAACTAATCTTCGGGCAGAGTCTAAATATATGGGTATTTGATAAGTGCTTTAAGCACTAAAGTCCCTGCTTGGCATAACGCTATAGAGCTGCTGCTTCACTACCTAGTGTGCTCATATGGTTTGTTGATCTATTACCACTAATTTCAAATGGAAATTGTCTCAAATTTAAGTTAACTAGGATAATTGTCTGAGGAATATTGTCATCTGTTTGGATTAATGAAGCTGCGTGGTTTTGTTATAAGATTAACATATGACATATTACTTCTAATATAGTTGGATAGTATCCTTTGCGTTGAAGGAATTTCGACTTCTGGTATTACAAATTGGTTCTCCAGTCGTACATATGACATGGAAATTGGAACGGGAATCTATTCAAGCAAAGGAGACTAATTCCATATTTTTCATTATTTCATTTAGTAGTTTAATGGAATTTTGTCCATTGTGAAACATTTTTAATCGATACTTTTTTTTAGCACATGACGGGGAAGCACTTTTTAACATTAAGAAGAATTACATTTGATTTTTCTGGAGTAACTTTATGGTTTTCTATGTAGCGCTAATAGGGTAATTGCATATTTAATTGAACATTATTTAGATTTATCATTTTCCGAGTAGTGGCAGAAGAATTAGGGGGATATGTAATTGGTGTCAAATGACAGAAATAGCGGTAATTACAGCTACTATTTCAAATTATTCCCGGCATCTTTCAGATGACTTTAATTGAGAAAAATAATGGTAGTTTAAAATAGGAAATGCATCAGCTTTATTTCTTTTAATTTATGAATCAATAGTTAAAAACGTCAAGAGATTTAAATAACCTTATGAAATTATCGTGATATAATCTATTTCTTTATATTCTCATTTCTCAATTTATTAATTGTATATGATAGTATCAAGGTTAATTAAGAGAAATGGAGAAAATGTAAATTTAAAAATCTGAATGATTTAAAACAACTACTATCTTAAGTAAATGTTAACAATTTTATACTGACACTAAATAAGAAAACCATATCAGTTAAATATAGCTTTATATAATGTAATTAGTGGCACTTTTAAATCGCTTTTTTTTTTTTTTTTTTTGGGCAGGAGGTTCCAAATTGCTCTTAAATAAATAAAATGGTAACTCTTATAAATGTTACTGTAACATATCTACAACTCCAACTATTTTAAGTAAGTATTATAGCCTTTGTATACTAACATAGAAAAACTATCTCATGTTACGGTTATAAATGTTAACTCTTATAAATGTTACTGGAATATATCTACAACTCCAACCATTTTAAGTAATTACTATAGCCTTATACACTAACATAGAAAAACTAATCCTTTAAGTTTAAGGAAAGAATTCAACTCAAAATATATTAC
This sequence comes from Lumnitzera racemosa, assembly GCA_024138005.1. Classification (NCBI taxonomy): domain Eukaryota; kingdom Viridiplantae; phylum Streptophyta; class Magnoliopsida; order Myrtales; family Combretaceae; genus Lumnitzera; species Lumnitzera racemosa. The sequence goes on along the minus strand of JAMXBC010000008.1, from coordinate 12,843,460 downwards.
TATCTCATGTACAAGTATTGCATTACAACTCTTCCTTTGAAAGCTAATATTCATGTTTGGTGGCTTTCACTCTATTTTATTAGATAATCCACCTTTTCCCATGTTACTCTTTTATCAAGTTGTTTTTTTTAGGATGGAGTCTTAGGTCTTAATTGAAAGCACTAAATATTATGATTTAAGTTAAAAAGAAAAATTTAATTCAAAAGATTAGTTTAATATATGAGAAAAACTCTTAAATTTATGTATTACGCATAATCCATGTTAATTTCCATAGTGGAATCGTAACGGTTTGTCTGTAATTCCTAGCAATTTCAAACCCGTGTTGAAGATCTTTGCGGCAGTCACTGCTGTTCTTATCAATCTATTGAGTCCCAAAAAAACGAAATTTTTCTTGTGAATATCTTAAACCCCCAACAACTGGCCTACGTATCATGCTCCGACAGTAAAACGCTCCTATTTGTTCTTTAGCGACTGCCGTCATAAACGGCTTCTTTCGAGGAATGTGTTGTATGGACTGTAGTTGTGGCATTGCGTGGGGTCAAGCCAACTCTACACTGGCGACTCTCCCATATTAGAAGTAAAATATAATTGGATGTAGATTCTTCATCTTGCAAATCGGCCCTCATTTAATGAGGTGGAACTAGATAAACGACACCTTAGTACTGTGTTTGATGGAGGTGCCTAGGATTTCGTAGACAGCTGATAGACAAACTCGTTTTCGGCTAACGACTTCCACTACATAAAAACGTCCTTGTAATCCAATCACCCGTGAAGTGATTAGTAGCTCTGTTGAGGTTAGTAGGTTTGCTCATTGCTGACGTTTCCGTCCAAGACAAACTCTTCGCTCTCCTCTCGCCTCGAGAGTCGAGAGACCTCTAGTTCAATGGATCGAGACAACGCACTGTGACATGTATACTAAAAATAAATAAATGTAAATATATTTAGCATCTATATAAAAAAATGTATAAGACTGTTCCCGACCGTAAAAGCTCATTTAAAATCTTTGTATACTGCATCAGTAACTTAATGACCTCATTACTATATCATTAACATTATATTTGGGAAGAGAGAAAGAATTATGAGGGGATGAAAAGTGAAAGAAAATAATGAGATAGGAAAAAAAATTGGAAAGAAAGAGTTGTTATATATGTTGTTGTTTAAATCGAAGAAAAAAATAAGAAAAAAAATACAGAAGTAATATTTTTTAAAATAACATTTAAAAATACTCTATATTACTAAATTATTATATTATTTAAAAAAAAATGATAAAACTTTAAAAAGTAAGTGTATAATTAGAATTTCATCATCTTTTCATTCCAAATTACTTCAATTTAATAATAATAATAAAAATCATGTAGACTTTAAGGTAAACTTTTCCTCCTAAATTCATCACTTCCACTTTTCTTTTAATTTCAAATAAGGAAAGTGTATTAAAATTTGTATTTTCTTTCTACTTTTCTTCTCTTCTCAATTTCTTCCTTCATCCTAAACATGGTCTAAGGTTCTTAAAATAGAATAACTGAACATTTATTTATATTATTAATTGATCCATAATATAAATTTCTAATAGAAATAACACTTAAAAAAAAATTAATGATGGCAGCTTTTTTGTTTCTTAGTTAAGGCCACCAAAAAAGATGCAGGACCTAGCTCTAATGGAGAAAGACCTCCATATGGGATCCTTTATGCTTGATATCCGTATTAAGAAGCTCCATTGGAGATGCTGTAAGCACTTAAACAATAAGGTGAGATATAATTTTTCGTTTAATTTTTGTGTCATGTCTTACCAGGGTTATCATGTCGGTGTGATTGACGGAGGAATCATCCCCTAATTGTAACAAAGTGTCAACATCATTGTTTACACCGTTCATTTAATTTATGTCCTTTTTTCTTTAAGGCATATTACATCCATGAAGGAAACTTTTTTATTTGGTTTTAGTTTAGTTTGCTACGTCTCATCAACTGCAATAATCTAGCTCCACCCGTCTAATTACTTTGCTTGATCCGTGAAAAAAACTTTGTTTTGTCTATATGGGTAAGTAGATAGCTTTTTTTTTTTTTATAAATTTTTTCCTAAAAACAATAAAAAAAATATATAAATACATTATAACAACTATTAATCAAACTTAATACTCTTTAAACTTTTAAAATACGACTTGGTAATATCATAATTTTTAGAAATATACATATACTCTCAACCATTAATATATATAGCTATTTTGGTAATTGTTTTTGGGTTTTAGCAATTATTTAAACATTATTTATATATTTAAAAAATCTATAAGGAGATGAAATTGGATTTTAAAAGTTAAAAAATCGCATTATAATCCAATCAATAATTTATGGAATATATTTACAGTTACCTAAAGAATAATTGGTCTTTTTTCTTTTGGATATTTTTGATGTGACCGCACTCATAATTGCTATTTAAGGGTGGCTGATGAAACCATTTCAACATTTACCACTATGAATGAACACAAAATGGAAGAGCTTGTTACTGTTTAGAATACATGTCATATATTCTTTAAATATATGCCCTTAAAACATGATATAAGTTTAATGTATTTACATTTTCCATACATCTTACTTAAGCTACACAAATCGACTTTCTAATAATTTTGCCTTTTGAAAGTAAACGATAATCATCGAGTTACCTGTACGTGTGTATATATAGATATATATATATATATATATGTATATATTAAATTACTTTGAAATGACATCCGCACTCGTTGAAATGATCATTTGAATGGGTCTGTTTTACTCGTAAATATGTAATTAGTGTTATAATAATTCTTTATCAGTATGATTATCACTTATAAGACCGTACGCAGCCAAAGTGTTTGCTCAGTTTCTTTAACCCTGTCAATTAAATGGGTTCCAAATATCTAAAAAAAAAATTCAAGAACATCCTTAAATGGCCTAGCCATTTGCTAAACCATCCTCTATCCTAACTCATTTACAGTTTTTAAGTGTCATGTCCAGTTCTTAAGAAATCCTTATTTTTAAGGAGCTTCCTTTTGTATCTTTAAGATTTTTAAATAAAGTTTTCTAAAACTTATTTATATTATTTATGAAACCCATAATATACTTAAAAATAACACTAAAAATATGATATATATATATATATTATTTCACCTTTTTGGGGGCCCGTGAAGGACCCCTCCTTTTTTTAAGAACCCTTCAGCAACGGGTAAGAAACCCATCAGCTGAGTTCTTTGTTTAGAAAAGGGTGCCAGGCACCCTGAGTTGAGAATGATCTAAGCATATATTCATAAGGAATATTTAGCATAAATTCTCATGCCATGTTTCCTTATATTTATTAATTACTGTGGGTTACTTAAACGACAGAGTTACTTTGGCAAGTAACTTTATTCTTCTACCCTTTTGCTGACATGTAAGGCCATTTGGCCCCTTAAAATGTGCGGATTTTTTTTTTTTTTTTTTTTAACGAAAAGTAGCCGTTTGAGATAACAAAACCATTTCAATACTTGAAATTACCAAGTCTATTACATGCAGACGAATTTGTGCTAACGTGAATCTTCCAATTTGTGCCATGGGAAAATTTACTCCAACGGATGGATGTCAATTCATTGCAACGTCTTCTAAGCATACAACGACTACTGAATTCCAACGTCTACCCTATCAAACGGCAATGAATTTTTCTCTTAATTTTTAGTTATTTTTTTTATCTGACATAATTACTTTCAAATGGTTTATGTTGTACACTCTAAATTTTTACTCCAGTCCACAACACTCTCAAAACATATTCATTTCCGATTTGAAACTAGAAATGAAATCCAATAAGTCTCCAAATTTGTCACAAATGGAGCACTCATAAAGCTAAAAAAAATTTTAAACTCCTCCAAATTCACAAAGTGGGTCTTATTTTCCATTTTACTCGTATTTTTAAGACATTCCAAATTTCCAAATTCCTCGTAATTTTCCAATAATGAACTAATTTCCCTAGAATTTCAACTAAACTAGATAACTATGACACCTGTACCACCATATTTTCAATATAGTCCTCACCCTACTTACGGCTATATTGAACAATATATGTCATTCAAGACAACTCATCAATCGAACTTTGATCAAATACTGCAAATACCAAATAATACAAGCTCCCGTTAATCACAAGAGTTAAATAATTTAAATCACAACAGAGTTGAGCTATTGTGTAAGATGATAAGAACTTCAAGCATACAAGAAAAAGGAGAGCTACAAGATAAAGAAGGAACGCTAGAAGTGTCCCTAATAGGAAAGATTTGTAATGACTATTCATACATTGTAGATGGATCTGGTACAAATGCAATGATTTGAGGAAGTGCATATGGAGATCCTTAACAAAAGAAGGAATTCATAAATTTAATTTCTTTAATTCAATGTACGAGTTTTTAATTTATGTAGTTAGAGATTTTAATTTCTTTAATGTAATGTAAGGGATTTTAATGCAATGTATGAATTTTAATGTATTTGTCTTCTATGGTAATCCTTTTAACTTCTCTAAGAATTTAACATTCAAAAGGGAAAAAAAAAACATGGCTCTCTTTACGCTTTATGAATTCATCTTTTCATATAATAATTTCCTATTTTTATTTTAGTTATATCACATAATATAGAACAGTATTAATGTTTATATAAACTACTCTATTCATATAGGTATGAAAAAGTCATGCAATATCAAATTGGTTATATTGCCCTTTAATTTTTGGATTTTATTTTAATTTAGTTATTTATTTATTTATTAATTTTTCCAAAGTAGTTGGAGATTTTAAAAACTTGCTATTGTATACTAGTCATTCTAAATTATCCATTATCAGCTAGTTGTTGCAAACTAGCTGTTGTAAGCTAGCCGTTGTAAGCTAGTCCTTGCAGCATTTCTTTATATAACCAACAAGACACATCTTCAACATGCAATACCACATTTCTTATTTCCATTCAAATCCATAATATTCTTTGCTCTTTACAAATGTTATGTCAACAAATAACTCAAGTAGTTCAAGCAATTCTAGTAGCTCCAATTTCGAGTAAAATAAGAGTAAGAAAGCCATTGAAGAATTTATTTTATCCAAGCTAAGCATTTTAAGGGGTGATGTAATTAAACATGTATATGAAATTCTCCCACAAATATATGAAATTTTTGCAACTAAAAGATGTAAGAGAAAGGACATAGATAGAGGTCGTGTGGAAGGACATAATTGTTTGTATGATGACTACTTGATAACCCAATTTAAATCGATGAGCAATTTTTACAATGATTCCAAGTGAGGAAAGTCATGTTTCTTCACATCATTCAAGCACTTCAAGATTGTTTTCCCTATTTCAGACCAAAGAAGATTGCTATTAGTTTTCTAGGTCTATCACCACTACAAAAATGCACTGCAACTATTCAGATGTTAGCTTATGAAGTAACAAGTAATGCTTTAAATAATTATTTACAAATAGTTATAGGCATGATATTACAATGTGTTAAGAAGTTTGTTGAAGCTGTAATTGTATGCTTTAGTGATGATTATTTATGTAGTCCCAATTAGGTCGATATTAATAATACTTACTTCATGTAGTTGAGTAACATAGATTTCTTGATATGTTAGGATGTATAGATTGCATGCATTGAGAGTGAAAAAATTATCTAACTGCATGACAAGGCATTTATATTTGAGGATATCATGGTTCTCCATCAATCATAGTTGAAGTAGTTGCTTCATACATTTTTTGGAGTCCTTAGCTCCAATAATGATATAAATATGTTGGTTCGCTTGTCTTTATTTGATGATGTTTTGGAGGGATATGCTTCATCGGCTCATTATACTATCAATGGTAGAAACTATGATACTGGATATTATCTCACTGATGGTATATATCTAGAATAGTCAACATTTGTCAAATTTATTCTATATTTGTAAGGTCCAATGGAGTAATTATTTGCTAGGTTATAAGAAGGATATAGGAAACATGTTGAATGAGCTTTCGGAATTTTACAAGCTTGTTTTGCTATAGTACATGGCCCTTCACGTATGTGGGATTAAGAGGTTATAGGACAAATTATGAGAATATGCATAATTTTATATAAGATGATTGTTGAGGATGAATGAGATAACTAGAATTTTAGTTTTCATGTTCCAAACCATGAGTTAGGGGATAGTACTAAGCCCATACCATATGCCTCTTACAAATATATTATAGAGTATGCAACTTATATTCAAAATAATATTCGGCTTCATGATATAATTAAACACCATTAGTTACAACCTGTTTTGATTAAGCATGTATAGTAGCATTTTTGACCTATTGCACTACAGTGAATATACAAAAAGGATGGTTTTAAATTATGCCTTGGCCTTTTGGCTTTCTTGTGTTTCCTTTATATTTTTTTTTCCCCATATGTTACTTATCTTATTCATCTAGTATAGTTTTAAATGTAGTTATGGTCCTTGCTATTTTTCACCTTGTGTTGTTTTAAATTTAATCAATATCACTGGAAAATGTTGTTTTATTAGTTTCGTTTAATTATTATTTTAAAAAATTAATTAGTATCATTTACTTATCTACAAACATGTATGCTCTTAATTTTTTTTCTTTTATATTAAATAGCCATTGAACAATGGCTATGGGAAGGCATATTATCGATGTTTTTTTTTTATTATTGGCATTCCTTTTTTATATTTTCCATAATAAAATATAAATTAATATTATAACATGTAATATTAGTGAAATAATTTTTTTCATGTTTGAAAATGTCTAAATAATATTTTATATATTGTTTGGAAACTAATGATAATATGGGACTCGTAAAAAATTTAAAATAAGATAAATAGCTTTCATTAAGTACCGTATTGTGAAATAGAGAGTTGTTTAAAAAAGTAGGTCATTTAAAAAGCTAATGTGGCATTGCAAGTACCACTTTAATTACCTTGCTTATAAACATGGTCTAAGAGCATGTATATCTTTGAGACCTTGCTATAGTTTCCAATGATAAAGTAGTGATTCAGCATAGTATCCTATTTTTGGAAAAATTTGTGTTGTTCATTGAAAAAATAAAAATTTAAGGATACTAACACATCATCGATGAGTAGCATACAAGTTTAAAATTTTATTTATACTTACATGCCACTCATCAATTCACAAGGTATGTTAGTATTATTGAAACTTTTCTCCCTTCATAAAGAACCCGTAAAACCATCATTATTATTTTTGAAAATTTATAATACAAATTAGGTCATTTTAATAATAGAATGAGACACATAAAAATTTTAAAAGTTTTTTTTTTTTAAAATTTAAAAGCTATTATGAAACCTTTATAAATGAACTTAAAAATAAAGTAGAGAGTTCCTATAATAGTCCATGGTAAAGTGAAGTTACACATGGATTATGAAAGAATTTGGTATTAGTTTATTAGGTTATGATGTAAATACTTTATCAATATAAGTTTAAAAATTTGAGGTTAAGTAGTTGAAAAGACCTATGAAGAACACTAAGTTAAACTCCGTGGGGGGAGGGGGAGGGGGTGTGAATTGAGTTGTAGGATAATATGTAATTCTTTTCGATATAATCCAATAAATGCAATAATAAGAGTAATCAAAGTAACAATAAAAAGATAATAAATACAAAAATTAAAGAAGATAGGGATAGAAAAATTCAAACTCAGATATAACGTGAAGTTTGGATTGTCTCCTAGTCTCTACGGACTCACTTTGCCTTTAACTGAATATTTCACTTCACTTTATTAATTTTACAACTCAATGCTCTAAGAGCTACACAAGCTTACACGATCTTTTTTACACACAACTAACTCAAGTATATTACTTTCTTTACTCAAGATTACAAATGTGAGGACTTTTAAGGACTACAACTATGTCTCTTTTTGTTTGATAGCAAATAAGTGTACAAGAGACCAAAGAGAAGTAAAATGAGCACAAGAATTTAAGAGAATATCTTTTAATTATAGTAGAATATCAGGTCTTAATTATCTTTAGTCAAGTTGTTGATCTTTTATATCAATTCATTGAATTCTTTCCGTTACTGCTTATTAATTGCTCTAATGGCTACTTGAATCAAACTTACTAACATGTCGGCTCCTTGTACTATTGGCATGTCGACTCTTTGTACTACTAGCAAGCCGATAATAAAATACTCTACCAGCATGAACACCGGCAAGTGAACCGGCATGTCGGCTCCTTCAGGCCAGTAAGTGTTTTTCAAGATTTTATATCGTCAGTCTGGTTCTTCATTGAGTTGTTAACCTAATAGGTCAAATATCACCTGAAAATTCTTTTAACATATAACAAACAAATATACTTTGCAATCTAACTTTAAGATTATTTGATCACCATTTAAAAGATTAAATTTCTTGCAGAGATAATTGATATATTCATTCTTTAAGCAAATTAATCGATCTTATTCAATTATCTTAATATAAGCAAATAATACTTAGTTTAGTCATCCACTTGTTTGGTTAAAAACAACTTGTTTAGATATGTACTTTTTGCTCTCATCAAAATCAATTAATGAACCTTAGGTTCAATAGCCTATCTGTATTTGTTAACTCGATTATTCATTATTTTTAGCTTACAACATCATAGTTCCTTAAGGAAAAAAGTTCATTAAAAAGTTAATGGGGCATCTAAAAACCTGAAATGGGATCCTTAATGTTAAACATGGTCTAAGAGATGTAGACTTGAAGTTTTATTATATTTTTTCTAATGCATTCTATGTTATACTATCTCTTATTGAAAGCCCTTAAGGAGGCTATTTTACAAGACCAAAAAGGATTGCTATTGGTCTTCCAAGTCTATCAGCACTACAAAAGTACACTGTAGCTATTTGGATGTTAGGTTATGGGATAACAAGTAATGCTTTAGATGATTACTTACAAATGGTTGTAGGCACGATATTACAATGTGTTAAGAAGTTCATTGAAGTTATAAGCGCGTGCTTTAGTGATGAGTATCTATGTAGGCCCAATAAGGCCAATATTGAACACTTACTTCATGTAGCTGAGCAACGTAGATTCCTTAGTATGTTGAAAGTATAGATTGTATGTCTTAAGAGTAGAAAAATTATCCAATTGTGTGGCAAGTCATGTATATTCGGGGAGATCTTGGTTCTGCATCAATCATGCTTGAAGCTGTTGCTTCATACGACACTTGGATATGGCATTCTTTTTTTGGTGTCCCTAGCTCTAACAATGATATTAATGTGTTAGAAATATCATCTATTCGATGATATTTTGGAGGGATGTATTCCATTGGCTCACTACATTATCATCGGTAAAAACTATGATATTGAATATTATCTCATTAATGATATATACTTGGAATGGTCAACATTTGTCAAATTTAGTCCATATCTATGAGGTCCAAATGAGCAATTATTTGCTAGGCAACAAAAAGGATATATAAAAGATGTTGAATGGACTTTAGAAATTTTAAGCTCATTTTGATATAGTACATGACCCCTTATGTATGTGGGATCAAGAAGTTATAGGACAAATTATGAGAGCATGCAAAGTTTTACATAATATATTTGTTGAAGATAAATAAGATAACTACAATTTCAGTTTTCATTTAAACTATGAGTTGAGAGATAGTAACGAGCCATACTACATGTCTCTCATAACCATACTATAGAGTATGCAACTTATATTCGAAATAATATTCAGCTTCGCAATAGAGTTAAACACCATCAGTTAGTGCCCAATCTGATTGAGTATGTGTGGTAGCGATTTGGACCTATTGAACGACAGTGAATATGGAAAAGGATGGTTTTAAATTATTTGTTGGCTTTTTTACTTTCTTGTTTTTCCTTTTTAGTTTTTTTTTTTCCCCATATACTACTTATGTCATTCATCTAGTATGGTTTTAAATGTGGTTACGGTCTATCAATGGAAAATGTTGTTTTATTAGTTTCATTTAATTGTTATTTAAAAAATTTAATTGGTATTATTTATTTGTTTAGAAACATGTGTGCTCTTAATTTTTTTTTCTTTTATATTAAATAGCTAATGAATAATGGCTATGGGAAGCCCTTGTAGGTTTTCTTTTATATTAATTAGCATTATCTAATATTCAATGTAGATGATTTCCTTCATATTATCGATGTTTTTTTTTTTAAAAAAAAAGTATTAGCATTCCTTTTTTATTTTTTCCATAATAAAAAATAAATTAACATGATAATGTGTAATAGTGTTGAAATAAATTTTTTCATGTTTACAAATATCTAAATAATATTTTATATATTATTTGAAAAATAATGATAATATAAGACCTGCAAAAGATTTTAAAAAATGATGAGTAACTTTCATTAAGTACATTAAGTACTTCTTTATAAAATAAAGAATTATTTAAAAAAGTGAGTTGTTTAAAATGTTTATGTGGCATTACATGTACCTTCTTAAATACCTTACTTGTAAATATTGTTTAAGAGCATATGTATCATTAAGACCTTGTCATAATTTCTAATGTCAGAGTGGTGATTTAGCATAATATCCTTCTTTTTGGAAAACCCAAGGTTGTTCACTAGAAAAATTTTAATGATACTAATATGTCATTAATGAATTGTGTGCAAATTTAAAATTTTATTCATACTTACACACTATTTATAAATTTACGTAGTGTGTTAATACCATTAAAACTTTTTTCTCTTCATGAAAAACTCATAAAACTATCATTATTATTATTATTTTAAATTATAATATGAATTAGGTCAATTTAATAATAGAGTGAGACCCATAAAAATTTTAAAAATATTTAAAAAGTTATTAAGGAACTTTTATAAAAGAACTTAAGAATAAAGTAAGAGTTTTTGTAATAGTCTATTGTGAAGTGAAGTTGCACATAGATTGTGAGATGATTTTGTATCGGTTCATAACGTTAAGATGGTGAATATCTTATTAATACTTAAAAATTTTAGGCTAAGTGGATGAAAAAGTATATTTGTATTTGTTAGCTTAGTTATTAATTATTTTTGGCTTGCAATATGTAATAGTTTTTCAAGGGAAAAAAATTCATTAAACAATTAATGGGACATCTAAAAACCTAAAATGGAGTCTTTAATGTTAAACATGATCTGAGAGATATAGACTTGAAGTTTTGTTACATTTTTTTTAATGCATTCTATGTTATGCCATCACTTATTGAAAGCCTTAAGGTGGCTATCTTACAGGACCCGATTTTCTAACCTTTTTGTTTTGATTTAAAGGCATATCAAATTTGATTTCCCAAGCAAATGCACCCCAATAGAATTTACAAGCTTAAAAGTATTGGATGGTTGGCAGAGTAAAAAGGAAAAGTAAAGAAGAGTTGAATCCCTGATGTTACTGATTGTCAAAAGTAATAGATTCTCATTAGGATGAGTTTGGTAAAGTAAAATTGACATATCTTAAGGATATCTTCTCCGATTCTCAAATCAAATTGAAGACTAGAGAAAATCTCCGGAGGCTTTTTTGATGACCAATTAAAATGAAAATTCTGTGGAAAGTGACTGGCAACGAAAGAAATTTGTATTGTGGAGTTACGTTTAGGATGCAAAGTGTGTCCCAAAACATAAAACGTTTAACGAAAGATGTGAATATGATTCAATAATATTTTTTTGGAATAGATTTTGAGAAGATGTTTACAAGTTTATAAGGTTCCCATAAGGTCTCAAGAAAATTGTGATATGCAATAAGTTCTTGAACTCTGTAAGAACTCTAATATAAAGAGTGTCTATATTTATGATGGCCGATGAATTATTTTGTATGTTGGATTTCATGTTAATTTGTTTTGTACTGTTATTCAAATTATTTAGTTTGTATGGACATTTATTTTTCATAAAAAATTTGATTTATAAAATATATTAACAAAGTTAAATTAACTTGTTCGCTTTATTCGAATGGGTTTTAGATACTTTATAAGGATATTGTTTGAGTCTGAACATCAATCAATCCTTGAAAACAGGTTTTAAGATATTTTTCATGATATCAAATCGGATAACAATCTTGTAAAACCTATCCAAAGCCCCTCGATTGTAACTCAGATTACACCCCATCATTTTTAATGCTAAGTCTATTTCACTTCAATGTACTAGCATACATACAGATGGATACACGTAAATGGTTCATGAAAACTGCACCTAACTTTGAAAATTTCCTCCAATCGATTTTGTAAATTGGAAGGTACTCTTACTTTCTCTGTGCATTTGCATGTTCTTAATTCTATGCAAGTCCAGTCCTTTCTAGTTTCAATTATTCAGGTCACGTCGCATACAGTCTGAATTAAATTAGCTAACGTCGCCATTCTTAACTGTAAGCCATTAATTATTGAGAAAACCTATGAGCTGCTGTTAATTCTAGGGTTGAGTTCCGAATTCTACCTAAAAACTTAAAATTTAAGCTGGAAATAAGTTTTAAAATTTAAGTTTAAAGCTCCACTTAAAAAAGCTTAACTCAATTGAACTTGTTTAATTTAAATTAAATAGTTTTTTTCAAAAAAAAAAACCTAAAATTTTGATAATGAAATAGACCAAAACTTAATTTGCAGCTATATATTCTAACTTAAACTTGTTTAGGTTTGTGAGTTTACTGTATCTAATATACTATGAAAGTTAAGGTTAAAAATAAACTAATTAAATCAACTATAACTAAATCTAAGAATGTGTTGATTCATTTTTATCCTCAATTGATATAATAATATCTTACCACAGGAAATGAAGACAGTGTCTAATTAAATTATCTTTAAAGATATGATCGATGTCATTCCATAAAAATAATTTACACTTTACAGGAATGGGATGATCCATCGAATCTCTTCCATTCTAAGATAATAATAATAATACTACCATGTATTCCTAAGGACTTCAAACTATACATTTCATGGTAGAAAATGACCTGCTTTACTAGTTCTTCCACGATTTAGACTAAGGAAAGCTCCTTGTTAATTAAGCCACACCACGTAATTAAGGAGATGCCAATTAGGTCTTTTCTTTAGCCCAGCTATGATAAAAACAAAAAGAAAAAAAAAAAATCAAAATTGCATATTTGCAAATTTCCTTTTCCTTTGTCTCCTATTGGGGACCCTACTTTATCAGTCCGTTAACATTTTGTCCTATTTGTTTAGCGGCTAATTATGTATATTATAACTTTACATGAATCGATTTACCGATTTTCGTATGATAATTAGGAAAAATATGAAAATGCCAACAATTACAATTAGCGGGAACAGCGGAACTGGAACGGTTTTGGAACAGGGGGCCTAGAACCATCCCCCAATGGGCCGGCTGATTGGACTCGAAGTGATGCATAAATGTACGAAAAGCAAATCTTTTTCTTATTTGCAATTAAATATTTTCATTTAATTCATGTGCTTCCCATATGCCACCATAATTTTCTCATATCACTTGTATGCGATTTGCCCTAAACGTGTCTTGTGTCAATTAAAATGCCTAGGCATGATGATCCGAGTTATATAAATATAACACATGTTCCCGCACCACAACAAACATAAAACACCTTAACATGCTTAAAGGCACCCAGTTATCTAACTAGATACCAGTGCTTCTCGACTTTTTTTTTTCTTTTTAATTTATTAAAGTCTAGTTAGGAAAATAGTGATGGAAACCGAGAAAATGATTGCAATATTTTTAAATAAAAACAAATCAATTTTTATTATCTATTATTATTAAGTTAATAGGCTTCTATTCAACTCCATTTCGATGCACTATAGTTTCAATGATAGAAAATTATTTCACTCCAATTTTTTAACATGCAGTCACACATATATTTGTTCCCATATTTAATTATTTGATATTATCTGTTGTTATCTATTTATATGATTATCTATTGTCTATTTTATTATTAAAAAAATAGAAGACAATTCAACTCTAATTTTTTAACATATAATCCTATTATATTTGTTTTCCTTTATATCTATTCAACTTAAGAAGCATGATTGTTATTTTCTATAATTATTAACCAGCAGTGGGCTACTACTTTCAACACCGCTTTTACTGTCATTTATTGAGAAAGCAAGTAAATTCTATAATTTCTTAAAATTATTGAAATAATTCTTGATGACTTAAAAGCTTAAATTATAACATATATTGCAACACATTTTATAAAATGTTTGCGAAAAAAAACATTCCAAGTCAACAATTTAAATATCCGTACAAGGTAATATTTTCAAAGATAGGTTTCATCACTGTTGACAGGGTATTTTGGGTATGGGTCTTTTAGGCTCGACCGTATCCGATGCGTTTCGTGGCTTGAGGCTCACCCTTATGACCTTAGGCCTTAGGCTTGTACAAACCAATCTTAGTAAGCCCCCAATGGCTTGAATAAATAAGATAAGAATGAAACAGTCACGTTTTGAATAAGTAAAACACGTCAGACATAAACGACTTCACTTTCCTACACTTACGGGAGAATATCTCTCATACTAACTAATCTCTAACTGCTGGCTCTACTTCACTATAAATACCAGGTCACTACTCAATAGTAAAGTTCTAAAAAACTTTGCATACCCAGCTTACACACTTCCTTATGCTATTTCCTACTCTCAAGAGTTCATTGTTAACTTAAGTAACGAAGCAGCCATGCTGAACAACCCCCTAGCATTCCTTCACTGTAAATTGTTTTGCAGGCCTTATATGTGTAGATTTTAATCACCTATCGGTAAGAACTTAGAGACGATATTTAGCACCGTTTGTGGGAAAGTAGAATTCTTATACCTGAAACCCAAAACACATTAAACACATACCCCACGAGCAATCCTTTCGACATTATGTCTCAACACAACGAGTAAAAAAATCAATAGTTGGTAAACAACTAATCTAGCAGCAATCAACCCCTCCCAACAGCTATTTTAGAGGAGTAGCTAGAGCACATAGAACATCTGGCTAAAGAGTATGTGATGTAGAACAGGCTGCTTCGGGCTTGCTTAGATGAAGCAGAGCAGCATAGCGTACAAACTCATCCCTTCAAAGCTTCGGTTGCTCTCATTGAGCAGAACAACATCCAGCAGTAGCAGTAGAATGGCAAGGATCAACAACCTAACTTACCATTGCATCAATAGCTAGCTAGGTCTGTGGTTACTTGTGACCAAGCTTTGGCTAGCAACAAACAAGAAGCTGATGACGAGTTCACCCAACAGATGATGTTGACCTAAAAGAGATTTGTGCCATGGCAAGGTAGCTCTCCAAGCAATAGGGGAGCAAGGCTGCTGGCGACGCTAAGTTAGTCGCTAGTAATAAGGCCCTCTTCACCAGGGGTTTCCAAGACGAAGTGCTGCCCTTTAATGGCAAACTTCTGTCCTTGGACCAGTATGATGACATGGGTAACCTTAACGACCATCTTCTTCACTTCCACACCTATATGAACCTTTATGGTCATGGGGATACTATAATGTGTAAAGCCTTCTTAGATACTATGAGGAAGGTAGCTCAAACGTTGTTTAATCAACTACCCGACAATTCTATTAGTTCCTTCGATGAGCTAGTGTAGAGGTTTAGCCTCCATTTTAAGGCTAGCAAGCCTCCGTTCGGGGACACATTATCCTTGTACCTAATATGGCAAAGTGAAGGTGAGTCCCTGCGAGATTACGTAATCCGATTCAACAACGTTGTTGTTAAGATCCCTTAGTTGGATAGGGGGGTCACTGTCTATGTGACCTGGCTTAGTATCCAACCTTTGGGAGATTTTTTTCGATTGCTTACGAAGAGTAAGCCGAAGACCTTGGTTGACTTTTGGAACAAAGCCCATAAGTACATTGACCAGGAAAACAACATTCACGCCAAGCGCGATGCCGATCGAGAAAGGTCAAGTGGAAAGCAAGACAAGGAAAAATTGTCCATAAAGGATCGTCTTGGTAGTAGGATGCCGAGCATATCAGGAGGGGAAAGGATTGGGAAGAAGAAGCACCAAGTCGAGCATGACCTGCTCTCCCTTCCCATTTACACCCAGTTACGACCTTAAATAAGCTAATTACTCAAGTCTATTTTGAAGTGA
Organism: Lumnitzera racemosa; assembly: GCA_024138005.1. Lineage (NCBI taxonomy): Eukaryota > Viridiplantae > Streptophyta > Magnoliopsida > Myrtales > Combretaceae > Lumnitzera > Lumnitzera racemosa. Next base: position 12,827,478 of record JAMXBC010000008.1, on the reverse strand, counting down.
AGCACCGAAACTTGCTTTAGAAGCCGTAGAAAATGCGAGGGAACCTTGGTCATTAGAACTTTGACAAATACTATTAGTTCCACAAAGACCATGGCTACATCACCAACGAGTGCTTTGCCTTCGAATATGCCATTCAGTGTGGCTTCTTCAATAAATATGTGGCCTATTGGAGGAATGACGACTGCTCTGATAATGATGGAGATAGAACACTTCGGAGGCGACGGATCGAAGATGCCCATGCAGAGTAGAATAACAATCTCCGCAATGATCGTGCTCCCAATGGTGTTATTAACGTTATCATGGGGAAGCCATACCTAGGGAGCCAACTAAGTACTAGTGGCTTAGTTAACGCCCTATCAAAGGTGTTGGCTGTAAGGGAGAAGAGACAAAAGTTAGACACTTTCATCTCCTTCTTCGACAAAGACCTTAAGAGGTTAATACATCCCATTAAGACTACCTAGTGATATAGGAAAAGATCTCAAAATTTGAGGTCTTAAAGATTATGCTGGACACTGGTAGCTTCACCGATATACTCTTCCTCCGTATATATGAGAGTATGAGGAAGAAGCTGTCAGTAAAAATGAAGCTGTACCACCATAACTTCATTGGCTTCAATGGAAGTACTATTCGAGCTTAGGGTATCATCACGTTGGATATGGAACTTAGAGATGACGACTAGGTAGTATAATGACCTGCAGAATTCGTTGTCATTAATTGCTCCTCTCCTTACAATGTGCTCTTGAGAAGACCAAGGCTAAACATGTTTGGTGTGACCACATCTTTCTTTCACTTGAAGGTCAAATTCCTGACCCCAACTAGGGTAGGAGTATGTAGATGTGATCAAAAGTTCTCACGGGAGTTATATATCAGGGCGGCCAAAGGAGATGGCATCTTCACCTTAGAAACAGGCTCGTAGGAGAGGTAAGTTAAGACGGGCGAGCTTAGAGAAAAGAAAGAAGGCATGCAGATCGGAAGCTCACTTGAGCAGACTACGAAAGTTAAGATCAAGACTCTAACCGAAGTGAAGGACAAAATCATCGCCTTCCTGTGGGCATATTCGGATAGGTTCGCTTAGTTGGCATTGGATATGCCTGAAATTTCCTTCGACTTGGTGACCTATAGCCTTAACATTAACAATATAGCGTAGCTCGTCAAATAGGAAAAAAGACATTTTGCTCCAGAACGGCAGGCTGCAATCAAGGAGGAAATGAAGAAGTTGCTTAAAGTCGACTTCGTAAGGGAGGAAAAGTACTCGATGTAGCTGGTAAATGTGGTACTGGTTAAGAAGAAGAATGGGAAGTGGCATATGTGTGTCGATTGTATAGACCTCAACAAAGCCTGCCTTAAAGATTGTCTCCCCCTCTTTATGATCGACCAGCTTATCGATTCTACATCGGGATACACCCTATTGAGCTTTATGATGCCTTCTCGAGGTACAACCATATTAAAATGGACTCGAAGGACAAAGTCCATACCTCCTTCGTCATTAATTACGACACATATTGCTATACCATGATGCTATTCAGACTAAAAAACATCGGGTTTATGTACCAATGAATGTTGAGAAAGCTCTTCAAGCCCTAGATTGGGCGTAATGTGGAGGTTTATGTTGACAACATGATCGTCAAGAGCCAAAAGCTGGTTGATTAGGTCAAGGATCTTTAGGAAGCCTTTAACTGAATGCGTAAGTTCTCTAGATTTTTAGTCATATAAATAGGTACTGAGGTCGACCTTGAGAAGATCACAACCATTAGGGGAATGAAGCTTCCCAACTCAATTCAAGATGTACAGAAGCTCACTAGCATGGTAGCTTCCCTAAGCAGATTTTTCTCGAAGAGTGTAGACAGATGCACAGAGTTCTTTAAAATCCTAAAAAATCCTAAGAGTTTTGAATGGACTCCTAAGTATACCGCTGCTTTGTAGTAGCTCCAAGACTTCCTTGCTTATCTACCGGTCCTCTCCAAGCCTATTCAAAGAGGGGGGGGGGGGGTGGCTATTCTTGTTCTTGGTCGCAAGTGACTGAGCAGTTTTCTTTGTACTAGTTAGAGTTGAGGGAAGAGACCACAGGCTAATGTATTACATCAGCCATATACTGCATTGGCTTAAGATCAGGTACACTTGAGTAGAAAAATTTGCCTTAGTTGTTGTCATCATAGCCTAATGGTTGAGGCCCTACTTCAAGGCGCACTAGGTGATCGTACCTACGGATAAGTCATTGTGTACCTTGCTGTAGAAACCAATAACGTCTGGACGAATGATAAAGTATGCAATGGAATTGAGTGCGTGACTACGTATGGAATCTAGTATTAACCATGAATAGCTTACAAAGCATAGGTGTTGGCCGAATTTATAGTAAAATATACAAGAGAGGAGGAAACACCACTAGGCAATGATAAGTTAGTATAGACTCTCCACGTCGGTGGATCATCCACCTTAAGGGGTGGAAGCGCAGGTCTTGTTCTAATCGGCTTGCATAAGGTCACCATCTGTTACACCTTCAAGTTCAGATTCAATTCTAATAACAAAGAGTTTGAATACAATGTGCTTATCGCTAGTCTCAAGCTAGCTAAGGAGATTGGTGCTGAGTAGTTGCGGATTTTCTCGAACTCTATGCTAGTCGTCCAGCAAGTTCGAGGTAAATACGAGATTAGAGACAATACTATGGTGAGATATCTCGAGAAAGTGAAGAGCTTCATAGTAGAGTTCCTTTCATGGGATATCAGGAAGATCCCTCAATTGGAAAATTTCACGGCAGATTGGCGATCCAAGTTTGCCTCCACTAGCATACGAAAGCTCGAGGTGAAGGATAGCAAGATTTTCATAGAGTACTTACCGGAAAAAAGCATAACTCCAGGCTCGACTGAAGTTTTGGAATTAATTGCAGCAGCACCAAAGCCGAGTTGGATGGATCTTATCTGGAGTTATTTGGAGTAAGTTATGCTGCCAGAAGGTAGGAGAGAGGTAAAGAAGCTCTAGTACTACGCTACCAATTATATGTTAATCGACGGCATCTTGTATTGCAAGGGAGCTAACCTCTCCCTACTCTGATGCATTTGAGAAGGGGAAAGGCTACGCATCATGGAAGAGTTGCATGCTAGAGTGTGCAGCAATCACATTCAATCTCAAGCCCTTTACTTACGAGCGCTATGGCTCGAGTATTACTGGCCCATCATGAGGCAAGACGTAAAGGCCATAGCTTAGAAGTGCCCACAGTACCAGAAGTACGCCCTAATCAGTCACGTACCCAGCACCGCCCTCTAACCTTTGACCAGCCCATGTTCATTTGTGTAATGGGGAATTGATATCCTCAGTGCCTTTCCGAAAGCTTCAGGTGGATGACAGTTCATAATTGTCCCTATCAATTACTTCATGAAGTGGGTGGAGGCTAAAATAATGGTTAGAATCACGGAGAGAAGTATTGAATCTTTCGTCAGAAACAACATTCTCTCCTGATTCGGGGTCATAGTTCAATGCTAAGCACTACATTACCTTATACTACATCACCTTGCACTTCACATCGGTTGCCTACTCCTAATCAAATGGATAAGTGGAGGTAACCAATCAGGTCATTTTGAATAGCCTGAAAAAGCATGTGGACCAATCTCAAGGCACTTAGGCCGACGAACTGCCTAATATCTTGTAAGGTTACAGGACCACCCACAGCACTTTTACGAGCAAGACCTCCTTTCACCTTGCTTTCAGGTTGGAAGCAGTCCTCTCCATTGAACTTAAGCTCCCTAATATTCAGACTTGAAGTTTCGATGTCGCCTTTAATAGCTCACTATTGTAAGTGAGCATTGATACCATTAAGGAAATCAGAGACCTTGCTATTGCTAGGGTAATTGCATACCAACATCAGGCTACTCAATGTCATGATCAGAGGGTCAGACATAAGGAGTTTAAGGTTGGTGACCAAATGTGTCGAAAATTAGAAGCCACAGGTTCATGCGAAGGGTAAGGCATGGTGGCTCCCAATTGGGAAGATCGATCAAAGTTAGGGAGAAATTGGGCAATGGAGCATACAAGTTGGAAAGATTGGATGGCAAGCTCATCCCATGCATATGGAATGCTGATAATCTTCGGCATTATTTTAATCAGCATTTTGTCATGTACATTTTTCTAGAATGACGAAATCAAAACTTATTTGATAATCAATTGACTACTTCTATCTTTCTTGTTCCCTTTTTCTTATTTTCTACCTAAGCCTTTAAATAACCGCATGGATGCTCTATTGGGTAAGTCGGAACGTCATCTACCTGACCTCCCTAGGGTAACCTTGGCAAAAGGAAACATCTTTTGCACAAAGGAACTCCCCTATGCTGGTCAGGTCAAAACGCCACCGACTTGACCCCCTTTAGGGTAACCTTAGTAAGGGGAAACGCTCTTTGTATGGAAGAACTCTTTCACAATAGGCAGGTTGGAATGCTACTGACTTGACCTTCACTAGGGTAACCTCGGCTAGGGTAGCCTCGGCAAGGGTAAACACTCCTTGCATAGAGGAACTCCCCCATATTAAGTAGGTCAAAATGTTATCGACTTGACCCTCCTGGTAACCTTGGTAAAGGGTAAACTTCGCTTACGTGAAGGAATTCTTAAGCTTGCATAAAGGAATTCTTAAGTAGATATATTCAGACACAAAATAGGAGGGAACGTTTCAAAAATATTCATTTATTCTACTTCCCCCCCCTGCTTAAAGGTGCCTTCACTAGGGGCCTTTGCTTCTTTACTCTAAGACCTCGCTTCTCGGCCGTCTCGGGAGCCTTGCACTTTTAGCCAGCAGCTTCAGGAAGGGTAGCCCCTTTCTCAATCCCTTCCTCCCTTGCCCTCGGAGGGGAAAGCATATGCACATTGAGCCCCTTCGTTTTGGCACCTTGATCACCCACGACAATGGGTTCGGTAAAGGTACGAGGGCTAGAGTAGTAAGAGCCACACCCAAGGGCTTTACGTCCATAGGTTCATCTCGGATGCAAAGGGGAATTGCTTGAGGAATAGACCTCGTCCGTGGCTTGCTGGTCTCTTCAGGCCTTGGCTTCAGCTTTACCACCTTAGCTTTTGGCAAGTTTGCCTTAGATTACACCTAACATAGGCTCATCAGGTCATCTACAGAGAGACAAGGCATCTTAGGGGCCAAATTTTTGCTTGTAAGAAACCCAATTGAAATTTAGAAAAGGAAAACAAGAACAAACCAAAAGAAACTCAAATACCAATCACAAAACATTGCCATGACTGGTATGGCCAAAGGAATCTTCCCATCCTACAGGCGCTGAAGGAAGTACCTCAACACTAGTATAACTTGATCGAGTATCGGAAATACCTATACCTTCGGCCTATTTCTTCACCACAACTTTCTTTATGCTGGGGAAGAGCTCGAAGATCAAGTATCGGAAATACCTCTCTATGGTCTCCATAGCATTAATCTCTAGGCCAGGATCTCTTAGGCTGCCTCGACATCGCTAGGAAGAAACTCCTTCTCACCTTCGGTACAGACCATCCCGATCTATCTAGTCCAGAAGTCTACCTCTTTAGGCAGTTTAACCACCACATACTCATCCCGTCAGCCTTTGACCGAATCTACAAGGTCACAAAACATCTGCTTCCCTAGGTACGCCTGGAGGTAAGGTTACCTCCTAACGCTTTTATACATGTAAAAGCGATAAAAGAGCTTGAGAGTAACCCTTACCACCAGGTATTCGCGGAGCACCTAAAAAGCCTTCAGGTGCCTCTACCTATTAAGAGGGACTTGTGATAGACTATATCGGTAGTAGTTAAAGAACCCCTTCTCTAAGCGACTTAGATAAAGGCACTACCTAAACTCTAGGCACTTCACGAGTACTGTGAAACACCTCCTTAACAGTAGGGCTACTTGTTTGTCCCTACTTAGTAACCTAATCTGCTACCTAGGGGTTACCTCCATAAGAATGTTGCTTATGATCTAACTAGTGGCAGGTTGCTTGTTTTTACTCACACGACCACTAGGACCCTTGTCTCAGGAGCATTGAACAAATCCTTTGGAGGGAAGGCAGGGGAATGTGCGCATATATATCCTTAGGGATAGCATTGATGATTCTAGCCATATCCAGCACCTCTATGGCCATCCTTGTAGGTCTGTTGAGTTGTTTTAGTGACGAGACCTTGTCTTCTCATGCTTAAGGGGGATCACTCCTTATAGACTCTAAAATGGAGAGATGCAACAACGAAGAGGAATCAGTCTCACCTCTATTGGTTGACATGGCTATAGTACTCGAAAAAGGAAGAAAAGCTTTGAGAAAGTTTGAAAGGTTTCGAAGAAAGTTTTGAGTCTAATAATGGCAGAACAAGAGATTGCAAAAAAGTAGTATCTTTTTAGGATCCTCTTATTTATAGGCAAACCTCTTGGAATGCCATACAAACGGTTATAAGGATCCATATAAGCACAAATCCTTTGGAATGTTGCATAGTAAACATATGGAAAGCATTTTGATTGGGCGGTTACCTTTAAAAGGCAAAAGGCATGTTACTGTACACTAGTTTGCTACAGCATGACACCTGTCATGTCACATTTAATATACGGAATACAGGCGGGCAAAAATTATATTTTGAAAAAGTTCTTTCGATAAGGAGCCTCTTTAGGGCCCATCCGACTTCTACCTAGTTAGCATGATAAAGACATGACGCAGTTGCGTCTGCTCAGTCCTTATCGTACATTGTTTGAACAAACCAGTTTGAAGCCTTGAAGTGTTTGCCTAGTAAGTTGAAAGGCTGTCCAGCTCTGATACCCTAATCTAAGTCTCGCTCAGGTTTTTAGCACTCCGTTTTGGAACAATTGCTAACCATTCCTACTTTTCTTGCCTCAGACATTTTCGATTCGAGTATCCTCTACTTTAGACACCTCTACTACGACCAGCTTCCAATACGAACCTATGTGCCCACTATGTCGGCCCTATCGTGTTAGGTCAAACTCCTTTGGTTCGGATTGGTCACACTTGGGCAACCCACATATCCCTTCTCCTTACCTTTACCTCAGCAATGAGACTGTAGGGGGGTAAGTGTTGACAAGGTACTTTGGGTATAGGCCCCTCAAGCTCGTTCATATTCGACCTGTCTCATGGCTTAGGGCTCACTCCTATAAGCCTAGGCCTTAGGTCTATTCGGACCAAGCTCAGTAAGTTCTACAATAGTTAAAATGTATAAAATAAAAATGAAATAGCCATGTCCTGAATAAGTGAGATACGTCGAGTATAATGACTCCACTTTTATATATTGCGGGTGAAGATCTGTCCCACCAATTGACCTCCAACTGCCGACTCCACTCAATTATAAATAATAGGTCACTACTTAATAGTAAATCTTTAAAAAACTTTGCACACTAAGCTTGCATACTTCCCTACGCTACTTCCTACTCTCTAGAGCTCACTGTTAACTTAAGCGTCATAGTGGCCACGTCAAACAACCTTTCGATATCCCTTTACTGTGAATTGTTTTGCAGGTTCTATATGTATAAAGCTTAATCACTTACCGACAAAAACTTAGAGACGATAGTCACAAATCCGCAAATCAGAAAATGAATAAATATAGGAAAAACCCAATTAAATATAATAATTTACTAGAAAAATCAAATTTATATAGATTAATGCATATAACACACATATAAACAAAAATAAACATACGTGTATATATCACCAACAGCCTAGTCACAAACACGTTTTTGGAACAGCAAAACAGCTGCAACATAAAATATAGAATATAACATGCCACGGTCCAAAGTCACCAATTTCCAAGTTCCTTCTTTCTACACCTCAAATCATTACACATCACCTTCCATGAAGTCCTCATTCGCCTTTTCTCTATATAAACCCCCCAAGGATGCAATCCCATTTGTTCTCGTTTTTTTTAAAAAAAAAAGCATAAAATCCGACGAAGCGGTAAAACATTACATTGACATCAGTAATTACACCATGAGCTGCAACTACAACTACAATTACAACAAAGTCGGCGCTTACAAGAAAACTAGTTATGGGAGAAGAACAAGAAGAAGAAGCATAACTAGGGGCTTTAAGATAAACCCTAGAAGATTTTCGGTTCAAAAGTTGCGTTCCAAGGTGATGTACTTGTGGATTAGGGTTTTGAGTAAATGGAGATGTTCGCTTGAAGAAGCTATGGAGTTTGTGAAGAGGGGTGTTTGTTGGAGAAGACCAAATGATAATGATGGGGTTGATTCATTCACGGAGAGGAGTTATAGTGCAAGTAGCAGGAGGAGTTTGGTGCAAAGATCAATAAAAGACAACATAGGTTGTGGTCAGGATTGTAGATTGAGGTCATTTTCAAGGGCAAACTCGTTTTATTCGGAGGCAATAGCTGATTGCTTGGATTTCATCAAAAGGAGCTCGTTTTCTGCCGATCAAAAACATTTGTCTCCTACGTGAAGGCCACGTGTTTGGCACTATAGAGGGAAATACGGTGACCGATGAGGGTCGACTGTCTTGCTAGCTTAGTCGACTCGTACGAAGGAGGAAGTCAGGAAGAAAGCTTCCTGTTGATGGTTGATACCTCCTCAAAAATGTTTGTAATAGTTCTGGGAAGACTTGATGTTCTTTTTTGTAATTTTAGAGAGACAAGACTCGTTGTTGATTTAAACACCAGATATGCTCCAGAGGTGCTTTCGTTTGGTCAAAGTATGTATATGCAATATATTTTCTATCTTTGTACTAAAATTTAATTCGATAAGAAAGAAAAACGTGATTTTTTTTTCTTTTATTGCTAGTATTGAATTATCTCCGTTTAATCTGTCTCAGTTAATAGAAACAGTATTTTTGAAAATAAAAGATGGTGGGAAATTGCTATTTTCATTTCCATGTTCTTGAAAATCATGATAAACTAGTTTTGATGAATTAGGAATTACTTGGTAATTAGGAGCAAAATCAAGAGTCAAGGCCCCTTTTGTTTTTTTGTACCATGTGATAGGGCATATTTTGAGACCATTTACTTTTTCAGCTAAAGACTTTTGACTTGTTCAACATTGTTTTGGCTGTGGAAAAATTGGAGAAATTCCTTTTTTTTTTTGTCCTTTTTTAACTAACAATATATTACAAAACTTGAGGAGATGATTTATCGCATTAGATCATAATAGACTTGACGATGAAAAAGTTTCTAAGTAGATTCCAGGAAAGATTCTAAAAGATATTTGCAATGGATTTATTGTTATTATATTGGACTAAAATAAGGTGAAAGGGAATCAAGGGAATACATTAGTGAGAACATGGGAATATAGAAAGAAGAAAAGTCACACGGTTTGAACTTTAGGAAAATTCTAGGTAATTTTCAAGTATGATGACAATATACTCTTTTTATTTTCCCCGGATGCCGATCACGATGGTCATGGTGTTTGTTTATTTACATGGAATATATTGGTATTTTTAAACGGAAGACCGGGTCCTCATGTCTAAATGATGCGAACTATATAAAGATGCCGGATATACTAGGTTATATATGGTCAAAGGTAAATTAGAATGTGGATATGTCAATGTGTACCCCATTTCTTTTATTCACCTGTGTTGTTTGCACCTATACTTTCTTTCCTTCTAATTTTTTTCCCTTTTTTCTCTATAATATTACACAACGGACAACACAACATACTACACGCATAAAAACTTTATATATAGCATCATATACGATAATAAGTGTATACATGGAGATAAAAATACCATAAGTATGTGTACTTTTAATTTTTGTCAATTTAATATTTAAATTGCTTTTTTTTTTTGCATTTTATTGTATGTATTTTCAATTTCGATGCAACGAAAATTGTTTTTGCTGAAGTGACACTTATATATTTTCTACATACCACCCATGCATTAAAATCGAGACATGTTAGTGCTAAGTCAATAAGGATATGCATTCCAAAACATTCACTAATAGTGACACTAAATTGCAATTAACTCGAAACTATAGACATTACATCGCAAAAATAAATAAATTAAAGTTTAAATACTATAATGCCAAAAATTAAAACTATGGGCATCTATGTAGCTTTTATCACATCTCAAGATCCACATCCTACAAGCTACGATAAAAAATAAGTTATAGTAGATAATAGGATGTAAATCAAAATTTAAGTTGTAGGTCCTTAAATATAAAAGAAAAGAAAAATTTAATAGATAATACACGTTATATATAAATATACATAATATATAATTATCAATTATACTTATACATCGCCAAACGATGGATAGAAACATTTAGCTTATAAAGAATGATGACTCTCTAAAGCATATGTAGATGCTGAAATAGAGTGCCTAGCTCATGGTCTTAGATATGTGAATTTATAAACATAGCTTTGGCTTTTTTATATGAAGCATTGCATTATTTTTTCCATTCCATCCATCAAATTGAATCAAAGCTATCAAGTACTATTTGTAAAATGCTCATTAAAAATGAAAAAAGCTTTTGATGAATTAGATTTTTAGTTCGAACTTTAACTCTAGTTCATTATATACATTATAATCACTACAATAATATGGATCTTTTGCATTGAAAGAGTTGAGGCGGTCTTTAATTTTGCCTCTATTAGAACAATAGGTTTCTTTAGGAGTTGTATATAGAGGCAGTTATTAAATTCACCTCTATATAAAGGCAATTCATAGAGACGAAAATGAAAACTGCCAACAAGTGGGCATATTTCTATTTGTTTTTGTAATCCCACTTAAAAATTTTGGGGGCAAAATATTGTTCTACTAAAGCCCTAAAGCAACTTCTTTCTTTTTAGCTTTCATGGTAAGCGGGCCTTTTCTTTTTATTTTCTCCCTTTATCTATACTCTATTTCTTTCTCTTCTCATCCTTCCTCTCTATTGTAGATAGCTCTAAGGAGGATTTGGAATAATGGTATGTACATTACACTTCTTTCAGCAAATTATTAGTCTTTCAAGTTAAATTTTATTTACCCCTGCAAAGTAAAGTTAAGGTTTCTCCAAATCACATACCCCTTCATAGTAAAGTTAGGGTTTCTTCATATATATATATATATATATATATATATATATATATATGCATGTAATGTACTGTGTTTTTATGGACGAGACAACAATGGCATTTTCTTTCCTTGATGAAATGCATAAACTCTACATTAACGTGTAAAGTTAGGGCTTAGTATGAGATGAGATTGAGAGAGAGTAAGGAAATGGGACGGTGTAAAATAAGATGGAAAAAAGAAAGAGGAGAATGTTGAACAAGAATAGAGAAACTTAGGCTTCTTTTTTCTTTTTCTTTTACTTTATCTTAATATTTGGCTTTGCAAACATACATACCGTTCGATACTTCAACATTTCATATTCTCCTACTTTACTTTTCAATTCAAGTATGTTTTGAATTTTGATCAACTAGAGAGAGAGAGAGAAATGGGAACTAATTTTCCTTTATTGTGATACTCATTAAATTCTTAATAAATACCAAGAATGTGCCCACAAGTTGATCCGGTCATTAAAAATCTTAATTTGGAATAATAATCAAGGGGAATATACTCTTAAATATAAAATGAAAGATGGCCATTTATTGGGCCTTCCTTCTTTGTAGCAAGAATTGACAAAATTATACTTAAAGGTTGTTACAGTCTAAATATATAAAATCTACATAATACTATTTGATAACCAATGCTAAAATTAATTTGATTAAAATATTTTCTTCCTAATGCGGTGAAAGAATAATTAAAATAATATTATTCATTAGAATAAAGTTCCTTTTAGTTTTTTTTTTAGGGAAAAGTACAAAAAAGTTTCCAATATTTTATGCTTTTACGACTTAGTCCTTAATCTTTTATTTAATCCATTTTAGTCCTCAACATTTCCAAATTATATCAAATTAGTTATTTCATTAAACTTTGTTAAAATTTTTTATTATTATAAACACACGTCAACATATAATTGATTCATGTAAATACAAACAAGTGTCTGACGTTTATTCGTATATACGAATCGGTACTTAACCTTTTTATTTAGTCTATTTTAATTTTTAATATATCAACACATAACGGAAAACCTAGTGGAAGGACCTTTTTGTAAATTTATTAAAATGTCAAGGATTGAATCATATATATATATATCTATATAGATAAACGTTAAATACTTTTTTTTTTGTATTTTTTCCTTTTTTTTTAAGTATTTACTTTTACATGAAGTAAGGAGGTGCCCATGATCTTTTGCAAGGGCAAGTGTCCCATTGATAGAGGATTGTATGATTGAATTTAAAGTGTATAAAGCTTTCCTTTAGATTTCAGTTAGTACATGAAGTAAATAAACACGTCCTTTCTTTCTCATTTATATTTTACGTTTGCTTGTTGGGATTGGACGTGTCATTGGCTTTGATTCAACAGTCACTCAACTATAGGTGTGCTTAACCCTGGGATAATGAGACATTTATTCTAGTGCTTTGAGGTACTCATTTCTTGTATCCAAGAGTGAAACATTTCGAGTATTTGTAACAAGTTATGCATATATGATTCCACTCTATTCAACGACTTTAAATAATCAAAGCTACAACAATGATTATTTAAACTGGGTTCGAATTGGTGTAGACGAAGATGAGATTATATAGAAAAAAATCAAATTAATTTGTTGTTTTCTTTTGGTTTTAAATCTTGGTTGGTTGAAAAGTTATTTGATTTTTGCATAATGATTATTGTATTTATCTGCTCATTACAACAAAACCAATGATATTGATATATGTTTTAGTATAAAATTGTCATATGGTATCTAGATTTGGTTTGGCAGCTTTCTATGATATATATTCAAATTTAATATCCAAGTAAAAATCTCTCTCTTTTTTGAAGACTATCTATATTGTATTTTAAGTTAGATTTTATATATTGAATGATGTCTCTTCCTTATAAATTTGTTGTTTCCAAGTTGAATTATGGCTAAAAGTAAGCATACTTTAAAGATAGTTAAAGTCACATCTAGATCATAGCAACAGTTTGGAAAACAAATTGAAGAGAACTTGCATGGGTTCAAGAGATTTATAGTTGATTCTTAATTACATGGCCAAACTCAACAAGAAGATGAACATTACGGAGAAACTCAAATAGAAATCTAAGGAGAAAATCAAGCTGATAAAGATACCACTAGATACATTGGTGTGTCTATTTCATTTAAGAATGTTTATATAATTGAACAAGTATATATATGTAATGATACATAAATAAATTTATTTTCACTTTTTCCATAAAGACAAAAATAGACAATGCCACAATGGCTTCTGCTTGGAACATGGATGGTGAAGAAAGAATATATATTGAAGTTAATGATCTAGGAATTCCTTATACTCGAGAAGGTGCTACACTTAATTCTATTTTTAGGGCACTTGCAACAAATGGTACATATGCACCTTTGAGCATTGTTAGATGGGACAAACCAGACTTTAGGCTATTGAAAACTAAAATGTTAAATACAATTGAGGTATTATATTTCACCTTTTGTAGTTTTAATAAATTAGTTTTTCTTTTTAATTGATAATTTCTTTCATTTGTAATGTGAATAGTTGAGTTTATGTATCCTCTTGAAACAAGAGATTGAGTTTTAAAAACATTGAATAAGAGATGGAGATATTATAAAAATATTTTAAAAGGAGCTTATTTTGATCTAGACAAAATAGTAGAGGAAACGATGAAGAATATCCTATATATAATGTCAAACCAAATCAATGGTGTGCGGTTTTAAATAAGTGACTAAAACAAGAATCCTAAGTCATGTACATATACATATAATAGAGGATTGTTTAATGAATATTAGTTGTTGAATTTATCATGATGTTTTATTTTTCATATAGGCAATAAATGAGATAAACACTGCTAATGCTAAGAAACAAAATAATACTTACACTTTTGAAAGAAAAAGCCATGTAAGACGAAAGAGGAAAGTGGTAATACGTTTTGTTTACACATTTATTTACATACGCTACTCATTTTCTTTTTTAGTCATAAGTAATAACATGATAGAGTATTGATTATATTATAAGAAAAGAAAATTGGAAAAGTACCTAATAGACTTACCGTATATGAAATAACGCACAAAACGGAGGACGGTTTATGTTTATGAAAATGCAGGTGTAAAGATGGTAAAGCTCTCAACTATATCACCTATCGATTCTTTTTCTTTTTCAAATTGATTGATTAATTATTTAAGTGGATCTATTTACTTTTCAAGATGTTTCAAAAAAGATAGTCTCAATTCTTATTATATTAATGTTCTTTATTATAGGAGAGAGCTTGACTTCTTCAATCATAATATAGTGAAGGTTCCGATAACAGTCCAAGTGAAATTAACGAGGAAATCTTTAGATAAGTGTTTAGTGATAGGGTAGAGGATTAGGTTTATGAACTATGCCTATAAGATTTTTTTATTTGCCTAGATATAATGTCAATGTAGAAGGTTCCTCAAGCGGTTGCGATGCAATTGAAATAGCTCAATTGAAAGAAAAATTGTCGGTACTAGGACAAAGATATGATTCTTTACTTGCTTTTTTGGTTGAAAAGCTTTTGAATATACATGGGAGAACATTTTAAATAGTAACAATTGGGTATAAGTTATGGTAGTTTTTATTTACTTTGTTTCATAAAGATAACAATTTTACTTCTTAATAATAGGCTAGAATTGATGGATGTAACCAAGTTGCATCTCCTTCTCCAATCATTCAACTCATTCAACCTACTCATTCAATTGAGATGTTCTATGATTATGCTATAGGTCCTCTAGGTATTTAATCTTTATTTTTAAAAATATTGAACTTTTAGTACCTTTAAGTATATTGACATTCTAATTTGCAAACTTTTAAATAGATTGTTCTCGTTACTACTATATTGATTTAAATGTAGTGATCTTTTATTTAACAACTGAATTTAAGTTTTTTAATTGGTGAATACATAATTATCAAAATTATCAAGTTATGAGCTTTATGTCTATTACATAAGTATATTATGATGAGAGGACTACAAATCGATATGTAAATATATTTATATATTTACACTTTAGTAGGTGTTAAAATTTTGGTACCAAATGTATTCCGGCAGTTAAATTTGTCTTTCGCACCAAATAATTGCAGCGATCACATTTGCCTATTTACTTGCCTTTGAAGAGGTACTAAAATTTCATGCTAAATTCTTGTAGCAATTCGAACAACCAATAGATTCATTATGTCTTAAATTTACTCTATTGTTATGACCCTAAAATTTTTATATTACGTATGCACTCGTAATTAAAAAACCATCTTACAAATCAGAGATTGTAAGACTCTAAACAATTAATCACTAAAGTTTTTAATTTTTAATTTAATTAACTTACTATAACATATAAGTGACTAAAGATATTTGATGAGCTACAGTCCATCAGAACCATAGAGAGTTAGTATCCCATACTAAACGAAAAGATTAAGTAGTAAAATTCTACAACTTAAACTTATGAAAATCATAAAATCTAACTATAGTATTGATATAAGGCAAGTGCACCTATCGGTTTTAATATAGCAGATGTGAGTCCGAGTCGATCCCTCAAAGATTTCGAATACTAATATTAACCTTAGTTTTATTATTTAACCGGAAAATTATGAAAGTTTGAATTAATTAAAAATATTAAAATTAACAAACTAACCTAATTATAAGACTTGATTAAGCAATTTAGAAAGCGATAAACTAAGAACGACTTCAAGAAAGTAATAACGTATTTAAGAATTATTTTCCCTAGTATTTAACATGTGACTGCTTAAAATATATTCAATTCAATTTCTATTATTCTTGACCGGAGGGATTCACAATTAAAGTTAATACTTTTCTCAAGCATATTAACCCTAATCCTAAATTATTTACCGGAATCTCTTCACTTAGTAATATAATTTAGAATTGCATTAACGTATAATGAATTCCCACACAAATAATTAACTTTCCGAAAGAAACATGTATCTTATCTCTAAGTATACATGTAATTCTTTTTAATTATATAAAGATCTAATTATACATGTAATTTCTCAATCAACATGCATAATATCATATATTGATATTCTAGAAATATCAATTAACAATTAAACGACATAATTGAATCAAGCAAAGATAGAAACTTTATTGAGAATTCTAAATCAACCCAAGAGTCACATGAAACCCTAGATTCCATAATCCCAAATACACGAATTCTAAGCTATCATAATGAAACTAAAAACGAGTTCCATCAAAAACATAAAATAAAACATGAAAAACCCCTTTGATTAGTGAAAAATCTCTTCGATCTTGAAGTCGGTGTTGCTCTCGCTTTTTCTTCTCCTTCTCCTCAAGTATCTTCTCTTCTCTAATGTCTCCTGTCTTTTGAAACCCTAATATGTCTTTTTATACTATATTATAGGGTTTTCGTTTTCTTTACCAGACACGACTTGGGACATGACCGTGTCCCCAGGTCGTGTAACTTTCTGCCCCTGGCCAATTTTTCTGCATGGACACAGCTTGGGACATGGTCATGTCCTAGACTGTATAACTTCAAAACTTTATAACTTCTTCGTTTGAATTCCGAATTGAGTGAAACTTGATTCCTTTTCTTCATTTTCGATCCTAGAACGCGTTCAAACCTTGAAATCAAAAGTTTACTCAATTAAGTATCAATTTCTTTAAAGAAAACAAAAAATGTGAGGAAAATACTATAAAATTACCATATGAAATATGTTTAAAATCAGAGTTATCAAGTATTAATAATTATATGAAATCATTCAAACCGTTTACACAATCTATCCTTAGATTCTAAATTTTAAGCACCTCAACACTAGTACTCAACACTCAGCTTTTAACTCATGCTCGATTATCTAGCAAACTGTAAGAAAACTATTGGAGAGTAAGCTATAAGAGCTTAGTGAGATATCCTTTATACTATACTAACAAAAAAGTTATCAAACAATTTATTATCAAACAATTTAATACTAAACATATGAATACATGAACAAGCAGTTTATATGCAGTTGAGCAATGCTGCATACAACAACGAATTTAACATTTTCCGAAGTAAAGGTTAGAGATACATCAACACCAATTACAACCGGGCTCTAACACTTGGGTTTTTAACCATATATAAATATATATGAAAATTCTCTGTTTTACGAAACAGATTTCTATTTTTAACAATCAATAATATACAAATATCCAGATATAGCGGTGAGGTAGTTTCCGCAGTCTACACTTACACCTTACAGCGGTAGTCTCTAGACATGACCCTTGGTCATCTATAGTTAGCATCTCTGACGTCAAGTAAACCCGCCAACCAAGGGTAGGGTCTTGTTATACTAGTGCTTTTATACTATACTAATCAAATCATGTGGGAATCCATTCATCTAAGGTCCTTCATTACCAATCGTATGAAGTGATGGCCGGAACATTATATGTAATATTCGTACTTTATGCATGTTCCATTTAATTTTAGTTAAGTTGAATATGATTAAGTCAATTTATGAGGTGATCATACACTATCAACAAATCATTCAAATTATGCAACAATTAATCATATAACCAAATCTTCAACTATCACATTTAACAGTATTTTGTATAATAATAAATCAATATCAGATACATGCAACAAGTTATTAATATTTAATTTATGTGCACTAACTATAAGTATAAAACAAGTATATTTTGTATAATAATAAATCAATATCAGATACATGCAATAAGTTATTAATATTTAATTTATGTGCACTAACTATAAGTATAAAACAAGTATAGAGTCATCCAAAATATTCACTTGGTTATTGAGTCTATTAACAGTCGTAAGAATTAACTTGGTAAGTTAGTATTTGTATTGGGATCACTTGACATTTAGGGAATATGAAAAGTCATAAGTTTGGAAATTAAATAACTAAACTAATGTCGTAATTCGTATTGTTTACTTAACTTAGTTATTGATTTACGTGAACTCATCGATTCGAGCTTTTTATCGAATTGCGTATAACTTTTTTCAATCTAGCTCGAATTTTCATGAACTTATAATCTATTTCGATCGTTTTGAAACGTACTTTCTTGTAGCGAGATCCATTTTAAACGTTGTAACTTGCAGTTTGGATTGAGATATAAAATATCACAAAGTTCATTATTTTGACTTAAAAAGTTATAAAATATCAAATTAGGCTTTTTTTAGTATAATTACGATTTAATAATTATTTAAATCGTATAATTGATAATTTTCTTATTTTAAGCCTATTTTACTATAATTATCTATTTTTACTTTATTACCTTTGGTTTAAGATTTATTAAATCAAAATTTTCTACTTTATTAGTTTTCTAGCTAATTATTTTATTTTTATTATTATTAATAATTACAAAAATCACTTAATTTATAATAAAAGGCAATGTGGCAGCATATGGAAGTACTATGTATCACCTTTGTACTTTTTCCATTATTTTCCTATTTTAGGATATAATTATATATATAAATACTTATGATTACATTTTATTAAATTTTATAATTTACTTAATTATTATTCTTTTTCCTAATTTACGGTATTCTTATATATATATATATACATATCTATTAACTTACTTTATTTATTACTTTAATATTATAGTATATTGTATATACATTATTTAATTATACTCATATTTTTATGTATACATTACTATTCATATATGTACATTTATACGTATATTATATGTTATATATTAAATTATTTTAACTTATACATTATCTATAAGTATAATATACACTTATTTATACTTTATATACTTATGTACATATACTGTTATGTTTATGTATATATATATATAATACTAAATACCATTAATAGTAATATATCTATGTATTACACGTCCAACCATATATATATACAAAATATAGAAAATTTTTATAAATAAAAAAATGTATATATACATAAATACGTATTCCTTTATACGTGTATACATATATATATTAGATAATATAAACTACTATGTACATATGCACATATATATTCCAATTTACACATACATAATATATCTAAAAAAAAATACTATGTACATGTACATACATATACGTAATCATGTATGCATACATACACATAAACAAAATACTTAGTACATATATATTATATACACATACAAGTACGTACTTTATACTTTATTTAATATACATATACATTTGTGCCTACAAAAATAATAAATATAACAAATACCTAATATACATTTACATATTATATGATATAAATATATGTACAAATAAAATAAATAAACTTACCTAATTATTTTAGTAAAATATTTGATTAATTTTCCGTTAGCTTTTTTCTTCTTCTTCCAATTGCTTGGTTTTTTTTTTCCTTTTTTTCTTCTCGGTTTTGTATGTGTGTAGCCTTGTTTCTTTCTCTTTTTGTTCTTATCCTTGCTTGAAATAAAAAAAAAAAATTAGAGAAGATAGATAAGAATTGCTTATGGTTTGCAATTAGAAGTAAGTGAACTTTGTATGTGTGTTGTGTATGCTTTATTGTCCTGGAGGATGTAAAAGAAGGAAAAATAAATAAATAAACAAGGCTTCTACCGTAACAAGCAAAAGAAGAGATGGTTGGCATTTAATGAGATAAGACAATTGTAATCATTATATTTGTTCTTCTTTCCTTTAATCAACCCTAGTCCAATTCAAATTTTGCACAATTGCTAATAACTTCTAGAAACCAATGTGGAAACATGAAAAAAAAAAAAATAGAGAGAAAGGAAAAAGAAAGGAAAAAAGGAAAAAAAAATAAAAATAAAAATAAAAATAATTAATTTCTCCAAATACAAAAATTATATATTTAGTGTTTATAAAATAAATTTTGATATTTTTATAAAAATTTATTAATTTAATTAATACCCGTTATGTTTATAATATTTATAAGTTATTTTGATGTTTTCATTAAAAGTTTTATGCGATTACGCGATTTAATTAATAATTATGATCGACTCCAATTATATCATTATTAAGTGATATTTATTCATTTTATAAGCTTAAAGTTATAGTTTTAGGGTTTCGATCAAATTCGGATTTGATTTCAAGTATTTGCGCGTACATTAGATTTAGAGTTTTTGTACACAATTGGGGTTTCGATCAAAACTTGAGGGTTTTAATTACTTATAATGTATTCAAATTTATAATTTAATAAAGTTTTTATCTTACTTGACCTTATCATATCACAAAGTTATCTACAGTATGAGGGTTCAATTTTATTTTCAAATAGCTAAATTCGTAGGGTTTACATCTATCATATAGTAGTGGTTTGAACCACTGGTACAATTTTTCAAAATTGTTATTGTGAAATAATGGTTTACTCCAACGAATGCTAAAATGTCTCTATATATAAATGAGATGGCGGCATTCGCAGCTATGATGGTCAGTAAAGCTCTAAAAATCATTCGCGAAAGACTTAATTTGTTGTATTGAATATAGTTTTTGAAAATGCAAAAGAAAGATGACACTTATAACAATAAATGAACATATTATTTGGAGAATAGTTAACCACTTAATCAAGAAGCTGCAAAGGAGGGGATTATGCTGGTGTTATGATCATGTATATACCGCATATGAATCATAATAGATAGTATATGTCAACCAAAATTTAAGTACGTACATTTTAGAATACAAAAGATGATAATAGGGACTTGCTCTATGAGGTTTTATAAGTAGATTAGAACATTTTGCTTCACTTGAATACTAACCAGATGATAGAGAATAGTTGTAACCTATAATATATGTGTATGCGAGAAAAAAATATATTTTAGGAGATTACTTAAGCCTATAGATAATTTTTAAAGTCTACAAACCTTGTTTTCCTCCTCCAACACAAGAAGGTGGAGGATTCATATAAACTTTTACAAATACAAAAGGGAAAATAGTTGCAAAAGTGTAGTTAGAAGACCTCAGTATCTAAAAGACTACATTTGACTTAACCATATATAAGACTTATGCATGCTATTGATACAAGTTTGTGTAGGAGTTACGAGTGAAACAATAGAAGGCAATACAATCTTAAACCCCAAAATAAACTTTTCTTCCTCTTCATTCCTTCCTTTTTTTTTCTTTCATTTTTAGTTTCCAGACGCTTGAACCTTAGACTTATCTGACATTACACCTAAATTTTACATAGAAAATATTAAACCTCCACATCCATTAACAAAAAAATACATAAAAGAACAAGCAATCCAATATATAGTTCTTTAGCAACTTCGATTGAGAAAATTGTAAGATCTATAAAACTATAATAAAGTGTAATGAAGGAAATGAAAAGAAAGAGAGAGAAATACCTTCATGATTGTTAAGGGAAGAGAGATAAAGAATCGACCATTTTTCTTAATTGCTCTTTAGTTTAGTTACATGAGAGTAATTGGGTTAAGCTAAGAATATTTACGCTACGAAAGCTATCAAATTAGTGCTTTCATTGAATCATGGGTAAAAAAGTCATACAAGGTCATCTTAAATACAAGATCAACTCAATAAGAATTCATTGAATATTGAGAGAATAAATTAAAGGGAAAAATATAAAAAAGTTCTTAATGTTTACCTGTATATATGAATTAGTCATTAATCTTTAATTTAGTTTATTTTAGTCCTCAACTTTTTAATAAATTTTTTTTAAAAAAAGCATTCTGTTAGTTTTTCTGTTATGTATAGATACATTGAGAGCTAAAATAAATACATGAAAAGGTTAAGGACTGATTATATATATAGGTAAATGTTAGGAACTTTTTTATACTTACGTTGACCAATTATATGCTAACATGTATCCATAGTAACGGAAAATTTAACAGAATTTAACAGAATGATTTATTTGATACGATTTCAAGAGATTGAGGACTAAAATGGACTAAATGAAAGGTTAAATACTGATTTGTAAAAACGTGATATGTTAAGAACATTTTTATACTTTTCCCTAAATTAAAAAAGGAAAACATTGAAAGAAGAGTTTGATGACAATGTACAAATGATCATGAAGTAGATTCAAGGACTTACCAAATCAACTACTAATCTCTCTAAGATGAATTTAAAGAAGTAGAATGTATCTAATAGAAAAAATTCATCATCTTCCACTAATGAATGATCAAACATAAGCATATGCTAAAAAAATTAAATTGGAGTTGCTCAAGTTTTCAATTGAGGATCCAAATAGTAGGAATTTTGAAGCCAACCAATTCTTTGATTTCATCATGTTTTAATAGAAGAAAGACTTTAGATTGCCTCTTTTGCGAATCATATGCTACATATTGGTCTCAATGAATGCATGAAAATCGTTTGTTAAATTCTTGGCCTCAATTTTAAATTGTATTAATGATAAGATCTGAACCTTCAAACTTTGAGGATTATGAAAAGAAACTATCAAAATTAGTACAAAATGGAATTGTAAATAAATATATTACTAAATTTAAAGAACTTTATAATCTCGTAAATATCCTTACAGAAAGCTTTCATAAGAATTGCGTTATTGCTAGTCTTAAACTAGTAACACAACCAAAAGTCAAGTTTTTTAAACCAACAAATTTATTCCTAGTAATGGGTCTAACTACATTAAATGAAGCCAAATTTAAACACGACTACAACACTTTCCAATCAACAAACCAAACCTTCTTTCACAAAATGCAAGAGCATTCATTTCGTATTCATCTTCATATAAAAACCAACATTACTTTTTAAAACCTATATTATCTATATCCTTAGCACAATTTCAAAACTCAATTAATAAACCAAACCTATTTCCTTAAAACCAACCATATTCTTATTAGAAAACTTTCTACCTCAAAGTTATTGGCTAGGTGAGAGAATGATTTATGCTATAATTCGCCTCATATTTGTAAATCCAAATTTTGTTAATAATGCAATATGAAGAGGATGAAGAAAATGAAGAAATTCAGGAAATTTGAAGATAATGATGGGAAACAAGATATATTGAATGCAATGCATGATATGGAAATAAACTATATGAAACACTCTAATTAGTTTAATGATTTAATTAAATCGTAAATCCTCTAAGTTAGTATTGTTAGAAATTTCTTATTAGTAGTTAATTACTCATTTTAATAAACTTTATGTAGTTCTTATTTCATTCTAAGCGTTTTCTTTATATACATTAAGTATATTCAATTTTATTTTACATATAGGGTATAAGAATTTTATTAGTACTTTACATTACGATATTTTTATATATGAGTTATTATCCAAAATAATACATATATTCTTATTTAATTAATTCTTTATATCTTTTCTATATACACACCATCCTATATACTACAAAACTCTAGAAAGATCTACCCTACCCTAACCCTAATTCTTTTTCCCTAACCGTAAATTCTTTTCTTCCGCTCTCACTTACTCTCTCTCAACTCATCATTGCTTTTCTCTCTCGGCATCCTTTACTTATTTTCCTCTCCCCTAATCTTCAATTCGAACCCGACCCTATCCTTTTCCCAATTCCCTTCTTCCTCATTACTCCTTTGTCTCTCTCTCTTGACTCCATTTCTCTCTCACTCAGCCCCACCCCTACACTCTCAATCATACCTTGCATATTTTGAAGCCTTTGATTATTTTTTTTCTTTTCTCTCATCAGTGTTAGATAGCAATGAAGCCACACGCCTAAAGTTTTCCTCTCTTCTCACGCTTGTGGAAACCCCCCCACCCTTACCCAATCTCAAATCTCCTTTACTCCTTTAGGTATTATTTACTTATATTTCTTTTTCCTTTTGACTTCCATTGTGTCAAACCAACTCAATTGCAAAGCTCTATTTAATAACATTCCCTTTAATCCAATTTTTAAGCAGGTCATTCGAAATTCAAATTGACTTTTCACTCTACGAGTTTCAAATTAACTTAGTAAATGTTATTAATTAATTATTTGGGTATATTATTTTGTAGAGTATAATTTCTGTATTGTTGTTTATGTTAGGTTCCCATTCATCGTCATTTGGTGTTCCTATCTTAGTTGTATTTCGTGAGCTTTTCCGATTTCTTGTTTAGTACCGTATATTTAAGGTATTAATTTTATTTATTATTTTTCATTGTTAGTGAGAAAATAAGTATTTGTTAGTATTTGATTACCACTAATAAATTATTCAATTATCATTTTATATAGTATTATTTTATATAAAAGTTACTGTTAAATATATTTTATCGTAATTCGGAGTATTGGTTATATATATATATATGTGTGTGTGTGTGTGTGTGTGTGTGTGTGTGTGTGTGTGTGTATTAGGGCCAAATTTCTCTTTTCTGTTGTATTTAAGTTGGGCCACTTTTTTTTATTTTATTATAGAGTATGGTAATGATAGTATTCTACGTAAGTCACGAGTGTCGATTTGGTTTACTATGATATTACATTATTATTAGTATGCTTTATTATTGATATCGATGGTATCGTAATCTAAGTATTTTATTACATTAGTATTATGAATGTATAGCATATTATATCATGCATAGTATGTCCATTTTATATGTCAACTATTATTATGTTATTCCTTACAAAATTCTACGAATCAAACTATTTTCTAATTAAGTATGTATTATTTATTTACTATATCGATTTAATAATTTATATATTTTGATACTCTAATCATGAGTTCACTTTATATTTTCTTAGATATATATATATATATAATGTATTTTACGATTTACTATAAATAAGTGATCTTATATAGTTATATCAACTTTTTGGCTTAATCGTATTACATTCTATTTTTACCCTGGAATTGTTATTTGATTCAACGATTTCATTCGGGACCTTAATTGGATAGATTATAGATTCATAGAGAACTGCTAAGTAGGATTTAGTCTTAGAGTGCTTAAAGGTTAACGTGTTACTTGTTTTTCATTTAGATTCATGGTGCTCGGTTTCCTTTATTGAGGTCTAAACTTTTGCTCAAGTTGTGAGATTAGAGTCCTATTTTCAATTTTGGAGCAATTCCAAGTATGTGGTGCTTGGTTTTTGCTTGTGTTTGATAAGACTTAGTAATCAAATCAAACTAAATTAGTATTCGGCCTAATTTAGTTTGTTGATTTTGCATGACTCGCTAGCTCTATGTGCTTGCAGTGGCAATTCCTTAAAGGAGCAACTACTGATCATATGTGGGATTTTCCTAGTGGATTTTCATATGGAACAACGCAGTTAGAATATTAAGTTTTGAACATTGGACTTTAAGCGTAAAACACTTGAACGAAAACGTATATTTATATCCCCCTATGTATATAGATAAAGATCAGGTATGGTGGAGTTATGAATACCCTTTTGCTATTAGTTAGCCTAATACAAGATAATTAAACTGCTATTTGTTTTATTCTACTATATCTACATTTCTACATGTAAATAATTGAGCTTGGCATGCGTATGTGTTTTATGTACCTATACTGGGCTTCGGCTTATTCTTTTCTTTTTCAAGTATTGAATTTAAGGACTACCCTATTTATGAGGGGACATATGTCAATGACATCCAGGAGGGATGGAGTCAAGTACCTTTGTTACTATGATGACAGAGATAGGGTTGTTTTCTGTTTTACTGGAGTTTATGTTATGTTAAGGTTATGTCCTTTTGAAGAGATGGACTCCATTTCTAATATATGAGAATTTTGTTACTTGACTTGTTTGTTGTATTTGGTTATGAGTCAATACGCTTCCGAATTCTATTGGATATTTCAGGTTTTTTTGAGGTTATGAGTAGATGTGGCTACCCACTCCTTTGTGGTTTATATGTATTATTTGTAGTATGATTCTTTTATATTTTTCATTTGTGGACTTAGAAACCTTAGCATATTTCGGGCTAGTTAGGATATGTAGTGGGTTGTAGCGCCCATTTAGAGTTATGAGGTGTTACAGCTTTAGGTAGTATTAGAGCTAAAGGTCAGGGAATCCTAGAAGAGTTAAGAATGGACTTGAGTTCTAGGTAAGTATGAATTGTAGTGAACTGAAGATTGATTTATCAAGTTAAAGTTGCTGAATTTGTGCTAAAGTTGGTTTATGGTTACTAAAGATTCCTGTATTGTTAGCAAATGTCATTTTGGTTGTCTTTTACTAAGATTCTAAGTAGCTTATCCTCCTTTAACTAACTTCCTTATGTTATCCTTTGTTTCCTGTTTACTTTTTATAGTATGCCTACTAGATGAGTTACTGGACTAGGTTCTTCTTCTTCGAGGGGATAGGATACCCTATGTAATGCATTTCTTCTTAGGTTGCCGTACTCGAGAGGTGTTGGAGTTCAGATTGGCTCAGGTTCTCAAAGAAATACTAGAGATTAGAGGGATAAGCTTAGGCAGGATTAAGCTTTCAACGCTATTGATATGTTGCTTAAGACCATGAGCTATCTTATTAGGGTGTTGGCTCAACAAATTACTCCTAAAGAGAGAGTCATCAACTTGGATAAATTTGTTCAGTAAGTCAATGATTTTAACCCAAGGGATGAGGACTTTCTTGCTATTAATAAATGGATGGAAGATCTGGAGAGTGTCTTTGCTACCTTCTATATGCCTGATGATAGGAAAGTTGATTATGATGCTTTTAAACTTAAGGAAACTGTTGCTACTTGGTGGGCCAGTGAGCCTAGGAGGACTGAAGGGTTACTTACTTAGCCAGAGTTTAAGAATCTGTTTTATGCTAAGTTTTTCCCTACTAGTGTAAGGGACCGTTTGTAGGATGCTTATTTCAGCTGTTAGTAGGGCCGTAGATCAGTTGAGGAGTATGAGGTTGAGATGAGTCGTTTGTTTAGGTTTTTACCACCATCTATAGGAGCAGATGATAGGGTTAGAGTGCGTAAATTCTTAGCTGGTTTGGAGCTAGAGTTATAGAGTGCAATTGATGCCTTTCAATTGGATACTTATGCAGAGAATGTGATGAAAGCAAAGCATATGGAAAGAAATCTGAAGAAGAAGAAGGATACACTAATAGCTTGATCAAGTTCTATGATTGGAAAAAGGCCTGCTTCTAGAGATGTGATTCAAGGAATTGGGAAAAAGCCTCAAGTGATGACCAGATTGATAAGCTAAACACTCCCTCATGTTTAGATTAAAGCCCTACCCCTAGCTCCTATGGCATAGTTACCTTCAGTTGTCAAGTGTCCCATATGTTATGGACTACATGAGATTGGATCTTGTAAATGGCCAAAGGATGCTTGCTTTTTGTATGGGAAGATTAGTCACTTTAGTTGGGATTACACCAATAAATCTATACTACTCTCCTTTTGTCATATTTGTACTTAAAGAGGACACCTTGTTACAGATTGTACTAAAAGGCTTATAGGGAGCCAGGTTAGAGTAAGATAGTAAACTACTAAACCTCCAACTAGAGTTTAGGTTGGGTGACAATAGACTAGAGGATCAAGGTAGAGAGCTCCATCGAGGGTTTTTTCACTTCATCAACAGCATCAGGATCTACCTAATGAGGACACTACTGTAGGTACGCTACTGGTTTACTCCTGTAGTGCTTACGCATTGTTTGATACTGGTGCCACAGATTCTTGTATTTCTGAAATGTTTATGCATGCATGTGGTTTGATTCCTGAGTCTTTTGTTGGGAAAGCCTTAAAGAGGATTTATAGAGGAGTTAATGTGGAGATTGAGGGTAGAGTTTTTGATGTGTCTCCGGGATCGAACACACGGAGAGGCACCATAATGAAGCAAACCAAAACAAACAAGAAAAACGTTAGTTAAGTCCGGGCAGTTATCGAACAGATATGATGCACTATTAGATCCTACTCAGCCTATAATTTACCGGATGTGATGCACTAGTCCAAATTGAAGGGTCACTCGCTATTACCCCTTGCTAAAGGGAATAGATAAGAGTTGAATGATAACGAGAATACTAAGGTTGTTCAAATGAATAATTTATGTGTTGAAGAGATAATTGTTTGCATACAAGAAAATAAGAGTTTATAGACCTGCCTATTATGGTTACTTTACATTTATGAAAAAAGAAAAGGGTATTTTATAAGTAGGTTACATAAGACATACTAAAAAAAAGTAAAAAAGATAAAGAATATTTAATGTGAAAAGCAAAGAATCATTTTGAAATATTTTGTTAGAAGACACGTGTAGCTTGGCATTTGGATGGAAGAAATATGGTACAAGGTAGGTAAAAATAGAGTAACGCTTGTGGTTAGGGGCCGACTTAATGTGGACCAGGTTTGGGACCAGTTAATTCTTTTGAAGAGAAGTCAGCTTGATTCAGGGTTAGGTGCTTATGGTCAAATCGAGAGCTCACCTCGGCTACTCTTAGGCTATTTCTTGGGATAAAGCATTGTTGCTGAACATGGGCAGATCTGACGCATGTAAGGATCTAATAGTTAGGTCGGCATGAGATCAGCTCAAGATAGGAATCCTTATCTTGACTATGGCCTAGAGTTAGTATCCTCCAAGCGAGTCCTTGGAGTCCTCGAGCAAGTCCTTAAGTCCTCTACTTCGGTTGCACATGATCGGTCCGAGAGATTGATTCCTATTAGTTTTGCCAGCAAATTTTCTGGTTTTGAATATGTCTAAATTTGATGTGATTCTGGGTATGGATTGACTAGCTAGATGTCGAGCTATCATAAATTATTGTGGTATGAAGGTGCACTTCATGCTACATGATAAGAGTGAGTTTAGTTTTAAATTGGATGCTCAGAGGCTCGTTAAGTTGCTTACTTATGAATTGTGGGAAAATAGGAGGATTTTAGCTTTGTCCTTAGGAAGTGGGACACCTGAGAAGGTAGAGCATACCCTTGTGGTAAAGGAGTTTACTGAAGTATTTCCTGATGAGTTACTAGGGTTGCCACCTAAGAGGGAGATCGAGTTCAGCATTGACTTAGTGCCTAAGATTGCTCCGATCTCAAAGCAAGTGTATAGGATGGCTCCAATTGAGTTGGTAGAGTTAAAAAGGTAGTTATAGGATTTGTAGGAAAAATGGTTTATTAAATAGAGTAATTTTCCTTAGGGAGCTTCAGTTTTGTTCATTAAGAAGAAAGATGACAGTATGAGGCTTTGTATTGATTATCAGGATTTAAATCGAGTTACTATTAAGAACAAGTATCCTCTCCCCAAAATTGATGATTTATTTGATCAGTTATAGGGAGCCTAGGTGTTTTCTAAGATCGACTTAGGGTTGGGCTATCATCAGTTAAGGGTAAAAGAGGAGGACATCCAAAAGACCACCTTTAAGACAAGATATGCACACTTTGAGTTTCTTATGATGCCTTCTTGGGCTAACTAATGCCCTACCAGCCTTTATGGATTTGATGAATTAGGTCTTCAAAGACCTTCTGGATAGGTTCACTATTATGTTTATAGATGATATATTGATTTATTCTAAAAGCAGATGCCTTCTTGGGCTAACTAATGCCCTAGCAGCCTTTATGGATTTGATGAATCAAGTCTTCAAAGACCTTTTGGACAGGTTCATTATTATGTTTATAGATGATATATTGATTTATTCTAAAAGTAAGGAAGACCATTAGAAACACCTAAAGCTGGTTTTGAGTTGGTTAAAGGAAGAACGGTTGTTTGCAAAGTTCTCCAAATGTGAGTTTTAGCTTGAACGTATAGTGTTTCTAGCTCATGTTATGGGCAAGAATGGGATATCTATAGATCCAGCAAAGGTATAAGAAGTAGTAGATTAGCAGAGATTGAAGTCAGTGACTGACATCAAAAGCTTTTTAGCTTTGGCAAGGTATTATCGAAGGTTTGTGGAGGTTTCTCCAGGATAGTTGCACCACTTACGAGGCTAACTTGAAAGGGTGTAAAGTTTGAGTGGGATGATCGTTGTGAAGCTAATTTTCTAAAGTTGAAGGAAAAGTTTAGTATAGCTCCAGTGTTGACTTTACCTAAGAGTAGGGAAGAGTTCACTATCTTTAGTGACACTTCGGGTCAAGGCTTAGGTTATGTGTTGATGCAGGATGGAAAGGTAATCACTTATGCTTCTAAGCAGCTGAAGCCTTATAAGAATAACTACCCGACTCATGATTTATAGTTGGCGGCAATTGTTTTGGCCTTGAAGTTATAGAGACATTATTTATATGGTGAAAAATGTAAAATATTCACTGATCACAAGAGCATGAAGTATATCTTCACTCAAATAGAGTTAAACATGAGACAGCGTAGATGGTTAGAGTTGATCAAAGACTATGACGTAGATATTCAATACCATCCTAGAAAAGAGAATGTAGTAGCAGATGCACTTAACCAAAAGAAGTAGGGCAACATTGCCACTTTGTTGACTACTCAAAAGCATTTATTAGTGGATTTATGCAAGATGGACTTAGAGATAAGATTGATAAGTTTGCACATCCAGCCAACCTTAGTGGACCGGATCAAAGTAGCATAGATGGAGGATTAGGAAATTCAGGACTTAAAAGGTAAAGTAGAACTTAGTTTGGTACTTGAGTTTAGATTAGACAATGATGAGATTCTGAGATACGGAACAAGATTGTGTTTACCAAGGAATTTAGAGTTAAAAAAGGAAGTGATGTAAGAGGCTCATTATTTGGCATACTCAGTACACCCTAAAAACACCAATATGTATAAAGACTTGAAGTGTCATTACTAATGGAGAAACATTAAGCGCAACAATGTTTTACTTGTCAGAGGGTTAAGTTTTAGCATAAGAGGTTAGCAGGAGAATTACAACCCCTACCAGTGCCTGAGTAGAAGTAAGAACACATTATTATGGATTTTGTCACTCACCTTCTACGGACTAAGGATAAGTATGACATAGTTTAGGTGATAGTTGATAGATTGACTAAGTCAGCTCATTTTATTCCAGTTAATATGAGTTATACCTTGGTTAAGCTGGCTAAGGATTATATTTGGCACATAGTATGACTTAATAGAGTACCAGTGATGATAACTTCGGATAGGAATACTTAGTTTGTGAGTAAGTTCTAGAAGAGTTTAGAGAAAGAATTGGATACCAAGCTTCAGTTTAGCAGAGCCTTCCATGCTTAGGCTGATGAGCAATCTGAGAAGACTATTCAAATACTTGAGGATATGTTGAGATCTTATGTTCTGGACTTTAGGGGAAATTAAGATGAATACCTTCCCTTAGTTGAGTTTTCTTATAATAACAGCTATGAAGTGATGATTCAAATGGTGCCCTATGAGGCCTTGTATGGAAAGAAGTGCAAGTCGCTTATCCATTAGGATGAAGTGGGAGAAAGACAATTCTTAGGTCCAGATTTGTTGCAGGAAACTGTTGAAGGATGTTGACAGCTCAGAACAAGGAGAAAAGTTATGTAGATTAGGGAAGAAGACCTTTAGAGTTCCAAGTTAGTGATCAAGTCTTACCGAAGGTTTCTCTAGTAAAGGTATAGCAAGGTTCAGGATGAGAGGAAAGTTAAGCCCTAGGATTATTGGTCCTTTTAAAGTGTTAGAACGAAACGGAAAGGTAGCTTATAGGTTAGCCTTACCAACATAGTTAGAAGGAGTACATGATGTTTTCCACGTGTCGTTGTTAAAGAAGTTTGTACCCAATCTAAGTTAGAGCCAGGGTGATTGGTAAGTACCGATGGAGGACTTATCGCCCTTGAGCTTACATCCTGATTTCTTAGTGGAGGAAAGACCTATTAGGATCATTGATAAGAAGGTTTGCCAGCTAAAGAGGAGATTGCTTCCTTTTATGAAAGTCCAGTAAGAGAACCACAAAGAGGGTGAGGCCACTTAGGAGTTAGAAGACAATGTGAAGCAAAAGTTTCTAGAGTTGTTCTCGAGTTAAGGTAAACTTTCAAGACAAAAGTTTTTCTTTAAGGGGAAAGATTGAAACACCCCGTTAGTCTAGTAATTTAATTAAATCATAAAATCCTCTAAGTTAGTATCGTTAGAAATTGTTTCTTAGTAGTATTTGTTAATATTCGATTACTGCTAATAAATTCTTCAATTATCATGTTATATAGTATTATTTTATATAAAAGTTACTGTTAAATATATTTTATCATAATTCGGAGTATTGGTTATATATATATATATATATGCTGGGGCCAAATTTTTCTTTTATGTTGTATTCAAGTTAGGTCACTCTTTTTTGTTTTATTATAGAATATGGTAATGATATTATTTTACATAAGTCCTGAGTGTTGATTTGGTTTACTATGATATTATTTTATTATTAGTATACTTTATTATTGATATCGATGGTATTGTGACTTAAGTATCTTATCACATTAGTATTATGAATGTATAGAATATTATATTATGCATAGTATGTTCGTTTTATATGTCGACTATTATTATGTCATTCCTTACCGAATTCTACGAATCATACTATTTTCTGATTAAGTACGTATTATTTATTTACTATATCAATTCGATAATCTATATATTTTAATACTCTAATCATGTGTCCACTTTATATTTTCTTTTATATATATAGATAAATATATATAACGTATTTTACGGTTTACTATAGAGAAGTGATTTTATATAGTTATACCAACTTTTTAGCTTAATCGTATTACGTTCTATTTTTATTATGGAATTATTTTTTATTCAACTATTTCTTTCGGGACCTTGATTGGATAGATTATAGATTTATAGAACTTCTAAGTAAGACTTTGTCTTAGAGTACTTAAAGGTTAATGTCTTACTTGTTTTTCATTTAGATTTATGGTGTTCAATTTCCCTTGTTGAGGTCTGAGCTTTTGTTCGGGTTGTGAAATTAGAGTCCTATTTTCAATTTTGGAGTGATTCTGAGTACGTGGTTCTTAGTTGTTATTTGTGCTTAATAGGACTTATTAATCAAATTGGACTAAATTTATATTTGGCCTAATTTGGTTAATTGATTTTTCTTGACCCACTGGCTTTGGGGACTCACTGAGCCTGTAGTGGCAGTTCCCTAGAGCAGCAACTACTGATCATGTGTGAGATTTCTCTAGTAGAGTTTCACGTGGGACAATGCAGCTAGAATATTAGGTTCTGAACTTTAGACTGTGAGCGTAAATGATTTAAATGAAAACGTATATTTATATTCACCTATGCATGTGGATAAAGATCAAGTGTGGTAAGGTTATAAATACCCCTTTACTATTTGTTAGCCTAATGTAAGATAATTAAACTGCTATTTGTTTTATTCCATCATATCTGCATTTTTGCATGTGAATGATTGGGCTTGGCTTGTGTATGTGTTTTGTGCACCCATACTAGGCTTTGACTCGTTCATTTCTTCTTCAAGTACTAAATCTAAGGACTACCTTATTTATGAGAAGACATATGTTGATGACATCTAGGAGGAAGATGGAGTCGAGTACCATTATTACTATTATGACTAGGATATGGTTGTTTTCTGTTTTACTAGAGTTTATATTATGTTGAGGTTACGTCCTTTTGTGGAGATGGACTCTGTTTCTAATATCTGAGGATTTAGTTACTTGACTTGTTTATTGTATTTGTTCATGAGTTGATATACTTTAGAACTCTATTAGATATTTTAGGTTTTTATGAGGTTATGAGTAGATGTAGCTACCCACTAGTTAGTGATTTATATATATTATTTGTGGTATGATTCTTTTATTTTTTTTATTTGTTGACTTAAAAGCCTTAACATATTCTGAGTTAGCTAGGATATGTGGTGTGTTGTAGCACCTGTTTAGGGTCACGAGGCGTTATACTATCATGCTATAACATAAGTTTTCACTCCAAAATTTTTATATTAGTGGAAAATGTCAAAGAAAAAGAATGTGTTCATATTATTGAATTTCAAAAGTACTCATAATTTAATTCAACCAATAGTGGCAAAATAATTTGGATTTATTGTAATGGCAACTCATTTTAAAACAATGATGGAAAATGGTGTGTATTTGACATGTAAGAGAACAATACAAAAAATGTGCACTATGGTAGCAAAATTTTATCGTAAAATGCTTTATTAGGGTTTTTTTTTTAATGTATGGAGTTAATCCTAATAAAAAAAGCGCCTGAATTGATATTTTCCTATTAGAAGGCATTACAGTACATAGAAATTTGTTGGATGAAATTTCATTCAAAAACTATCACTATTTTTTATTTATTTGTTTTTTGAAAATACTAATTATACTTTCATGTATTCTCATCTTGTGATGAAAAGTTAGTGTATAATAGTTTTCATGCTATATATGATATAAAATTTAGATATACTAATCTACCATAATTTGTATTGTAAGTTTTAGCTTCCCAACTTTCTAGTATAAAATTATATGTTATAGAATCACTTTGTGTGATAAAAGCAATGTATACATTATAAGCATATTATAAGATAAGTTAATTATGGAATTATGTTTGTTTATATACTTATTTATATGATATTAAATAAATTGATGTGTTGCATAATTTAATAACAGCATGTACCATGTAGTATTAGGATTATATAAGTTGGCTATATATTATTATGATGAAATATAAATGAAATTCGTGTTATCAAAGCATAACATTGTGGCAAAATTATGATTTTGTGTCTAAGTTTCATTTTTTAATATTTCTTCAATAAAATAGGTTTGATAATGCAAAAGTTACTTGAATTTATTTAAACATATTATAGAGATACTTTTACTATATAGAATTTTATATGATAATAAATAATGTAGATAACTCTTTTTTTTAAAAAAAAAAAGGAAAAAAAAGGGTTATAAGTTTAGTGCTGGAGAGATCATAGAAGTACCCTAAAATCGAGCTTTAGTCAAGAGATTATAGTACATACATAGGGTTATGTTTGATGTGTAGTGATTGTTTATAGGTTTCCACTTTATGTTAGTATGATCGATGTATTTATATTCTTAAATCTTAAAATTTATGTTATGATTAATCTAGAAGACTACACGGGGATTACGTTGAGTTGAATAGTGATATTAGGTTTGTTGTAGTGTCTTTTTCAAATTCATTTTCGAGTTTAGTTAAATTTCTAATGTCATTTAGTGGTTACTTATACTAGAAAGTTTTTTCATGAATTTGTTAGTCAATTACATCCCACAAAAGGTATTTTGCCACAATATCTCATTATCATAATTTGAATTTCTTATAGTACAATTTATAGAAATAAAAATTAATGATATAGCATCAAAAGTTTATGTTTGATTTTTATTAATATCCACTTAAAGGAGCTAACATTGTTATATACAATGGTTGAAAACACTTGACCCAATACTATGAATTATGAAGCCTTAACAATGTCTATCAATTTGAAGAAAGAAGAAATAAAATCATAGGGTAACAAAGCTGTTTCAAAGTAAATAATGGACTAAGTAGTGTCTTTTCACAATTTAATAGCTCAAGTGAGAATTTTTCTATAATACTACCAGTAATACAACTTTAGAAGGTATACTTAGCAAATTTTCAAAGGCACTTGCAACTCTTTCATTATTGCCACCTATGAGAGATATTCAACCTCAAATTCATTTAAGATTAATCAACCTCCATTAAGATATGCTCTTCCAAATATCATACTTCCAACAATCTAAAATTGAAAAATTAGTGAGTGAAAGGAGTTGATTATTGATCAAAAACCCTATTTTCTTATTTCCACTTCTTTTATTTATTTTCTAACTTATCTACTTCTTTTCTATTTATATATAATATATAACTTTTATTTGTTTTAGTTATTTCACCTTTTGGTTTGGAATTAACTTAGTAGTTGAAACAAAATTTCTAGAAAGTATATAAAGGCATGCTTATCAAAACTAGAGAGATAATACAACTAAAAAGAGAAAAAAAAAATCTTGAGAAATGGTTTCAAATTCCAATAATTTCTATAAAAAAAAAAATAGAGGGAGAAAGATAGAGTAAGAGCAAGAAAGGTACTGTAAAGCCTTCTCTTAGTGAGTACTTGACGTGAGATGTGATATCAATAATAAATAATTACCTCACTATAAGCTTAAAATATTTTAAGAGACTGGAAGCTAAGGTGGAGGCATTAGCACTACAGGAAATTTAAGATTTGATGATGAAATATTATGGTAAAATACAATTTCTATTAAATTGTTTTTATTCCACCCCTATTTCAATGATATTTCGTTATCATCTTTTTATTTGTAATATATTTTGACAATTTATAATTTTCTATTTATCATATATACCACTTTGTTGTTGATTTTTTTTTTT
Source organism: Lumnitzera racemosa (assembly GCA_024138005.1). NCBI lineage: Eukaryota > Viridiplantae > Streptophyta > Magnoliopsida > Myrtales > Combretaceae > Lumnitzera > Lumnitzera racemosa. The sequence continues at coordinate 12,791,493 of JAMXBC010000008.1, read as the reverse complement.
TATACATAATGTTTTCTTTGAGTTTTATATTCAAGTAACAAAATGTATGGAATTTTATCCATATATTTCTACACTACAAAATGTAATTCCAAAGTTGAAAAAAGAAACATATTTACCTTTTTTGCAATAACTAACTCGACTTAGGGTGTAAAAATTCACAAAAAGCATTTTGCCCCAATATTTCGTTACCAAAGCTCAAATTTTTTGTAGTGGAATTTGCACAAACATAAAATTAATTATATAACATCAAAAGTTTATGTTTGATTACTATATTTTTTCACTTAAAGAAGCTAATATTGTTCTTGGTGTAACATGACTGAAAACAGCTAGCCCAATACTATAAATTATGAAGCCCTAACAATGTCTTTCATTTTCAAAGGAGAAGAGATAAAATTAAAGGGCAACAAAGTTGTTTTGAAGAAAATAACAGACAAACCATTGGCTAAGTAACGTAATTTTGCAGTTTAATAGCTCATATGAGAATTATTCCGCTGATATTAACAGTAATATAGTTTTAGAAAGTATTTGGTCCAAAAGAGTTTGCAACTCTTTTATCATTACCACCTTATCAATGTTCAACATCAAATTCATCTTAAAGATGAATCAACCCCTAGTAGATACACCCTTCCAAATATCAAATTTCCAAATTAGTGAGTGAAATGAGTTGTTTATTGAACCAAAAACCTTATATTTCCCATTTACATTCCTTTAATTTATTTTCAAATTTGTTACTTCTTTTCCATTTATATATAATACATAACTTTTATTTGTTTTAATTATTTCACCTTTTGATTTGGAATAAACTTGATAATTGAAACAAAATCTTTAAAAAGTATATAAAGGTAGACTTATCAAACATAATATAACTAAAAAGAAGCGGGGGAGGACTTTTGAGAAATGGTTTTGAAATCTAGTAATTTATATAAGAAAAGAAAAAGAGAAGGAGAGAGATGGACAAAAAAAGGTATGAGTACTTAGCATGAGACGTGCGATCAATAATTGATAATTATCTCGCTATGAACTTAAAATATTTTAAGAGACTAGAGGCTAAAGTGGAGTCATTATGACTACAAGAAATTCATGTTTTGATATGGAAATATTGTGATAAAATGCCATTTTCACTAAATTGTTTTTTTCCTTATTTTAATAATATTTTGTTACCATCTTTTCATTAATGGCTTTTGATAATTTATAATTGTTTATTATTATTTATACCGGTTTCTTATTAATATTTTTTTTGTTATAAATAAAGTTTTCTTTGATTTTTATATTTAAGTAACAAAATACATGGAAGTTTTTTCTATATATTTTTGTGATGTAAAATGCCATTCCAATATTTAAAAAAAAAAAAAATTTATGTACCTTGTTTGCAATGACTAACTCATTAAATTAGAGGAAAAAAATTGCCACAAAAAGTATTTTCCCACAAAATCTCATTACCATAACTTGAATTTCTTATAGTGGAATTTGGAGAAACATTAAATTAATGATATAACATCAAAAGTTTATGTTTGATTACTATATTTTTCCACTTAAAAAAGCTAACATTGTTCTTGGTGTATAATGGTTGAAAGCACTTGACCCAATGATATAAATTATGAAGCTCTAATGATGTCTTTCAATTTTAGAGAAAAGATAAAATCAAAGACTGATAAAGCTATTTCAAAGTAAGTATAAATAGACTATTGGTTATGTAGTGTATGTTTACAGTTTAATAGCTCATATGAAAATTTTTTTCTTTATCCTACCAATAACACAGCTTTAGAAGCTATTGTGCAAATTTCTAGACGAGCTTGTAACTCTTTCATCTTGCCATAAACATCAAATTCATCTTAAGGATGAATCAACCCCTATTAAGATATGCTTTTCTAGATATCCCGTTTCCAAAAATCAAAAATTGAAAAATTAGTAGGTGAAACGAGTTGATTATTGAACCAAAAACCTTATATTTCCCATTTCCATTCCTTTTGTTTATTTTTTTAAGCTACCTACTTCTTTTCCATATATATATATTTATATATATGTATACATGTATCTATGCAACTTTTGTTTGTTTTAGTTATTTCACTTTTTCTTTTAGAATTAACAGTAAGATAAGAAATTAGTTAATAGTTGAAAGAAAACTTCTAAAAAGTATATAAAAGTAAACTTATCAATACTAGGGATAGAATGCAACTAAAAGGCAAAAAAAAAAAAAAAAAAAAAAAAAAAAAAAAAAAAAGAAAAAGAAAAAAGGAAAAAGAAAAATCTCTTGAGAAACAGCTTCAAAATCATAGAGAAAGAGAGGAAGAGAGATAAAGAAAAAAACGTATTGTAACATGACATCAACAATAGATATTCATCTCGCCGTGTACTTAAGGTATATTAAGACTATTTTCTTAATAAAGTTCTCTTGCTAAACTTTATGTGCATTATGAGTATTGAGTATGGTGTTTACAACAATAAATACTATTAGCCAGCTTTGTATTTCTTCAGGGTGTTCTTTGAGAACATCTACTCCATATTGGTTGTCTTGATTTTAGTCCAAGCAATAGCGATGGCTTTGGTAGGCCAAATTTTTGAAAACGATTACGACTTCAAGTGTTTCATTTGTTCCCTTGCATCATTACCTCCTTACTCTTTGCAACACATGGCATTACAAGCAGTGTTCTGGTTAGGAAGGCTTTTGACATGTGATTTAGGAGTGTCAGCGATATTAGACGAATTCAACTGGAATCCGGCAATTTGAATGATAGTGATCACCCTTCTTGACAAATGCAATGTCTAGGAAATTGATTGTTCGCCAACCATGCTTTGTGTATGGTATAATCATGTCACCTTTTGCAATTTAATATACGTAATTACATTTTTTCAAAACTGTTGTAGTTTAGTAATACAAGTATTGGTTTTGCAACAGGATTGACTTGATTTGATTCTGATTCCAATTCCATTTCCTCAAATTTGTAATATGATGGTTGGTAAAAAAAGAAGGAAAAAAAATATCTAAGTTATGTGAATAGAGGAAGTGATTGTAATAACAATGATGATAACTAAATAGTAATGTAATGTAATACACATATATCGAACTAGTAATGCCGGGTGATGCCTTTGGATTAGGCAATTACAGGCATGTAGAGAAGGTATAGATAAATAAACCAAAAGAAACCTCCAAAAGTTGATGAAGTTACCATTTGAATAAATTTGCATTTAATCACTTAGTTTTTTGTTGTTAAATAATGCTAGGAGAATGGAATCTATATAGTTAAAATTTTTTTGTTATGAGCATCATAAGTATTTATACTATTAATTTTTGATAAATTAGTCTGTATGTTACTTTAACTTTTGACGCTTTTAGTGTCTAAACTGTTATTTTTTTTTTCTTCTAAGATTTAGTATTTGCAATTTATTGTCTCCATTAGTAATTATTATTATAGATGTTTACTTTTGACGATGTAACTATACTTCTACTCATGGGTGTCAAGTGCATGTCATATCGGCAAAAATAAATGCATGTTAAATTATCGACTAAAAAAAAAAGTATCCACTAACCGAGATGCTAAATTATAACAAAACTGAAAGTATAAATTCTAAATAATAAAAGATAAAACTTTATATACTAAATTGATAAAAGTTGAGACAAAGGTACTTATTACATCTTTATCTCTATGTCGATGTGTATCACGTATTTTAATATTACAATTGATTGAATAAAGATATGATTATCTCAATCAACCAACTTCATTTCTTAAATAACATAAAAAGGCACGATGTTTTCTTCCCTAGAAAACCCTAACCCTAGCAGCAAGCTTGTGTCAAAGGAAGATGATGGAGACCTTCTCCACATAAGGAAGAAAAGGCTTGCCGTGGATGAACAGGAAAGATTATCGAAAACGAATACGAGTTCGTTTAACCAATCTCATGGAGTATCAAATAAGATCTCATTTCTAGATACGATGGTGATGAATATACCGGGTGCTTATGAGAAATACTGCCTAAGTTCTCAAAATTCTGGTTTATCAATGGATCACGATGAAGAAGATGTTGTATCTCATGAGGAACAAGAAGCTCTAAATGGAAAGGCCAAATCAGGAGTTTGTTACGTCAATTTTTCGAAATTTGAAAAGAAAATTCTGCATGCTCCTTAGCAAAATGCCCTTTTTGCAAAAGTGATGGGGCTGAACTCAGGCTATAAGATTCTTTGGGCATGCGTGGTCTTATTAGTTTTAAACTCATTTATGCATGAGCGGGTTTTTATCTGATCTCGATAGTTAATGCAACAAACTTTTAGTGGATTATTTGAAATAGTCTGTGGTTTATTAACATGCACTATTTGGTATTGAAGAATTGGGAACCGGATTTCTATTTCATATTTTAGGCCTACCAATTGAATATTTTTCACCCCTAGCGATTCGTCGTATTGGAGAGAAGATTAGCCTGGTGCTATGTTTCGATTTTTTTTTATTGTGGGTCTAGAGAGAAGATGGTTTGCACGTTTTTGTGTACAAATAGATATGGAAGCCCCTTTAAAGCATAGGACAATTATTAACCATAGACCTTTTCAAATACAGTACAGGGATCTCCCGACGTTCTGTAGTAATTGTGGTTGAATAAATCACAACAACTCGAGATGCCCATCAAGGAATGTTAATGAAGCCCTAATGGAGAAGTTGTCGGATGGCCCCTCTGTTACATCAGCACCCCAAGGAAATACTCCTTGGAGGAAGTTGGTAAAGGGGATGGAAGTAAAGTACAGTCACTGAAGGATGTGACCAATCTGCAAATTGACATTAAAGGAGTAGTTGAAAAGAGTAAGAATAATAGCTAGAAATCACCTTACGGAGACTGGATCAAAGTAATTAATAAAAAGCTACCCTAACAAAAAAAAGCACAAGGCACCATTTAATGCAGTTGCCTAAGGATGTAAAGCTGCAAAGGGAAAGCCTACACTGGTCAGCGAAAATGGTATAGATAGTAAGGTAGGAAAAGTATTCAATAAAAGTCATAACTCTACTTATGGAAAGTTGCGCCTGTCTGGTTTTCTCGAGCTTCATAACGCCTTAAAGAAAAATAAAAAGGATTAGGATCATCCAGAGACTTCTTTTGACATATCAAATAGGGAAAACATCCCTCCCCAAAAATCTCACCAAAACAGAAACTTGTAAGAAACTAAAAGAATTGCATAGAAGAATGGCCCCATTATTGGAAGTGGACCTACATCTCCAAGTTCTTCATTGCACCTCACATGATCCATAGAGTCACTTAGATCTACGAGTGTGGGAGGTGCAAACAGATTTATTTTTAGGGCGAGTAGTAGTGGAAGTTAAAGGGATTGTGATGACAGAAACACAATGGAAAAAGGAGCTTATCCCAGAAATCATCTTCTGGACTCTTTCACCGGAGGTGCAACGTTATCGGCAAGGAGAGAGGCTTATCATTAGAACCATGGAGGGAGCTCTAGCAATGAAGATGCCTATATTTTGGGAGGACTTAACAAGAGAAAAGATTTTGAATATGATGGAATGGATTTGCATACTTACAGTGGAAAAGGTGATGATGGGCATCTTCTTTCTCCCGGACATTCATCGGGTTCCCTCTACCGTGTACCTCATGAAGGACTAGCAGAAACAAGGGCTACCAACCTCATGGGAAATGTAGATGATGATCTTCAAGACTACGTTCAGGCCGCTCCTGTGGAAGATGGATGTTGAGCAAAAACATCCAGACATCTCTCGTGACTTATACTACAAAATTATGATCTCCATGATGAACCTGGAGATGAATGATACCTTATCGTCCTTAATGTCACCAAAACCCTTCAAGTTTCTGGCACGTAATGCAAGGGGCGCTAACTCGGAGGGTCGTTGAAGGGCAATACGATATTTGGTGACCCAATATGAATTGCAAGTTGTTCTTCTCACTGAGGTGATTCTCACTGAGATGAAGATGAGTGTTGCGGCAGCGGAGATTCTTTCGGTTTTCTTAAATTTCGAAAGGCTTGCTTACTCTGAAGCAGAAGGTATGAGCAGGGCAATCATTGTACTTTGGAGCACAAATGACATCACAGTACATGAGTGCACTATTTTACGTCAACATGGTCTCCTAGAATTACAGGTATGTAACTGTTCTCCTTTATGGTACTTTTATGCCATTTATGCTAGTACTAGGTTTGAGGAGAGGACATTGCTTTGCGATGAGTTAAAAGAATGTGCCAAAAGTGTTAGGGTCCCTGGATGATGACTAGGGATTTTATTGAAGTTCTAATAAGTAGTGAAAAGTAGGGACGCATTAATATTAACCAAAGTAGAGCTAAAAGGTATTATTATTGTATGAATGTTTGTCAAATGGTAGACTTAGGCTTTGTTGGCTCAAGATTTACATGGTTTAAAAGATCAAAGAATATTTGTGATTTAATACAATCCTAATTGGATAGAGCCTAGGCTAACTATGAGTAGAGGCGTCTCTTTCTGAAAATAAGAGTGATACATCTCTTGTCCTCTTACTCTAACAACTTCTTGATCTTTTTGAATACCCATCCTTCGGTAAGAGTTGGATCGAAAGAATTGTGAGCTTTTTATTTCCAACCGATGTGGCTGGACCACCCCTTTTTAAGGACATGGTAATGAAAGCATGAGTTTAACCAGATTTCAAATACTCAAACGATGTTGACTCTTTCACTAAAGTCCTTAAAAAGCGGAACAAGGATGTTTTTGGAATTATACCAATGAAGAAAAAGGTGATTGAGGCCAACATGAAAAGAATTCTGGAACGGATTTACTCTAGACCTTCCCAAGTGCTAATTGATAGGGAAATTTCTCTAAGAAAGGACTTTGGGTTACCAAAGTTAGATCTACCTAGCTTATTGATGGGGTGAAAAATATGAAATTTTTTCATGCCAATATGATTGCTAGAAGGGCAAAATACAAAGTTGTTGGGATTTTTGATAGTGTAGGCAAGTAGATCTCTAGCTCAGAAGGTGTAAAACAATAATTCATCAATTTCTTTAAGCATTTTTACACCTCGGAGTGAGTAGTAATACCAAGTAATCCATCATGCTAGATTGGTGGGTAGAAGTGTATCTCTGATTTAGAAAAGAGCAACCTTTATAAAGCCTGGACAGAGTCGGATATTAAAAAAGCTCTTTGGAGCATCGACAATAATAAAGGCCTTAGCATCAATAGGTTCCATACTGAGTTTTTTAAGAATTGTTGGGATATTGTTGGGAAAACGATCACCGTGATGTTACTATAATCTTACAAACTGGTCTAGTTCCTTTGGAGATTAACAAAACTTTAATCGTCCTTATCTCGAAGGTGTTAGGTGTTAGTAGGGTTAGGATTTCAAACCTATTAGCCTTTGCTCAACAGTTTATAAGATCATTAGCAAGTTGTTGATTAATAGGGTCAAGCCACTCTCGAATTATATTATTAGCTTAGAACAATCTAGTTTCATTATGGCTTGAAATGCGAGATATAATATTCTTATTTTCTAAGAAGTTTGAAACTTTTTAGATAGGAAAATGAGTAGAAAACATTCGATGGTGATCAAACTCGACCTACAGAAATCCTATGACCAGGTAGAATGGGACCTTGTCTGAATTATGTTGGCAAGTTAAAATTTTTCACATTCATGGATAAAGCTTATTGGATTATGCCTGGCTTTAGTCGACTATCACATTATCTTAAATGGAGCGATGATGGAGGAATTTGGACCTAATAGGGGCTTACATTAGGGAGACCCTATGTCTCCGTATTTGTTCATTTTTGTTTTGGAAGCTCTTAGTAAGATGATATACCTACTGGTGGAGGAGGGGAAGTAGGTGCCTTTAAATTTTCAGAACCCGGATGTTAAGCTTTCTCATTTATTTTTCGCGAATGATCTATTACTCATAGGTAAAGCAGTAGAAGAAAACGCAAAAACCATCCTAGAGACCATTAAGTGTTTGTGCTCATTATCAGGGCAGAAAGTGAACTTTAATAAATCTTGTCGCATTTTCTCAAGAAACACTCTAAGGACCTAAAAGAAAAGATTTGCAACTTATTCAAGATCAAGAAAGACGCGGATATGGGAAGGTACTTAGGTATACTAGTTAAGCAAGGAGGAAATCTAAAGGTGAATGATTTCAATTTTATACTTGAAAAAACTAAAATGAAACCTATAAGATGGAAATCCAAGCTTTTAAGTATGTTAGCTAGACAATGCTCCTCTCATTTGTATTGGAGAGTATTGTAAACTATTGCTTCTAAGCAATACCTCTCCCATAAAGCATTGCCCAAAAGTTGGAAAATGTACATCGGGACTTCCTTTAGAGATCTTTAAATGAGTTGCGGAAAATCTATTGGATTAATTGGGAAAAGGTGAAGTTGCGTAAGGAATTTAGAGGACTTTGAGCGTTGGATCTAAAAAAGCGAAATAAAAACAAATGTTACCATAATAGCTTAGCATATTAGAACAAAAAATCTACTCTAGACCCATCTGTCCAAGTAGAAATATAAGCTAAACGTTAGACACCTTAAGGTAAGGAATGGCTTAAAAATGGCTAAGTAGTTGACTAAAGCGATCAACTAGATTGATGATTGGGCTATAAAGAGGATTAAGATTGAAAAGGATGTCTAGAACAAAGAGGTATTGCTTGGGAGTTGGCTTTATGGGCCCATAAATAAGTACAATGATAGGCTTACTATGAGACAAGTATGGAGAGGGCCAAACTCCTAGAACAAAGACATAGTAGGGTACCCCTTAAATGATGAAATAAAGGGAAATCTTAGACAAGTGGAGGAGGATGAAGGATAGGATTGTTGCACATGGTTAGATAAAGTGAGTGGGGAGCTAACCTCAAAGGTAGCTTATAAGCGACTGTCTAGGAAGAATTGGATAAGTCTTTAGTGGTTAACTAGAACTGGGTTTGCAAATTACCTATCATCACGTAAATCAAGATGCTAATTTGGAAGATCCTTCATAATATAATCCCAAGAAGAGATAATTTATGAAAATGCGGTATGACTATTCTTAAAGAGTGCCTTTTTTGTAATCAGGAGGAGAAAAATGTCTAACACATCTTTATGAACTACAGCTATGTGAGAGAGGTGGAATAGCCATAATGTCTAGGTCCTAATACACAATCTCGAATTTGAAGAATTCAAGGATTAGCTAAAGAAATAAACTATATGCAAGCAACTAAGCTGGAAGACCAACTATCTTCCTAAACAATCTATTGTCCTTTTTGCAATTAAGGTGATCTAGAAAGAACATAATAGGAGAATATTTCATTTAGAGCAAGTAACATATGACTGGAGACAAGTTCGAGCTGAAGCTAATGAATGGTGGAATGCTAATCACATCAAAAAGCATCTTGTAGATTGATGGAAGTTCTTGACAAGATGGGAGAAACCAGCTCAAGGCTATGTTAAATTGAACTATGATAGTGTAGTTAGCAATAATACTGAAGTTAGAGAATTGGCGTTATTTATCATAATCATAAAAGAGAAGTTGTTGGAGGTTTGGCGAAGCATGTTAGGAATGCTTCCCCCATAAAGGCTGAATTGTAGGCGATTAGAGAAGGTCTAGATCTAACTCGAAGTCTAAACAAAAGAAGAATCTTTTTAGAAATGGACTCCCAATAAGTGGTTGATTGGATTGAGAAGTAAGATATAAATTTGAACTTATGCATCCTAACTCTTGCTAAATGTTGAACTAACTTCGCGTTCTTTGATGATATTATTTTACATAGGGTGACTCGTGAGGCAAATGTCGTGGCGGATGTCTTAGCAAAATGGGGTTTAGATTAAGCTTCTAAAGTTTCTTTTGTCAATTCTTATCCTATGTTTTTAGCATCGTTTATTTTAAAGGACCTTAGTTTTGGCTACCTTAGTGCTATGGATGGCGATGGATGTTATTGAACGAATACCTAGTATAGTTGTCCAGATTTTCTATTTGTTTTCTCATCATTTAATGAATGGACTATTGCCCCTAAAAAAGAAAAAAAAAAACCTTCATTTCTTAAGTAAATCTTATAAAACCTAAGACTTCAAACTTCTAAAGTCAATCATTCCCACCCCCCCCCCCCCCCTTTCTTACTTTGTTACCATACTATGCATACTCTCCATCATCCTTCAATCCATCAACATGTCATTGATTAATGAATTTTTTAACAATAAATTAAGCTTGCTCAATCTTGTTACATTCTAGAAAGTTCTTCTTTTAATTCTTTTGTCTACAATTAGATTTTAAAATGAAATTATTTTACATTGCAGTGTTATTGATAGCATATGCAATTTCTCATTTTTTTTAATAAAAATAATTTTATTAATATCAAAGCATAGAATTTAGGTCATATGATGCTTAATCATAAGACAACATATTAAGAAGGTGAGAGCCCAATTAGCACATAAGTTAGCTTCCCAATAAACAAAAGATAAAGAACAACTGTTAAATAAAAAAGAAAGAAAAAAATATCTGATATAATGTCTTGCAAAAACCATGGAGGTTTGTTTTAATTGTAGATGAGGTTAAACACCAACTTAGGTCTATATATATTCTAGATATAGTTTGTATAAAGTATATTAAATGGATAATATTTGGGGGTCAGTGACTAGCCTTATTTTATGGGATATCCATCTATTCCCTACTTGATTTAACAGGTTCCGAATGAGTATTAAAAGTCACTAAGTAGGTTTCGGATATAGATTTTTCAGAAGCTACTCTCATATAGTGAGGTACAAGTACAAGACCTTCATATCTTGTACCTATCTTATATGAAATTATTAAATGATTAATAAATGATAATGTTATATTTTTCTACCAATAAATATTTTAGTAAAAAGAAAAAAGAAAAGAAGCTCAATCTCATAAGTTAATAACCTTAAATGGTTAAACCTAATGCCATTTCTCTCATTTTATACTTTCTATTCTTTCTCTTATTCTTCCTTATTTCTCTCTCAAACCTTCCTCTTATTCCTTCCCACTTGCAAAATAGTTACATCACATAAACTTAAAATAATAAAAGTAGAAAAAAATTACCCTTTTTAAAATTTCAAAGATTTTGCTAAAGATTTTATAGGTTTTACATATAAAAAACTTATAATATCACATAGTAGATTATTTTTTTAATAATATTATATAAATTTGAAATTTATAGAAAGAAAGGAAAAATTTTACAACTTCCACAAAGTGTTTGTACCTTATAGGTTTCATGGGATATAAGTATTAGGGTGGTTTCATGATGTTATAAAGTACGTTCTAGTTCCAAAATTTTAAAATTTGTAACTTATAGGATAAGGTATAGATGGGACCTCATACTCTTACTCACTTATACTTGCTTTCCCCTAATATAAGAACAATATACATATCAATATACAAACCAACATAAGGTGTTAATTTTTCATGTTGTGTGTGTGTGTGTATATATATATACATTAGACTAGGTGTCAACACCGTCCCATGATCTAATGGTGCATTCACTTCATTGAATGCAATAAGCATGAAATGGAATTCCAATTCACAATGCATAGAATAAGGGTGTAATAAGTTATTACCATGTTCACTTGAATAAAACACATTTTAAGAATAAAGTTGTAATAACAAGAAAATGACTACAATACACATGTTTCTCTCTCTCTCTCTCTCTTTTTTTTTTTGGTTGTCCACATCACCATGTTCCTTCCTGCAAGTGAACCAAAAAGAGAGTCGGGAAAAAAAAAAAAAACCATCTTCTTGTTGGAAAATGAAATGAAAAACAACAAATGGCAACATCTCTCTAATACCCATGTTGTTGATGACTAAGCAAACCAGGAAGAGAAAACAATAAAACCGTCTTGATGAACAAGCAAACCACAAACAATACTATTCATGTTATAGATTGCTAATTAGAAAAGGTCAAATGCTTATTGACTCAATGAGAATGTCAGCATGGACCAACAAGTGTATGGGGTTATGGAAGTAATACAAATGGTGAGTTAAGTTCTTATTTTACAAGGAACTAGATGTTAAGTGCTAAAACACTTAAGTTTTTCTCTAAGCTAAGTTGTTGATAATTAGACTAAAAGAGAGTAAAAACTAAATAATAAGGTGAACTCTGAATTGAATATCCTAGCTACATTATAAGGGTCTCAAGTTTAGGAGATAAACAAAGATGAAATTGGGATTTGCAAATTTATTCTTATTTGAATCAATGTGATGTTTTGAATCAATATTCAAAATTGACTAAACGGAATTTAACTAAACTTATTAGAATTTGCCCACTTCTCGAAATAGTGGAATTCTAATTACAGCATAAATCTACTCGATAAGACAATTTATTTATAATTATCAAATAAATAGTAATTTGCTCATACTGGAATTACTACTTTAGTTAGAAATATAAACCGAGTACGTTTCTATGACTCGAATCATATTTCCAACCACATTAAGTATGTGAGTTAATGAATTTAACTAAAACCTATATATCCTTATAAGGAGCTTTTTAAAAAAATTTAAATCATGTTCATTACAAGTTATCAAAACCCTCCATAATATCCTATAACTCTATTTAGTTAAAAAAAAATGATAACCATATACTAAATAACTAGATGATAAACATAATAGCAAAATATTCGGTTACTCAATAATGATATCAGAATAAATCATAAAACACATCAATCTATTCAATCTAATAATACAAAACTCAAAATATATTAAACATAATATCTTGTCATAATACATAAATGAATCAGGATATATAAACATTGAAATAACAAGAAAAAAAAAACATTTTAATTGGTATATCCAAATTCGATAGTCGATACAAAATTGGTATATCTTGATATATTTAGCATAAGAATTCCTCTAGTGAGATAGAATTAAGGGATTTAGTGCATTGAAATTAAACAAAACATAATACAATTAATAAAATAAAACAAAAATAAGGTTTCTGTTGTTCAATATTCTCCCCGTGTAAAACTATTCCTAAACTACTGTTCTGTCCTATTAAGCTACTCTCTTCTCCTCTCCTCGTATGCGGCTCTGCCCGTTTAGAAAGGAAAATTTCCCCCTTCTTTTCAACTCCAGCTCCCTCAATGAGGAGCGTCGATATTCCCTGTCACGTGGCCAAAAATAAAGTTCGCCTCTCACAAACTTATGGCCCTCCAAGTCACTTGCTGGAGGCCTTTAAAATGGAAATTAAGGATTAAAATTCTGATTATCATTGTGATAAACAAGATGTGGGCCTGAAAGTTTGCTTCTGTCACGAAAATTCAAAATAAGGCCCTTACGCGTGTGCGCATTTGGACTTGGATAGCTTAGTTGGATTGCACTTCGTAAAAGAAATCTGTAGCTTGGTCACGTTTGCTGCATTTATACATCCATAGCTCAACTTAGTCTTGGTTTTAGCTTGAGAGCATACATTGTTCTTATCTGTTCGCGTTGAATTGCTGTTGATATCTGCTCAGATGCAGTTCACGTCAGCTGTTGTCCGTGTCACTGTTGTAGAGTTCTTGGCTGCTTTAGCTGCTGCTCTTGGTTTGGGAATGTTATGCTGCTTAATTGCTGTTGTTTGAAGTGAACGCAGCTGCTGATTGAAGTTGTTGCAGCAGCTGGCACGGGTTGGAACCAGGCCGTGAGTTGCTTTGCTGCTGTTTGGGCGCTCTCGGCTAGGAGTTGTTGCAGCTGCTATTCAATAGCAGCTGTCACAATGAGAGGCTGCTGTTAGTGCTTGTTTGGCTGCAGAATTGAGGCTGTGCTCTGTTTGTTGATCAGCTGTTGGTCACGAGTTCGGAAAAGGAACATAACTCAGCTGCTACACCTGGAACTCACGGCTACTACTGTTGGTTACATGTATGGAGTTGCTGCTATGAAGCTTGATTCTCGGCCTGGTAGCTGCTGCAATTTAGAGTGTTCGCATTGTTCACTTGCTCCGCTGCTACAGGGAAGTGATCTGCTGTCATATGGAGCTTGGCTTATAGCTTGGAATTCAAGAAGCTGCACAGTTAAATGAATGGAGCATTCAAGTTGGTCTTGTCTTGGCATTGAAATGTGCAAGAAGTCTGTGCGCATGGAATTCGGTCATGTGCACGAAATTGGAGTGTTTGGTTCTTGGTTTTTAACTCAAGAAAAGAAAGAGCTGTTGTTCTTTGTTCTGCAATAAAAGTAAAGATAATGAGATTTCACAAGTTACAGCACAAAGTAAAAAAAAAAGGGCTGCTATCACAAATAAATAAATCAGTTGGTGTCATGAAGAAGGGGTGTGATTGTGCCAGCTGCTTGATCAAATTGAGCTTAGTTTATTAAAAATTCAAGTAGACAGCCTGCTGTTGATCTTTCTTAAAGAGGCTGATGTTATTGAAATTCAAACACATAGCTAAAGTTGTGCGGCTTGCTGCAATTGAAGTCCATGCCTCGCAACAAAACCAATTAAAATTGACTTCTAAAAGCTCAACTTAGTAATAAAAATAATAGATACATGTTTTCTTCCCTAAGTTTAGTCTATTTTATCCCAAAAGCCGAATCAATGTGATCCAACTCTTCTCAATCAATTTAGATAACTCTAGACATCCTCAAAACTGTGGTTGCTACTTTCACATTGCTAATAAACTCCAAATCTAAATGAAAATTGATCTCTTGCTCTTCACATTATAGGTGTGTTGTACTTTATCATCAATGGAAATTCATGGTTTGCTTTTGACTTTTCAGATTAGTGGCTGTAATTTATCATTCAAACAAAAGTGCAGCTAGTGTTCCAATTCTGTTTCAGCTCCAAAAGAGGCTAGGGGCTGCTGAGTTGCTTAGAGAACTTTGAAATCCTTCTTATTAGAGTTGCTCTAATTATTTCTTGGCTAAATTGCTTCATCATTAACCTGATGTAAGTACTCAAAAGATTACGTGATTTGGTCTTTTGTCAATAGCTGCTTGTGCTATATAGCTATGATTCACTTAGATGGAAGCTCGAGCTACTGCTATATCATGTTAGATCCTCAAGTACACAACCTATTGCTTCTTGTGGCATGCACTACAATTAAGTCCAAGTTGAGATAAGTGTAAGTGGCTATGAAATGGAGCCTGGATTGGATTATCTTTTCTAGTGGAGCTAATTGAGCAACTAAACTTCCTTAGAGAAGCTACCATGAGTTGGTCTCTTCATAAGTTTGGTCATGGAATTGCAATGAGTGACAGCGTGTTATGGACTCTTCACTAAGTTTTCAACTTCAAGCTCAATCCCACTAACTGCATAAGTTCCATTGAGTTGTTACAAATGGATTAAGTGAGCTGCTTACTGATTAGTTCTTGGTTCATCAGGACTTCTTTAATAGCTATTGCTTAAGGCTTCATATAGTTGTTGGTTATTATCTTGTGCACAAGTATGATGTTTAGCAACTATTATTACGTGAAGGAATGATTAGACCAATGAAGCACTCATCATATATAACCTTGAAAGTGAGAATTAAACACTATCATGCATAATTTGCATCTAAGAACAGTCAATAGCTTATACAGATTCTTATAATCCTATACAAATCATTTGAGGTTAAATTTTGATCATTTTTTCTAAATCTTAACAAAACCGATTCAAATACACGCATTTTAGTCACTTTAACTCAAAAATAATAGTAAAACTTTATGAAATGCATGAAATGTGCTATTTTAGAGAAGATAAACGTGTAATTTTACACCTTTATCACTCATTGGACAAGATGATAAATCTAGTGTCCATAAAAGAAGATGATCTATTCATAAAAAAGTCATGGGTAGTGCAAATAGAGATCTAGATGCATGTGGTAGTAGTCGCATATGGTCATGTGAACACAAATCGTTGATGAATTATAAACTTCATGAAAACAGATCTAAGTATATGTAGTGTTGGTCACATGGGCTTGTTGGTGGTGTATTGTATAGTAGTGGTGGTCATTATTGTCGTTTGGTGATGTTAGGGTTATGTGTGGTGTTAGGGTCGTTGATGATGATGGGTGACTGCGATGGGTGGTTGATGGTAGTGGTGCAATAGTGGTGTTAGGTGATGGTAGTAGTGGTAATGGTGCTGTAAGCCCCACAACTAGCCATTCAAGGTTTCGATCGGTTGAAAGACCCGATCGAGCCTAAATTATAAAGTAAAATTAGAAATATTAGTAAAAATGACCTCATAAATTTGAATTTAAGAAAATAAGTAATAAAATAGGAGACTATAAAATTTTCAAATTTTAAGTATAATACTTGTTAATCATCAAAAAGGCCAAAAGTGTAATTTAATAACTAATAAATTACTAGAGATAGATTATATGTATACGAAAAATAATACAATGACCTAAATAATAATTATGAATGTTCACATGTACCCCACATGTATTTACGTGTAGATAAAAATACGCGAAATTACTTAAATTGGTCATAAAGTTAGTAAATAATTAAAGAAAATTATTAAATTAATTAAGAAAAAACATAAGGGTACAGATTAATACAAATATGGTCATGGCAGGTCAGAATCTGAAAAAGAAAAATCATCCAATTAGAAAAAAATTAAGGAAATGGGGTAACATCATGTCTAATTAATGCATATTAATTACCACAAAGCCCTATAAATAGCAAGAAAAATTCAGAAGCTTATTTGGACAGTTAGAAATAAGAGAAAATTAGGGAGAGGCAAAAATTGAGAAAAAAACTAAAGAAAAAAAAATAAAAGGAAAATTGTGCAGTTAGAGCCACAAAAGAGAACCCAAACCCGACGAGCAACTGGGAGTGGACAACCACCACGACTACACGGTGGTAGCAGCGCCCAGGTGGGTCGATACACCCATGGCCACCGACGGTGACTGGAGTTACCCAAATCGGTGAGTTCGATTTTCAGCCCAATTTTGTGTAATTTTGTAAAAATAGTAAATATTATTAGAAAATTATGAAACTTGTTATTCTGGAATATTTTTGCATGTAGTTTTTAGAAAAAATATTATTTTGATGAAAATATGTCTCGTGATGTAGGGTCCTTAACAAATCATGCAAAATCAAGCATATTTCAGTTTAGAAATAAATGATCTTAGAGGTGTAGTTTTGAATCCAAAATTTTTGTGTAGATTACTTAGATGATATAGAACAGTGCTATGAACCTGTTTTCAAAAATTAATTTTCGAAAATTTTAGATAATTTTTAAGCCCTAAAATGAGGCATAAAATAGGTAATTTATAGTTAATTACTAATTTAGGGAATAAGTATGTGTTTTAAGATGTTAAAATCTGATAGAGTATGATACTTGTAGTATTTAGGGTGTTAGATGTAATTATTAGGTTAATTATGTAGTAAATAAGTAATATGGAAAAATAGTGCATTTTAAGTTAATTTTGTAAATTAGGGTTATTTAGATAATATTATAATAAAAATCAGAATAATACTAAATCTGAAATAAGATTTAATTTTCGGTAATTGTATAAAAATGTAAGATTTTCTCACATTAAGGATAAATCCGAACCCCAATTAGGAATAATGCGTACCAAATAGTTTAGAATACTATATTAAGATCCCATTGGATGTTTGAATACTCGAGCTTAATGTGAGTAATTTCACATTAGGATTCGAGCATATTTAGGACTTAGAAACCGAACTAGAACCTAATTTAGAAATTTATGCGAAAACCGAACCCGAACCTAAGCCCAAACCTAAAATAATTGTAAAAGACTTAAGACCTAGATAATTAGGCATATTAAACCCTAAACAA
Organism: Lumnitzera racemosa; assembly: GCA_024138005.1. Taxonomy (NCBI): domain Eukaryota; kingdom Viridiplantae; phylum Streptophyta; class Magnoliopsida; order Myrtales; family Combretaceae; genus Lumnitzera; species Lumnitzera racemosa. The sequence goes on along the minus strand of JAMXBC010000008.1, from coordinate 12,773,846 downwards.
AACATAACAATAAGCGTTATAGGATAAAATGAACCTATAATAGTTATATGAAAAACCGAAACCACGTTTATGTTATAGGGATGATCGGCGATGGCCTGACCAAATCGGACCTCGAGTGAGTGAACAAGGAGTCGAGGTAAGTTAGGATTAATGCGATGTTGTATCTTGGAGGCTTAAAATTATGTTTGGTTGTGCTTATTAGATAGTTGGATGTGTGCATGTGCTTGATTATGAGTGGTGCTTGATTATGAGTGGTGCTTGATTATGAGTGATGCTATGATTTTGTCTATTGTCCTGGCTTGTATTGTATGGTTTATAAGAAATGATTGATCACCCTAAACTGGACCTAATCAAATATATGACCTATAATCATAATCGGACCTACATGGCAACCCATTAGGGGAACTTAGGATTCTCCGGCCAAATACCGACCCCTTCGAAAGGGATAGTGTAGGATTGCAATTGGTCCCTTCTCCATCCTTAATCGAACTAAGTGATACGAGAAGAGGTCGCAGTGAGGGTGAAGTCAATGGTTCGAAGGTAGTCGCAGGAGAAGCGAGGTCTCTATTGCATAAGCCTAGGTTTGGTCGTGAGCTGTTGCATTAATGACAACTCTTCAACCTTGATTAGAGCGGGCGGAATTTCTCTAATCTCACGACGGGCTGGACAACATTGTGCGATGGCATTTGCTTAAACATGCATTACACTTAATAAGTTGGTTAATAACCTTGTTATGTTTATGGTATAGTTTAAGTCCTCCATCCTAACTTACTGAGCTGTGGTTGCTCACATCCCTATAGACGTCGTGCAGGTGTTGGCTAAGAAGGGGCAAACAACTACTCTGAAACTAGCAACTGCTAGATTCTAGGGAGTGAGAAAAAACATTGAAGAATCAACATATATTTTATTACTTTTCATTTCTGAATAATGTAATAACTAAGAAATATATTACGGAGAATTATTGTAAACTTTAATTGCAATAACTAAATTATAGTGTATATATATATTTCCTCACTTTCTTAGGTAAATGATTTATTTAAATTACAAACTGTTTACTTCAAAGCGGGTTAGTCGTGAACGCCTTGTGTAGATCAGGTCTAAGATAGCAGTTGAAGCCAACTTCTATCTTAGGATGGTTTATACGGCGGGGCTATTACGATTCTATCGATTCATGGCGTGACTGTTCTAAATTAGTATTAAAGCAAAGTTCTATTGAACTCGCTTTGAAATGAACAATTAAAAGAGTTAGACATCTTAGAAATACATTGAGAGTGGGTAGAAATAAAGAGATATTAAAGTATCGTACTATAAATCATAGGATAAGTAGCAATTATAACGCTAAACTGAGATAGGCATTAATCAAATTTAGCTCTAGTGATGTGATCATATGGAGAAATTGGTAGTTAGTTGAGGTGATTCAAGTGGAAATCAAGTTGAGTTTGGAACAAGAGAGATATGGTGATATGTACAAAAAATTAAGGTAAATCCAAAACTTATAGGATTTCTGAGTAATCTCAGCTGTGGTGCTTTGAGGTAGTATAATTTGAAGTGAAATAAAACATTGTATAGAAGCGGATTTTAAGAAGACAAACCATTGAGAGGGAAAAGTTAGAAACTGATTCAAAAATGAATCAAAATCTATACTAGAGGTATAATCAAAACCTAATTCAGACGTAAATCTTATATAGAACGAGGATGCGATATAAGAGATGATAAATGATGACAATAGTAAGGAGTCTGATAATGATAAGGTATATGAAATGATCATTATTTCTGATTTTCCTACGGAAGTATAAGGTACTAAATCAATAAGTGGAAATGATATTGGATTAATTAGAAAACAAATGTAGTGGAATTCTTTTGAATGAATAATTGTTATAAGTAATTTAGACTATGGATATGGTATGATAGCTGATCATATTTTTTAGATAATTAGAATTGATCTTACGTCAATTATTCATATATGTGGATACCCTAACGATTTCTTAATGGATATAATTGTGCTTCTTGACGAAAGTGTAAACTTTTGGACATGTGCAAATGCAATAATGATTGACATATTTGTAGCTAGGAGTATAACAAAGATCAAATGTATTTTGGTAACAATCTTTGAAGTCCTTTATATGTGTAAGAACAGTAAAAGGAATAGTGCTATGAGGCTATAATCATATTAAGAATTCTTAGGCCTTTAATAAATCATGAATTGAAGAATTATGGTTTGGAATGATAATTAAGTATGAGTGAAGCCAAATGAATATGAAATGGATATTGAGATCTTCATGTAGTGCTGAGGCAAGTGGAATTATATCATTATATAGTACTTATAATTGGTTATATGAGATAGATAGTTATTAAATGGTACATGAGAAATGAAGTAAGACTATCAAGTAAATTATAAACGAATATGTAACTAGGAACCCTCAAATAGTAGTAGCATGAGTAACAAGTGACGATAAAGATGGAATTAAAGTAACAATTTGGAGATAATTAGGACTTTTAATCAATAGTTACTTAGTTATCTCAAAGATCAATCTAGAAAGGCATAACTCTCTAGAGAGTAAATTTTATGAGACAGTTATCTATTAGTAAACTAATTAGGATCAGGAATATTAATAATAGATAATATTTAAGGATCGAAGCTTAAAGAAGTTACAGGTTAAGTAGTGATTTCAGCAAAGGACTTTCCATCGATCTTAGTTAAATAATAATAAATATGAACAAAAGGATTGGTTGATGAGTACCCTCACCCTAGAATATACAAATAGATGAAATGTAAGTACAATGATGATATTGAGGTATTCATTCCCTACAAGTCGGAAACTAATGAATGGAAAAAAAAGGATTTAAGGTGATTGAGATTATCGTTACCTATCAGTTTAGAATTTATATTGGAGGAAGGATATTAATCTATAGAATCATAAGATATGATGGAAATGAAATTTAAAAGGAAAGTTACTAATGATAGATCATGAGAAGTTTGTTGATATCTATAAAAAAGAGACTAAAGAAAATACTACTAAGTGTTGAATCTACTAGTAACACATAAGGGTTCAAATGTATTTTTGAAGATTATTTTGTGGATATTTGAATTTCATGATTAAGTTAATCAAGAATTAAACCTATGGTCGAAACACTGTACTGGATGTTGCAAATGAGACTTTAAGAGTTAGAAGGGTAACAATCAATTTCTAAAATAATATTAGATTGGAATGATGTTAAGATAGGATCAGTGCATAAATTGTATTCATAGAGTTAGGAGAAAGAAATGCATGTCAACTATATATGGAAACGCTTGTGGTGGTATCCATCAATAGTATTTTGATATACAAAGTATTTGTGGATAGCATTATTAAAGTTGGGTGATCATAAGTAAGATATTGAAATGGAAGACATGTGATTTTCAGATGACAGAATATGTTTTCATTAAGCTTATTATATTTGGAGAAGGGAGCTCAGTGGATATTAAAAATATTGAATGGTTGATTAGAGGAAAAATTTATTGAGGTAATCCAGTATATGAGGAAGCTATGAAGCTACAATGTACTTCATATTAGCAATTGCAATAGGTAATCTAACAGGGACATGGAAAATCTGAAATTGTCAAACTGTTGTTGTTGAGTCTCGTATCATGTTGTGTCATGTTTTGTCAAGTAATCAGTCCTTCTTAATACTGTCTCTTTTGCTGAGTCTGTTAGTCGACAGTCATATTCATCCTTCTCAAGTCGAGTCTAGTCAAGTCAAATTGAGTCGTTAACCATCTCATTTGAATCCGAGATGACGAAAAGTCGGGATTTGCCAAATTTGCTTCTGTTGATCCTATGTTAAGCTGTATGAAGAACAAATGAGAAGCTATGATAGGAGTATAATCATTTTGAGTGTAAGATTATCGATGAGAGGAAAGGTGATGATATGAAGTGAATTTAGAATCGCTAATTATCATAAAGAAAACTGAAGAAACAATCAAACAAGGAATAAATGGAAAATAAACCAATAAGAAAATTTGCAAGATTGTAAAGCTAAGTTATAAGATAGTACAATACGACTAGAGGATTGCAGTAATAAAATAAGTCCTGATTAATACTAAGGTAGGGAATGCAAATGAAGGAAAATTTAGAGATTGAGCAAAGGTCCAAGAAGAGAAGAAGTAGATGTTAATCAGAAAGTAATTTAAAAACTTAATTAGAGAACTACCCAGAAGTTGCATTTGAAGATAGTTCAGTAGAATGGAAGATGGGTTTTAAGGCTATGAAGTAACCCACAAAAATACTAGATAATCAGGTTCAGAAGTTCAAAAGTTGAAACACAGAGTAGGAAAAGATACGACCGGACGAAGGTCTAGACTTAGAAACTAAAATAGAGCTTAATGTTGTGAAGACAAAGCATTACTTGTGGTTTCTTGGATTTTTAGAGTAGTAACAATATATAAACTCTCAATCCTAATAAGTAAGCAACACATAGATATACAGTAGTTTTAAGGATGAAACTATTTTAAAGGGGGGTTGAATGTAAGTCCCACAATTAGCCATTCGAGGTTTTGATCGGTTGAAAGATCCGATTGAGCCTAAATTATACAGTAAAGTTAGAAATATTAATAAAAATGACCCCATAAACCTGAATTTAAGAAAATAAGTAATAAAATAGGAGACTACAAAATTTTTAAATTTTAAGTATAATACTTGTTAATCATCAAAAAGGCCAAAAGTGTAATTCAATAACTAATAAATTACTAGAAATAGATTATATGTATACGAAAAAATCATAGAATGACCTAAATAATAATTAGGAATATTCACATGTATTTACGTATAGATAAAAATATACAAAATTACTTAAATTGGTCATAAACTTATTAAATAATTAAAGAAAATTATTAAATTAATTAAAGAAAATTATTAAATTAATTAAGAAAAATCAGAAAAAAATCAAAAGGGTGTGGATTAATGCAAATATGGTCATGGCAGGTCAAAATCTAAAAAAGAAAAATCATCCAATTAGAATTAAGCAACACAAAAGCCAAAAATCAAGGAAATGAGCCAATGTCATGTCTAATTAATACATATTAATTACCACAAAGCCCTATAAATAGCAATAAAAATTCAAAAGCTTATTTGGATAGTTAGAAATGAGGGAAAATTAGGGAGAGGTGAAAATTGAGCGAAAAACCAAAGAAAAAAAAAGAAAAGGAAAACTGTGCAGTTAGGGCCATAAGTAGAACCCAAACCCGATGAGTAGCTGGGAGTAGATGGCCACCACCACCACACGGTGGTGGCTGCACCCAGGTGGGCCGATACACCTATGGCCACGACGGTGGCCGGAGCCACTCAAATCGGTGAGTTCAATTTCCAGCCCGATTTTGTCTAATTTTGTAAAAATAGTAAATATTATTAGAAAATTATGAAACTTATTATTCTGGAATATTTTTGTATGTAGTTTTTAGAAAAAAAATATTACTTTGATGAAAATATGTCTCGTGATATAAGGTCCTTAACAAATCGTGCAAAAACCGAGTATATTTCGGTTTAGAAATAAATGATCTTAGGAGTGTAGTTTTGAACCCAAAATTTTTATGTAGATTACTTAGATGATATAGAATAGTGATATGAACCCGTTTTCAAAAATTAATTTTTGAAAATTTTAGATAATTTTTAAGTCTTAAAATGAGGCATAAAATAGGTAATTTAGGGTTAATTAAGTAATTAAATGGTTAATTACTGATTTAGTGAATAAGTATGTGTTTTAGGATTTTGAAATCTGATAGAGTATGATACTTGTAGTATTTAGGGTGTTAGATGTAATTATTAGGTTAATTATGTAGTAAATAAGTAATATGGAAAAATAGTACATTTTAAGTTAATTTTTTAAATTAGGGTTATTTAGATAATATAAGAATAAAAATCAGAATAATACTAAATCTGAAATAAGATTTAATTTTCGGTAATTGTATAAAAATATAAGATTTTCTTACATCGGGGATAAATCCGATACTCCAATTAGAAATAGTGCGTACCGAATAGTTTAGAATATTAAATTAAGATCCCATAGGATGTTTGAATACTCGAGCTTAATGTGATTAATTTCACATTAGGATTCGAGCATATTTAGGACTTAGAAACCGAACTAGAACCTAATTTAGAAATTTATGCGGAAACCGAACCCGAACCTAACCTTAAACTTAAAATAATTGTCAAAGATTTAAGACCTAGATAATTAGGCATATTAAACCTTAAACAAAACATAACAATAAGCGTTATAGGATAAAATGAATCTATAATAGTTATATGAAAAACTAAAATCACGTTTGTGTTATAGGGATGATCTGTGATGGCCTGAGCAAATTGGACCTCGAGTAGTGAGCAAGGAGTCGGGGTAAGTTGGGATTAATACGATGCTGTATTTGGAGGCTTAAAATTATGCTTGGTTGTGCTTGTTAGATAGTTGGATGTGTGCATGTGCTTGATTATGAGTGATGCTATGATTCTGTCTGTTGTCTTGGCTTGTATTGTATGGTTTGTAAGAAATGATTGATCATCCTAAACTGGACCTAATCAAATATATGACTTATAATCATAATTGGACCTACATGACAACCCATTAGGGGAACTTAGGACTCTCTGGCCAAATACCGACCCCTTCAAAAGGGATAGCGTAGGATTACAATTGATCCCTTCTTCATCTTTAGTCGAACTGAGTGACAGGAGAGGAGGTCGCGGCGAGGGTAAAATCAATGGTTCGAAAGTAGTCGTAGGAGGAGCGAGGTCTTCATTGCACAAGCTTAGGTTTGGACGTGAGCTGTTACATTAATGACAACTCTTCAACCGGATTAGAGCAGGCGCAATTTGTCTAATCTCACGACGGGCCGGACAACGTCATGCGATGGCATTTTCTTGAACATGCATTGTACTTAATAAGTTGGTTAATAACCTTGTTGTGTTTATGGTATAGTTTTAAGTCCTCCATTCTAACTTATTAAGTTGTGGTTGCTCACATTCCTATAGACGTTGTGCAGGTGCTGGCTAAGAAACGGCAAATAATTACTTTGAAGCTAGTAACTACTGGATCCTAAGGAATAAGAAAAAACATTGAAGAATCAATACATATTTTATTACTTTTCATTTTTGAATAATGTAATAACTAGGAAATATATTACGGAGAATTATTGTAAACTTTAATTGCAATAACTGAATTATAGTGTATATATATATTTCCTCACTTTCTTAGGTAAATGATTTATTTAAATTACAAACTATTTACTTCAAAGCGGGTTAGTCGTGAATGTCTTGTGTAGATCAGGTCTAAGATAGCGGTTGTAAAGCCAATTTCTACCTTAGGATGGTTTATATGGCAGAGCTGTTACGACTCTACTATTTCAGGGCGTAACGGATGCTTGGTGGTGGTGGTTTATGAAGGAAGATGGTATCTTTGTCACTTGGCTGTGTTAAAAAAGAAGAAGAGTAAAAGGGTAGTTGGTGTCCTTTTCTGATGGAATTGTGATTCATGGAGATAAGATGAGAAATTGAAATGTAGTGTTTTCAAGTAATTGAGATTTTTAGGAATTGATATTATCGGGTGCAAAAGGCAAATGAACACAATAATAATGGAATAAGAGGAGAATGGAAATTTCATTCCCTTCAAGTGAACATGCCCTAACTTTTTCGAATACTACAGTATTGCATGCCAATACAATACATTGTTAATGTATCCATGCCTATGCATAGTTGTTTATTGCTTTGGCTCATAAACTATATGAAAACCTTACATTAAGTATCAACTTTATTCGTGCAATAAAACTCTTCTTCTTTTGTATTTATAAAGTTCTTATATCATATTTGGCATGTGGCAATGGACAGCAATAAAATTGTGATTTTGACTTCCATTCTTTTTCTCTATATTTGGAAGCGTATTTATAAGTAAGAATCATGATATCATGGAATTAGCAATTTTGATTTTAATGAGAAATTAAGAAGGTGAGTCGTGATTTTATTTCTCTTACATTTATTATTATTAATCGAATTACTTATTTAATCTTCAATTCAATTATGATATTCGATAATTAAAAATATTTTTTTATAATTATTATAATATACGCATTTAATTCTATTCCATTCTATCCTATCTCATGGATATTTCTAAACATGAGAAATAATTTGTTATTCAAATCCTCGTTCCATTTTTAGTTTAGATCATTCTTATATATCAAACGTGAAACTAAACTTATGACATAGGTATCTATATGGATCATCCACCTTTGTTACCCATGTTTTTTTTGGTATGGGAGAATTTCTTGGACATTACATCAATTATAATGTTTTTCCGCTTTTCTCTATAATCATCATTGGAGGATGAGAAAATCTCTTGCCGATACCGAATGAAGTATTTTTATTCTCGAAGGGTATTCTCAATCGTACCCAGATCATATAAAAGGAGCTAGTTCTATATTTATTGGAGCTGAAGCGAAACAGATGTAGATTAAAAGAACTAAAAAATGGATACATCCCTTAAACGACATAGAGTATCACCCCATTTTAATATAGTTCTTAACCACCGTTAATGTGTGTATCTTATTTTGGAGATTATTAAACTTTCGGTTCTTCATTAAATCATAGGTCTCCTAGTATTATTCGGTGCCCATCATATTTTAAAAAAAAAAAATCTTAATAATTAAGAGCTGGGATCACTTTTTTTTTTTTCTATCTGATAAAAAGTTAATGCAGTGATCGTTAACAAATGACCCATTACCAAATCATGAAAAAAAAAAAATTCAATCATACTGACACACTATATTAATTAATAAATAGTATGCACATATTTATAAAATTTTGACATTAGATAATAAATGAATATATTTTTTAAAAAAATTATCAATTTTATTTTTACATATTAAAATTTTACTAATACTTATATATTATTCATCAATTCATATAATATATTAGTACCATCGAAACTTTTTGGTAAATTATTTTATTTTGTTGACATTCAACATTCAGGTTGTCGAAGGTGCTGTCTGCTAGTAAAAGAAAAGAGAAATGGGATTCCTTTTAAAAGACGTATAAATGAGTATAATATATGTGAAAAATATGTATCTATACATTGATATAGAATGCCTGTTGCCCATGATTTTGTACTTTCACAGCTACGCTAAGAAAGAGCAGAGACCAAACGTTTGGGCCCGACAATGGACTTTCCATGATAAACGAATGGTTTAGCGACCAACATCTCACCCACGGACTGAGGTAAACATGGGCATGGAGCGGGTCGGATTGTTCCGACCACGACCCACCTAGCGCGGTATATCGGAATCCGGAGCCAAACAAATTTATAGGAGCAAGATGTAAAATAAATCTCTTATGAGAATCTTTTTCTATATGGAATAGATTTGGTTTAAGATGTGTGGGGAGAGAATCTTTTTCTATATGGAATAGATTTGGTTTAAGATGTGTGGGGATAGGATAACATAAAATCACATTTAAGGTGTTTTCTTCTTTCCATAGATCAATTTTCCAAATCTTTTAAATATCTGAAACAATTAAAGTTTGACAATTTTCAAATATTATTATAGAAGTTATAGAAGTCTCACAATTATGCAGATACTAATGGCTTACATTGAGAAGATGTTGAGAAATGACAATCATGGCTGGCTGCTGCTATTAATGAACAGTGGTTAGTAACCACAGTAAACGCTAATGGAAAATTATTCCTCTTTTCAAAAATGGAAAATCATTTTTTCCATTTCCATTACAATTTTCCGTTATGGTTAACTACAATTACCGACAATTAGTTGTAACATTGCCTTCTACCATTAGCTACCGTCAGAATAAATCACTGACTGCAATATCCAAATTATTATAATAATATTTAATAATTTTAAGATTTAGATTATTGTAAATATTGAAAAAAAAAACCTAGAAAATGTTTTCTACAAAACAACTACATGATACATCCTTGACTTTTAAGTATCATTTGATTGCTCAAAATTTATAAGATTGAGTTGGATAAAATTTTTTATCAAATGTTTAGTTAGCATTTTGTGTTTAATTACTAGACAAAAAATGTCTACAAAGACCGAATAAAATGCTCAAAATTTATCACATATGGTACAAAAGTTAACTTTATTGAACAAAAATACAGGTATTGAAGATATAAATGTAATTAAATGAAAAATTGATAATATTAAGGGTATAAATATTAGATAATATTCAACAATGACGTTATACTATGTTACATGCCTTATACTTGAACAGTCCAATTCTTTTTATCCAACAACCAAACACTACCTTATGTCAGTTTTAAGAATGCGTGATTGTCCTTCTCTAACCCTTACTACTTAACCTAAGAGTACACAGCTAATGCGGTCTTTGTAATAACAGTATGACTAATGTGGAATAAGATACAACTAAATGAATATGTCCAACTTATTCGTTATAGGGAATACTTAGTCTAATGTTTACTTCATCTTATCTATTATAGTATTAAATTGGAAATATTCAAAAGATATCAATATGCCTTGTAATATCTCATAAATCAATAACCAAGATATGAACATTTAAGTATTATGGCAAACCATGTCCTTATAAGATTAGGGTCAATAATTGATCTACGGTATACGAGAAAATAAACTAATTAGACTAGAAATTTACCAGAAATATGATAATCCTAATCGAGGAATTCTCATACGTTTGGAAGTCCATAATATAATAAAAATATTAAGAATATAATCAAAATAGTAAAAATTTACTCTATATGAAATCTTAAAGTCGAATTTAGGACAATCAAACTTAAATTTAGGGCATTTGGGAAAAGTTATTTGATTAAGTCCAAACTTTATGACTAAGATAGAAAAGTTAGTTAAAGTAACTCAATAAAGTCAGATTTTTTAAATGATTATCCAAAATCTCAAATTTTCTTTTAAAAGTATGATTATTTAATATAGTATAAAATTGCTCGAAACCCTTAAAATTAAGCTCGGAATGTGACGAAAACTTAAAGATAAGTTAATTAAGCTATGAAAAGAAATAATATAATATAGATGTAGGGGTTTGATTAAAGTAGTCATATGTGTGCTGTATGAGTAGTGCACCGTTCTTGGCTTCAAAGAAATGAAACAAGACTATCACCTAAAGGATGATTGGGTAGAATAAAGTAAGGAGAAAGAATGGACAATCTCAGTATCTTAAATGCACAAGTGACAGACAAGGCAACCTTAAGGGAACTCAAACATTCACCTTGTAACTTGAGCAAACGAGATTAATTCTTTGCTTAAATGCTATTTAATCTTAGAAAACAAAGTTTTCACAATAAAACACCCTTTTTTCTGATCTCTTTCTAAGAGTCCTCGATGATAAGGAAATATTGCGTATTTATAGGTTTTTAAGCATGATGATATCCATCGGATCATGTAGGTGATCAACGAATGAAATTGAGCTTACTTGATTCATGGTTATCTAAAATGAGCTAATTAATGGGCCCAAAACCAGTAGCCTTCTTTATATATGCATGAGCTTACTTGAGAAAAGTTTAACACAAACAAACCGCTCCAACAATCCCTGTTCTAAGCCCACCAAGCTAAATCTCCTTAAATCATCCCAATATGAATTAGACTTCTTGGGCCCTATCACCTAGCCTAAGGACTTAAGTAGGCTTATCCCAATAGCTAATATAACAATTTTCAGCCCTCTGCATTTTTCCCTCTAACCAAAAGTCCCTTGAACACATTTAAGAGGGTTTGGAGCATTTCTAAAAGTTGTTTCTTCAACTATTATGTAAACGCACTGAATGTTGACTTTACTTGCTTGATTACTTTCAATATCTACGGAATTGATGTTTCTTTTAAATCACTAGCAAGATGAGCATGATGTGCTAACATTTATTTTACTGCCATAGAACATGTATTTCAATATGCTTTTGTATCATACCATTGACTTATTGCTCACATGACATTGATTTTCCAAATAATATATATGTGGTGACTCTTCTTGGTATTTTTTTGTCATTTTATGAGTATTGGCAAATAAAATAAAATCATTGGAGTATTCACAAGAAATGTAGAGCTTTCATAACAACCCATCTAGCCATGTTATATGCATGAATATATATATATATATATATGTATTTGTGTGTATGCGTGTGTGTATGTATATGCGTGCTTTTGTGTATGTACGTGCGTGCCTATGTGCGTGCGCGCGCATGTGTGTGTGCCTCATTCATACCAGTAAATGGGGCAGTGCTGTCATAAAGTAGAACGGAACTCTGGAGCGTTATGAAACGAAATGACAACATCTGCCCCCCTTGCAAAGATTGTAAGAGTTATGTTGTGTTACACATAAACAGCGTAGGGGTACGACGGCAACAACCCCGTAGTATGGTACCCTTTTTTTTTTTTACATGACTGTATAATAAAATAAATCTTCTCCTTATTAGCGAGTAATATATTATAATATCTTATCTCTAATAGGTTAAATCTTTAATACTTTTGTCAAATCTTCATGCACAACTGAATATCACCAGCAATATCTTTTCAAAATATACATATATATAAATATATGTATATATATATTATCTATTTGAGATCTTCTTCTTACCATCCTTTCTAACTTATGTTATCATCATATCTCCATTCAAATTCAGATTTATCTCAATAAAAACCCATCAAAATCATATAAAGACTCCCAATATAAAAAATCAAATCTTTCACCGACAGTTGAGAAATGACAATATTTTGACTCTTGTTGATTCTTATCCTTATTGTATCTGGATGGGTTCATTCACAAATTCTTGATAGTAGAGGATTTTATTCTCCTAATTTCCTATTTCGACTTATATTAAATCTTCCATATACATAACTTTGCTTTTCTCAAACTCTTTCATCTCCTCTTTTCTATTGTATAATTGCCATATGTCCAATTTGCCACTTTTAGGAATCAGGCACATAATTAACATAATGAGTATCTTGACAAGCTTAGCAGAGCATACACGCATCAAATAATCCTTCGGCCTTATTCGTTTCTTTATTTTGAGGTACACATTTGCTTGTATCAAATTTTATTGCTACGATTGCTGGCGGAGATCCGTCGAGTTTTCATGTCATACATTCAAATGTTGACGTGTTTTATGTATTCTTTTCTGTTCTCATCGGGAACTATTTCTAGAGTTAAATGGCGATTCGAATTCTCTTCGTCCTTATGCTCTTGATTCTTTTACTTTTTCTTCTTTCTTCTTGCTGGTTCACCATGAAGTTATTGCTGTCATGATTCCTCCTTGATGCATATGTCTGGTTTTCTTGATTCTTAAATTGTTGTGTTGTTGCTCATGCTTTGAATAATAAAAAGAACTAAAATTAGCCATATTAAGTTCAAAGGCAATTTTCTCATTGTCCCATAGTCTCGTGGTTTTGATATATATATATATATATATATATATATATATATATATGTCCTCAGTATTTACTTCATAGATCCTCAGTTGCTAGCATCAATATCTATTTGCTTCATAGTTCCTCAATTGTTGGCATCAATTAATAGGATCCTCTTAATATGGTTCATGCTTATCTTTAGTTAGATATGGACCATGTTTGTTCAATGTGTAATATTTTCCAAGGAGTTACTAGAATCTAAAATTTCACTTTTGGCAAATCAGCTTTTAGACTTCCAAAGTGTAGACTTTTTTTGTCTTTTTTCTTGAATGCTTGCATATTTATATACAATCAAAATATTGCTTCTGAGAGATCCATGTGACAAGGAAATCAATATGACTTGTTGCTCTTCTTAAGCCAATTCATGTCTTTAATTTAGATTAAGTAATGCTAACATGACAACCCTTACAATGAATTGCAAGAACAATTAACAACTGTACCAATCTTGGATCCATTTGACAATAACAATCAGGTCATGGCCAAATCATAATAAGATTGAGTTTCATGAACAATGATTACCTAAATTTGCCTATGATAAATTAATTCTTCCCAAAATTTCTTGAGAGTAAGTTCTTTTTTTTTTTTTTTAAAGATAAATGCCGAGACCAAGTTCTTTCAGATAATGCCATGATAGGTCTGATTCTACCTCCATCTACTTGTATTCGTAAGAATAGATTGCATGAAATCAAATGTTGAATAATTTCCTTATTGCTTTCATACAGTTCTTTCTTTCTTCATTTTTTTTTTTAAATGCCTACCCAAGTAAGAGCTCATACTTATTTCACTTATTGAACTTTACTGTGATAAAGTCCTTGTCGCATGATAAAAGTTGTGATTTTTTATTTATTTTTTGTGTGCATTCTAGAGAGTACAAGACGGTAACCTTCGTTATTGAAATAACAGCTTTTTAAATTGTACAAAGTTCTCCTATCGCATAATAGTGAATTTCACTTGTACTAATACTAGCGGTGTGACTTTTGTGATTTGCAAGGTCTTAATTTCTCCACTCAAAGAAGGGAGTGATACTGTTTTTCTATTAGCAAAAGAGATGAAGACTAGTCTAAGTCAAATCTTAGAAGCTGTGAAGCTAAAAAACTTATTGGTATATCAAGATAAATGTCCACCACTTATCCCGTGTCCTCGGGATAAGTGGTTGGACAAGACTATCTCTAAAGATATGTTCTAGGACAAAGCCAAGCGTTGAGAAGCATGAACAACACCTTACACTGATAGTGGTCTCCAGCTCATCGAGCGCGAGCCTTATGCAAATGCTAGAGACACTATCAAGGGAGATTTAGTGCTGTGGTTTAGAAATGAGAAGAGAGAGCTACCACTTCACATTCTTGGAGGAGTTACCCTCCATATGGGATGATTGGGTAGCATACATTGCAGACAAGCTGGAGTATATGACATTTTGAAGAAGACTAAAGTCCTCCATTCTATTACCACTTCCACTTGATTGTGGTTCTCATATGTGAGTGGAATAGAAGCATGGTAGGCCATTATTTTACAGTGGAGCATCCACAATTTCTAAAGACATTTTCCATAAATATTCATAATTTAACACCGCTACAAGAATGGTAGGACTTCTCCTATTATTTAGATGTTTTGTTTCAATCATTCTTTTGTTTGAATATAATGTATGTCATTTCTTGCTAACTTCTTTCGTTATTCTTGTCGGAACAGTATCATAATTCATTGCCCCCAATCAACCTCAAAATCTACTTTAAGAGCTAAAGTTAGCTAAGCGATTCCTTAGTAGGAAACTGACTTCCAATGAGCAAGCTTTAAGCATTGCAAGTCTTTGTAGGCCTCAAGAACATCAGGCTTTACATGGTGGAGCCTTAAGTAAGAAAGTCTTAAGCACAGTAAGCCCTAATAGGCCTCAACCACTAAGAGGATTTCACTTAGTAGGCTTTGAATGAAGTAGGTCCCAACAGGCCTTAAGCAAAAGTAAAACTCACACATAGCAAGCCCTAATAGGCTTTACGCGTAGTAAGCTTATTCCACATTAAGCCTTGGCAAGACTATAGGATCAACATTATGATGTCAATGTTCTGATTTTAGAATCAAGAGTAAAGAGTTGCCTTTCTCTCATCCCTTGTTTTCCTTCCTTAAGAAGGTAAAACTTAGATGGGTGTACAAGTGGATCGTATCACCATAAAGCTATAGCATATGGTTTCTCTTGAAGAAGACAAAGATCCTCGCTACCATCACTACTTTCACTTAATCGTGGTTCCTATATGAGTGACATGAAGGCATGATAGGCTAGGATCTACCAGTACATCACAACTTTGACAATTCTTGCATAAGCAGCAGATGCCAAAGCATTGCCTTAGGCTTAAGGTGTAGAAGCCAAGATGCCAAGGCGTCACCTAGACGTAAGGCATGGAAGCTAAGATGTTAGGCATTGCTTGGGCTTTAACCATGAGAGTCAAGATGCCAATGCATCACTTGGGCTTAAGGAATGCAAGCTGAAATGCTAAGACGTAACTTAAGCTTGAAGTGTAAGAGCCAAGATACCAGGGTATCGCTTAGGTTTAAGGCGTAGAAGCCAAGACGCCAGGGTGACACTTAGGCTTGAGGCATAGGAGCCAAGATACCAAGGTGTTGCCTAGTCTTAAGGCGTGGGAGCCAAGATGCTAAGGCGTCGCTTGGGCTTAAGGCATAGGAGCTGAGATGCCTGAGCATTACTTTGGCTTTAAGTACGGAAGGCAAGATGCCCGGGTGTCACCTAAGCTTGAGGTGTTGGAGTTGAGATGCAAGGGCATTGCTTGGGCTTTAAGCATAGAGACCGTGATGCCAGGGCACTACCTGAGCTTGAGGCGTGGGAGTCGAGATGTTAGGATGTCACCTAAGCTTGAGGCATAGGAGCCGAGATGCTAAAGCGTCGCTGGGGCTTGAAGTATGGGAGCCAAGATTCTAGGACGTTGCTTAGGATTAAGAGAGTAAGATATAATACACAAAGATGAGTAAGAAATTAAAAGTTTTATTATTATGTAGTGAAATTCGTTCTTTATTTACAAAAGCAACGCCATAGCTTGAACCCCTTTTTTTTTTTTCAATACCTAATGAATTACTAATCACTTTTAAACCACTCATGTGCTATTACATGGGTATCATAGCTAAGAAGTAGGGTGTTGTGAATGTTGTTATCTTTGATGACAAGCTCCCCATATTGAATTCTTTCATGAAACATCTTTCTTAAGTTTTGGCAATCCTTAGTGGGATGATTTACCATTCAATGAAACCGACAATATGTGGGATTTCTTCTTTCGTTCTCTGTAGGTTAGCTCTTAACTCTTGGCAACTTGATAGCTTCATCCTGCAGCCAACAGTCGAGGATGGCATGTACCTTGCTCATTGAGCATGGAAATGGAAGAGTTTCTGTATCTTTCTTTGGTCTCTTACTGGCATTAAAGTCCTTACTCCTAGTCAAGGACACTAATGCTACTCGTTTGTTAAACTTGCTACTTTCCTTCCATTACCTCATAACAGAGTTGTTTGTCCTTCATGCATTCTTAACAAGTGTAGTAAAAGAACATAGGGAAAGGTTCTCCAAGTACATAGCATATTCAGAGAACATCCCTTAGATACAAATCTTCATTAGTTCTCTTTCATTACAATTATGTTGAATGTCTAAAGTAAGTTCTCTAAAGTGTTTTATATAATCCATCAGATCTTCCTCTTGGTTTTGTCATATTCTTCCCATATCTGTAATCGTGACTTGCTCCTAAGTAGAGGAAAATTTCTCTAGGAAGAGCTTGCATATAGTTCCCCATGAATCAATTGATCCTAAAGGGAGGTTGACGTACCAGGTATATGCCTTCTCCATTGGTGATTTATAGAATTCTCTAAACTTTAGGTCATCATCGAGTCTATATGGCTTTACGATTTTAATAAATTTTAAGAGGTGTTCCTTTGCACTTACTTTTTTTCCATTTAACAGCATGAATTTAGGACTTACATAGTCCTTAGGATATGGCTTTGTTGCGATACATTAGTGATATGAGAGTTTTAACTCTGGTACTCCCATAAATGACCTAGCTTGTATTTCTCTCATATAAATGTCTAAGTCTTCCTTTGTTATAAATAAAGCTTTTAGAATAAAAGCTGTGGAGGCAGGCAATGGAGTAGGGGTAAGATTAGGATGAGAAGTAGATCCTCCAAAGATTGGGATGGTAGGATTGGATGAAGGAGCAAGTACTCGTGAAGATGAAGAGCTGCCTAAATGGACTCTTATATTCTATGGTGTAGAAGTTGGTTGTCATGCAGATTCTAGTGGGGGTTTCCTCACCTCCTCCTTGATGAAGATCCTCCTCAATAGCTGGAGGAATGATTGGTTAAGTTAAGGTAATAATGCTTGGCTATGGAGAAACCATAAGATTTGGCAAAACCATACCTTGTTGCGTAGCAGTGATGGCAGCCATCTCGGAAAGGATAGGTTGGAACATAGTCATGAACTGATTTAAAACCTCGGTAGCTTTCTGCATTATCCACATCGTCTACATGGGATCTAGAGGAGTCTTAGGTACTGAATGGTCCTAGCTAGTATTCTCAAGTGGTGGAAGTAGATTTTGCTTGGTAAGCTCAATATTAGTGTCGAGCTCTTAGAACATAATATCAGACGTACCAATTTTTCTCTTCTTAAGAAGTGCCATGTCTTTATAATCACTCTTCCTTAGTGGAGTTGCGAAAATGTAGATGTAGGGGTTTGATTGAAGTAATCACGTATGTGATGCATGAGTAGCGCGCTATACATGGCTTCAAAGAAATGAAGCAAAACTGTCACTTGAAGGGATGATTGGGTGAGAATAAGGCAGAGAGGAGGAACAGACAATCTCAGTGTCTCAAATGCATAAGTGATAAACAAGATAGCTTTAGGAGACCTTAAGCATTCATCTTTTAACTTAAGCGAATGAGATTAATTCTTTTTCTGAACGCTATTTAATCTTGGAGAGAAAAGTTTTCACAATGGAACACTGTTTCTCTAATCTCACTTTAAGAGTCCTCAATGATGAGGAAATACTGGGTATTTATAGGCTCTTAAGCATGATGGTAGCCATTGGATCATCTGGGTGATCAACGGATGAGATGGAGCTTGCTTGATTCATGATTATCCAAAATGAGCTAGTTAATGGCCTAAAGCTAATAGCCATCTTTATGTGTATATGAGCTTACCTAAGAAAGGTTGGAGGTGGACGGATTGGTCCAATGATCCATACTCTAAGCCAAATCTCCATGAATCATCCTAATATACCTAGCCTAAGGACTTAAGCCTAAATAAATAATGAGGTTATCCCAATAACTAATATAACAATTTTCATCCCTCTACATATAACATAACAAACTATATGAATATAAATGTATTTTTATGAGTTACCCAGTATAAATAATAGTTATACCCATAAATTAACTCGAAAGTTTAAAAATATATAATACGTAATATCACATTACTCTAACCTACTAGATTTCAAGTTTATATCTTTTATAAAAAAAAATATATTTATAAGTTATGTCAATATATATAAAATAATTTATACTGATGTTACTAGTAATCAAAAGAATATGGATCTTAATAATAAAATAATGAGTATAATAATATTACTAATGATATAAGATAATATATAAAAGTAGTCGAGTTAGTATAAACCTAATTGGTTAGATATCCCTTCTTTATTAGATTGATTGGAAGCATTCATAGGTGTAAGAATATTTAAATTACATATAGACATAGATATATAATTATATAAATTAATAAGAAATTAATTGAAAAATTTAATACTTAAGAGATACTCTAGAAATTATGATTTATGATAACGTTCGTAGAATTAGGTCAAACTCTTATGATTGGGAGAAAATTTAGACGAAGTAACCATATAACCTAAAATTTTACTTTAAGCTCATTTATATCAAACTTTCTTAGAAATATTAAATTTATTGGATCTAGTCACTATAGCGTAGAGTTTCATAATTTTATATATAGCTTAGGATAAATCATTTAAAATCAACTACGTGATCTTAATAATTAGTATTAATGAGTAAAATATTATAGAAGATGTATATAAATAGGTCCCAAATAATTAATATAACTTAACTATATATTATACGTTACTAATATTTTTACTAATAATTACATAAAACTTACTTGAAATAATGATATGCAGGAAAAGAAAATTTCGACTATGAATTATTCTTTAGTAATAATGCTAATGATGAAAAGAAGGAATATTCATTGAATATTTTAGGAATTAGATAGGTATTGAATAAAATATACTAAATTTATTAAAAAATTAAAATATATATATATATATATATTTCAACTACCTTATGAAGGTGGTGAAATTTGTATATAAATATGTGTCTTTACGCCACTTAGAAATAGAATTAGGGGGATGGAGCAAGAAAAAGAGAGGAGAGGGGAAGAGAGAAAGAGAAGGGAGAAATGGCAAGAGAAAAGGTAAAAGAAAAAAGGACTAAAAGATTTATTTTTTGATGTTGGTATATATGTAGGACTTTCAAGTGAGTAAAGCCCTAGCATTCTAGATTTGTTAGAGTGAGCTTCAGTATAGGTAAGTGGGATTAATGCTTTACAACATTTTGGGATATTATTTCAAAATATCTGGAGACTTTGGTATGTATTGATTTGTGATTGTAGTTAACTGTTTATGCATATGTAATACTTATAGTTGAGTGTCGATTTGCTATGATGAGAGTTGAGCTCTATGTTATGATTGTTCTGTGAATATTATTATGCTTGAATTATTTGAGCTTAATTGATCACCCTAAAAAGATGAACTAACTCAAACTCGGCTTAATACCTAATCTGATATGCATCGTAACCTACTTAGGGTAACGATTAGGATTCTCAGATCAAACACAGACACCTTTCGATGAGGATAGCTGAAATGGTTCTTTCCCCACCCTTAACCGAACTAAGTGATAGGAAAGGAGGTCGTGGCAAAGATGGTGGCCGTAGTTCAAAGGTGGTCATTGGAGGAGAGTGTTCTCTATTACACAAGCCCTGGTTTAGTCTAGATTTGTGAGTATGTGACATTAATCTCCTCAACCTAGATTAGAGCGTATGTAATTTCTCTGATCTCATGATGGACTGGATAATGTTGTGTGATGGCATATGCTTATATATGCATTGCATCTAACCCACTTAGTTTAGAACCCTACTTGTGATGTACTGGTTGCGTACTTCTGTCTTCGCTTAACTTATTAAGCAAGTTTTCGCTTATTCCCCTATAGTTTGTTTTGTAAGTTTCAAGTGGATTATAAACATCTACCCAAAACCAGAGCCCTAGTAACTAGGACGGAGAGTGAGATGCAATAGGAAATGGCTGATTATTGCCCTTAGTATTAACTTTCCTATCCTTAAAAAAAAACTATACAAGACTCTTCAAGAAGCTTTGTAGTTTTCAATATTCTAGTTTGTATATGAAATGATAAGTACCTATGGGGTTTACTACTACTCTTTATAAAGTCAAATTACAAATCTGTTTCTAACAAATTATTTCTAAAGATGACTCTATAGGTTTATATCAAATAGGAATCGAATTGGATGCTTTAAATAGGTAAAGTCAAGTACACCTGGTGTAAATTAGATTTAAGATAGTAACTGTAAGGTCAGTTTTTATCTTAGAATGAGTCACATGGTGAGACTAGTACGATTCCACCTTTTCGGGGCATGATAGGCTCCTATTTGTTTTTTTCTAGAAAATACCAAAAGTTAAAAAAACTTTCCTTATTAATTGGGGGTATAATTATCTAATTACTAGGAACCTTTTATTCCTTATAGCGAGGGAATAAAAGAATCAATCCTATAGAAGATAATAACTATTACTTATAAAGAGGGAATAGAAAAACCATTTAGAGTAAAAATTTATAGATGAATTTTCAAGCAAACAAATTAATGAGAAGTATTTTAGAAATAATTATTTTATTCCCTCTTTAGTACCTCCAAGTAAACAGACTATTGGATGGCTTTTTTTTACCCGTTTGCATTTGGATCATTTACGATGTCTTATCACTTAGTTTAGGCCTTAAGTTAAGGTGGTTGTGATAGCATAAGCAACAGATATAAAATGACACAATCATTGCTTCTTTTGAAAAGTTGGATTGTAAATAAGCTGACTTAAAATGATATAATGCTAAAATTGAATTCGAGCTGAACTTAAAACTCTAATGCTCAAGTTTTGAACTTTGAGCTCCAATTCAACTTGAAGTGGTACTAGATAGGTTAGAAGTTGACTTAATTAAGCTCATTTAGGCTTGATTTATCTAAAAAATAATTTTTTTTCTAATTTAAATGATATTGATATCCAAACCTAATTCAAGCTCAACTAACATTTAGGCTCAATTAGACTTTAATAAAGCTTGCGAATTAATTAAGGTAAATATTATGATACTCGAGCTCTACTTAATAAAGGAGATGAGTAGCTCAAGAAAATATTAAATCAAGCTTAAGTAGTTTGCAATGAGGTTTCACTCATTTATACAACTATTATAAGGACATCATCACATGATATATTATATATGTTAATATTGGGACTTATAATACTATAAGATGTATCTAGGTGCTTTCTTTTCATACTAAGAGGTAATTACATATTATCTTATAGAAAAAATTTGAAAAAGTATGACATGTCAACATAATGGAGATGGCAAAGTTTATTCAAAGTGGTGTCTAATTTTAGAGGTACACTAGAGAATCTAACTTATAAAAGGTGCTTTAAAGCCTCTTATTGACTTGATGCTACACATTGGTTGAAGCGAGGGATTGTTGAATTGATCAAAGTTGTTTTACCTAGTTATTTGGTTATCTACATCATAATTTTTAGGCATTCATTGTTTGTTGTAGAAGTGGTCGGTAATTGCCCAGCTTGCAGGAGATAATGGTACATTTTTAATTATTAATAGTTTGCTAGTAATAGTAATTACTATTGGTATATACCATATAAATGGCTTCTATTAATAGAAAATTTTTATTTTGATTATATATGTTCTTCTTTTACTTCATTTCTCAACTTTACTTATTATGTTAGTATTATAGTCGTACATAGAAAAATAGTATGGATTAAGTGTAATACCTAAGAACAAAGGGCTCTCCCACCTATTAGGTTTATATTTTTAGTCAAGCTCTTCCCTTAAACTTAAGATTTAATGTTCTTATTGAGTGACTAGCCCTATGAAAATTGTAACTGAGAAAAGGAGAATTTGAGATAGGGCTACATGGGAAAGGGTTACCTGGTGAAGTGAAGTATGCACTATCTAAAGTGGAGCTATTCAAAGTGGGTAGTCTACATGGAACAGGTTGGGATACACAACCTGCCTTTTTTTCCCTTCATGAATAGGTATCTATCTTCTCTATGATAATCATTAGTACCTTGACCATCCTTGCATCAAGCATAGATTGAACCAAAGTGGGTGCCTTTGACATATAAACCCATAATCACTGAAAATCTAAGAAGTCTTTTTTGGTGCTTGGCTAAGAGTGTATGTTGTCGCGATAGGGTATTAGGTACTACATTGTTCTTACTAGTCTTGCATTTAACAACATAATAAAATCCCTCCATGAACTTGATCCATTTAGCTTGTCTCTTGGATGGCTTTAGTTGACTCTTCAAATATCTCAACGATTCATGGTCGATATAGATCACGAATTCTCTAGGCAACTAGCAATGTTGTTAGACAGAGAGAGCTTAGATCAAGAAGTAAAACCCCTTCTCATATGTAGAATAATTTAGTGATATTCCTCAAATCTTTTCACTGAAATAGGCCATTGGTTGTCCTTCTTGCATTAGCATTGCACTCTACTTTGAACACTTTATCAAAGCTCGAAAGAGATAAGATAGGAGCAATGGTTAACTTTCTCTTCACCTCCTCAAAATTCTGTTGCTTCTTCTCTCCTTATCAAACTTCAATGTTCTTCTTTGATAACTTTGTAAGTAGGGCTACAATATTATTGAAATTACTTATAAAACAATGGTAAAATGATGCCGAGCCGTGAAAACTTCATACGTTGGCAGAATGTTGGCATAAGCCATGCAGTAATCGCCCTTACCTTCTCTTCATTGACTCGTATGCTACCTTCACTCATAACAAATCCTAAGAAGATCACCTTAGGTCAACAAAAGTCACATTTCTTCATATTGGCATATAGTTTTTCAGCTTAAAGCTTGTTAAAGATTGCCTAGAGATGATCACAGTATGTCTCTAAGGTAAAGCTGTAAACAAGAATATCATAAGTAAACAACAACAAACTTTCCGATAAGTTCTTTGAGTATATGGTTGATCGACCTCATAAATTTGTCGGTACATTTGACAATCTGAACAACATAACTAGTTATTCATACAACCCATGTTGAGTCTTAAATGCGATTTTCTACTTATCCCCTTCTTGCATTCCGATTTGATAATACCTAGACTTGAGATCGATCCTAGAAAAGATCCTTGCTCCATTTAGCTCATTAAGCATGTCATCAAGTCAAGGAATGAGGTACCTACATTTGATTGTAATTCGATTGATGGCTCAATTGTCCACGCACATTCACCATGTTCCATCTTTTTTTGGCACTAATAGGGTCAATATAGCACATGGGTTTAAAGATTCTCTCACATTTCCTCTCTTCATCAACTCATCTACTTGTCTCTAGACCTTGGTAACCTATTCAGGGTTCAACCTGTTTGCTAGTTTGTTTGGTAATGCGGCTCCTAATTGTAGATTTATAGTATCGAAGGAAAACCTCTTAGTAGTTCATTAAGGAACAGGTCAATTAGTAAACTCCTTTAACAAGTCATTCACCTTGATAGGTAGTTCATCTTTTAGATCCTTCAATTTAAGTAACCTCCTGACTAATAGAAAGGTCGACTCTTGAAGCTTCATCTCTCTCAACAACTCAGTATGTGTCATTACTAGGGTTTCCTTCTTTAGAGCCCAGCTAAGATGAGTTTGCATTGTTTTGACTTGCTTGGCAAACATAGGATTCAATCTAACCTTCCTTCCTTCATGTTCAAAAGAACAAATGTTTCTTTTCCCATCGTAAATCACATTTTGGTTAAACATCCATGGTCTTCCTAGAAGGATACGTAAAGCACTCGTAAGTAATACATCACAGAGATCTTCATCCTAGCATTTTCCAATATGGATAGGAATTACTGCTTGCTTGGTCACTTGTAAAGCTTTGTAAACACCCCATTTTGCCTTATTTATTTTATTAAGGGTCTTAGTTTAGAAAAAAAATAAAAAAACTTGGAAAATTTAAGAAAATTAGAAAAAAATAGAAAATTCAAAAAAATTTAAATAAAAAGTAAGAGAAAAAAACAACAAAGGAATTTAGAAAAATGCTAGGATTCATGCTTTTTGTTTTTATTATTATTATTTTTAGTTAGTTATTTTTATTATAATTAAAAGAAAAAAGAAATAGGGGATCGGACTAGGTTTTAAAACCAAGTCTACATAATTGTTTAGCAAGGCATAAGTCCCTGATTTATTTTTGGATGGCAATAGGGGGTGCGCCTAGCGCGCCTCATTCTTTTGGAATCAGCACATGGCACGTACCCTATACGTGACCTGCACCCCCCATCTTCTTCTTCTTCCTAATTTCCTCCTTGATTTCAACTCTTGCGTTCAGCTTTTTCCATCTCATTCGGGCTACTTTAAGACATTTTTTTACCCCATTTACTACACAATTTCACCAAATTTATGGTGAAATCGTATAGTACACTTGGCATACTTTGAATTGGGATAAAAAAAAGTCCAAATTCATTCATTTAAGCGGCCTAAATTAAGCTTGAAAATTTAAAAAAAAATGATTTTAAGTCGATGTTCATCAATAGAAACTTTTGAGCTTTTTAGGCTTAATCAGTGATGGATTAGTATAAATATGAGTCCTTTGTTCATTCTTAAACACACAGGAGATCGGAAATCATCTCTCTCTCTCAATCTCTCTCTCTTCGAATATCTCTCTTTGGGCATTCCCTTCCAAAACGACCACCATAATTGACTTCGTGGTGGCTAAAACCTAGATGCCAACTCTTTTGCAAGCTACAGCCACCACCACCCTAACATGCCCTCAACTACCGCTGACTACCACTCTTGAGAACCGCTGACTACCACTCTTGAGAACCACCAAATAGCCAAATTAGGCTGTGGCATCTGTCCTCTCCCCTCCTCCACCCCAATTATAATAAAAAAAAACATGAAAACACTTTCTCCCTCTAGATTTGACGTTTGGACTGATCTAAATCACCTCAACAAAGTTGCTACCAAAGAGGAGACCCAAGCCGACTGGTTTGCATTTTTTATTATTTATTATATATTTTGTTTCACCCATGTATTTGTAAATGTAATAATAAAAAAGAAAAAAGAAAAAAAAGAAAGAGAAAAGCTTGAATCTATCTTTTTTTTCCGGTTAAAATTTAAATTGGAAGAAATAATGATGAATAATAACAATAATAATAAAAATAAGATAAAAATAAGTTAGTGAATAAAAACCATTTTATCACTTAGAAAATCGGTTTTCTAAAATTAAAAATAAACGATCATTGTTTTCAAAATTAGGGCCTTTTAAGATTTTTCCAAAAGTAAAATTTCCAATTTAAGACCTTTTTAAAATTTTCCTAAAATAAATCAAATTGGGTTAAAAACATAAAGCTGGCATATTTTTAAAATTAAAACAAATCCAACATACTAAAATTTTACAAAAAGAAAAAAGAATTACATACATTTGATCCCAAATAGTGGGTACATAAGTACCTATGAGGTGATGATAAAAAACGGAAAACAAAAAACTCATTTTTCTACTTTAGTTTAAATTGGTCAATTCATTTACCAATAATTGAGTTTCGATTTATAAAGTAGTCTTTTTGAAAAGTGATTTTTAAGGTTAAGACTAAAATTGAAAAGTCAATGATACTTGTAAGGGTTTAAAAATCCTAACCCTTAGACTCGTTTCTTTAGTTTTAAAAATCTTTTTTTTAAAAAAAAAAAAAAAGAAATTGATTTTATCAATAGATCAGTAGCTAAGTTATAACTAATCAATCTAATTGATTATAACTTAACTTTTTTTTCTCGACTTTAGTTAGGTTATAACTCCAAAATATTTTCAAAATTAAAAGAACTGGTTTTTTTTTTTTTAACTTTAGTTAATGGTCGATATTAAACAGGTAAGGTTTAATATTAATCGGTTTAAAAAAGATCAATTTATAAAAATCCGGAAAAAATCAAGTTCAACAAGCTCCTTTGTCACTGAGTTAGTGTAATTTATAAGGTTTAGGGTAGGATTTGGACAACAACTTTAATTGTTGGACCATAAAGGCCAATGTTGCAATAATATAGCTTCTATTATCAACTATAAAAGTATACAACATCCCATTAACCTTACAGCTTGTAAACCTTGTAAAGTTAACGGTCTTAACCCTAAACTAAAATCGAGTGCTATAAATAATTTCATGAGTTAATAAGACTAAGTAAGATAAAAAAATTATTAAAATATGAATTTGAATATATTATAAGTAATAAAAACTCTAAAATTTTGATTGAAACCTAAATCACGTATGAAAACCTTAATCCCTATGTACGTAGAAATACTTGAGATTGAACCCGAATTTGACAAAAACCTAAAACTACCACTTTAATCTTATAAAATGAATAGTTATACCCTAACAATAATAAAAACCTTATCAAATACAATTATCGATTAATATGTGTAATCGTATAAAATTATCAACGAACGTATTGAGATAACTTCTAAATATTATAAATGTAATAGTTATCAATTAAATTAATAAATTTTATAAAAATTCAATATTATTTTATAATTAGTAAATTTATAATTTTTATATTTTTAGGATTCATCATGCTAGCCCCTCTAGTCCTCGAGCTCAGTTGCGGGTCGAAGGTTCCGTAGGTTGATTCTTATAAAAACTCTTTAATCTTTTTTGCATTCTTATTAATCTTATTCTCAAGATTGTGGCCAACCCATCATTTGAGTAAGTTAGTGAGTTATATTTAACCTCTCATTTGAAACCTCGAGCAATATTTAGTGTTCGTGAGTCATATCGAGCTCTATTTCGAGCTTATTCCCTGATTATGTTTATGTCTTGGTGCGTAATATCCATCAACATTCACACTTAAAACCCTCCATTTCATTCCCAGTTCGTCATACCCATTTAGACCCTAATAAACCCATTCTAGGTTCATGACCCGCTGTGTGCATCACTCTTTCTCTTCGTCTTGTAGCCTACAAAACTTTCCACTACAGGGTAGCTTATCCTATGAATTATAACATAGCAAGTCTCACTTTAGCATTCTTAGGAATGTTGTTGCACTCAAACTATTTCTCTATCTTATCAATCCAGTCTAGATAATCCTCAACATCACCACTAACAAAGAAGCTTAGAATTTGTAACCTTAGTCCTTCCACTTTAAGAGCTCAAACATTCGTTTCTTTAGGTCTATAGTACTCTTCTTCCTCATTGCCTAACTACTTATCCTCTTCTTCTATCTCCTCCAACGTAATCCTTCCTCGAGCAATTCTATCCACTCCTCCAGCTTGGGGTGGTTGAACTGGGAAATTAGCTCAACTAAGTTCACTATGACTTCTCTCAAGGATTTCATTCACTTGGCCAATATTCAAGTCATCTCTAGCTTATTGCCTATCTTCATTTATAGTAATCACTAGGTCAGTGAGCTTATCCAGTCTTTCATCTATGGATTGGGGTGTATAATTTCCTTGTTGTCCAAGCCCATTAAAATCACCACTCTCTTGGTTTCCTAAAGTTCCTTACATACTAAGACTCAACATTGTCTAATACTTTCAATATACTAACTCCTCCAACAAAACAACTGAACCACAATCTAAAACTCTTCTTCGAACAATCAACTCAATATATTTCACTCTAGCTACTATTAGAACAACACTAATAATGCTCAACACAATTGTAGACCAACAAAAAAATCTTATACTTTGTTTTATGAGTACTGAAACAAGGGAAAACAAAGTATTTACTTCCACAATCTAGAACACTACTGCAACACTTACTATAGCTACGTACAACTTCTTCAACACTTATCAAGTCTCAACCCATTAACTACACAAAATGCACTACAATAAAATACTTAAGAACATAAAATGCTAGAAACTTACTATAATGTAGCTAAGCTCAGATACTAAGATAATATGGGTGATAGTTGTAGATGAACACATAATTGAAGGTATCACAAGAACAAATGGGTTCGAATCATAAGACAGTTCAAAAGAACGAATGGAGGTCGAAGGTTAAGTAAGGGCTCTTATGTACCTATTCAAGATATAACGCAACAACGCCTTATATGAGCTTGAACCACACTTGATATGATGCAGAAGTATAAGCAAAGGTCATTTACCACTAGTCCAAGCTCACATGGCCTAGTTAAGAGTAAGGAGAATAAGTAGGAAAATGCTTAGCTCAAAAAGGGAAAAGTTTCGTATTTAAGATTTTGATGATGATTTCAGCCAATATATTTGTAGGGTATTTATATGCCCAAACTAGGGTAAATCTTAAGATGCCTTTAATTACAAAATTAGATACTTACTTGAAATGGAAAATGATTATAGAGAAAGAATAAATTGGTGATAACAAAAAAAAAAAAATAAAATAATATCCTTTGCAAGGATAATACAAATGTCAAAGAAAGAGGGTACGTATCAGCCTCTAAATCTAGTGGTCTAAATAGGCATTAGTTAATGAGCAGAGTTAAGTTAGCTAGGTCAACTTTAGGTTAGCACTCAATAGGTTGCAGGTTTGGAGAGCAAGTACTTTGAATGTAGGGACTTGGCATCTCGAGCATGGTAAGCTAACTTAGCAACAATTCAACTTGAGCTCGAACACCTGTGAACTTAGAAACAGGCGGGTTCAATGCTCAACTCTACTTAGGTTTGGTAGTAATGGTGGGATCTTCCTCTATTCGGGAGATAATGAGCAAGTTAAGGTAATTTGAAAGATATACTAGGTTAGCTCAAAGGAACTCCTCTTCTTCCAAAGTGAGATCCCCTTAGGTAGTTTGATATATTAGAGATGCAAGTCCTCAGGCTTAGGATCTCATGATGGGTCTTTGATTCCTATCAGTACCTACATATAGGCTCCTGCGATTAAGATGAGGTACCCCAAGTGATCAAATACAATATGATAATCGAAGTATAAATGATGTAAATCTACATCTTACTCTTACACATTATCTGCATAATATAAGGTTACAAACTATTATGGATGTGTTGCTTGCAATCATCACATGTACATTCATATTATGTATAAATAAATTTTATTACAAGTTAAATAATGGTTGATTGTTTGCTTAAAAGGTAGTGACGGGAAAAATACTTATTAACCATTGGTTTTGCTTAACTCCAACTAGTTTTTCTTATAGGTCTTGAAAAGTTTAAGATGTGCTAAGATCCTATATATAAGAGAACTACCTTTTCTTTACCAATAGAAGCAAAACTACTTTTATAATTTTGATCCAAAAAAGAACTCAAAACCCCTAATCTAATTTTGATAATGGATTCTCATTCTCTATGGTATTGAAAAGTTGTTAGATGTTAAAATTCATAGTTTTTTTTTTCTAAATGTCATGTAATTATATTTATTATGAATTAGATAAAATGACTAGATAATTAAACGGAGTCTTGCATCTTTGACTTGCAAGATGTTTAACATGTTGGTTTTAGAGTATCTTTCTACTAGATCCTCTATAAGGCCATTAAGCATGGGTTTTGTCAACAATCCAAATGATATAAACATGCTTCTATTGCAACATTCATTTAAGCTTTGAAGGCAGGTTAATGAGAAGCTTGCGGGGTAACTATGCCCTAAGTTCGAATCTTTTGGTGGAAATGACAAGTTGGAATCCAAGTTCTAACATTAGGTGAGAAGAAGAAGAAGAGGAGTTGTTTCTTTCCCTTTTTTTCATTTTTATTATATTTTTTGTTTTACTTTATATAATTATAAATCTATTAAAAGTTGATATATATCAAGAAAGAAGAAAATTTAACTACTCATATGAACCAACTAAAAGTTAATACATAGTAAGAAATCATAGAAAATTAATAGAGTTAATGAGATCCACTTTCATAATAATTTGAAAACATCAAGGATTTAAATGAAAAGATGTTAAAAATTAAATGAGTAACATAAGTAAATGTTAAATACTAATGGCATGTTTTGTTTACATAATGAATAAGTAGGGAATAGAATTGAAATTCTTCAAACATAGATAGAGAAGTAATAGTTATTCCTTATAATTACTTTGAGATATAATGAATGAATATAAAAACATATTATAAAAAATTTAAACAATAGTCATTCCCTCTATCTTGTAAAGAAATTTCATTTCCTTATTTTTTTTTTAATGTTAGCGATTCTATGGAATAGCTATTCACTAATGAAACATAAGAATAGATGGATAGGTGGAGAATAGCTATTTAGTTCCACCATAATGAAGTCAACTAAATATGTCATAAATATTTATGCTTTGCTAAATCTTAAGAGACCTCAAGATTTTCTTTTCTCTTTCTCTTTTTTGCGGAATTCAAGGTCAAATGATGGAAAAAATGTTTAATAAGTAATACAAGTTAGGTGTAAGTACACATGGTGCGTAACTACCAATTATATTTAAACTTTTAACAACATGAATAGTAAATTTTTACATAATCACCTACTATCGACCTACATGTTCAAATCTGATTAGTAGTTATATACTACGTATACTTTCATATGGCAGATACTATCCACTGAATCCCTTTTCAAAACAATGATGAAGAAAAGAATTTGCATTATCTGAAAATTTTGAAGTCAATGCAAATAATAATTGTATCCTTTTCCTTTCTTTTTCTAATAGGTCATAATTAAGTGAACATTTTTATGAAGATCATATGCTTAGTACGAACTTTTTATATCTTGAAATTAAACAAGATAGAAGGAAGATTAACCTATTAACATAATTAAAATGCTACACCCTAAATATGACATAATTAAATAAAAATACTATAACTATATTACAAGACCATTAAATAGTGTATTGATTCAAAATATTTGAGCTATGGTTATATTATAAATATTTGATCAATTTAATTATATGGACCAAATGAATACTTAATCAAGTAAAGTTGCAATTGCATATTAATTAAACTTAGACCACAACGAACCAACCAATGTTGGGTATAAGTACTCTAATTCTTCCTGTAATCCTTGATTTAATAGAAACAAATACCAAATCTCTATGCAAATAGATTCTCTAAGATATTTTATATGAAGTTATAAAATTAATAATTGAAATTAAGGAATAATAACTTTGAAACATCCAAATCTAAGTTGTATATTCTCTCTTGAAAATTCTCTTTTCCAATGCTAGCAACCCTTAAAAAACCTCTAGTTCTAAAAAAAAAAATTGAAAATATTCAAGTACAATTAAATTTTTAATAACAGTAATTCTTTTTGAAGCCTTGATATGGAAAGTAATGCTAAATGACATCTTTCATATTCAGATTGAACTTAATATATGATTTATTGAGATATCTATCAAATTACTGTAATTTCACTTTCATTAATTCAATTCCTTGAAAGTTCAATCATTGAAATTGTGAAATTAACCATAGGCTAAATTTTACTAAATTGTTTGTACGAACTTTGATGTCCCACATGCATGTGTTTTCCATGTAAAATCACATGCAAATTAATAATTAGACTTTATAAGCCTCCAATTTAATGAATGTCAACCCCTAATTTTGAAGAACTATTATTTTTTCTACTTCATTTATTTTAGATAAGAATCTAAAATTTTTCACACAAGGGAAATTAAAGGGATTAGTGGGTATGCAATTGATTCGTGATGCCTAGAAGTTTAAGTTCATTTTAATGAAGTTTGGTTTTGAATTTGATTAAGTTTTGAGCAATTTAGTAATTTATAAAAAAATTAGCTTTGTTGATTTCTGAATTCTACAAGGTTACAATTTTAGCTCCAGTTTATTCAAAATTTCAACATGTGAAAATATAAACCGTATTTTCTTTCTTTAATTAGACACTGTTATTGGTATTTGTAAACTTTTCATCAATTCACATGATATATAAATACTATTGAATCTTTCTTATATTTGAGTTTGTTATGACTTTTATAGATATCAACAATGCATTTGCATATTATATTTTGTGCTATGGGTGAAAATGTGTAGTTGACCTAAAGAGATAAGGATAGTTCATCCATTTCATAATTTTCCTTAACTTGAATTTTGATGTATATTTTGAAAAATATGTAAAATTAGGTCCAACATATAAAATTTGTAAATATTGGGTAAGTGTACTAATTTTTATGTTAATTATGATCTAAGTGCAAATTTGTCATTCGACAAATTTATCTAAGTACATAACTCAACATTGAATCGAATAAAAGCTATAGTTACACGAATAATATGTATTCCATTGGTACAAGTAATAATTCACTTTCTTTCTTAACCTATTCGTATATACATTATACTCGTTTAATACTAAAAATACGTACACATATAATAAATAATCATAATAATAGAATTCATACTTTATCAATTAAAAAGGATAATGCAATTTAATGTAAAACATAATTAGCAACGCAGTCTTTGAAATCTTAAATGAATGCGTACTTTATCTTGAATGGGTTCCAGATGCTTAGATCATTGTGAAGTTGATTGAGCACTACAATATGAGTGGGAATTATGATCTATTGTAATAATTGCACCGATAATTACGCTTATAAAAGTGTTCTCTCATTTTACTACTTACCAATTTTTCTTTTAAAATGATGTCACTTGAAATCATGAGTGAAAAAAATAACATCACAAGCATCTTAAAAATATAAATATTCTTGACCATTCATTTATTAATTAAGGAAAATTGAGAGAAAAAAATTAAAAGAATCCAAATCCTATGTACATATATAATATAATGTGCTTATACTTGCTCTTTGATTGAATAACGCTTGAATATGTTATATTTATGAAATAGCACGAGATGTGTATATCGACTACATTGATATAGTTATTAAATTGTTAGGGATTATTTGGTCATCATATCAAGAAAGAATTCATTAGCTATATAACGTGGGGACGATAGTGGATAATTATTTAAAATTCATTATCTATGTTATTATATGTCTAAATATAACTAATAGTTATACATTATATATATATATATAGTATATACTACTGATTAAATCTGTCTTCTCGAGGATGATATTGTTTTATTCATGTATGGTACTTAATAATATGTTCGATAACTTATTGGGCCCATATATACGGGTGGATGTCATTTTTGTTGATAGCGAAGGGGTAACTTTGAACATTTGAGATAATTTATGATAATAGTTTCTCATTTATCCAACATGATTTTTTTTAATCAATCGGTTATTATTCCTTCAATCTATTTTAATGACAAGCATTCTAAAAATTACATTTAACATTTAGAGAGCTAAATATATTGCATATATAATACCAAAGAAGAAGGGAGACATAACTTATCGATACAAAGAGTATATATGGAAATAAAAAAGCACACCGATAACGATAATTACAACATATAAAAATCTAGAAGCACACAAGTAACAATAGCAACCAACCATCTTTCATCTACTACATTCACTAAACTCGTGTGGATCGGTCGAGTCATAAACCGCATGACAATATGTGTGAACAACACGTGCCAAAGCACATTGGCCATTGATACATAGGGTCACATTCATATCATGCAGCTTATACCCCGATGTTTATAGACCCGGTCAACATCCAGGTATCTTCCCTTACTTCTTCAACAACCGCATCGATGTTTAGATAGGGAAAGGCCCTACGAATTGACCAACGTTTTGAGGGCACCCTTGGTTATAGGTTTAATCCGCTTAGATATGCCAAAATGTGCCATGAGAAGCCAGACATGAGTGAGAAGCTCTCCTCCATAACTCAACTGCTTAGCATGAACATCCCCATCAGAGTGATAAGCAGAATATAAAAGCGCCTCTGTCCAAACAAACTTAATCACCTCCCATCGCTTCATTAATGAAAGTCCTTCTCGTTTCAGTTCTTGTGCAAGATGGGATGCATGAAACAATAATGACTGGTTTACTCCATCTTCGACCCATTCTGGTTTTATTTCAGATTCATATGGGACTTTTAGTAGCATATGACAAATCCTGCATAGATCCAATTCCCATTGGGATTTATGTTCCTCATCAATAACGTTGGAGGCGTCTTTCTTGGTTTCAGATCCATTCTTGCAAGAAAATGCTTCATCCTTCTCATGTTTATAACTCTTTCTGAACCCTATGCATTCTCCAAATTTCTTGGGTACATGAGGAGGGATACTTGAGATTTGATCTTCAAAGAATTTCCGAGCCTCCAAAAGAGTGTGAGTATAACAATTATCTTGGATGCCTGCTATCCGTGGATTAAATAGTTAAAGACACAATTTCTAGAATGGTTGTAAATAAATGGGATTGGATGGTCTGAGTATTTGTTAAGATGCTAAATGAATAAAACTTATCTTTGCATGTATTCTTTTTTTTTTTTTCATTAAGCGTGAAAAATCCATTAATGGGACCGAATAAATTCATATTACTTTGATGTTAAACACTTTGTAACTTCAAAAAAATGGTTCCTATAGAAGTGGAAATTCAAGCATAAACCCCTTAGACTTGAGAAACCCATGACTATTTTTGAGAAAATTAAACATTTTCATGTCTATATATTTAAGGAGAAAACAGAAGTCGAGATAAATAGGATTTTATCCTTTTCTAACTCCAAGGATGTCCAATTTTCTTTTCGTTCTCTTAACGAGTGTCGTCTAGGACAAGTAAAAAGATTCAAAGGGTATTTCCCACTACGCAGCATGCATGTAGGTGTATAAGAAGGAAATTTTCAGATGTTCTTACCAATAGGCAGCATGGTTGGTTTATGGACAAGCAAATAGATAAGGTAGCTTGAGAGAGTCCTGCTTATCTGGCACGTGATCTGAGTATCACCCTCTTCCTTGCTCAATGATTTCCGATCTTCATAGTATAGAATCTCCGTTGCAATATGCCAGATTACGATGCTTTCAGAGAATGGGATCACATCAGTACTCCAAGTCAAATCATGAAGATTAATTATAATATATATATGCAATAGCTATCATTTTAAAATTATATATTGTAAGTATGAGTGTATTATAAACTACAAGTTGTACTATAGTAATATTAATTATAATATATAAATCTAGCGTAAATATATGTATTATTAATATATACACATGATAAATATATATATATATATATTAAATAAGTAGTGTGGGTTCCATAGCTATTTAGGGGTATAAATACTTAATTTTAAACATGTGTATTATCCACACAATTACAAAAGTTTATAGGGGAGGTATGTACAATTTATCAAAAAAAAGTTTACACACTTACACCCCGAAAGATATGGAAGCCATAAAAAATTTCTTTAGCAAATTTGATACTAAATCAACCTTTTGTAGAAGTAACACTTATACATATTAATTGACTAACTTTTATTTGTCTTAATTGATTTGACATTTTAACAATTACTACAATTCAATTATATTGATGTAATTATAATTGCATTTAAAGATTAACTCGATACTGTATTAGACAAAAGAATATTAGGAGAAACTGTAAATAACTCATAAAAAAATGACATAGGTGCAAATTTATCTCCTAAACATTTAGGTGTTGCAAATCACTACTTAACATTAAAAAATTAACAACATAAATGACATTACTTTTACTTAAAAAATGTTATACTATGATCGAAGTTTTAAAAATTTTTAAACATATTTTGATAAATTCAAGCAAGTATTTTCATACTAATGTCAAAGTTTATGGAGTCATTTACAACCTATGGAGATTATTTATTGATTTATTAAAGTTTAAAGGATGATCTACAGCATTTGAAAGTTTAAGAAGTAAATTCATACAATTGATCAATGTTTAAAGGATTTATTTATATAATACTTAAAATATTATACTTTTCAAGAGCCATATATGTGTATGTGTGTGTGTCTTCTTTAAAAAAAAAAATCACAATATCTCTATATTTTATTAATAGTCTCAAGGAGATCCAACTCTAATTTACCATGAATAAAATATTTTATTAGATAGCAATTCAAAGAAAATTATGAAGTACATGAAAATGTAAAAAAAAAAAAATTACATAAATTAGGCACGTCAAGCATGAGTAAAGTAGCTAACCTTTTCAATATGGATTCAAAAGAAACCACCCAAGCAGCCAATAACTATAACTAAACGCTAGTCGATAGTGCAATGATGGATGAAATATATGTATTATTTTAGAAATGTTATTGTAAGATAAGACAACATGAGACCTTGAAAACTATATCTGGAAAAAGCCCTTTTTATGCACAAGAGATTAGAAACACCTCCAATAAGTGGACAATAAGGGTAGAAACATAACATGATACATAAACTCAAGGTATCTGTCTATTACGACATCACTTTAGGAACCTACGATTTTTTTATTTGCTTGCACTTGTAAAAAGCTAGGTTCTTATTCCCCTATTCTTTTTCCTACAATTCATGGTCGTTGGTTGGGCCTCAATATTTCTTCAACAGAAAAGCCTCATCTCTTCCCACTTTGTTTTTATACTTATATAGCTTTAGAATTTTGCTAATTGTAACTAACCATTTGGCATCAATGGAGCTCTAAATTTTTAAAATGTGATTTCATTTTTCATAATTTTTGAAAATATTGCTAAAGCCCCAAATTGTCTCTATTTATTATTATGCTTGTAATGACGACTTTAGGATTCTAGTAACAGTTCCGATTTAATTTACATGTTTTTAAATGTTTTGGAAAAGTGAAATTGTTATTTAGAAGCTTAAAAGTTTTATCTATACCTGAAAAATAATTACAAATGTTTTTGTAATTATCCCATAGAGTATTGTAGAGCATATCTTATTTAGTAAGATTTGTCATAGAAAATAATGTTCCTATATATACCTTTACGCTGATGCTTGAGTTGTTTTATTCTCATATTCCAACGTGCACATGGCTTGCTCTTTTTCATCATAGATTTTATATTTGTAAAATATATTTGTTTAATTACAATAACTAGTTAGTAAGCAAGTTTGTGTTACATGAGGTATTCAATCATCCATTCATGTCATAAAATCTCTTATGACAATTTTTTCCCCTGAAATTTCTTATTCCTAATTCTATATTTATCCATATATTTGAAATAGTTTATTGTAAAAAGTGTTTCCCTATTTGCCGCTTCGAGGCATTCCAAATCGAGATAAAATATGTTATCTTAAAAATTTGATAATTAGTATATATATATATATATATAAGTAATAATATATGTTGCTTAACATATACAGATTAGTAATCAAATCTCCTAAATAATAAATACTATTTAAGTAATCCATGGTTGTAGCTTCATATACTAATATTATTTATTTTATTCTTGTAATCCATCCTTAGTAATATGTCATTATAGTTCAATGTTCAAACTTCAAGTTTTTGAGCTAATAAACTTAAGTTTATAGGTATATATGGCTTGAAATTTAGACTCATTCAGTGATCAAACTTTGCAAAATTAGTTAGAGACATTACTTTTGTCAAAATCTTATAGGTGCTAATCTCAGTTTAAAAGCACTTATAATTTTAAGACACTTACTAATTATTCCTAAGCAGGGAAGTCAGAGATTTAGAATACCAAAAAATTGGATGAATTTGATGTATAATGATATTAGAGATCTAAAATATGTCGTAAGAAACATTTATTTATAACTTTACATGTAAATTTGGTTACTTTTGTGATTTAAAGTTATTAGGGGCTAAAATGTAGTTTTAGCAAACTTAAGCCATGAACTAATTCAACATTAAGAATTTACAAGATTGAAGCATATAGTGTTCTAGGATTATAATCATTTTCATAAAATTGACAAAGTTAGTATGTTCATTATTATTAAGTCACTAGTCTTTGTGTGTATATGTGTGTATGTGTGTGTGTATGTATGTATATATGTACGTATATGTATATGTGTGTGTTTGTGGACTTATAGTAGTTGATTTAGTAATATTTATATTGATTTTTTTTTGCCAAAGTATTTATTATATCAATAAACCTAATGTTTGATGAAAGTAACTTACTAACCTGTTCTAGTTTTATAATGAAATAATGGTAACTAATTAATTTACTGTAATTTAGATCAATCATGTAGTTATGGAAGTTTCAAATTGAAATGCTAATAGGAAAAGGGTGGTTGTCATGACTCTAAGGAGAGTTTAATAGGATTATCTAAATTTTTCATATCGCATGTGTACTCATAATACAAAAACCACTTTACAATTTAGAAAAAACTCTTGATTAATTAATCACCAAAGTTTATGATTTTTAATCTATTAGCTTAATGTAAAATATAAACAACTATGAGTATCCAATATTCCACAATCCCTCAAGACCGTAGAGAATCAATATCTCCTATCAAATAATAAGACAGGATAAGTCAACTTTATAAATTATAAGAAATACTAAATTGTACAGAATCCTAACATATATATACTTTCTACAAATGATGTTTCTGTATTAGTTATACACTTCTCAATTAACTTTAACATTATTATACATATCTTCAGTTTGCACTTTACAATTGAGATTTATCCTAATCCCAACTTAAATGGACCTATAAAAGGATTTATAGAGGAATGACTAAACCATTGCTCAGTGGGTTCGTTCCTCACCACAACAGTTTAAGCAAGTTATTAAACATTATTATTGCAATGCTCCAAAACCCGAGAGCACCACAACCTACCACGTATTATAAACCCCATACATTTAGCTGTATAAACCCTAATCTAGGTCTAAGTATTCTAAAATGATATCATGGGTTGATAAGGCTAAGTAAAATAAAATTTTTATTAAATTATGAAATCGAATATAGTATCGGTAATAAAAACCTTAGAAACTTGATTGAAATTTAAATCGTATACAAAAACTCTAAATCCGATGTACGCATAAATACCCAAAATCGAACTCAAACTTGACAAAAACCCTACAACTATAATTTTAAGCTTATAAAATGAATAAATATAATTTAATAGTAATAAAATTGTAGTCAATGGTAATTATTAACTCATATGCATAATCATATATAAATTTTAGCGAATACGTCGAAATAACTTGTAAATATTATAAATGTAACGGGAAATAATTAAATTAATAAATTTTTATAAAATCTCAAAATTATTTTATAAATACTAATTATATAATTTTTGTTTGGAAAATTTACATATTTTTATTTTTTCTTTTCTTTCCCTTATTTTTCCCCATGCTCCACATTGGTCTCTAGGTCTTCAATGCAGCAGCCCATGTGTGTTAAATTAATTTTCAAGTGTCCAATAAAGAGAGGAAAAACAAGAATAATGATTACATTGTCTTATCATCGTTAATGCCACATATTGCCTTAGATTTTTCTTTTCATTTTGCTCTCTTTATTTAGTCAATTGGTAAGCTTTTGTAGTACTCACTCCCTCAAGTCTGGAAATTGCAAAGGAAAAACACATACCAAATCCTCTCAATTTCTCCTCTTTTGAACCATGAACTTCCCTTCATTTTTTTCATTTCTTGGAAAATTTCAATGACAAGGAGAAGAAGGAAAAAGCTTAGGGACTTCCACCTAAAAATACTATACAAGTATGTTACTTAATATGTATATTATAGGTATTTTGTAATAATTATTTATCTATATTCTTGTACATACATATATTTGAGTATGTATATCCATATATGTCTATAAACATTAAGGTATATTATATGTGTAGTGTACATGATTTAGTAATTTATACAAATAATTTGTATAAAAACTTAGGCATATGTACATATACGTATACGTATATAACATATATATAGGTACTATGTGTTTCTTTAATTATGTATATATGTATGTATTTTGTATTTTCTTTATTTAAGTACTTATATATATGTATGTATGTGTAGGTATATATATAAATAACTATATCTAGTATTTTATTTTATGTATACTCATATAATATATATATATGTACTGTGTATTTCCTTTATTTATATACATATGTATATTCTAAGTAAGAATTTTCTTTATTTATTTACATGTATCCTTATGTATGCGTGACTATGTATATGTATATATATATATATATATGCCTAGTATTTTTATTATATGATTTATGTATGTATGCATGTATAGTAGATATATGTACATATACTTGGTATTTTCATTTTATAAATTTTGTATATATAAATGTATGCTAGACGTGATGAATATATACATGTATCTATGTATAACATTATCTATATTAGGTATTTTAGTATATATATACATGTAATATAACTGTATATGTACATAGGTATATAAAGTGCAATTACGTGTACATTTATACTCATACATATAGTGTATACATATATATAAGATTAGAATATTTTAATACGTAAGTATATTATATGTATAAATATACATATATGAATAATATCACATATGTAGAAATACGAGTACATTTAAATAGTACATATATAATATACTATAATATTAATTTAATAAATATGTATATATATGTATCGTAACTTTAAGAAAATTATAATAAATAATTAATTTGAAAAATTTACTAAAATATAGTAATAAATATTAATATATATACATAATGTAAAATACAAAAAAATAAAAAAAATGTAGGAAAATGAACAAAGGTGATTCGTAGCACTCATATATGCTACTACATTATCATTTAGCATAAATTAATTAAATTTCGTAATTAAAAATAATAATAAAATAATTAATTAATTAGAAGAGTAATAAAAGAAGAAAATTTGAAATAATAAATCTTAAACCTCAAAAATAAGTAAAAATGGGTAATTATAGTAAAATAGACTTAAAATAAGCAAATTACAAAACATACAATTTAAATAATTATTAAATCATAATTATACTAAGAAAAGCTTCAAATAATATTTTATAATTATTTAAGTCAAAATAATTAATTTCATAATATTTTTATATCATAATCAAAATTACGGGTTACAACGTCCAAAACGGACTCCTATATGAGAAAGTATGTTCGAAAACAATCAAAATGAACTATAAATTTATAAAAATCCAAACTATATCGAAAAAGTTTATGCAATTAGTTCAAAAGCTCAAATCGTTAATTTCACACAAACAAATAGCTAATTTAGGTAAATGATACTAAGAATAGTAGTAATTTAGCTATTTAACTCTAATACTGACTACTTTTCATATTCTTTTAATGTTAGGTAATCACGATATCGACACTGACTTACCAATCAATTATTATGACCCTTGACTCTAAGGATGGCTAAGTGAGTATTCTTAATGATTTCATAGTGAATTTACTTTAAAATATGATAATGTAATGTTTGTTGTATAGTAAATTCAATAGGAATTGATTTGTATGTGATTTTATTGTTCACTTAATAAAGAACTTAATATTATCAAACTTAAATTACCTAAATCAAAACATGTATAATCATATACTACATAACTAATTCTGACAATTAAATCATACGGAGGTAGCAAGAGGCTACACGTATGTTGATTATTTGTGATTATAGTATTTTCGTTCAGTGCACACATGTGATATAACCTTATCTTAGCCCACAAGAACACTAAGCATTTGAGGCACCAACCGCCTGGCTAAAAGTCGAGTCTAGAGGCCTCCATTTAGAGGTGAGTGAGGCCTACGTAAACCTACTCACAATCATACGTAGAAGTGAGTTTTGACTAAAACTGAAAATGGATATACCATTATATTTTCATATATGAAATGCAGAGTTTCATTGTTATGTAAAAACTAATATAATACCAAGATCTAATTGGTACCGATATATCTCCAACCTTGACTTTGGAGGGCGTTAAATCTGAGTTGTATGAGTACCTGGTTTCCTGCATCTATTTGTCTGGCATACTAATTGTTCATACATTCATTTGATTGAATTTAATTATTGTATAACTCATTTGTTGTATGGTTAAGGGAATATCTCACTAAGCTAGTTAGCTTATATCCCCATAGTTTACTTCCACAGGTCGATTTGTTCGTGGATCTAGGCTGCAGGATGTTTGAGATTAGTAGTTCATCAATGGGTTGATGTGAAAGTAAGATTAGTGATGAGAGTGAACTTACTATTATACTTAAACTCTAAACCTTATTATGTAATATAATGTATTATCAATTGGTAATCTAATGTGTTACAGACTTATTATCTGTAATTACTTGTATATGTGTTATTTATAGTTCAATAATCTTGTTATCATAAATATATAATTATATTACTTACACCTGCTTAACTCTAGGTTGTTAGTTGTAGTAGTAGCCTTATATATCGCATGACAGATTATCGATTGAAAAGGGAAATCAATCTACAGTCCTTTGTACGATATACGACACCTGCCACAACTAGCCCCCTCGGGTCGTGACACATATTCTTGTTATTTAGAAATACGTCAAGGCTCTAAAACTAACTACAATCTCTATAATCACTTTTAACAACTCTTTATTAGATACAAAACAATAATTCTCTAGATACAACAATTCGAGTGACTCATAGGTGAGTCACTTTGGCCCCAAACAAACTAAATAACTGGATCTCGATCTTTTACAACATATAGAATTAATCGCCTCTGTTTCCCGACTTAATGATAGTTATTTCCACAGTTGTCACAACTTATTGAACTGACTTGCAACTATAAAAATAGAAGAGTGAGTTGAAGCCTAGTAAGGGTATACAAACGCACATGAAGGCGAAGCCTAAAGCATACACTTAATTATAATGCAATCATAATAGAGTATAAGCAAACAATAGTTTAATTATCTTATATAACACAAGGGTATTCATGACCCAACCATACCTTGATCTTTATCCACATACATAGATGGATATACTATAAGTTTGCCTTTAAGTCTTTTACGCTTAAAGTTTAAAGTCTAAAGACCAAAAACTTAAAATTCTAATTGCATCCACTAGGGAAACCTTGCATATGATCAACATTTGCTCCTCTAGGGATCTCTCATTGTGAGCCCTTAAAGTGAACGAGTCAAGCACAACCAATAATTAAGGTTAATTAGGCCGTATATGAATTAGTCCGGTTACACTCAAGGTCTTGACAAGCGCATCCATACAAACAAGCATCACATACCTAAAACCACTTCATAATAGCTAAAACAACTCCAATTCACAAATCCCAAATCAATAGCTTAAATGTCAACAAGGAAGGAATTTGACAACCACCACGAATCTATTTGAAAAATAAGCATATATATTAACCCTCAAATACTCGATAACAAGGTTCT
Organism: Lumnitzera racemosa; assembly: GCA_024138005.1. Classification (NCBI taxonomy): domain Eukaryota; kingdom Viridiplantae; phylum Streptophyta; class Magnoliopsida; order Myrtales; family Combretaceae; genus Lumnitzera; species Lumnitzera racemosa. The sequence goes on along the minus strand of JAMXBC010000008.1, from coordinate 12,730,076 downwards.
TCCTAAAATTTATGAACCTATAAACTTATCAAATTAAAGGTTTCAAAAGCAAATAATCAAATGGATTCATAAATCAAGCACAGAAATTAGAGATAATATAAATATGTAATACAATAGAGTAAAAAGTTAACATATTGATATATAATATTATTTAATTACTCAAATCGTAAGAGTAAAATATATATATATGTATATAAAAAAAATATAATGTGGACACATGATAAGAGTGTCAAAATATATAATATTTTACTAATCAATATAATAATAAAAGAATACGTACTTAATCGGATAATATTATACTTCATAGAAATACGTAAAGAATGACATATCAATAATCGAAATCCAAAACTGACATACTTTATAAATAATATAATATACTATATAATCATAATAACTATTGTAATATAAATACTTAAACAGTAATATCATCAATATTAATAATAAAGCATAACAATAAGAAGATAGTATCATCGTAAACAAATTCAATAATTAAAATACGTATATGATATGGGTATTAACATAATTGTACACCAAGTCAGAAAATAATGTCTCCACATCAAATATATCAGGAAATACAAATCCAACACTATATATTTACATATAAACATAATTTGATAGTATCAAATAAAGTATAATAACAAATTCTTATACAAACTAAAACGATGATTACAACAAAAAGAAAAAAAAAACAATTATAATAGGAATTGAGTACTAGTATAATTACTTTTCACAATAATATCGAAAAATAGAAATAAGATTATACTCACACAGTATCGAAAAATGGAATCAAATCAACTTGTGAAATAAAGTCAAGTTTAGAACACTAGATAGACACTGAATCAATACTAAATATAAACCTATGAGAAACCAAAATATAGAAATTACAATTTATTTAATAAAATATCCAAATAATTAACAAATACTAATTTACTAGAATGGCTCAAAACACATGGAATATAATTGCAGAAAATTATCTACAGTTTGAATCAAAGTAATGAGTGAGAATGAATAATTGAGTTTAGGTAGGGTCCGACATCGACTTCAATCACCAGTGAGTGAGTATAGCCATGTAAGTTCAATGGGTGTGCGAAAAAGGGGAATTAAGGGAAGGTGAGAGAAAAAGTAATGAGGGCAAGAGAGAATTCATGGTAGGTCAACACGAAAATTCAAGTGAACAAAAGGTTGGATTTAAGGGGATGAGTATAGGGTTGGCGAGAGATTTAGAGAGGTGAGGGTGAAGGGATAGGGATTAGACAATGAAATGAAAGAGTGAAGGGGTTAAAGAGAAAGAAGATGATGAGAGAGTGAGGACGAAATTGAGGGGACGATGATGTAAGGGAAAAGAAATAGGATAAGGTTTTAAGGTAAGGTTTAGGTTAATCTAGAATTTTCTAGAATAAATGGTAGGTTTATTCTTAAAATAGAAAAGTAAATGATTAATTGAAATGGGAATAAATAGTATTTAGAAAAATAAGTCATATATAAAAATATTGTAATATATATAGTACTAATAAAATTTTTATCCTATAAGAAAAATAAAATTTAATATATTTAATGTGTACATAAAATAAAAGTTTTAGAAAAATAAAATCAAAACCTTAAATTGGACTTCTATACTATATGATACACTTTAAACCTAGCTTAGGTTTATTTGAAGATAAATAAATTAAGAAATTTTCTATTAGAATGTGGTTTCCAACGATACGAGTTAAAAAAATCTTTACGACTTAAATAGATTACTAACTTAATTGGGGTGTTTCAATTATCACACATACAACACATGAAATAGATGCATACACGGTGAATGTAAGCAACACGTTCATAGAAGTGTGGAACTTGGGAAAGTGTAGATTTACCTCATTGCACGTCGATTATCCCACGTACTTACCTACATAGAGCACCTCACTTTATCCGCATAAGGTTTCCTGAGGGCACCGTCCCTCTAGACAATACTTGACTATTACCCTAGTCGAGAAAAAAATACTAATCTAAATAAGTGAACCCCAATTAAGGCCATCTACCATTAACAAATCGTATCTAAGGTCTCTTGGGCACAATTATGCGAGTTCTCTTGCTATCTAAATATATCCAAAGCCCTATGGGCACAACCATATGAGTCTTGTTGCTATCGTTAAAGATACCATGCTAGTTTTGCCTCAATAATAAAATATCATCAATAGGCGTTACAAGCCCTTAAAAAATTTTTCTAAGAACCCGTTTAAGATTGGAAAAATGTTTCCAAAAATACTTTTTCAAAAGATTTGCAAAGTTAGCACTCTCCCTAAGTATACCAATTAAGTCATAAACATGCGATAAATATAACCGGTTATTATGATCAGATATTTATATTTACTAGTTTAAAGAGATGATCATATGGATAATAACGCACAAAGCAATCAATCATTTTATAGACAATCAATATCAACTAACAAGCAATACCTAAACATCAAGCAACAAGCAGATAATAGATAATTAGAACTTCCTTACTTAGATTAATGCTCACTTTACAAGCCTTTAGCGTATCCAAAACTTAACAATTGAGTACCTAAAAGATAATAAAACTTATAAGTATTTGAAAAAGCTAAGCTTCTTAATTAACTAAATATCTATTGTAGTTTGCTTAATTTCTCGCTATAACAAAGCATGACATGAACATGGTTTAACTTATTTACTAAAATAAATAGGACATATATGGGTATATTTATAAATAATTGTATCTTATGTATTTATTTATTTAATTTATAGGTTATCCTAATTATTAGTTTATATGGCTCATTAACTTAGTTATTTTACCTATCTTTCTCGATTTATCTTAAATCTTTAGTTGCGTATAACCTTTTCATTTTATCTCCAATTTTTATGATCTTATAGTTGTTTTTTATCATTTTCGAACGTACTTTCAAGTAAAGAGGTTCATTTTAGATGTTGGAACTCGGATTTTCTATTATGGATCAAGGGTGTTACAAATATATTTATGAGGAAAATGCATAAAACCTTCCTAAATTTTAACTTAGATGCGGATTTTCCCCCTAAATTTTCATTAATCAGCAAATAACTCCCATATGGGTATAAAGACCCCCCAAAGTTTGATTTCAATGTATAAAAACCCTTTAAACTTTGATTTTAGTGTATAAATACCCTCTAAACAGTATATAGTTTAGAATGTGTTTACATACCAAAATTAAAGTTTAAGGAGTTATTCTCAACCTAAAAGGTTATTTGTCAATTTATAAAAGTTAAAGAACGAAAAACTACACTTTAAAAGTTTAGGAGGGTAACTTGTACCTGAGTCAAAGTTTAGGGGGGTTTTATGTAATTTATCCTATATTTATTTTTTGCCTAAATATTTTCAATTATTATTTTTTACTCTTCTTAATGACTTTATTTATTATTTTTATTTTAAATTTTGTAATAGGCTTAAATAATGTTTAAATTTTATATTTTCTAATTATTTTTGTTTTTGGGTCCATTTTGTAATTATTTATTTATTTCATTATTTTAAGCTTAAATTAATAATTATATTACTTTTATTATATTTTTAATTTTCTAATTAATTTATTATTATTATCTTATTATTTTTGTAAAATGTAGTTTTTAATCAGAAAAAAAAAAAAAGATGCTTACGTGGGATCTTGTTATTGGTTCAAAAGGAAATTTTCATATTTTGTCCAATTTTTATATTTTTACCAATTTATAATATTAATACATACATATATAGCATCCTAAAATAATAAAATATTATTTTATAGTAGAAAATCACTCTTGTCTCTTGTTTCTTCCTTTAAGCTCACATCCAACATACATATATATATATATATATATATTTACTTATTAACTTATTTAAGAAATTAAGGTATTATTATACATAGACATATATCTTTAGGTGTATACATATATTTATACTTATACTATACTATATGTATACTTATTTAAATCTTAGAAAATAGAATAATAGATATACATATAGGTGCATACATCTATTCTTATTATTAACTACTTATGTATACTTATATTCATAATATTTCACAATATTTCTCATGCATATGTATATTGAAGTATAGTTAATATTGTTTATATTTACATATACTATATATATAAAGGAGCCATATGTATATATATTAAATATGTATAACACATATATATACATATTGATAAATATATTTGAATACATACATACAAACATAAATATTTAAGAAGAGAAAAGTTTACACATATATTCATATACATGTACTTATAATTTTTATTACAAATGATGCTAGAAACACTTATAGTTCCTACTATATATTTCTAACACAATAATACTAATAGGTGCATATTAACATAAAAGAAAAATATACAAAACCTATTTTACAAAGAAAAAACTAAATAACATAAGAAATCCTTAATTACATGATCTTGAAATTCTTAGAGTTAAGGCTTCTTATTCCCCTCTTGATATTGGTAAATAAGTGATGATGAAGAAGGAATATTTTGTTATAATTTAAGGATAATAGGAAGAAAAATGAGAGGAAAATGGAGGGTTAAAGGGAAGGAAGGGTATCAACCAAAAAAGAGGAAGGAGAAAGCTTAATTTTGTGTTTTGACTTTGGAAAAGAAAAAGAAATTAGAGTGTGTCATAACCTAAGGGTGGCCTCGTCGTGGCATACGCCGTATATCATATAAAAGACCATAAATTAGTTTCACTTCCAATCGACAACCCTTCATAAAATACTACTTTAACAACTAGCTTTTCAAGAGTAAACAAAAAAGAATAATATCACAACATATTTATATCAATATGAAGTTTATATTAAAGTAATTATACTAAACAAAAGTTATAGTAATTAAACTATCAGTAAAATAACTATCGTAAGGTCATAATAAAGAAGTTTATGAAATTCTATTTGAGAGTCTATTTATATTTTCTCAACTCTCATATCTACAATATACTTCTCAAGATAACCCAAAACTAACATCTAACATCTATCACACCCCGAAGCGGCAGAGTCGTAACAGCCACGCCGTGTAAACCATCCTAAGATAGAAGTTGGCCTTACAACCACTATCTTAGACCTGATCTACACAAGGCGTCTACAACTAACCTGCTTTGAAGTAAACAGTTTGTAAATTAAATAAATCATTTACCTAAGAAGGTGAATAAATTTATATATATTCACTATAATTTAGTTATTACATTATTTAGAAATGAAAAGTAATAACATATGTGTTGATTCTTCAAAGTTTTTCCTCATTCCCCAGGATCTAGCAGTTGCTAGTTTCAGGGTAGTTATATGCCGCTTCTTAGCCAACACCTGCACAACGTCTATAAGGATGTAAGCAACCACAGCTCAGTAAGTTAGGACAGAGATAAAACTATACCATACACACAACAAGGTTTTCAATCACTTATTAAGTGCAATGCATGTGCAAGCAAATGCCATCGCACGACGTTGTCTGGCCCGTCGTGAGATTAGAGAAATTACGCCCACTCTGCTGTCTTTACCCTCGCCACGACCTCCTCTCATGTCACTTAGTTCGACTAAGGATGAAGAAGGGACCATTTTGCAATCCTGCACCATCCCTTTCAAAGGGGTCGGTATTTAGCCGAAGAGTCATAAGTTCCCCTAACGGGTTGCCATGTATGTCCGATTATGATTACTGGTCGTATATTAGATTAAGTCCAGTTTAGGGTGATCAATCATTTCATACAAGTCATACAATACATGATAGAGCATCAAATAGAATCATAGTATCACCCATAATCAAGCACATGCACACATGCACACATTCAACTATCTAACAAGCACAACCAAGCATAATCTTAAGCCTCCAAAATACAGCATCATATTAATCCCAACTTACCTCGACTCCTCGCTCACTCACTCGAGGTCCGATTTGCTCAGGCCATCACCGATCATCCCTATAACACAAACGTGGTTTCAGTTTTTCATATAACTATTATAGAATTAGGTTTTAGTTCGATTTCTAAATCCTAAACATACTCGAATCCTAATGTGAAATTAATCACATTAAGCTCGAGTATTCAAATATCCTATTGGGTTTTAATTTAGTATTCTAAGCTATTCGGTATACGCTAGTCCTAATTGGGATATCAAATTTATTCTCGATGTGTAAAAATTTTACATTTTGAGACTTTTTATTAAGATTAAATGTCATTTTCAGATTTATTATTTTTTTTATTTCTATTATAATATTATATAAATAACTCTATTTTTTTAGATTTATTAATTTACAATTTCATATATTACTAATTTCTTATATTATTTACCTAATTTCCCTAATTAACCATACTTAATACTCCAAAGGCTAGGATTAGGGTTCCACTTCAGAGATTAACATCCCTAAACATATAATTAATATCTCAATCAGTAATTAACATCCTAATCACCTAATTAACCCTAAATCACCCAATTTTTCCATCATTTTAGGGATAAAAATTAACTTAAAAATTTCAAAAATTAATTTTAAAAAAATGGCTTCATAGCACTGTTCTACATCATATGAGCATCCTACAAAAAAATTTTGAGCTCTAAACTACACTCCTAAGCCTATTTATTTTCCGGTTTAATCATGTTCGGTTTTGAACAATTTGTTAAGGACCCTATAATTGCAGATGTAATTAAACTAAATCAATATTTTTTCCTAAATCTATATATAATAAAACCTCAGAATAACAAGTTTCATAATTTTCTAGGCAAAATAACTAATTTTACAAAATTATTCAAAATCGGGTCATTTAAGAGACTAACCGGTCCAAAGCTTTCTGGCCGTCCAAACCTGGTCCAAGGCTGTCGGCCGGCCTAGGCGGTGGGGCTAGAGTGGCGTGGTGGTGGCGACATGGTCCCAGGTGGTGGTGAGTGGTGGGTTTAGCTCACGTACCCAATCTGCACAGTTTTTCCTTTTTTTTATTTATTGGATTTTCTCTCAATTTTTTCAATGTTCCTATTTTTCTTTAATTCTAAACTGACCAAATGACTTCTGGAAATTTTTCCCCTATTTATAGACAATTTTAGTAATTAATTTGCATTAATTTGACAAGACTTTGCCTAAATTCCTTGATTTTTGGCTTTTAAGTTGTCCAAATTTTATTCGTTGATTTTTCTTTTTCTAATCTAGACCTGCCACGACCTGATCTTGATTAAGCTTGTCATCTTCTGATTATTTTATAATTTTCTTTAATTATTTGCTTAGTTTTTAGCCAATTTAGGTAATTACGCATATTTTTATCTACACATAAATACATGTAAAGTACACGTGAACATTCCTAATTATTATTTTGGTCATTCTAAAATTTTTAGTATACATATAATCTATCTCTAGTAATTTTTTTGTTATTAGATTATATTTTTCGCCTTTTCGGTAATTAGTACTTATTATGCTTAAAATTTGAAAATTTTATAGTCTCCTATTTTATTACTTATTTTCTTAAATTTAAGTTTATGGGGTCATTTTTTACTAATATTCTTCTCAATAGTTTATAATTTGGATTTGATCGGATCTTTTAACTAATCGCTCTAAACCTTGGGTTCTAAATTCAATCCTACGGTCAATTGGCTTAGCTTTGAGGCTTACAACATCCTACAACCAGCATCCACAAACAGGTAATCCTATACCAAAAGTCTACGAGAGTGTAAGTTATAAACCTTAATAAGTTATCTCTCAACCATACCGACATATAAGTTATATAAACATTAATTTCAAGCATATGAATGTATGAACAAGCAGTATGATAAATAAATATATATAATAAATCAGGTACTATATGCAACTCAAATTTAACGTCATCTGAAATTAGGGATAGAGTATACATGGCACCAGTTAGATTCAAGTATTATACTTGTACTTATTTTACTACGAAACTCCACATTTCTTATTTAAGTAAAAATAGTCTATTTGTTTTAATCAAAAACCAAGTTCTATGTATAATTATAAATAAGACCTCACAGTCCACACTCACCACTAAATGGAAGCCTCTAAACTTGGCCCTTAACCGGCCAGTTAGTGTCTCCAACGCCTAGTAATCCCATAAGCCAAGGTAAGGTCATGTTGTATGTATGTACCATATTAAAACACTAATATCGAATAAGTTAACCCTCGCAGGGCCTCCCATTCCTTCCGTATGATGTGACAACCGGATTAATCATATGTAATGCATGTTTGTGCATGAATTAGTTTATTTAAATAAGCTAGATATAATTAAATTCAATTATTGTATGATTAATCAGTATCATAAACAGTACAATTCATTATTATAATTTAAAGTAACTTTACAACTCAATAAACAATAGCTTCTACATGCATTACCCAACCCCACATGTCATTCATTTAATAATATTAATTAAATTTATTAACTACAAACACAAACAAGTATGGAATCATAGGAAATACTTACTCGGTCATGACGTATCTTAAGGGTTATAGTAATCTATAAGAAAATCTAAACCCCTATCAAGATCACCTTATTATTATATAATAAAGAAAATAATAAAAAACTAAATGAACTAACTAATCTACATAAGTATTCACTTAAGTTCATCTAAGTTTCTACTAATTTTCCTAGTTTAAGCTTTTTCATTAATCGCATATAACTTCTTCATTTTAATTCTAATATTTATGAACTTAATTTTCATTGTTTTTGAATATACATTCATGTGGTGGGATCCATTTTGGCCATTAAAACCTGCATTTTTCAATATGGGCTCAAATTTTTATGAATTTGATTATTTTGATGCTAATACTCAATTTTGAGCTTTTCTTCATTCTTTTATGATTTAATTAATTTCTAAATTTCATATTTTTATGATATCTTGTTTTTAAGTCTATTTTATGTAGATTTTACTATTTCTCCATTTTAAGCTTAATTTGTTATTATTGTAAATTTTCTTAATTAATTTATTATTATTATCATACTTTAATTAATTTGAAATTTTTGGTTTATTTACTTATTTGGAGTAAATTGCTAACGTGACATGATTTCATTAGTCTATGTGGCAACTTATTGATTTTTTTTATTTTTTTTATTTCTTAAATTTTATATTATTGTTACATATATTTATATGACATTATAATTTATTTATTTATTTAATATATTATGGGCCTTTCATATCTTTACAGGTTTCAACCCATATATATGTATACATATACATATTTATTTCCTTTATATTATATTAGATAAAAGATTATAAATATGTATGTGTTCATATTGTATACTATACATACATACATATATATATACCCTTGGCATACTAGTATATGTATTTATCCATATACTTGTATGTATACTATTATCATACGTATACCCATATACATATACATATATATACATATTTATCCTTTTAGTATATTTATTATTATATGTATTTTTATACATGTACATATAGACATGTACAAATTTTTATATGCGATTTTAGACGTACTTTTATACATGTATATTTATATTTTCTTATTATATTTAAAAAAAATCTTCAATATATAACTTATATACACGTATATATATATTTTCAGTTTTGTATATATATTTATAAATATTTAATATTCCTATTATATAAGGTTATGTACAAATGAGGATATGCATGTACAATGGTGTGTAAGTATATATATATATCTATGTTTCCAATCTTATGTGCATATATATATATATATATTTATACTATATGTTCTATTATAGTTTGTATATATACTCTTCATATATGTACATATTCTACACATACATAAACTATACAAAGGATTGTTTATTCAATCTAAGTATGTACATGTACTTATATATAGATATTCCAATATGTACAATAATATTGATAGTAAGCAAGTGTACCTATCAGTTTTAATATAGTAGATGTGAGTCTGAGTCGATCCCTTAGAGACTTCGAGTACTAATATTAACCTTAACTTTATTATTTAACCAGAAAATTATGATGAGTTGAATGAATTAAAAATACTGAAATTAATAAACTAACCTAATTATAAGACTTGATTAAGGAATTTAGAAAACGATAAAACTAAGAACGAATTCAAGAAAGTAATAACGTATTTAGGAATTATTTCCCCTAGTATTTAACATGTGACCACTTAAAATATATTCGATTCAATTTCTATTATTCTTGACCGGAGGGATTCACAATTAAAGTTAATACCTTTCTCAAGCATATTAACCCTAATCCTAAATTATTTACCAGAATCTCTTCACTTAGTAATATAACTTAGAATTGCATTAATGTATAATGAATTCCCACACAAATAATTAACTTTCCAAAAGAAACATGTGTCTTATCTCTAAGTATACATGTAATTCTCTCTAATTATATAAAGATCTAATTATACATGTAATTTTTCAATCAACATGCATAATATCATATATTGATATTCTAGAAATATCAATTAACAATTAAACGACATAATTGAATCAGGCAAAGATAGAAACTTTATTGAGAATTCTAAATCAACCCAAGAGTCACATGAAACTCTAGGTTCTATTATCCTAAATACACGAATTCTAAGCTATCATAATGAAACTAAAAACGAGTTCCATAAAAAACATAAAATAAAACATCAAAACCCCTTTGATTGATGAAAAATCTCTCCGATCTTGAAGTCGGTGTTGCTTTCGCCTTTTTCTTCTCCTGCTCCTCAAGTCTCTTCTCTTCTCTAATGTCTCATGTATCTTGTAAAACCCTAATATGTCCTTTTATACTGTATTATAAGGTTGACACGACCTGTGACATAACCGTGTCCCCAGGTCGTGTAACTTTCTGACCCTGGCAAATTTCCCTGCATGGACACAGCCTGGGGACATGGTCATGTCCTAGACTGTGTAACTTCATAACTTCTTCATTTGAACTCCGAATTGAGTGAAACTTGATTCCTTTTCTTCGTTTTTGATTCAAGAATGCGTTCAAACCTTGAAATCAAAATTTTACTCAATTAAGTATCAATTTCTTTAAAGAAAACCAAAAATGTAAGGGAAATACTATAATATCACCATGTGAAATATATTTAAAATCAGAGTTATCAAATATGTACACATATAACATAATTTGTAGGAGAAATAAGCTTATATACATATAATTTAGTACATGTATTTACATTTCCATTGCAAAACACTAAGTTATATGTATACTACATCCACTATAGTAGTATACATATATACTTAAGAAAATACCTAAAAGCTAATATACATAATATAACAATTATAATCAAAATACAAGAAAAATATAAATAAAATACAACTACTTAATTTAGGAATATTTTTTATGTAGAAATCCTTCTCTTATTCCTCCTTTTTATGTTGGGAAAGTGGGTGTTGGATAGTGAAAATGAAATTGAAAATTATGAGAGAAAATTGGAAAAATGGAAGTAGGAAAGGGGAGAGAGAGGGTGATGGTTTGAATGGGATGGTGGGGTTCTATGTGTTTCTAAGAAGAGAATTGTATTTAATGCATTGAAGAAGACATGTTGACTTTTTGTCAAACTTATAATATTTATGTAATAATTATATTATGTATATGTAATAAATATAATTAGTGGGAGAAAAAGGAAATATAAGAAAGAAAGGAAAAACAAGGGAAATAAGGAAGTAAATAAATAAAATAAAATTTTAAATTTGCTTATAAAATTTTTAATACTATAAATAATATTAATAATAATATATATTATGATTATAAAGAAAATTATCAGATATAAAAATGACATTAGTTATATGACATATATTTAGCACTTAAATAATGATATTAGGCTCAAATAGTCAAATTCATATTATATTAATTTATTTATATAATTATTAATGATTAAGAAATAATATTATCAATTTTATTAATTAATATAGTACTTCCACATTGATTAACATTGAGGAGTTATCTCCAATCGTTAGTTAGTAAGTTCACGTAATTTGGCATATGATACAATTATTATACTCAATTAAGGTTTTATCATTATTATAATAAATTGGTACAATCATAGGCTTAAAGTTTAAGTTTTAAGATTTTTATCATATTCAGGTTTGATTTTTAGTATTTATACATATATAGGATTTAAGGTTTTTATGCGTAATTAGGATTTCAATCATTATATTAGGATTTTTCTTGTTAGAATAGTTTAGGTTTTATAATTTAAATAAAGTTTTTAGTTTATTTAGTCTTGTCGTCTCATATAGAGTTATCTAAAACATCTAAGTTTGGTTTAAGGTTTAGACTAAGAATTTACAGAGTTTACAAAGTAAGTTCTAGAGAGATGTGTGGATAGCAGTGTGGAAAAGGAAAAAGAAAAGAAAAGAAAGAGGGAAAGGAAAAGAAGATAAGGATAAGTTTGAAAATGACGATTGTTAACTTTGTCCAATTTTCTCACATAGGATAAACCTTATAGACATTTATTCCACCAAAATTAGGAGAAGAAAAGAAGAAAGGAAAAAGCAAAGAAGAAAGAAAGAAAAGAAAAATTATAACTTTTCTTTAAGTGTTATCCAACTTTTTGATAATGTTTGAAATGAAATATGATGTAATTATATAAGAAAATATAGGATGTAGAATTAATGTATATATAAACATTAAATATGTAGTAAAATTAAATCAAAATAATTAAATCAATATAAAACTAACATATATACATATATATAAATCACAAATAATTATAAGATAATATTTGTAATCTTATTGATTTATGTAATTCATTTATTACTCTTTATGTTTATTAGTATTTAGAAATTATCTCTATTCGTTCGTTATCAAGATTATGTGATTACATGCGTCTATCAACAATTTTACTAAATTAGGGTTTTATAACTGTTAGGTTAAATTTGTATATTTTATAAGCTTAAAGTTTTAGTTTTAGGTTTTTTTTTATTAAGTTTAGGTTTCATCTCTTGTATTTATACATATATAGGGTTTAGGGTTTTAGTATGCCATCAGGGTTTCAATTAGTATATTAGGGTTTTTTATATTTGTTTTAGGTTTCGAATTTAAAATTTTAATCAATTTTAAATTTATCAATTCTATTGACTTAGGAAAATTATTTGCAGTACTTGAGTTCAAGTCTATACTTAGAAGATTAAATTTATGGATTTATAATGGTTTTGCAAGTAGGGTGATTTGACCAACTCCTTTTTTTTTTTTCCTAACATTTAGTAGTTCTCATAAAAGCAAATGCAATGGTATAAATAACATAAAAGTTCAATAAACAAAAAAGTAAAGAATATAGCTATTATAAGTGAACAACAAAAACCAATAATGACCTACAATAGCTATGTACATGTAAACTTATCTAGATAGAAATTTTACAAAGAGGTATATACACATGATAAGTGAAGAGGAATCCACTGATTAATTAAATAGCTTTGTGTATTTGAGGCCTTTTGTTTTATTAATACTATGTACCATGGTGTTTGATGTCTTTTTATCTACTAATTATTTTAAGTAAGTCGACTATATGACAATGGATATGAGAGGTTTATTATTTGTACAATTGAATGTTGTGAATATGGGATTATGAAAGTTACGTCTTCATGGTTAAAGAGTGTTTATATTTGTTGCTCTCATCAGATCTCACTTGAGTGGATTCATAATCAATTATAATGTTAATGTGACTTGTCTATATGGAGGATGATTTGGTGCTTATGTTGCATTATTGCTTGGCATACTTTAGATATGTGCTCAATAATTACGTAATTGCATTTATGATCTAGGATAAAAGGATCTAAGATATCATTTGGTTGTTATAACATCATATTACTAAATTGGAAAAATCTCATTATCCTATGTTTGCCTTGCATAATTAACTGTGGCAGTAAACAGAAATGGTAGAGTACTATATTTGATGGTATATAAATCTATTACACATAGAATAAAATAAATATATATTTAAAATTGAAAAAATAACTCAATACCAAATTTCTAAATCATAATATTGAACTTTATTATGATTTGTATTATGAATAATTAAAATTTTCAAAATTTTTCAATCACAAAAATCTGCATTTAGTATTGAGCAAACCAAACATGGTACAATAGAGTTGTATTAGGTTTAATTTCCTCACTATACTATCTAATTCTCCTTATCTTTTCTAGTTTTAGCAACCAAATGATATCTAAATGTCATATTTTTCATAATACACTCACAAATGCACACATATATGTATATACATACTTGTGGACATGCACTTGCAATTTGTGTGCAAAAATTAAATATAACATTACAATAATTTTTTAAACATAAAATAATCGTTGAATTAAACTATATAAAAGACAAATGATTTTATGTATAAATGACTTAAAAAATGCATAAAAATAAAGAAAAATACAATTATGGTAATAAATTATAAATGTGAGTCAATGAATATGATGTGTTGGTAATTTGAAAAGGAAAAGAAAAAAAAAGGATATTTACAAAATTAAGTCCAGGAAATTCCAATTCATTTCAATAAAATATAATGTTATAATTGAATTATCACTAATATTAAAGATATCTTGTATGCTTATTGATTTATTTATTTATTTATTTTCTCCACTTCAATAAGACAAAAATTCTAAGACGAGTTTTCTTTTAGTTGAGTTCAATGGAAAGTGAATTGAGAGAAATCATCAACAGATAAGGATGATGGGGTGCTTATTAAAAGCCATAAGACACAAAAGTGATTGGCCACTCTAATAATATAGATGCATATACATATACATTATATGTTGAGCAACGAAATTGTGACAAATAGATATAAGAATTACCATGAGAATTAGTTATAGGAGTTGTATGACTCAAACAATCAATACAATGTATATATGCTGAATACTGAGTTGTTAAGCTTATCACTTATCTTTCCATAAGTAGAGATTCTACAAAATACGACATTTAAGTAGCATTGGAATTGTATAATTGAACAAGATAAGAAAAATTGAATAGCAACAATAAATTTGCAAAAAAAAGAATAGCTATTACGTTCTACTTAACATGCTATTGATGTTTTGGAATGGAGAACGAGGGTGTGTAGAAATTGGCTTTGTATTAAGCTTTTTGAAGTGGCACATGAGGAGATTGTCATATCATGTTATATGTAATATAGCTCTAAGTTTAAGAATGTAAAGTGCAAACTCAGTTTGTAAATTGACTTGTTACTATAAAGTGTACCATGACGCTATAAACTAAAGTTATGGTTTGTACAATTTTGATGTGATATTTGACGTCGATGAAGAGAACTTTAATTGATATCAGCGTTTTAGAGTTTTGTTAAATGATATACGTAAATTGTAATCTTAAGATGGTATAGCTAGTCGTCTCCCGAACATTAGGGACTCCTTACATGTTAAGCAAACGCCTTTTGAAGTAGGGCATTACATTTATTATCTAAATATTGAGGAAAAAATAAATAATAAATATATTAAATGACATATTCCAATATGAAAAAAACACTAATATTGAAAAGCATGAACTAATCACGTCATGACACGACATAATAACAAAATAATTCAATTGTTTGAGCTACCATGAAACTCCTCTTTTATTGCAGTCTTATTGATATTCAATCGTTAATACATAAAATAAAATAAAAAAGAGACTTGAGAGATCATGATTACATTAAAAACAAACTCAAATTAAATGTAATAGCACAACACAAACCATAGTAAAGGGTTTTCTATAAAAGATATTTACATATTTCCTTTTTAATCGTTATTTGATTGTGGTTTGATCCTTGTACCTTTGATAACGAGCTCGTATTTCCATGCAAGGTCAAGCTACTCCATTGCAAACTCAATAGTCACTATGCTCCTTTGATCGTTAAAAAATTCACCTACCTCATACTTTTGCCCATGGGTTGTTTTCACAATGAGCTGTTCCTTCTATTATGTCCATCATAAGAATCAATGTGAACAGTGACAATATACTTTAAATAAAGGGGGAAAAGGAAAAGATAAAGAGAAACATCCTCTTTCAATTATATCCTTCTTCTTTATTACATATATCTGCTATTTTTAGGTAATAGTTTTAACTCAGTAAAACAATAGAAGAAAGGATTTAGTGACACAAATTAATTATTTTCCTTACGTCTCCATGTATAGTTTGCTACAAGAGTTAGAATAGAGTGCAATGTTTTGTAATAATTTTCAAGTATCAAACCATACAGACAATATATTTGAGATGTAATGTGTGTAACAATTTTAATATGATGATAACAAACTAGTTTTCTGAAAATTTAGATTCATGTAAGTGCAAAAATTAGAGAATCAACACCTTACAGTTTCTTAAATAACTCTTTAAGAAATAGCACTTTTATAAAGTTACGATTTATAAAACTTTAATCTCTATCAAATTGGATTTAATTTAGTTATAAAATAATATAGACTATTAATTACGAATTGACATGATTCAAATACTTGAAATAATTTACAATAATAGACAAAAGTTGCAACTTCTCGACTAACAATTTTTTGCAACTTCTAAACATAAGTGATTTATTAAAATCCCTTTGCAAGTGATCCGAATGAATCCATATAATTTCTTCGCTCATAAAAAGGGTTCATCCAACTGCCTCTTGTCAATGATCCCACTGAACCCAAATGACATTGGAGTCCCTCACTTCTAATAAGGATTCATTTGAGTCCATCTTGAAAGTGATCCTAACAAATAGTCTCCTAAAACTTCTCCCACTAAGCATCACGCTTAATATTCAATATAGATACAACTCTAGTGAAATATTAAGTTTCTTCAGCACTTATTTTGAACATCAAATACATAATAAACAGTATATTTCGACATTTTCCCATTAGAATGATGATTATCTACTTACATGAGACATCTCTATGATTATTACTAAAGAACCAAATTGTTATATTTGAGCTATTTTTGAATGCAAAATTCTTTAAATCTTAATAAGATGATAATTACCTAATCACTTGAACTTTCATACTTTGTGTTATAATCAAAGGATTCACATGCATAATTAACCAAATTCATTTCTAATAAGTAGGTTTCGTGTTCACAAATCTATAGCCATACGCTCAACCTACCTTCATAAGCTCTTCCAAGATCAAACTCCTTAAACTTTTGCTAAGATTGGTGCTAGTCCTATGTTCACATAGGTAGGCTACATCAAATTTTCCTTGTCATGATGATTTTGGACCATCGTTGCCAAGTTGATGTCATAACCCTGGGAGGGAGTTTAGTAAAATTGCCTAAAATTTTCATATTACGTATATATCCGTAATACAAAAACCGTTTTACAAGTTAGAGATTGCAAGACTTTAAATAATTAGTTACTAAGGTTTTCAGTTTTAATTAATTAAATTACTACAAAATATAAGTGACTATGTTTATAGATATCCGATTGGTCACAGTTCATTAGAACTACAGAAAATTGGTATCTCCTACCAAATACTGAGACAAGATAAAACAATTTACTAATTTACAAAAAATACTACATAATAATATCATATGAATATAGTTTACATAAATTGTTTATGTACTGCTATATACTTTTCAATCAACCCTAACATTACCAAACCTATCTCTAATTTGTACTCTGCTCTCAAGCTTATCCCAATCCCTACTTATAAGAAACTTGCAAAAGAAACCTGTAAAAGAAACCATAGGAGAATGAGCAAACTATGACTTAGTGAATTCGTTCTCCACTACTACCTCTCAAGCAAGTTATCAATCATTATTAAAACCTATGCAAGCTATCTACATATGAAATGACTACAAGCGCGATGAATACAAGCAACACATCCATAAGAATCTAGAACTATGGAAGGTGTAGAGTCACACCATCTACACATCAATTTTTTCTCCATAATTACCTGCATGGAGTACCTCACCTTAACCACATGAGGCTACCTAGGGGCATAGTCCCACCAAACGTTACTTGATTATTACCTTAGTACGAGAATTAACAATTAATATAGGTAGACCCCAACTAAAGCCACCCATTAAGCATATCAAAGGCCCCTCGAGCACACAAAGCAAGTCTATCTCACTATCAATAAATATCCAAGGCCCCATGGATACAAATATGCGAGTCCTCTTGCAATTACTTGGAGATACTATACTAGCTTTGCCTTAACAATAGAAATATCATTTACGAGCACTACGAATCCTCATAGAAATCATATATAATATATTTAAGAGTGAAAGAAAAATGATTTCCAAAAATGCTTTTCTCAAAAATCTACAAATCTAGCACTCCCTATCAATATACCAATTAGATCATAGACATGCGATAGATATAAATAATTATTTCAGTCAAATAATTATGTTTACCAGTTTAAGAAAGTAAGCACACGGATGATATTACACAAAGTAATCAATCATTCAACTAAACAATCAGTATCAACCTACAAGTAGTACACAAATGACAAATAACAAGTAGATAGTAGATCATAAGAACTCCCTCACTTGGGTTAATGTTCGCTTTGCCTAACCTTTGAGAATTCCAGGGGCTCGATAATCAATTACTTAAAAGATAAGAAAGCTTATAAGTAATCTAAAAAACTAGGTTCTCCAATTAACTAAATATCTATCACTATTTGCCTAGTTTTCTACTATACCCCAAATATGGTATAAATATAATTTAACTTAAATCTCTCACTTAGATTATCTTAAATTTTCAATCTCATATAACTTTTTCAATTCAGTTCGGATTTTTATGAACTTATAATCCATTTTGATCATTTTAGGGTATACTTTCTCGTAGTGGGGTCCGTTTTGAATATTGTAACCCGCAGTTTTGACTGTGATATAAAAATATCACAAATTTCATTATTTTGACTTAAATAGTTATAAAATATCAACTTAAGCTTTTCTTAGTATAGTTACAATTTAATAATTATTTGAATCGTATAACTTGTAATTTTCTTATTTTAGGTCTATTTTAGTATAATTACTTTTTTTTTCTTATTTTTGAGGTTTAAGATCTATTAATTCAAAAATTTATACTTTATTATTTTTTTAATTAAATAATTATTTTATTATTGTTATTAATTACAAAAACTACTTAATTTATTCTTAATGTAATGACGCAATAACATATGAAAGTGCCATATGTCACCCTTATGAATTTTCCATATTTTCCTATTTCATTGTATTTTACGGTATATTTATGTATTAATATTTATTACTATATTTTATTAAATTTTCTAAATTGCTTATTTATTATATTTTCTCCTAAATTACGGTACACTTAAAAATTTATATATAATTACTAATATAGTATATTATATATATACCATTTAAATATACTCATATTTTCTATATATATGATACTATTCATAATGTATATTTATACGTATACTATACTTATGTATTAAATTATCCTCATCTTAATTATATATTATATACTATACGTATGAGTATAATATACGTGTATTTGTACTTTATATGCATATGTACATATACAGTTGTATTACATATATATATATATATACTAAAATGCTAAATACAATTAATAAATACATATGTATATATCTAAACATCATGTCTAGCACTTATATACATATATATATTTAGAAATTTTTACAAAATGAAAATACTAAGTATAAATATACATACATATACCTATTATATGCATATACGTATACATATCATATAATACAAAATACTATGTATATATATACATATACATAATCACGCCTACTTATATATATCTATATATACATACAAAATGAAAATACTAACAACATACACATGTACATAAATACAAAAATACATAATACATGTATATATATCATATATGTATATTTACATTTATACATCATATACTAAAAATAAATACTAGGTACATACACATGTATATATCCATTTATCAATACATATTATATCCTAAAAAAATACTATGTGTCTATACATATATGTGTATTTAGTCACGTGTACATACTATATAACAAGTATACTGTGTATAAAACACATATATACACTTGTGCATACATATATGTAAATAATTTAAAAAACATACTCAATATGCATATACATGTTATAGATTATATATATATATATATGTACAAATATAAATAAATAACTAACCTAATTTCTTTAGTAAATTAAATGATTGAATTTCCCTTATTTTCTTCTTCTTCTTCTTAGTGTTTGCTAATTTGTGTGTGTTATGTTTTGTTCTCTTTTTTTTCTTTTTCGGTTGCTCTAAGTTCCAGACGTGATGAAGCAGGAGGAAATAAAGTAAATCACCATGAGAAAGAAAAGAAACAAATCTAATTAGATTAAGGCATTAAGTGGGATAAGACACATTCTTCATTAAATTGTTCTTTCTTTCATAAATTGTTGAAACTTGTAATTTGCACTTGAAACACATGGGTTTCTGTAATTTACAGCTGAAAATCACGTAGAGCAAGGAAAAAAAATTGGAAGAAGAAAAAAAGAAAAGAAAAAGAAAGAAAAAGGAAAATAAAAATATATTTTTTTAAATTTTTTCAAACATAAAAATCATAAAATTAGTATTAAAAAATAAATTTTGAGATTTTATGAAAATTTATTAATTTAATTGATATTTGTTACGTTTATAATATTTACAAGTTATTTCAACGTTTTTGTTAAGATTTATATGCAATTACGCGATTTAGTCTATAATTGCGATCGACTATGGTTATATTACTATTCAATTATATATATTTATTTTATAATCTTAAGATTATAGTTTTAGATTTTTTGTCAAGTTTAGGTTTGATTTTGGATATTTGCGTATACATCGGGTTTAAGGTTTTTTTTTTTACATGATTTAGATTTTGGGCAAAATTTTAGGATTTTTATCATTCTTATTATGTTTGAGTTTAAAATTTTAATTATTTTTAAATTTATCGACTCCGTTGAGTTAAGATAACTACCTATAATATTTAAATCAATTCATTACCTAAAACACTAAATTTATGGGGTTTACAGTTGAAGTTTATTGATTATATAAATTTATATTGTAAATATGTTGATAAGATATCTGACATATAAGTTACATATACAATTGATGCATCAGTTACAATTTAAGAGGTGACTTAGCTCACTAATATCTTATATTTTAGTTTTCATTTACTTACAGTGTTTAAGTTTCAACGAAACAAATCAAGAATCGAACCAAACTCTAAAAATACTGTTCTTTCATATTTCAATTCAATTTACACTTCAGTTCATAGAGGGTTTAAATAATTTGCAGTTCAATTCAAGGGGTTAAACCAAATGAATTACTTGAACCCAAATCGAATCAAAGCATTTCTTATCATAAAAATTAAAAAAAAAATTATTTACTAGTTTTAGATACTATTGATATCTTAATGCAACCTAATTTATTTTTTCTTTTTTTATCATTTATCATTTCATTCCCAATCTCTATGATTTGCCAATTTTCCTTTACCATCTATTAAGTAGACTAAATGACTTTCATTATAACCTAAAATACAATTTCGCCATGATGTAATGTTATACAGCTTAAGTTCTTCTATAGATTTACTTAATTTGAGCATCATTGTTTGGTTGAAATGCCAAATAACTATCAATATTATTAAATAAAATAAGGTATTTCTAGAAGTGACTTGAAAAAAAAAAAAACCTTATTTTGAATAGTTTAGTTCAGGATCTCGAATAGTCAAAAGTGGCCCATTTCATTGGGAGTTTCAATCAAATTATTCTAGATGTAGCTCAGTTCAGTTCGAACAGTAAACAACTTAAAGACAACTCTTATGATGTTTGAGAGATTGAAAATGTATAGGGGTAGGATGGGGACTAGGCTTGGGATAGATAATTGTTTAACCACTATATTTGACTTTGCTAAAAGCACATGTGTTCGTAACTTTAACATAAGCTAACATGTCGTTGGTGTTCCAAGGAGTATGGTAATACTATAGTCCATATGGAAAAATAGCACAAACTAAGTGTGATATGTTAGTTTAAGGGGTTCTTCCACTTAGCATGCTAATCTTTTGAGTTGAGTTCTTCCCTTAAGCTTGAGCTACAACAGTTAGTTTCATATTGTTTACGTTAACTCCCCCAATCAACCTTGGAAAAATCAACATTGACATTGATGCATCTTCCAATTGTAACTCGTGTATGTGTTTATGTCTGTGCATATGCATGTGCGTGTTTTTGTGTTGTAGCTATAATAGCAAGAAGTACATAAGGAATGATTGTAAATGTCATTGCTACCTCCCCTCTTCATTAACTCCATCAAAGTTAATAGGTACCTTTGTTCAACAATATTATTGTTTCGTGTCAAACCTTTTTCTTATAAAAAAATACATTATGATTTATAATAACATTTTTATTGATAAGATTGTAAAGCTAATAAGCTTTCGATAGATCACTAACACAAGAATAATGCATTTTTTTTCTCTCTCTTATTATCTAGTTTTGTTCTCTTTTAATTTAGGATACAAGCATAGGTGATACAATCAAAACTTTTGAAATGTTCTTTATTTAGTTAAGTCCGCTCCATGCTTCCATTAGGGTCATACTCTAAACAATAAGTGCTAAATTTTCATGCAAAATATAAATGCTCTAGTCAACCATTTCAAACCATAAATTTTTTTATAACCATATTTAAAAAGTGCCTTTTTTCCCCTCATTGAGAAGCTTTAATTTGTTGAGGCATGCAAGCTGCAATAAGTTGCTTTTTGATTTGATGGTTTTTACAAAACTTTACGAATTCTATTCAGACATATTTTTTGCTATGGTCTTCATAGAGAATTTTGATGATGCTTCTTATTTCTTTCTCAACCAATAATTATAGTTTCTGAAACCTATAAAATTTTTAACTTTTTCTAGTAAAATATATTTAATTTTTACAACTGAATCATCAATGAAGGTAATCATATATCTTTTAACTCCATTTAAAAATGGACTTATTGGTCCATAAGGGATGAAATGCACCAACCCTGAGTTGTTATTCTCTCCATGATCTTATGGAAATTGATTACGCTATTGTTTGTTAAAAATACATTCTTCACAAAATTAAGATGGAAGTGATAATTTGAGGAAAGTCAATCGCCTAACTTTATGCATAAAGTCTCAAATTTGGTCTAAAGTCCTTAAAGCTACCCACTTTGCCTTCATGTTCCATTAATACTTCTCCTTCAATCTTAAATCCATTTAGAAGTAGTGGTAGGCATGATTGTGTTCTATACAATTCGTCTCTTTAATTAAACCAAATCTAATATTATGGCTCGATTACTTTTTTAATTTGAGTCTAACCCTACAATTTGGCTCATAAATTTTGCAAACTTGAAAAGATTGATTTGATTCGTGGTTCAAACAAAAAATCTCAATTTTTTTTTTTTGGTAATAAAGATATTTCAAAATTATCAACGCGTAAATATCTATAAGCAAAACATAGCAAGTTAGCAAAGTCTAAAGGAAACATCTCTTTATAAGGCTTAGTCTAACAAAGCCACCTCTATACAATCTATGAAACTAGATCACAATTCTGACAAAAACAAAGGAATAAAGTCCATAGAAAGAGTCTTCTCATCCTGATTGAGTCCTTCCTTTATGAGACAATCCGCTACTTTATTGTCCTCTCTATTCACTCTGCAAATTAAGAAATTAGCAAGGTTACTCATTGCTTATTTGCTAATTGCTAGAAAAAGGTGACAATGCTCCAAGTCTATGTTGTTGTTCGTGAATCTAATCCACTTCTTCCTGGGAGTGCACTTCACATAATATTTTCAAATAACCTTTATTAACAGCCAATTCTAAACCCTAACTTTATGGCACACAATTCACCTTTAAAAGAGTTAAGTTGCTATATTGAGCATCTAAGCACCACAGGACCATCCTATCCTGATATTTGGCTATAACTTCAATCCTAACCCTTCTATTGGATGCTTTTACTACCCCATCACAATTCTGCTTAATCCATCCTTTAGGAATGTGTAGCCCCCTCTGAATATTTTGATTCCCCTAATATGTAGCTAATCTTTTCTAGATCGCATCCACCATTCGTTTGCATGGTACTTAATACTTACTTTTTCTTTCTCCACAAACTCTTACTTACTTAGACATCAGGGTGGCAACACCGGAGTTATCCTAGTACCCCCTTAGCCTAATATTTTCCTGTTTGCAAATTGCCCAAAAGTGTTGTATCTAAGATGTCCTTTGTAACAAATTTCGATATCAATAAGATATATAAGATTCCCTTTAAAACAAAGAGAGAAAACAAATGCTTCATAATTAAATGTCACCATTGAAAAAAGCACAAAAAAAAGTTATTTAGATTAAAAGCAAGACAACTCAGCATGAGTAGAAGAGCTATACTAATAATGTCAGTCTTAAAATCACATCTAGTGTAGTATATACAGGTTACAAAGTTACTTGCAAAAGTTTTACACAAGCTTACACATATTATTTGTAATTTTTATTGAATGGAGCCAATGACACACAAAAGACACATTAGATTGGATGGGATAATATAACTTTGCCAAAAGGGCTTGAAGGTCTAGTATTCATTAACATGATAAAGTACAATGAGGCTGGTCAAATAAAAAGATAGTGGAAATTTAAAACTAGGAATGTCCTTGTGTTACAACTAATAAAAGCAAAACATAAAAAAGTGAAGCTTGGTAATAGTGTTTCAAGATTTAACCATGCTTCACCTCTAGTCAAAGACCTACATAAGGACACCAATGGCTTCAAGATAATGGAGTAGTAATGATAGGATATGGCTAGAGCAGAAAATTTTCGTAAGATAAATGATTAGATAACTTTACTATTTGAGAATTGGTATAAGGTCCTATTCATCTACAAGCATTGAACTTAACAATACATTAATGTTGGAAGGGACCACTTTCTTGGAATGAAGAGAAGATTGGCTTTCCTATTTCAGATCTAATAGTAACCTTTGTAGGACCTATTGTACTTCTAGAAAGGGAAGATCAAAAAGCCTTGTCTAGAAATGCTCAAATGCCAATCTCTCTTATTGATATTTATAACTAGCTAGTAAAGAAGAAAGGGAAAAATGAGACAAATTGGAAGTGGATTTAAAATTCAATTTTTCCTACAAAAATTAAGTTCCTATTATGGAGAATTCAGCATAATAGTCTACCAATAGCAAGAACCTTAAAGAGGAGGAAATTTTGCTGATTGCCTCATGTCTAGATGTGGAAATCCTAAAAAAACCTCATGGCATGTTATGGAAATTGTCAAAAGCTTAGCAATATAACAGAGCTTTACCAAATAAGAAGATCTTATGCTCCATTATTTAAATGAAGATTTTGTCGTCTAGATAAAGGACAATTGTCACATTAGCAAAAAGGAAGCTATGCAAGCCATGCCTCCTAATGCATTTATGTTTGGCTTTATGTTGTGGTATATATGGATCATGAGAAATCAAACATTATTTTAGCCCAATGCTATTACCACAGATCTTCAAGAAGCCAATTAAGAGACTCAATCATGACTATTAGGCTTACCTTAAAAGGGAAACAAAGTTTTTTAAGGTTACGAATGTAAAAGTTAGTCCACAAGGAAATTCAGGAGCCATAGGTACACTTGCACATTGATGGATCAATAAATATCCTTAAAAAGCCTACATGGAAAGAATCTTACACTTATTTCAATGGGAAATTTAAGCCATCTTGAGGGAAAGAAATCAAGTAGCTAATTTGCTAGCTCACCAAGCTCAGAACAAGCCAAATTCTTGTTTGTTTTTTAATGAAGTTCTTAGAGAGCTTATAAACCTTTTATTAAATGATGTAATTGGTGTTAATTGTACTAAACAGACTGAAGTGTCAATACTTTCTCAATCTATTAGCTTTAGTCTAAAGCAGGATTGTGCTCCATTAGGAGCAATTTTGTGTAATGCTGGTTAAGTCTTTATTAATTTTACCAAAAAGAAAAAAAGATAGATATATGAAATAAGCTAAGGGGGAATTTTGATCTCTATATGCTAAGCCTCCTCATGTTGCTCCTGAAGAACTCTTATGTATTTAGTGGATTCAATGGTAGCATGTTGCTCTTTGGAACTCTAATGTTCTGCATGTGCACATTCTCAAAAAGAAAAGTCAAGAAATTCACATAGATGTTGCAGTTAGTGACTCAACTCTTCATTGGTTCTTCTCTACTATATATGCCTCATCTCATTTGCAAGAAAAATTGATGCTTTTGGAAATTTTGCAATCACATGCATACGTTGTAAATAATAGGCTATGGTGTATAGTAGGTGATTTTAACGATGTGATCTATGGAGAAGAAACATGGGGAAGGGGTTTATTTTCAAAAAACAAAGCATTTAGATATGCAACTTGTATAAATAAATGTAGGTTTATGGATATGGTATTTGTTAGCTCACTTTTTACTCAATCAAATGAGAAAATTCTATCAACTTTAGTAGGAAGGAGACTTGATAGAGATTGATGCTACCAAGAGTGGAGAAATTTATATCTCGAGGCTAGAGATTTTCATTTGTCAAAGTGGTCTAGTGATCACATGACATTGCTTCTTAAAATACACCCCTCCATAGAACAAAAAATTAGACAAAGGCCATTTCAGTTTTTACTGAAGTAGTAAGAAGTCAAAACTTATTGGCACTTGATAAACTCAGTATAGAGCTCTTCAAATTGCAATACTTTAAGAATGATAGAAATTCTGACTCAAATGCTAAGGGAGTGGAATAAAAGAGTATTAGGCATCATTTATTATGAAAAACAAAAAATACTTAGAAGGTTAGATGGAATAGATAAAGCCTTAAGTAAAATCCCATCAAATTTCTTAATAAATCAATTGTTAGATAGAGACAAATGGCTATAGAAGAGAAAAGCCAGAGTCAAGTAGATAAGGATGGTGAAAGGAATACAACTTATTATCATGCTTTCGTTCAAAATAAGATCTTAGGTTTTTAAGATGACTTTGGATATTGGTTCCATGGGCCAAAGGGTATTGACAAAATAATCTTATCTTATTTTGTAACAAATTATATAACAACAAAGGTCAATTACAGTTAGGTAAATCTAATTAATCATTGCTTAAGATCTAATCTGATTGAATATCAAAGACATGCTTGATGTTGAGGTAACATATGGAGAAGTCCATAAAACAATTACACAAGTGGGATCATTGAAGACACCAAGAAAGATGGATTTCATTTCTTTTTTTTTTTTTCCTTTTCTATAAGAAATACCAAATCCTCCTAAGAAAAGAGATTTACAAACTTTTTAAAAGATGCTATGAAAATGAGAAGCTCCCCAGAGTTTAAACTATACCTTAATATGTTTAATTCCTATGAAATTTGGGGCTTCAAACATCAAGAATTTTTTTACAATAAGTTTTTGTAACACTTTATACAAGATACTTATTGATCAATTAATAAATTGGCTTAGACATTTTTTAGAAAATCTTATTCACCCAGTGCAAGGTGAAAAGGCTACTAACAACATTATATTAGTAAATGAGATCTTGTATTGTTTTAGGAAAAAGTCCTCCAAAAAGACTTAGATGATGATAAAAGTCAATCTTAAAAAGGTTTTTGATACAATAAAGTGGGTTTATTTGCATTGGGTACTTATTTATCTTAACTTTCCAATAAGATGGATAAAATTGATTGGTTGCTGCCTATTTATAACCATTATAGAAGTGCTATTCAATAGTAATCCACTAAGAGCCTTCCTTCCTAGTAGAGGTATAAGGTAAGGAGACCCTCTTTCTCTTTACCTCTTCATACTAGGAATGGAAATTCTTAGTAGAATGATTAAAAGAGAGGTGTAGTTGGGAAAGTTGTGGGGTTTTAGGATATGAGGAAGCTCACTATGCATCTCTTACATTATTTTTGTAGATGATTTAGTGTTGGTGGCTAGAGTTAATACAAATAATGGACAAACTCTTAAAAGGGCTTTTAGAAAATTTCTCACAATTGTCAGGATTGAAAATAAATCACAAGTCTATTATGTTATTCAAGGAGTACAACAAGAAATGTGAAGCAAGATATTATAAACATTCTTTAACTTAAAAAAACAAATGCTTTTGGAAGACAATTGGGATTCCCTTTAAAACAAGGAGAGAAAACAAATGCTTCACAATTAAATGTCACCATTGAAGAAGCACAAAAAAAGTTGTTTGGATCAAAACAACACAACTCAGCATGAATGGAATAGCAATACTAATAAAGCCAATCTTGGAATCACTTCCAACTTATTATACACAAGTAACAAAGCTACCTGTTATAGGTCCTATATAAGATATCAAGAGTGAAGGTGAATTAGTATTTTTTGCAAAAATAAAACTTTCTCGATTTTTAAAACAACTACCCTCATAATAACTTAAATGGCGTGACAAGTAGTTGAAGATTGGTTGTTTAATTGTAGGCATAACATAAGTAATAAAAGTTAGAAACTAAATAGAATAGAGAGAAAGAAGATTAGAAGATTGATTTATAGAGCTTCAACCTTTTTTCTACCACTTTCTTCCAACTCCACTGTTGGGGTCTTGGTCCTTCTCACCAGTATCATTCTACTAGTCTAAACTTTTAACTAATCAAAAATCAATTAGAGGTTATAAAGATATCTAATTGCTCCTCTATCTTATCTCATTAACTCTTCCTAAGCTAAACACGGGACTTAGAGAACTCTCTAATCTCACATACACTCAATTACAATGTCAATAATGTTTACAAAGAAAATGAGACAATACAATCAAATAGCTCTTTACAACATTCGCACAAATGCAGTAACAATGAAATAATAAAACTATTTTCGATTAATTTCTAACACAATTTCTAATAGTCTACATGGAGAGAATTTTTGAAATTCAAATCTGTACTCAGTGTATTCCCCTTATTTTATTAGTAGCTTGACTTATATTCTATTGATCCTCAGTGTAACAATAAAAATACTGGCTAGTTGATATAGAAAATAGTGGAGATATTTCCTTTTGTTGTTGTCTTGACCAAGCACTTTGTAACTAAATGGAGAAAATCTCTCATGGGGTTGTTATATTTTAATTTTGAATTTGAATTTGAATAATAGCTTTTATTGCTATGGTGATAAACTTTCACCAAATTAGGAAAAGATGTCATTGTGACTATTATCTTTAAAAAAAAATCATCCTTAATTTTCTCTTCATAAATTTCATCATAATGCTTAAATATCAACAAAAAACTTATCTTTTTCCATGAATACATATATCCCACTTATTTTGAATTTGAACTCTCTTGAAAATCTCCACTTTATCTCTATAAAATATATCTCAAAACAAAAATCTACACCATATCATTATCCATATTTTCATCTTCTCTTATTTGAATTTGAATTTAAGATATTTCTCTAAGCTTAATCCATATCTCACCTTGATATTGAATATGTAATCCAATAAAAATCACCATTATAATTTTTAAAAAATATTTCTATAAAATATGAACCATATGTTTATCCTTATTCTTGTTTTAAATTTGAAACCTAATAAGCCTTATCTAATACTCAAATCCCAGATAATTCCACTTTGTAATTGCTAAACATGATGAGATGCTATACGTAGATTAAAGCAATTGAAATTACGTTGACTTGTTGAACTTCAAAACAATCTTCAATATTCTTTATTCCAATGCTTTGTTAAAAAGAATTTGTTCTTGATACTGATTAATATATCTAAGCAATGTATTCTTGACTTCACTCTAATAAATAAATAATTTCCAAATCTTTTGTCCACTTTAACATAATCTAATCTAATTTAGTCTAATAAAATGATCAAACTCTCTAAGATTTATCGCTTCGAAAATCTATAATTCCATCTACAGTTAATAAAATATAATCCCCATGGACTTTAGTGACCAACTTCAGTGAAATGGAATTAAATATATTTCCCTAATATATTCAATAAAGTGGAGCTAAGCCTTCGTTTCTTAAAATTATTTAATTCAAATAATCTACATACTTAATAAATATATTAGTGATAACTTATCATATATTTTGTATCACGTCTCGAAGCGGTAGAGTCGTAACAGCCCAGCCGTGTAAACCATCCTAAGATAGAAGTTGACCTTACAACCGCTATCTTAGACCTGATCTACATAAGGAATCCACAATTAACCCGCTTTGAAGTAAATAGTTTGTAATTTAAATAAATCATTTACCTAAGAAAGTGAGGAAATATATATATATATACTATAATTCAATTATTGCAATTAAAGTTTACAATAATTCTCCGTAACATATTTCCTAGTTATACATTATTCAAAAATGAAAAGTAATAAAATATGTATTGATTCTTCAATGCTTTTCCTCACTCCCCAGGATCCAGTAGTTGCTAGCTTTCGAGTAGTTGTTTGCCGCTTCTTAGTCAGCACCTGCATGACGTCTATAGGGATGTTAGGATAGAGGACTTAAAACTATACCACAAACACAACAAGGTTTTCAATCAACTTATTAGGTGCAATGCATGTGCAAGCAAATGTCATCTCATGACGTTGTTCGACTCGTCATGAGATTAGAGAAATTTCGCTCGCTCTAATCCGGGTTAAGGAGTTGCCATTAATGCAACAGCTCACGACCAAACCCAGGCTTGTACAATAGAGACCTCGCTCCTCCCACGACTACCTTCGAACCATTGACTTCACCCTCGCCGCGACCTCTTCTCCTGTCACTTAGTTCGGTTAAGGATGAAGAAGGGACCAATTGCAATCCTACGCTATCCCTTTCGAAGGGGTCGGTATTTGGCCGGAGAGTCCTAAGTTCCCCTAACGAATTTCCATGTATGTCCGATTATGATTATTGGTCTTATATTTGATTAAGTCCAGTTTAAGGTGATCAATCATTGCATACAAATCATAAAATACATGCCAGAGCAACAAACAGAACCATAGCATCACCCATAATCAAGCACATGCACACATCCAACTATCTAACAAACACAACCAAGCATAATCTTAAGCCTCCAAAATACAGCATGGTATTAATCCCAACTTACCTCGACTCCTTGCTCACTCACTCAAGGTTCGACTTGCTCAGGCCATCGCCGATCATCCCTATAACACAAACGTGGTTTCAGTTTTTCATATAACTATTATAGGTTCATTTTATCCTATAACGCTTATTGTTATGTTTTGTTCAGGGTTTAATATGCTTAATTATCTAGGTCTTAAATCTTTTATAATTATTCTAGGTTTGGGGTTAGGTTCCGGTTCGATTTCCGCATCGATTTCTGAATTAGGTTTTAGTTTGATTTCTAAGTAGTGTTTTATACTCCAACCCTAGGAATTCGTTTCAACTCCTAATGTGAAATTAATCACGTTACTTCTCGATTTCCTAAATACCATTATTACCTCTAATTAGTATTTTATTTTACTCGATACACTTAAAGCCGTATTAGTATACCGAATTCACTCTTAACGTGAGAAATTTTTACATTTTTCATATAATTACATAAATTCTAGTCTTCTATCAATTTTATTATATATCCCTATTATTTATATAATATCAATTTTCATCCTAATATTTTCTATTTATTATATTTCCAATAATTATGTATTATTACCTATTATGTATATAATACACTTCTACTATTTCTATCACTTTAATTACCATCCCTAAACATCAATTATCATTTCAAAATGTCTAAATTCATCCTAAATCAGATTTTACTCCTAAGTTAAAAAATTAACTTAAAGTTAACTATTTTTCCCTATTACTCTTTTACTACATAATTAACCTAATAATTACATCTAACACCCTAAATGCTACAAGTATCATACTCCATCAGATTTCAACATCCTAAAACACATACTTATTCACTAAATCAGTAATTAACCATTTAATTACTTAATTAACCCCAAATTACTCATTTTATGCCTCATTTTAAGGCCTAAAAATTATCTAAAAATTTAGAAAATTAATTTTTGAAAACAGGCTTCATAGCACTATTCTATATCATCTAAGTAATCAACAAAAAAATTTTGGGTTCAAAACTACACTTCTAAGGTCATTTATTTCTAAACCGAAACATGCTTGGTTTTGCACGATTTCTTACGAACCCTATATCACGAGACGTTTTTCATCAAAATAATATTTTTCCTAAAAACTACATACAAAAATATTCTAGAATAACAAGTTTCATAATTTTCTAAGAATATTTACTATTTTTTAAAAATTATACAAAATCGAGCTGGAAATTGAACTCGCCGATTTAGGTGGCTCCGGCCACCGTTGTTGGCCATGGATGTGTTGGCCCACCTGGGCGTTGCCACCACCGTGTGGTGGTGGTGGCCACTCCCAGCTTCCCTTCGGGTCTGGGTTCTCCTTTGTGGTCCTAACTGCACAATTTTCCTTTTCTTTTTTTTTTCTTTGGTTTTTCTCTCAATTTTCGACTCTCCCTAATTTTCTCTTATTTCTAACTGTCCAAATGAGTTTCTGAATTTTTCTTACTATTTATAGAGCTTTAGTGTAATTATTGTGCATTAAATTGGACAAGACAATTGCCTTATCCCTTAATTTTTTGCTTTTGTGTTGTCTTAATTTAATTGGACGATTTTTTTTATTTTTCCCAGCTGCCATGACCTATATCTAGATCATTCCTTATTTTTCTTGATTTTTATTTATTTTTTCTTAATTAATTATGAATTTTCGTTAATTATTTAGTATAATTTTAACACATTACGCGTATTTTAAGTAATTACGCGTATTTCTACATACATGTAAATTCATATATAGTACAAATAAGTATTCATAAATATTATTTAGGTCATTTTATGATTTTTTGTATACATATAATTTATCTCTAGCGATTCGTCAATTATCGAAATGCATTTTACGTATTTTCAATAAATGACGCGTTATATACTTAAAATGTGAAATTTTTATAGTCTTTTATTTTATTGCTTATTTTCTTAAATTCAAGTTTACGGGGTCATTTTTACTAATATTTCTAGTTTTACTTTATAATTTAGGTTTGATTGAGTCTTTCAACTGATCGAAATCTCGAATGGTTAGTTGTGGGGCTTACATTTTTTTATCGTCAAAACCAAATTAGAAGACTTAACTCTAGTAAAAGTCTTACACAGCTTATAGAAATTATCTACAATTTTTATTGAATGGAGCCAATGTCACACAAAAGACATATTAGATTGAATGAGATAAAATAACTTTACCAAAAGGGCTTAAAGGTCTAGTAGTCATTAACTTGAAAAAGTGCAATGAGGCTTGTCAAATAAAAAGATAGTAGGGATTTAAAACTAAGAATGTCCTTTTGGTCTCAGCAAGTAAAAGCAAAACACAAAAGCATGAAGCTTGGTAATAGCAAAACAACCATAAAAAATCAAAAGTGAAAGTAATCGAGTAATAAAAGAATATATAAGTAAGCAGGTCAAGAAAAGTGGATACAAATAATTTCAAGAAAAAAAAATTAATTCCTTTAAACCAACATAGTTAAGGAATTTACTATTGGCTAATATTGACCTTGAATTATAACATATAAGTATTCAATGAGCATTATTATCATGAGTATTAAATATATATAGCTATTAATTTAATTTATAGTGATTAACAACCTTATATATTGTTAATATAATATAATTATCATCAATGACATTGGCATTGTTTATTTGTGAATTAATTTCGGTTTAATATAATAGTATCTTGTTACTAATATCTTGTTAATATAGATTATTATTAATTTTAGTAAATAATCTATCATTATCCTATTATTAACTATAGTTATTATTATAGTCTATTTGATTTTAATTCTCTTCCTACTTTTTATTTTGCTTTCGAAATATTTGTTCTACCTTTATTTTGCCCTAAACTCTTGGACCCATTTGGAACCCTACAAATGGCCTATCCATTATCATCCGCAAATACCTCAATTTGTGGAACCACAGCCGCCTATCAGCTAATTCTTTCTCGCGTCCCCTGCTATCTCTCCCTCCCTTGTTCGCCTCCTGTTCCCTCGCCCTCTCTCTCGGAGCCTCCCTCGATGTCTCACCTCCTGTTCCCTCGCCCTCTCTCTCTTATCCTCATCTCAGCTCCTTTGCTCGGTCTCTCTTTTTGCTATTGGCGACCGTTCCACTCACTTCCGACTTCCTTCTCCAATGAAGACAACAATGGTGAGTATTGGTGTTTTACGAATGTGTATGAATTAAACATAACTCTGTTTTCGAGCGTTCCTTATTCCCATACTAACCCCGTGAACTTTCTGTTCTATGTTTCTTCGAAACTCGGACGACGATGCGAGAATGTTTCTCCGGACACCGAGTTCCATTGTTGTTGATTATTATTCTCTTCTTATTTGGCGAACATTTCTGATTTCTGAGTTTAAATCCATATATCCAGCATTCCTTAGTCCGACAATCCATTCTGGTCTTCTTCTCCGGCAACGGTGGCAACTCCGACAAGCTGTACATTTCTCAATGTCTCTTTTGGTGGGTCAACTCGGTTCTTTAATTCATAAATCTGTTTGTTGTTTCATCTTAATATAACTTTACTTAATCTAAAATAAGTTAGACTCAATATAACTAAGATTTGACATGAACTGCATTTAATTTAATATAAGTTATATTTAAGTTAATGTGAGATTCGGTGGTCGCAAAAGACATTGGTCTGTATATGTTATCGTTCAAGCTTCCGTTATGTATCTTTTTTGTCGGAAACATATTGGAAGAAGAGAACTCCGGTGAACTGATTCGAAGACTCTTAAAATGGCATGTCTTATTCAAGTTTGGCTTTGGACAAAAGAACGAAACCGCATTATAATGTTTTATTTTAACTTCACACTGTTAATTTTATGTTGATGGTTTTGGTATCCCGCCCTTTTATTAACCAAACCGTAGGTACAGTTTCTTTCTCCAATCAGTTTCCAATTTTGTATGATAAAGTTTTGCTGCCATAACGTTCCTAATTATTAATGGTTAATAACATGTACGGTGGATAGTTAATTGAATGCAAGCAATAGTAACTATTATAAGTGTATTAAAAATACTAACGGATGATATACTTGCAATACGTGTACAGACTAAATAAAATTAAATTTATATGTTAAAATTTATTAATAGTTATTCGGTAAAAATTTATAATTTTTATTAAATAATATGAATATAGATTTTTTTTCCCTATCTATACTTATTTTAAATCTTTTAATATTTTACTTATGATCAAATCATGATTATGGTTAAAAATCTATTCATGCAAGTGGATATCAATTATCATATTATTGTATTTCATCATAATTTGAATTTTAACCATACAATCCGAACACATAAAATAAGGTGCAAGAGAAAAACCTTCAAAGAGAGAGATAATGGGATAAGTATCATGCTATGTGGAGAAATGGTAGAGAAAGTAGATTTTGGGATTGAGAGAACTTAATAGGAGAGATTAATGAGAGAAAATAGGTTGATAATATGTCAATTTTATTCTTAATATAAAATAATTATAGTTTTAGTAAATTATTTTTAATATTGGTTTTTTTAATAAAATTTTAATTAAAAGACTAAATGGTAATATTTAAAAATCAATTCGTTTTAATAATATAGATAAAGTAAACTATAGTAGACCTGTTTTAAATTCAAGATGTACTGTACGGATTGAAAATGAACGACCGTATCCAAGTTTCTTGGCCGTGCTCGTAGTAGGAGCTATTTTGCGGGAATATTACCTTAACTTATTATTTCTTTTACTTTCAATCCTTTTGAAAATTATTTTACTTTATAGCAACATGATAAATTATTAATTTATCTTTAAGGGTTGTTAATTACAATATTGCATAATAATTTACATTGGTTTTGCCTGTGGCGTAGGTAAGCTTTGATTATGATATATATATGTATCGATATCTTAATAAGGATGATGAAGATATTAATAATGATCACAATAATGATGAGGGTTAATTCAAAACACCATCGGTTTTGAAGTGAGGAAGATGGAATATGTCTTAATGATATTAAATATACTTATATCATTTACAATAAGATAGGAATAGTTAACATAAGTTACTAAAGGATTCAAGAATAATAATTGAATAGGAACTTATTTAATAATTACCACAAGGTTAATCTACACTTGTTCTTAATCTCAAATAAATTCACTCCAAGCATCTAAGTTCCATTTTGGATGGATGGTTAGAGTTAGATGGTATTGGACTTAAAGTTGTGGAGTTCCGGTTAATTATCAGTAAGCCTTCTCAAGTATAGTGTGTTTGCTAAGTTTTAGTATGAAAATCGAATTAACTTATAATCGGCCTAATTGACCTCTAGGAGCCCATAGTGACAGATCCCTAAAGGATCAATTGCTCATCATACGTAAAGATTCCCTAATAGAATCTCATATGCGACAGCGTAGCTGGATCTAATACATCATGGTTCCAGGTTCTAAGGTATTGGTCTGAAGACCTTTATAGTAGTATATAATAGTAAATTAAAAGACGTATGATATATTCTATTTATTTACTTATATAAAAGATTATGATATGACGGGATCATGAGTACCCTTTTGATACTTGTTGGCTTAAAGTACAAGATAATAATTGGGTATTTGTAATCGTCTTGCCTTATATGCATGTCATGTGTTTGGTTTAATATCCATGTGTGCTTGTGTACTATGTACTAGGTTTCAACTTATTCTCTTATTTTTACAGTTACAAGTTGATTTAGTATATTGCTATCTGTGATAAGTATGGGAATGGATATTTGGGTAAGGAAAAAAGATGATTAGTTCTACGTTATGATGAGAAGATTGCTAAATGATAGAATTATAGAACTAGTATTAAGTAAAATTATTAATTGGTTTTATTGTTTTAGAGTTAGGAATCTTATTATGTATAATTGTGGTTGAAACGACTCGCTTGTGAGTTGTTTTTGAATTATTGTAATTGGAAAATTATTTTAATATAGTTAATTTTGAAGATTGTAATTAGTTTTAGAACTTTAACGTGTCATTATAAAATTAGAGACATATGGGGGCTTGTGACGCCCTTAAGTTCTGGGGCGTTATAAATAGTGTTTCAAGACTTAACCATGCTTCACCTCTAGTTAAAGACCTATATGAAGGACACCAATGGCTTCAAGAAAATGGAGTAGTAATGCTAAGGCATCACCAAAGCACAAAATTTTTATAGGATAAATGATTAGATGGCTTTACTGGTTGAGAATTAATACAAGGTCCTATTCATCTATAAGCATTGAACTTAACAATATATGAATATCAGAATGGACCACTTTCTTGGAATGAAGAGAAGAATGGCTTTCCTATTTCAAATCCAATAGTAAACTTTGCAAGACCAGTTGTACTTCTAGAAATAGAAGATAAAAAAACCTTATCTACAAATAAGGATACCACTAGGGTAGGTTCGAAATGGGTTTTGCAAAACTTGAACTCGATCTGATAACTTATAGTACTACCTAAAACCCTATAGGGTATCTTATAGAGTGTTTACCTTATTTCCATAATCCACCTCTATAGGATTTTGGAAAACCCAATTAAAACCCAACTCGACCCACTTATGCTAAAACAATTATAAAAATATATATTTAATAAAAATAGACACTCTTATTCACAAAATAAAATGCTTAAGAACATAAGTATTTTAAAGTGTTCATACATTACATCACCATAAAATTTAATTTTCAAATAAGCCATTATTATAAATCCTTGTTGCAAACTTAAAAGTAAAACATAAAAACAAAGAGACAAAAGGTATTATTTTATTATTTATATTCTATCATCACTTATATTCAATTATTATATTATTTATAAATATTACTATATTAATAACCCATGCTTCACGAAGTACTGATTTTTTATAATGTAGAAATAATGATGTGGACTTTAAGGATAAGATTAAGGGCTCTTGTATATATACTTATTATTATTTTAAAACAGGTTCGGGTTTTTCGTCGAGTTTTTCCTAAATTCCAAAAATTAAACCGTAATCCTATAGGTTTTGAGAATTAATTATAAAACCTACCTCAAAACCCTATAAGGTTTGATCCTATAAGACTTTTAACGGTTCAGATAAGTCGTAAACCCTATAATGACTCACTTAGTGGCATCCCTATCTAGAAATGCTCAAATGTCCATCTCTCTTGTTGATATTTATAGCTAGTTAGTGAAGAAGAAAGGGAAAAATGAGACAAACTAGAAGTAGATTTAGAATTCAATTTTTCCTCCAAAAATTAAGTTCTTACTATGGAGAATTCAACATAATAGTCTACCAATGGCAATAAACATAAAGAAGAGGAACATTTTGCTAGATGCCTCATGTCTTAGATGTGGAAATCTTGAAAAAACATTATGGCATGTTATGGAAATTGACAAAAGCTTGGCAATATAGTAGAGTTTTAGCAAACAAGAAGACCTTATGCTATACTAGCTAAATGAAGATTTTGTTACTTGCATAAAGCATAACTGCCACATTAGCAAAAAGGAAGTTACGTAAGCCAGGAATCCTAATGCATTTATGTTTAGCTTTATGCTGTGGTATATATGGATCATGAGAAACTAAACATTATTTTAGCCCAATGCTATCACCATAGATCTTCAAGAAGCCAATTAAGAGACTTAGTCATGAGTATTAGGCTTACCTTAAAAGGGAAAGAAAG
This sequence comes from Lumnitzera racemosa, assembly GCA_024138005.1. Lineage (NCBI taxonomy): Eukaryota > Viridiplantae > Streptophyta > Magnoliopsida > Myrtales > Combretaceae > Lumnitzera > Lumnitzera racemosa. The sequence continues at coordinate 12,691,609 of JAMXBC010000008.1, read as the reverse complement.
TTTTTTAAGGTTATAGATATAGAAGTTAGTCCACAAAAGATTCAAGAGCCATGCGTGAACTTACATACAGATGGATTAATAAATATCCTTAAAAATCAAGCTTCAATTAGAGGAGTTATTAGATGCTCGAGGGGAAATGGATCTTTGGTTAGTCTTATAAGTTAAGCAACATTGACACTATTACGACTGAGTTATGAGCAATATATTGCAGCTTATCCTATTGCATTCATAGAGGATTCATGCATGTTGTAATAAAAACAGATTCTAAGATTGCTGTTGCACTTTTATCTTCTTATTAAAACACTAAGCTAAAATATTGTAATGTGTTAAAAGCCTACAGGGAAAGAATCTTGCATGTATGTCAATGGAAAATTAAAGCCATCTCGAGGGAAAGAAATCAAGTTGCTGAATTGTAAGCTCATGAAGCTAAGAACAAGCTAGATTCTTGTTTGTTTTTTAATGAAGTTCCTTGAGATCTTGTAAATATTTTGTTGAATGATGTAATTGTTGCTAACTGTACTAAATGGACTGAAGTGCCAATGCCTACTCAATCTATTAGCTTAAGACTAGAGTAGCATTGTACTCCATTATGAGCAATTTTGTGTAACACTAGTTAAGTCTTTATTAGTACGAATGCAGCTTATTTTACACCCATCATCACTGTAAAACCTACAATCAAGTACTCGTAGTTTGACTCGTAGAATTTAGGGTGATCGGTTAAAGGATCTGATCAAACCTAAATTATCAAATAAAGTTAGAAATATTAGTAAAAACAATCTCATAAGTTCGAATTTAAGAAAATAAGTAATAAAATAAAAGCATATAAAATTTCCAAATTTTAAGTATATTACTCGTTATTTAACGAAAATGCGTAAAACACATTCTGATAATTAAAGAATCTCTAGAGATAAATTATATGCACACTAAAAATCATAAAATAACTTAAATAATATTTAAGAATATTTATTTATATCATATATGAATTTACTTGTAGGTAGAAATCTGCATAATTACTTAAAATATATGAAATATGTTAAAATAAGGTTAATTAATTAAACAAAATTCATAGATAATTAAGGAAAAATCAAGAAAATTCAGAAAAAATGTGGAAATGACCAAAAGAGGGGCATGTCATGCTAAGAAGGAAAAAATAAAATCAACCAATTAAATTATAACAACAAAAAAAAAGGTAATTTGAAAGAGGAAAAGACTAATGTCACCTCAATTTATTGCATCAAAATTGATTTATGCCTCTATAAATAGTCAAAAAAATTCAAAAGCTCATTTTAGATGTTTGGAGTTGTAGAAAATTAGAGAGAGGCGAAATTGAGAGGAAATTAGGGTTTCTACAAAAAAATTACAAAAACTGTACAATTAAGACTTTTAAGGAGAACCCTAAACCCAACGAACAGCTGGGCATGGACAATGACCACCACCACACAGTGGTGGTAGCGCCTAAATGGGCCAACACACTTATGGCCACCAACGGTGGTCGAAGCCATCGGTTTTGATGAGTTCCGACTTTTCTTAAATTGTTAAAAATATCACAATTAGTTATAAAATTATGAAACTTATTATTCTAGAATATTTTTGTATTTAGTTTTTAGCAAAAATATTATTTTAATGAAAATATGTCGCCTAATATATGGTCCTTAAGAAATCATACAAAACCGAGCATATTTTGATTTTGAAATAAATGACTCTAAGAGTGTAGTTTTGAGCTCAAAATTTTTGTATAGACTACTTAGAGGTTATACAATAGTGCTATGAATCCCTTTTTCAAAAATTATTTTTGAAATTTTTAGATAACTTTTAGGCCTTAAAATGATGCATAAAATTGGTAAATTAGAGTTAATTAAGTAATCAAATGGGTAATTACAAATTTGATGCACAATTATATGTTTTAGGTTGTTGAAATCTAATGGAGTATACTATTTGTAGCATTTGGAGAGTTAAATGTAATTATTAACATATTATGTAGTAAATATGTAATAGGTAAAAATGATAAATTTTAAGTTAATTTGGTAATTTAGGATAATTAGGTTTAAAATTTGATTTAGGATGAATTTAGATATTTGGAATGTTATTTGATGTTGGGAGATGATATTTAAAATGATAGGAATACTAGATATGTACATTATGTATACATTAGGTGATAATGTGTAATATGTAAATATGAGAAATTAATAATTAAGAAACTATTGGTTAGAATTGATATTGTGATAGTTATATGAAAAATGTAAGATTTTCTCATAACAAAGGTGAATTCGGTTATTAAATTAGGATTCGAGTGTACCGTACAAACTAGAACACTAGTTAGAAAGTAAAAACAATATTTAGGATATTCGCAGATATTGTGATTAATTTCACATTATGGATCAAAATGATTTCTTAGAGTATACGTATAAATCTCTAATAAAAAACTAAGTTAAAAAACTAATTTAGTAATCGATGTGAAAACTAAAACAAAACTTAACATGATTCAAGAAAAATTGTAAAAGACTTAAAAAACTTAGATAATTGGGTATATTAAACCCTAAATAAAAGATAACAATAAGCATTATAGGATAAAACCAACCTATAATAGTTATATAGAAAACTGAAACCACATTTGCATTATAGGGATGATCGGCGATGACCTGAGCAAGTCGGACCTCAAATGAGCAAGCGAGGAGTTTGGATAAGTTGGGATTAATATATTACTATATTTCGGAGGCTTAAAGTTATACCTAATTGTGCTTATTAGGTAGTGGCTATATGCATGTACTTGTTTATGAGTTTAATGCCATGATTATGAATTGTTGTTCTAGCTTGTATTGTATGAACTGATTGATCACTCTAAACTACACATAATCAAATATATGATATGCAATCATAAACTGGACTTGCATAGCAACCCATTAGGGGAACATTAGGATTCTTCGACCAAATACCAACCCCTTCGAAAGGGATAGCGTTGGATGGTATAATTGGTCCCTTCTTCATCCTTAATTGAACTAAGTGACAGGTGAGGAGGTCGCAATAAGGGTAACGTCAATGGTTCTAAGGTAATCACGAGAAGAGTAGTGTTTCCATCGCACAAGCTTAGGTTTGGTCATGAGTTATTATATTAGAGCGAACGCAATTTCTCTAATCTTACAATGGATTAGACAATGTCGTGCGATGGAATTTGCATATTTATACATTACATCTAATTAAATCAGGTGAGAACCTTGTTTGTATTGGTGGTATAGTTTTAAGTCTTCCGTCTCGACTTATTGAGCTATGATTACTTACGTCCCTATAGACGTTATTGTAGGTGCTAGCTAAAAAGCGGCTTATAACTATCTTAAAGCTTATAACTACCCCGAAGCTAGTAATTACTGAATCTTGGAGAGTAAGGAAAAACATTTAAAGAACAAACATATATTTTTAATGTTTAAGCTCTTATTTTAGACTTTTTCATTTTTGAATAATGTATTAGATTACGGTAAAACGTTATAAACGTTAATTATAATAACCGAATTCTAGTATATATATATATATATTCTTACTTTCTTAAGTAAATAACTTTTTCAAATTGCGAACTATTTATTTTAAAGCAGGTAGTGGTAGATGCCTTGTATAGATTAGATCTAAGATAGCGATTGTAAGGTCAAATTCTATGAAATTTTGATCTATTTTCTATATGTTAAGCTTGCTAAATTTTTTAAATCCTAATATAATTCTTTCTCATGATAAAAATAAATATAAAATAAAACTAAAAATTAAAAATAATATAACAAAATATTTAAAAATTTAACTGCTAAAAAGATTTCATCTTTCTTGCAAAAATTATGCAATTCATTCTTTAATTTTTAGTAAATTCCTTCTTAATTTTACACTAAGTAAAATGATTATATGGGATGAAGAAAACATTTCTTTTCTTTCTTTCTTTCTTTCTTTTGTTTTTTTTTTTTTTTTTTTTTTTGAGATTGAAGGATGCAATCACTTAATTTAAGCGCACAAAACAAACATAAGGATGTCCATCTACAATTTTCACAAAACATTATATCTAACATGATTATCGTCTAAAAAAAAAGAGGAAGATTTGAATTCAAAACCTCTCCGTTTTGATAACAGTTAAAATTTTAATAGAACTACCATTAGCTAATTTAAGAACCTAATGCTCGATGATAGTGCAATATTTTCATATTTGTTTGATAGTGCTCTAAATAAAAATAAAGTAATATAATGGTTAAGATGAGGCATGTAATGCTTGCAATGTAAAAGTAGAACGTGTCTGCATTAATTTTCGTTTGCCTCCTTCTAACCTAAACCTTTTTAAGTTAATTGTAATAGCCTTAGCTCTACCGATCATATACATGATTGATGAAATAATGACAAGCTACATTTCGTTGCTCCAACTATATTTTATCAAGGGAAAATTAATTATCAAAGAGACTTTACCAAAAATAGCAACGATATATTTTTCAAACGGTTTTTGTTAAGAATACTACTGGACGAGTCATTATAAAGTTTTTGACCCTCTGAAAACCCTATAGAATTTGACCTTATAGGATTTTAGGTCAAGTTTTAGAAGTAGTTTTTAAACTCTATAGGATTTCACGTTATGTTTTGGGATAAAAAAAAACAAACAGAAAAGTCGAAATTGATTAAAAATAATAATATAATATTAATAATTTAGTATTAGTTGTAAATAATAAAATATAATAATTAATAAAAAAATATCTTATCTCTTTCATATTTTATCTTTCGAAAAAATCTTAGCCTCATCTCTTTCTCTCTCTTACATTTTTTTATAACTCCCTTTCCTTACCTTTACTCTCTCTTTCAACCAATAGGATACATTTCTCAATCCCCATTTATCTCATTTTCATTAATAATGTATTAATTTAAAATAAAAAGTTGGTTTAATATTAAATAATTATATGCCATTTGTTGTATTATTTAAAACAATCCATATCTTATTTGCTTAAATTTTTTGTGTACACCTACAAATCAATTTTTTAATTTTTTTTTTAGTATTAACGGGTTAATTCTAGTTTTTAATAGGTTTCACAAAACTCTATAAGGATAAGTTCTACAAATAGTATAAAAACCCTATAGAGTACTCTTAGAGGTGTATAAGTAGGTTAAACGGGACAATTCGACTAGGCCCACTTTAGCTCACTAGTTAAATGGGTCGGACTCATTTGGCTTGCTTTTTTAATTAGAAAAAAAAAAACTTGGCCTTAACCCGCTTAAAAAGCAAGTTAAACGAGCTAGCCCGTAGATCAAAGGCATAAATTTGCTAAAAGAGTTTGCTTAAACCATTCAATTTTGGTCCGTGGGTTAAACAAGTCGGACTCTTTGGCCTATTTTTTAAACGACCCAAAAAGCCTTTGTCCAAACTTGCTTAAAAAGTGAATTAAATGGGCTAACTCATGAGCCATAACCCACTTACATACCTTTAAGTACACTTAAGGTTCCAAGAAGCCTTATAAGATAGCAAGTCTAGTTCAAGCTCGAGTTTTGCAAAATCTGTTCCAAACATGCCCCGGTGACATCCTTAAATTTTGCCTTTATATATCCATATCAATGGTTTGATTTTTTACACTAGTTTTGATAATTATTGTTGCCAATTTTTTAAGTAACATGTAAACCATGAGTAACATAAATGTACGTATATAAATACCAATAAAATCATAGCATATATAAAATGTATTCAAAACATGAATTACAATTATTGTAAATCCACTTTATTTCTCCTCTTCTTATGACCCAGCTGCGTAACTCAGGATTGTAGGGTTACTGTAATCGTTGTGTATATTCTTACCACTCATGTTGTTCGCTTAGTCTTTCTTTAATATTGAGCTCTTAGACATAACTTTAACTTGTCCCTTCATAACTTATTTACCATTCTTTCCCAAATAAAGCAACAAAAAAATAAAGTTGAGAAAAAATTCATAAAAATTGGAGAAAAAATTATCATTTATTATTATTTAGTTATATATATATCTTTAATAATTAATGTTTTTATTTTTATAATTTTTATTGAGGTTAAAATGGTTATGAAGAATAATTGGGGTGATGAAAATCTAAATAATTATTCACTACCTAAATCTCATAATAATAAAATAAACTTAAATTAATGTCTCATAAACAAAGAAAAATCACGAACGAGTCTTTAAATCCTCGATAAATCTCCTTCAAGCCACAATGAATTACTGAACTAATGAACTAAGGAAGTTTATCCCTATATATTGTAGATATAGGTGTCTAATAGAAATGGTCACGTATATGTTGCATGAGTAACGTACAACACGTGGCTTCAAAGAAATAAAGTAAGATTGTCACCTGAGGAAATGATTGGGTGAGAATAAAGGTAGAGAAGACGAATAGGCAATCTCAGTGCCTCAAATCACAAATAACAGATAAGGTAGCCTTAAGGAATTTTAAGCGTTCATCTTGTAACTTGAGCGAATGAGATTAGTTATTTTCCTGAACGTTATTTGATCTTAGAGAGTAGAGTTTTCACAGTGAAACACTATTTCTTTGATCTCTCTCTAAGAGTTTCAAATAATGAGAAAATATTGGGTATTTATAAACTCTTAAGCATGATGGTATCTGTCTAATCATCTAAATGATCAACAAACGAGATGAAGCCTACTCAATTCATAGTTATTCAAAATAGGCTAGTTAATGGGCCTAAGGCCAGTAGTATTTTTTATGAGTGCATAAGCCTACCTAAGAAAGGTTAGAGGCAAATGATCCGGTCCAACAATCTTTATTTTGAGCTCATCAAACCAAATCTCCTTAAATCATTGCAATATAGACTAGATTTCTTATATCCTGTCAACTGGACCAAAGAGTTAAGCCTAAATAAATAATATGCTTATTTCAATAATTAATACAACAATTTTTAACCCTCTATACCTATCAATCTATCTAATGCACTATAACAAAACTAGTACTTGTATGCATACAAAAAATTTTCCAAAATAGAGATTGCGAACATATTCTTACATGAAATGGGAGCAACCTAAACCCTAAGAATGGTAATCTTCAATCAAATATATACGTATATATAATAGCTCGTTGTACCATTCGTATCGATATCAATACAATGCTTCACCCCAATAATATGTCCGATCAGTTGCGGTTCCTTGATGCATCTTAGGGAGAATTGGCTACCTCTAGGTTCGAGTCATCATTCATCTCTTAGACGAGCCTTATGGATCATCTACAATCACTTTCCACCATGTACCTCTGTATTATCCAATTATTTTTAAGTAATAATAGAGGGACAACCCAAACTTCACATGATATCAGTGGAAAGATGCTTTTCTAATTTCGTTTTAAATGCATTTCTAATTATTAGAATTTGCCTGGATTTTTGTAATTCTCTTGCGCCCTAGATGAAATATTGTTTTATCGCTAGATATATAGTCAATCGCTATGCCTCAACCGATTTTAAAGCAATTGACATTCACCTACTACGCAGTCACTTAATGCCTTACAGACCGTCTGCAATCACTTTCCACATTCTAATTATTATTTAATTATTGCTAAATATTAAAAGACATAAAAAAAAAGGCTAACAAACTGGAGATAGCATCAAAATAGAAAATTTTTTAGTTCAAACGTCATATATCCTATTCAATAAATTTACTCATCAATGAGTCTCGGTCAAAATTCTAGCCTGTTAGAATAGGGCTATCACATAATAAATATAAAAATGGTAAATACCAAATTTGCTAAGTTAAAACTTTTAGATGAAAAATTACCAAATTGGCTCAAAAATATTATAGAATTCTATTATTTTCTGGAGATTATGGAAAAAAGTTTTACTTTTCCTTTAAATATAAAAAGAAAGTTCAGCTACTTTCAATGAGAGTAAAATATTACAATTTGTCATCACTTGAAAATGCCAATACGACAGAAATCACTCAAAATTGACTTGACTTGCAGATACTGCCAAAAAGACATCAGTTAACCATGTGCTTATAGATAAAAAATAATGTATTTGAAAACAAAAGGCAGAGGGAGAGAGAAAAACAAAAAAAATAAAAAGCACTTGAGATACAATTAGCTTGCTTTTCTGTCCTCTGTACGTCAAAATGCCGCTTCTGCCCTTTTCAATTAATTATTTCCCCCCACAGACTTTGAGATATCACAAGCTACACAGTTTTTTCGGTTGAGTTCGGAAAATTCTTATATTACTAGACAACTTGGCTCATTATTCACCAACAAACCAGGAGAAATACAGCATCCTCTGGTACACAATATCCATTTGACTCTTCAGACCGCAGTGACCATTCTTTAGACGTAAGTGATTAAATGTCTAGGACTTTAAATTGGTACATAGGTGAACTTTTCAGTTTACAAAATCATCTTTTTCCTGCTGGGTATCTAGCTACTATCTCGCAACTTTTTTGTGATAGCTAGTGGTGGCTAAGATAGTACTATGTATGATTTGGAAGAGAAGTTCCTTGCTATCAAAATACTGGCGTTGAAAAACATGCTTTTGTGCGTATGATTTTGAGTTAAGCATTTCTTTTCCCATTTCAAACCATTTTTTGATATTGACTATTGTCAAATAACATCATAGTAATCTCAATAAGTTGTGCTTATTAATGACTTTTATTGATAAGTAATGGTGAGAGATATACTAATAAGCCTGCCTCAATATAAGGTCCGATACGCTGCTTCAAAAGATTCTATTTGTCAAAATATCTTACTTATATTATTCTACTCTACACACATGTACAGGTAAATCTCTCTCCTCTTTTCTCTGTCTTTCAAATCCTCTTTACTCCTTTTCCAATATTCAAAACACATCTTTTTGAGTACTCCGCTAGGGTTTCAATCTACATGTTGACAATTGATCTTACATTAGAATATTTTTGTATTATTATTCTTGATGTTTAGATCTACACTATGGAGTACCAACTATTTGTATTTTGTGTAATGTACGAGATAAACAAAAGAAAAGCAACTCCAGATCAATTTTCTTGATAGATTTGGACTTCAAACATTGGAAAGCTCCTTATAAGGTTAGTCTCATAACAAGAATGATATACAACTACTTCATTTTTTATTTCTTTACCTATTTATATGTACTTTCTATTATTTTGATTAGATCTATTAGGAAACCCTAACTATTTAATTATTGTCACATTCTTAATATTCTTTGTACTATGCATAACTCCTTATTTCTATTACCGTATACATGCAACAATTTGTACTAAATGTAATCTTCAAGTCTTTTTGGCCACTTTGATATACATCTTAGCTTCTTAGTATTATTGTGTGTAACATATACATGGAAGCTAAATAGTCAATGGTGTTGGTTAACTATGGTAGATATGTAAAGATTAGATTATATACTATATATTATTTTATAACACATTAAATAAATATTTTTCTTTTGGGATTTAATAATATATAATATATGATATTTGTAACGTGTGTATATGTGTGTGTTATATATATATATATAACCCTTAAGTTTTTACTTACAAATCTAAACGAGTCAGCTTGCGAACCTAAGTTAGAACTCAGACTCAGCTAGTTTAAAGAAGCAAGCATTATCTTAAGCTTAATCCTAGGTCGTTTACTACTTCAGCTCAAGTCAAGCTAAAATTAAAATAAGTCAAACTCGAGCTGCTAGTAAGTAGCCCAACTTATTTATAACCTTACACGCTTCCTCCAAATCCTAACTCCACCACTATATATGACATCCTTTCGAAGTTTGGTCTTCTTACTGGACTCCTCCCTAAATTAGTCAAATTCAACAATCTCTCTTCCAATAGTCGATTCATTGTTATTTGGATAAACCTTACTATATACAAATCAATTAATTGGTGTATTAGGAGATTGAAATCATGTGAAAGAGAGAGAACGATGGAGAGAGAGGGAGAGAGACATAGGTAATGAGCATGAAGAAGATGAATGTAAACACTAAGAAGAAAAAACAAGAGACATTTGTATTGTATCCTCTAATTAATGACTTTACTCCCAGATTTCTTCCTTCTACGATTCTTAATTTTCTATACTTGATGTTTTAGTTTAGAGTAAAATGTTGTAGCGTTGAAATTTTGAGAAGGATATTTTAAGGGAAAAAATAAGATGAAAACTAAAAATTGTAATTTATGGATGGAAGTTGAGAATGGTCATTCGTGATTTTTTAAAAGGAATTGCGATTGGAAAGTTAAAAGTGAAGTAATTACGATAATAAAGATGCTACAAGGTTGATGGTTGCTATATATACAATAATATGTGTATTTTAGTGGTTTTGTTTTTCTTAGCTAACTCTATATTATATATTATAAATTTTAGTGTAAGCTCCATAACCAATTACTCAGGATTTCGATCGGTTGAAAGATCCGATCGAGCCTAAATTATAAGTAAAGCTACAAATATTAGTAAAATGATCTCGTAAATTTGAATTTAAGGAAATAAGTAATAAAATAAAAGAATATAAAATTTTCAAATTTTAAGTATATAGCTCGTTATTTATTGAAAATACTTAAAATGCATTTCGATAATTAACGAATCGCTAGAGATAAATTATATGTATACTAAAAATCATAAAATAACCTAAATAATATTTAGGAATATTTATTTGTACTATATATGAATTTACATGTATGTAGAAATACGCGTAATTACTTAAAATACGTGAAATGTGCTAAAATAATAATAAATAATTAAAAAAATTCATAATTAATTAAGAAAAAATCAAGAAAAATTAGAAAAAATAAGGAATGATCCAAATTTGGTTGTGGAAATCCAGGAATTGAAGAAGAAAAATTAACCAACTAAAATTAAGCAATACAAAAGCTAAAAATTAAGGAATTTGAACAATGTCTTGTCAATTTAATGCACATTAATTATCATAAAACTCTATAAATAGGGAAAAAAATCACAGAGCTTATTTGGATAGTTGGAAATCATAAAAAAATTAAGAGCATCGAAATTTGAAGAAAAAATTCTGGTAAAAAAAAAACTATGCAGTTGAGGCTTGTAAGGAGAACCCGAACCCGAACCCGAACCCGATGAGCAGTTGGGAGTAGATGGCCACCACCACCACATAGTGGTGGCAGCGCCCAGGTGGGCCAATACACCCATGACCACTGACGGTGGCCGGAGCCACCCAAATTGGTGAATTCGATTTCCAACCCGATTTTGTGTAATTTTATAAAAATAGTAAATATTTTTAGAAAATTATGAATTTCGTTATTCTGAAATATTTTTATATGTAGTTTTTAGGAAAAATATTATTTTGATGAAAATATATCCTTTGATATAGGACCTTAAGAAAACATGTAAAACCGAGCACGTTTCGGTTTAGAAATAAATTACCTTAGGAGTGTAGTTTTGAGTCCAAAATTTTTGTGTAGACTACTTAGATGATATAAAATAGTTCTATGAAGCCCGTTTTAAAAAATTAATTTTCAAAATTTTTAGATAATTTTTAGGCCTTAAAATGAGGTATGAATGGGTAATTTAGGGTTAATTAAGTAATTAAATGGTTAATTACTGAGTCAGTGAATAATTATATGTTTAAGGATGTTGAAATCTAATGAAATATGATACTTATAGCATTTAAGGTATTATATGTAATTATTAGGTTAATTATATAGTAAATAAGTAATAGGGAAAAATAGTAAATTTTAAGTTAATTTTGTAGATTAGGGTAATTAGGTGTAAAATCTGATTTAGGATGAATTTAGATATTTTGAAATGATAATTGATGTTGGGAGATGGTAATTAGAGTGATAAAAATATTATATATGTATTATGTACATAATAAATAATAGTACATAATACACAATTATTAAAAATATAATAAATAGAAGATATTAGAATAAAAATTGATATTACAATAATAATAAAAATATATAATAAATTTGATAGAAAACTTAAATTTATGTAATTATATGAAAAATGTAAAAATTTATCACATCAAGAGTAAATTCGGTACACTAATACAAATTTAAGTGTATAGGGTGGAATAAAATACTGACTAGAGGTAGTGATAGTATTTAGGATATTAGGAAGTAATATGATTAATTTCACATTATGAGTTGAAACGAATTTCTAAGGTTCAGGTATAAAACAATACTTCAAAATCGAACTAGAACCTAATTTAGAAATCAATGCAAAAACTGAACCCAAACCTAGAATAATTGTAAAAGATTTAAGAACCTAGATAACTAGATATATTAAACCTTAAACAAAACATAACAATAAGTGTTATAGGATAAAACTAACTTATAATAGTTATATGAAAAAATGAAACCGCGTTTGTATTATAGGGATGATTGGCGATGTCATAAGCAAGTTGAACCTCGAGTGAGTGAGCGAGCGAGGAGTTTAGGTAAGTTGGGATTAATATGATGCTGTATTTTGGAGGCTTAAGATTATACTTGGTTGTGCTTGTTAGATAGTTGGTTGTGTGTGTTAGATAGTTGGTTGTGTGTATGTGCTTGATTATAAGTAATGCTATGATTCTGTTTATTATTCTAGCCTGTATTGTATGATTTGTATGAAATGATTGATCACCCTAAACTGGACCTAATCAAATATACGACCCGTAATCATAATTGGACCTGCATGATAACCCATTAGGGGAAACCTAGGATTCTCCAGCCAAATACTAACCCCTACGAAATAGATAGCGCAGGATTGCATAATGGTCCCTTCTTTATCCTTAGTCATACTAAATGATAGAAGAAGAGGTCGCGGCGAGGGTGAAGTCAGTGGTTCGAAGGTAGTCATGGGAGGAACGATGTCTCCATTGCATAAGCCTAAGTTTAGTCGTGAGTTGTTGCATTAACGGTAACTCCTCAATCCGAATTAGGGCGGGCGCAATTTCTCTAATCTCACGATATGCTGGACAACGTCGTATGATGGTATTTGCTTGAACAAGCATTGCACGTAATAAGTTGATTGATAACCTTGTTATGTTTATAGTATAGTTTCAATTCATCAATCCTAACTTATTGAGTTGTGGTTGCTTACATCCCTATAGACGTCATGCAGGTGCTGGCTAAGAAGCGGCATAAACTACTCTGAAACTAGCAACTGCTGGATCCTCGAAAGTGAGGAAAAACATTTGAAGAACAAATATATATTTTTAAGGTCTAAGCTTTTATTTTAGAATTTTTAATTTCTGAATAATGTAATAACTAGGAAATATATTACGGTAAAATATTGCAAACGTTAATTGTAATAACTGAATTTCAATGTATCTACATATTTTCTCACTTTCTTAGGTAAATGATTTATTTAAATTATAAACTGTTTACTTCAAAGCGGGTTAGTCGTAGACGCCTTGTATAGATCAAGTTTAGGATAGTGGTTGTATGACCAACTTCTATCTTAGAATGGTTTACACGGCAGGACTGTTACGACTCTACCGCTTCGGGGCATGACATTTAGGACTAAGGATTCAAACTTAGTCCATATCGTTAGGGACCAGTATCATGCTACTAGGCTACAACAGCATTAGTTAATGTTTATACCTTAGTTTTGATTCTATTTTTGTGTTTATATTTTAGGAATTCAAATGGGAAAGTTACTGTTTTTATTTTTAAAACAAAAAAGGTTTTTTTTTTTTAAAAAAAAATTCAACCCCTAAAAAATCGTTTTTATAAATTAAAAAAAAAAAACGAATCAACCTTTTTCTTAAAAATAAGTGCTTATCTTAGGATTGCTTAAAAATTGGACCAAAAAATGTTCTTTCTCAAAAATTTAATAATAAAATGGTAAAAACTTAAAGTGAAAATTTTTTCTTTCAAAAATAAAATAAACTCACATACTAAAATTTTATAAAAAGAAAAATTTGAACCATGTAAGTGTACTCATCACTAGTAGGTGTGTAAGCATTTCAGGCTATCCTAAGAAATGAAAAATTGAAGGCACTTTAATTATTTAATTGATTTTCTTTATGGAAACCTTTGGATTTTAGTAAGGTAGCTGCCCAGCTCATTTGATCTCTAGTCTCTAATTTTTTTTTCTTAAGTTTTCTTTAAAGATCTGCAGACTAGTAATTAAAATTAGGATTTAGTTGCCCATGGAACCTAATTTCACTTTTTCCTTGATTCTAATTGAGTAGCAGTTCCTTTTTGAAACATGATTTTTTCATTTTCTCTATCTAATCGAGGGGCATTGATTAAGTGAGACAAGCTTAATTTTTTTAATGCAAGAACTTAAATGAAAGGTATTTTGATAATGACAAAATATATGTTAATATCAATTTGAAAGAAAGGTATTTTAATATTACTAATCAAGTTACCTAATGTGTAATACAAAGAAATTATATTATTGAAGGCACTTGAGATGATTAGAAAGTAAATCAAAAGCCAAAGACAATTTCTAAGCGAGAAGTGACAAGATCAGAAATTATAAAGAATAAAAAATGAAGTATTAATTGTAGATTTAAAACCAGAATCAACTACTATCAAAACTGATCAACTAAATGATAAACAAAATTGAATAGAAAATGTTTACAACATAGAAAAACGATGTTTTGATCACCAGAAGCCAATGAAAATATAACAACATTATTTTAAATATGAAGAAAGAGAAGAAAATAATTATCATAAGCACAACAACTTACCAATAACACAAGAATTGAATAGAAGTGTACCCCATAAGTGTATGCTAAGACCAAAAGCAAACTATGAATAGAAGAATAAGGCAAAGAAAATGAGAAGAACGATTATAATTCAAGACCTAGACCATGGAGATATATTTAGGTAATATATTTGACTAGGTTAAAGGATACAAAAGTTTTACATACAGCGATTATGGATACATGGATTGAAGAAAAGTTTGTAAGTGTACAAGACAATTATGAAGGAAAATATAGCTTAATAGATTAGCAAATTTGCATATGATAATAAAGAGCCGATATGAAGAATGATGATAAAAAAAAGATTTGAAAAGAAATAGCTATTCAATGGCTATTACCATACACGAAGTAGTTGAACTTAGAGTCACAACTATATAAAGAGAAGAAGTGATCTACAGGGATAATAATAAGGAGAGAAGAGTAGATAAAGGGGAAAAAAAAGGAATATTTGAAAGAAACTAAAAGGGTTTATCTACTAAAGTTTAACACTAAGCTTACATATGTTTTCGGGATTATAAGAGTTAAGTAAAAATCTGAAAGCTTGAGAAATTGTTATTGCTAAGCATTTTGCAAAAGTGTGAAGAATTCCATTATAATTCTTAAAAGAATCACTAATTTCTTTAAAAATAAGTAGAGATACACTTTGAGTGACTTAGAGACAAATTATATAAACCTACGATCTAGAAGTAAGATAAGATCATATGAATTGTTGAGTTATATGGACAAGGTTTTTTCAAATAGTGGAATTATAGTGTGGAGAATCATATCTCTAGACACGAGCTAGAAGAATGAACTGATGGACAAGACAAAACCATTATATATCACTACTTGATCATCTAAACTCTATCTTTTTATTTTACTTGCAATTTATTTAATGTTTGCATAATTATTAGATTGACTGCACATTAACATGTTTATTAGAAGTATCATCATGCTATGAGATCTTAGAAGAGTGATTAAATTAAAAGTTGATTAGTTTTACATTCACAAGTAAGTCTTTGATCTAATTTTGTTAATATCAATAATACGTAAAGAAATAAAGAACAAATTTAGTATAACTAATTAATCTTAAAATCAAGAGTTTCCTTCCTTAATAATTCACTAGGACCAACAAATTCAGAACCAAATTAAGAAAAAGAGAAACATAATTTTTAGCTTGACAACAAGTTTATAATTCTATATCATGTATGGACTCAATTTTCTTAAAGATGACTTTCCATCTTGTAATGGTTTGTATAGATTAGATCATTTGCAAACATATAAATTTATCTAACATTATTTCATTATGGTATTTTTATTTTAACATAACTTCATAAGGGTGTTTTTTATTCTTTAATTAATTGTAGTTGAAAACTATCCAATATACAATAATTTTGAGTTTCGAGTAAGAGCTAATGGGTTTCAACAAAAAAAATTTACAAGACAACGATTATGTTATTTTGTTTCTTTATTTCTCCAAATAAATATCGTTGCAACCTGTTACTTGTTTAAATGGCAAATTTATTGAGAAATGAAAGCAGCAATATCGTCAATTATTTTCATTGAAAGCAATATCATCATTTAAATAAATGAAATGATGATTTCTTAGTGCAATCATAAAACAACAAATATAAATAAGTAAAACTCTCCCAAATCATATATTAATAAAAAGTGATTCTAAGTAAATATGAGGAATACTATGATAGAAGGACAAAGTCATTAGAAATATTGGAACTTTTATTTATTTATTTTTATTTTAGTACATAAACTTTAAATTTATTCATTTTAATACCACAACTTTTTAAATAAGAAAAATTAGTTTATCTATTATAACGACTGTTATAAAGAATATTTATTTGTTTTACTTGAAAAAGTTGAATTACCAAAATGAAATAAAAAAAATAAAGTTTGAATGCTAAAATGAAAATAAAATGAAAGTTAAAATACTTATATTTTTATGCTACCATTTTAGAAGAATAGCCATTATAAAAGAAATACTAATTTATTTTATTTAAAAAGTTAGAGTACTAAAATAAAGGAATTTAAAATTTATGTATTAAAATAAAAAAAATATAAAAGTTTAGGTACTCGTATTAGCTTTACCCATATGATAGATATGGAGTTTGTTATAATTATAGAATTTCATTAATGACATTACTTCAATATTATCTTAGTTAACTATTAATAATATAGGACAAATACTATGTGATATCTTTTTAGTTGTCTTTTAAGGTATCCATTCAAATCATACTCAACTAGGTCGATTCTAAATAAGTATTTAAAATCATAAAATAAGTTCTGAGTAATAATTTCTCAAAACCTGCACATATAGCATAAGATATGGTTATAAAATCTAGATGCCCTATACCCGCTCTAGGACTTGAATTTTGAGACATGTAGGGTATAAGTTCAAAAGTACTCTTTACTCATCCTATAATATAATTAAATAATGTCAATTAATAAAAAAGAATGCTGTTGCAGTTTTTTGGACCTTAAAAGGCTATATCTCTTCTTAGCTTATATGTTAGAGTTATGCATGCTCTTGATTATTATTTGATAAGTTTATTAGAAACAATCAGATGTGTACAATGTTTTGCTATCAATAAGAAATTATTTGTCAAGGACAAAATGAAATCAATCACTAATGTGCCGTGTTGAATTTATAAGAAAAAAAAAGGGCAAAAGAAAAAACAAGTTCCACAAGGTAACCAGTACCTTATAAAACCTATAAGATATAAGGTATATGATGATTTCAAGAAGTTATGAGATAGATTTCAATTCCACTAATTTAGGAATTTATACCTACATGATAGAGTCTAGGTAGCTTAATATATCCTAAACTCCTTGTATCAACTTGTCCTTTGTCTTCGCTAATAATTACTTATTTAGTCTTTTACCTTAAAATGCTTCTATTTTTAAACCTTAAAATAAAACAATGATTTTTTTGTGTAAATAAAAAAAAATATATAAATATTAATAAGTAAAACGTTCCCATAGCATATATTATTATAGAAAGGTGCCTCCAAAGAGTTTGATAAGAAAAAAGTGTTATAGCTGCAATTTTCTTCCTAAAGTAAAGGTATTAATTTTTCATGTGACTTGTTTTTTCTTTTTCCTTTATTGCACGAGGGAGCCATATAATATGTGTTTTTTCATTTGCTATTACGTAGTAGTGGGATCCAAGATGTTCACTGATTATGAACAGATTGTGGTTAATTTGTTTTTGTTTTGGGTCCGTGTTTTCTTTTATTTTTCTTTTAATTGGGTTTGTTTGATCATTAATTTTTATTTTATTTTTTCTATTTTTTTCATTAAAATTGCCAGGTCAGTATTTTATTTAAAGTTTTTACATGTCAACAACCAATATGTCAACTTTAGATACAGTATAAGCATTTTTTGACGCTGGCATAACTGCACTACAATGGAATTTTCTCTTTAACTCACTTATGTAAATATTCATCTTTTACTTTAATTTCTTAAAAGATTAATCCATGGAATGTATTTATCCCAAACATTAACCTTTTCTAATATAATTTCCTCTATATTAATATATCACTTGATATGTTGCGAATATAATATTTGCATCATAATGGAAAATGTCTTTGACATTTCATTAAATCAATCGAATACATAAACAGAATCTGCTACTTTCTTGGAAAGGTCTAGCAAGGAAAATGGCTTTTTAGCAACTTAAAAATTTCCACTATATAGGCGTTGATGTGGAATGTCATTTTAGCAGAATAAAATATTCCAAGATACAATATTTAAACTATACGGCACAAAATGGTTAGTTAGAAAATAAAATAAAATAAATAAAAAGAAAAAAAGAGAGAGAGAAAGAGCAAAGGAGAGAAGAATGCTATTGTTGCCAGCTTTTGTGGCCAGACCCAGGACAATTCATGATGGATTACTATAGCTAAAGCAAGTTAGAAATTTTAAAAAATTTTCTCATGTTTTAACTGTTTATTTATTAAGACTTGTCTAACCTAAGCATTAAAATAATAGCTAATAAGTTTTAAAAAACTTCTAATCTTTTTAAATTTGATTATATATTTTAGGAAAAGTAAATATTTTGAAAATATATTTTTAGCACTGAACAAGCATTCTGTGATGCCAACGGACATTTTCCAACTTTTAATCGTATGAAAAATATCATACAGAGACAATATGTACGTGTAAAATTATTACAGAAGCCTGTGTATTTATTTTTTTGCGTAAACAAGGTTGTATATCTATTAATATAACAAAGAGCAGACTGTACAAATGGGAAAAGCAGTGTCGTTTTCAATTGTCCTTTTTTCCCATTTTCCTCCTTTTTGACCAACATAGTGCATACATATTTAATAAGGCTAAAGGTGGTTGTATTATGAAATATAAACAAGGCCCGGATATGCTATACCTGGTTAGAGGGCGGAAAAAAAAAAGGAATTAAAAAAAATGCCCACACAATCTTACCATTTTAATCTAAAAGTCAAATCTTATCCAAAAGGAGAATGACTTGTTGCAAGATATATTAAAAAATAAAATAAAAAATAAAAAAGTAACATTAATTATAGCAACATGTTTAAAAACTTAATAAATAGAAAATAGATTTTCACTCTAATCCTTTTTCTTCTAAAAATTATTTAACTTATTTTTCAATTTTAGCGAATTCCTTTTTATTTTTACATAGAGTAAAATGACAATAAAAGATTACTAAGAAAATAAATTCTATTTCTTTTTAAAATTTGAAGATTTAATACTCGATATAAACTAAATAAAACTATGTATAGGAAGCAAACATAAGATTTATATTTGCACTTTTCACGGAACCTTATATCTATGACTGCAATCAGTAATAACAATAGGACCATTTAGATTCAGAACCTTGATTTTGATAACACGTTAAATTTTAATAGGGCCACTAACAGCTAATTTGAAAAGCTTATGCTTTCATGATCATACAATAATTTTACATTTGTTTAACAATGTTCACAGATAAGGTAAATCTATGACGTTCCCACATTGAAACTCATAGTATATGTTAACCCTATATGGTTAAATCTAATACAGCTTTTCCTACTTTACATTTTTCATTCTTTGCTTTTATTTTTCACCATTTCTTCTCTAACATTATATTTTCCACTCTTTTTTTTTTATTCTTTTTCCTTTGCTAAGTAGTAAGATTACATTAATTTAAAATAATGAAAGTAAGATTTTTTTATATGTTTCATTGATTTTGCAACTAGTTTCATGTTTTGTATATGAGGAGCATGTAATATCACATATAAATTATTATTATTTTACATAATATAAACTTGGAACTTATTAATTTCCAAGGTGATTTCAATTTGTTGCAGGATAGGTTTTGGTTTTAAAGTTTAGAATTTACGCTTTATAGAGTAAGGTATGCATATGCTCCCATATATCCTACTTCTTATACTAGTTCACTTCCACTGTAGTATAATCTTACCCTTTTAATTTCAAAGTCAAATTTTATCCAATAAATAAGAATAAATAGTTGCAAAATATAAGAATAAAATTAAAAATTAAAAGTAGCACTAATTTTAATAAGATACCTAAAAACTTAAAAAAAAAATAGAAAAGGGAGTTTTCTTCTTCTTCTTTTTTTTCCTAAAACTATGTTGTTCCTTTCTTAATTTTAGTGAATTTTCTCCCTTTTTTTATTTTTGTACAGAGTAAAATGATAAGCGGTTAACCAATATGTTTTTCAAGACTTGAGGATCTAATTACTCAATCTAAGCAGCCGAGTGCATGAAGTAAGTATAAAGATATGTGTATGAACTCTTTGCGAAACTTAATGTATCATACTATCATCAAATAACAATTCAAACATGTATAGCACTAAAATAATATAATACGGTTGTTGAGGCCAGACACGCAATACCTGCATTGTAAAACAACAAGACATGCGTGCATGATCGAGAGGCCGGATGCTTGATAAAAGAATTTAATGATATTAATATGTTATATAAATTAATATATAATATATAAATATTAATAAAATTTTAATATATAAATATATAATTATATTTATTTTAAAATATAATTTTTTATTTTTAAGTATTTAAATATGATTAATATTTATAGGATACTTACCCATTTTAGGGACATGAATTTTTGCTGCTAACCCAAACTTTTTAAGTAAATTGGAACCGCTTTAACTCTATGATTTATGAAATAAGGACCAACCATATTTCATTATTCCAACTACATTTTATTGGGGAAAAACTGTAAATAAAAGAAACTTTACGAAATAGAAGCTGTATTTTTTAAAACGAATTTCACTTTGTATATCTGTATTAATGTTTTCGTTTTTCACTCTAGTTTTGATGATTTGTGTTATCATTTCATAGGCAACATGTATAAAGCATATATTATATATATATATGATATATAAATATTAATAAAATTATAACGTACATAAATTATGTCCAAAACATAACTAAACTATTCCACTGAATTTTCTCTCTTCTTGTGACCTAGCAGTGGGATTAGGCAAAAGAACCATAAATCAAATAAAAAATCTAAGTTTTTTGTTTTATTTTTCACCTATACAGTCATTGGTTTGGTTTGCATCAGTCAAACAATTTGCAATCCTATTCGTATGGGCGAATCAAACCGAACTGATTCCTTTTAACAAAAGGTTCATCACATGAATGGCTAATTCTCTTTGGTTCTTTTAAATTCTTACCATTATTAATTTAGCACACATTTTAGCTTATTTTCTTCCTTCAATTTTAAATTCATGATATCTTATATAATGTTTTTGCAGCTACTACTTACATAAATCTTGATGGCTTACCTAATTTTGGAAGTTAAATATAATCTTAATTATGGGTTCAGGACTTTGATAAAGCTATACTTATGCATTATTCATATTGATTTAATTATCTATAATTAAAATTTTACACATTGTTTATAATATTTTATTAAAAAAAATAAACGGTTTGAACTCCGAACTTAATTGTACCGAATCCATACTTTTTTTAATTTAAAAAAATTTATAAACTACACCTCGATTTAGAAAAAAAAAAAAAAAAAACTAAACAATCAATTTTAATTTTAGTTTGATAAGGATGGACAGACGGTATCCAATTGGACCACACCCAACATTACCAGCAGCATGTGAAATGCCCATGATTGTGAGGTTGCTGTCGTTGTCGTGTATATTTTTGCTGTGACTTAAAACTTTAACATGTGCTTTCATAACTCATTAACTATTCTTCCCTAATTATTATTATTATTATTATTATTTTGAATTCTAATATCTAATGTTTTTTATGTGGAGGATAAAATGGTGACAGAGAGCGTTCGGGGTGACAAGGTCTTTTTCTTTTTTTCTTTTTTCAGATGGAGAAAGAAAAAGGGATATAACTGCAATTCGCCTGTTTCATTTTCCAACACTTTTTAACACTCTCTTCATCTTATCATTGTCCATATGGAGTTTACAGAAGAAAGAGAGAGAATATCCATGGCTGCTGTAGAAGTTGCTCTTCTGCTTCTGCAAGATAAGCTTCAGGTTTTAAACTCGGATGAAGTAATTTTCTATCCAGGATTAAGGAAAAAACTCAAGGAGGCCATCAGAAAGCTGAATGACATCTCACTCCTCTTGAAAGATGAAGAAGAAAAACATGAGAGCAATCAAGAAGCCAAGATTCTGCGAACAATTCAAGTTGTGGAAGATGTCGCTGATATGTTCTACCTCAAAAGAGCACGGCAAAGGAGGATGAGACCCTCTTTACTGTTCACTCCGCTGATGTCCTTGTCACCCTTATGGAGGCAAAAATATTTGAGTAATGGGATCGCCAATTTCATCTATGAATTAAAAGTGGTGAAAGACAAGCATGAAGTGATTCCAACATCGCAAGATCGAGAGCTAAAAGCCAAAGAAAGCAGCAGCTTCTTCAGCATCCAACAAAGCAATGATGGCGAAGAAGCATCGAACCGTTGGACAAAGATTTCACACTATGCTGAAATGGAAGCTACTGTCATCGGGCGTGACAAAGAAATTGGTCAGCTCATGGCGCGGTTGATCAAAAATAAGGATGAGACGGCCGAGGACGAAATCCAAGTCATCCCTGTTGTTGGAGAAGCTGGCTCTGGCAAGACTTCCCTGGTGAGGTATGTCTACAACAACATAGCTATAAAAAACCATTTTGAGGTCCGAGCTTGGGTGCATGTTTCCAACGACTATGTCTATAGGGATGTTGTGGTTGATTTACTGAGACAGAGTGCTTCAAGTTATGTTAAGGATGTAGATCATATGGATGACAGTAAATTAGCTGAGGTTCTTGTAAAGAATCTTATGGAAAAAAGGTATCTACTCGTGTTAGATGATGTCTGGGATGTTGAAGTTTGGGAGAAGCTAACCGTAGCATTTCCAGGCTCAAGGAATGGGAGTAGCGTGATTCTCACAACTCGTGTTCCCGATTTAGCACATCACATTGATCCATGGGGTTCGCCATATCAGCTAGACAAGTTGAGTGATGAGGAGAGTAGGAGGCTGCTGCAGCACCAGCTTAATGGGATCAAAACTTGCTATGCCAGTCTTGAGGATAGAATCATCAAACTGTGTCATGGCTTGCCCACGAACATCATCCTCCTTGGTGGTCTGTTGTCAACAACAGAATCAACTGAGTGGTCATCAGTCATAGAGGATCTTGAATCTAATGGAAAGCATCAATCTTCCACATTCAATCTTGTTAAATTGAGCTACAACAGCCTGCATCCTGCCCTAAAACCTTGCTTTCTCTATTTAAGTCTTTTTCCAAAAACCTTTGCTGTTCCATTAAGACGGCTCTTGGGATTGTGGCTTGCAGAGGGGCTTGTAACAATATCAGCACATGGTGAGAACTTACTTCCTGAAGACCTAGCAGTGAGGTATATCGAGGCACTAGTGACTAGAAAGATAGTGGAAGTATCAAGATGGGGTTCAGATGGGAGTCCAAGATCATGTCAAATGCCTGGCCTAGTTTATGATTTCTTCTGCTCAAGAACTGCAAATACAGATCCTTTTCTAGTCCACAGATGTACGAATAAAGATTGTGCCCGGAAACAAGAGTCTAGTATCCGGAGGGTAGCGGAACTCTTTGACATTAAGAACAGCCTGGATTCTCTCATCGATCATCATTTGCTGCGATCATTTGTCTCTTTCAACACTCGAATCCGTGGCACACCAAAGACAGATGTCGGTTCCTTGCTCAAAACAGTAGTGGAAAAAAAGGGGTTTGGTTTACTCAAGGTGCTTGATCTTGAAGGAGTTTACAAGCCGCAACTTCCCGAGTCACTTGGGAAACTGTATCTTCTAAGGTACTTGGGCTTAAGGTTAACCGTCTTAGATTCACTGCCAGAGTTCTTAGGAAACCTTCCTTGTTTGGAAACATTGGATGTGAAGTACACAAATATAGCTACCTTGCCCTATTCCATTTGGAAGGCCAAAAACTTGAGACATCTCCACATGAATGAGGTTCGCCTAGATATCTTCCACCACAAGCCATCAAGAGCATTCTTAAACAATCTTTTGACTTTAACTGGACTCTACATAGGTGACAAGAAGGTTGTGACTGACATCTTGGGCAAGTTAATTAGCATCAGGAAATTGGGATTGACGTGCCACTCATCAACGGCAGAGGCTGTAGTCAATTGGATTTCAAATATGACCAATCTTCAGTCATTGAAGCTCAGAGTGGTAGATGAATATGGAAAGCCATCAAAGCTTCAACTCACTACTCTGATGAAGAAGAATACACTCTCGAAGCTCTATCTAATGGGTCCCTTAGTGAGTTCTGTAAAACTTAGTGAGCTGTTTCCATCATCCCTAAGAGTCCTCACACTGTCAATGTCAGGATTGAGGGATGACCCAATGGAAGTCATAGGAAAGCTGAAGTTCCTCAAGATCCTCAAGCTTCTTGCTTCTTCCTACACAGGAGAAAGAATGACTTGTCTCCAGGGAGATTTTCCTGAGCTCCGTGTCCTCAAATTGTGGAAGCTGGAGGTAGAAGAATTTGTGGTGGAGGAAAGGGCCATGCCTAAACTTCAAGAATTGGAAATAAGGGGTTGTGACAATCTAAAGACTTGCAGGGGATTAGAGGAGGTTTTATCATTGAAGGAACTTGTCTTGACAAACATGCAACAGAACCTCATTGCGGCTGTCAAAAGTCAGATGAAAAGTCATGTCTTTGTTAAAGTAAACAATTGGAAGGTGTCTCCTGCTTAGATTTTCCCAGAACATAGATGTCTGAAGTTCAAGGAATTATGCTCAGCCGCATGGAATATCAAGTTACTTTTGTACTATGTTTTCAGTTGTTCTTTTGAGTTTTTATGAAGTTTCCTTGTAATCTTTGATGCTGTAATCTGCAAAGTCTGTGAAAAAAATAATAATCAAGTTTGTGGTGTGACTTGAGTCGAGCATATCGATTAACAGCCAGTTCCAGTGTGTGTAAACTTTTTCTGGTCATTGAAGAACTCAAGATGAGTAATATTTTTAGAGACACATCTAACAGTCAATGACAACCACAGCACAAATCCTTAAGGAAAGAGGTAAAGCTGATTGTATAGAAATAAAAGAAACTTCTCTAGATTCTTTTATATACAGGATACCGAGACCTATGTGAGCTTTAATTTTCCATGTACAGGTCCAAATATTCTACGTATTCAAAGATAAATGGAAATTATATGCAAAAGTAGCTACAACCAGGTTAAGATACCTATTTCTCATAATGATCTTAGTGTCACAAGACATTAGATGTGACTAATGTCAGCAGAACCAGGACTTGTGGACATACCAAAAGGAAAAGTAACAAATATATAGACATATATTTAATCCATAAAATTTATGGATTTGGAAATGTTTGATAAACTTATGAGGGCAACAAAAATATGGGATTGGATTGTTGGCAATCTTTTCTATTGAAACTTTCTTTTGCTACAGGTAGAGTGGAGGTTGCCAACCTTAAGGCATTGGATTGACCTCTATTACAGTGAGATCATTTATAGAACTTAGAGTTTGCCTTGATTCAATAATGCTCTCACATTGGGAAACAGAACGGTGATTCATCCCTAAATATCCACTCAACTACTGCACCATAAGGCATTTTGGAGAGAACTATACAAGCTAGTTTTGGTTTGGGTTGACATTTACTAAATTGTTACTGATTGCCCTATCGACAAACTATAGTCATTTTCTAAGTCATACATGATACATCACCTCTAATTCTATATTACTTAATTAATTTCCAATTGGCTCAAAAATATTATGCATTACTATTATTTCCTGGCAGTTATTTCTCCTTGAAGAAGAAGTAGGAGAAAGAAAGAAGAAAAAAGTTTAGCCACTTTCAAATTGTATCCACATGCTATTTTGATGGACTTCGTCGATAATGACTTGGTCATCATGCAAATTGTCCAAAAAATGGAGTATTTTATCACTCAACATTGACTTGATTTGCTGACGCTGCCAAAGGGACGTTAGTTGAAGGCAACTTTAACATGTGAACACATAAATTAATGACCAGCTGTCATGTATATTGTAACATTAGAAACAGCATATATGGTTTCAACAATATGTAGTTATAATAAACAAATGCCGACGCAGTAATTGAAAGCAATGAGGGTGTTCAGTAGCTTTTTTGTGACTGATGGTGTCCACCAGACAAGGTATTGCTATCGGTATATATACTATTGTTGAGAAATATGGTTTATTTCAAGCCTTTTTCCAATTACTCTAGATGAATGTTTACTTCTATCAGAGCAAAAGGTGCTTTTCTACTTTTAATAGAGATCACATTTAATTTTTAAAGTTTGCCTCCATTTAGTACCTTTCTAGCAGCCTATGTCGAAACATGCTTTATCCCTAGAAGCTTGGTGAACTGCTGCACCTCAATGCATTTCAAGGAGAATTAGCTAGCTTTGGGTTTAATAGACACTCACCGGCTGCCATATGGACCATCCAAAATCACTTTTCACCCTCGTAATTCTATATGACTCAATTACTGCCAAGTAATAGTAAACAAAAAACTTTAAATAGTATTAGATAGTATTAGATTGGAAGGTCTTAAATTCAAACTCTACATCCTTATTCAATTTTGCCATATTAAGTTATTTAATTAACGAGCCTTCGTCTAATTTCTAACTAATAAAAGTAAAAGTATCGAGTAATAAATATAAACTTCTTACCAATTCACAAGTTTATATTTTTAGATTAGACGTTTAAATATCAAATTTAACAATTAGTAAATGGCTTAAAAATATTTTACGATTACCCTGTTTGAGGAAAAGTTGTTTTTTTTTTTTTTTTTTTTTTTTTTTTTTTTTTTTTTTATCTCCATGAAGTATAAAAAGAAAGTTTAACTACTTTCAAGAGGTCTCCACATGCCATTTTGTTGGTCCCACATCCTTCATGAAGAATGCCAAAATGGCAGAAAGCTTAGTTTTCTATTATCCAAAATTGAATTGACTTGCAGCTACTGCCAAAGATTGAACATGGGAACACATGAATTAATGATCTACTGAGAAATAGGACGAATTCTATCAGATATTAATGTTAGGTAGCTATAATTTTCCAAATGACGTACTGAAGAAATAATACATTTTATATTGTACGATATATGTGGAACAGTCTCTTCACGTGAGTCTCATTAATTCTTATATTGCTATAGTGGACACACTCCACAAGAGAAACTATTTTTAATTCTTATATTACTAGATAACTTGGATCGAAAAAATAGCATTTGAAAACAAAATAAAAAAATAGAGCGCTTGGATTATAATTGGCTTGCTTTTCTATGCTCTGTATGTTAAAATGCTTTTCTCTTTGTTCTTTTCACTTTTTCTTTTCACAAACATTGAGACATCACCATCAACACAGTTTTTCGGTTGAAGTGTTCAGATTTTGACCATTTTAAGCAGAAACTTGCTACATGTGATTAGATTTGCAAACTTATAATACTGAGTGTTTAATACTCCTTATTCACTTACAAACCAGGAGACACATAGCATTCTCTAATACATAGTATCCATTTGGCTCATCAGCAAGTGTGACCATTCTCGAAAGGTAAGTAATCAAACATGTCTGGTACTGTCAATTGGTACATAGGTGCACTTCCTTTCCTATTCAACATTTTCTTTCACTGTATGCAAAGATTAAGGTAGCAATTATTAAGAAATTAGGGTGTCTGGTAGCTTTTTGTGATAGATAGTGGTAGATGAGCAGCACTATGTCTATGTGTGATTTAGAAGAGAATTTCCTTCCTTGCTATTGGTATATTGGCAATGAAAAATATGCTTTTATGTATTTGATTTCGAATTAAGCGTAATTTTGTTTCACAAATGATGTTTTCTAAAACTTTTTCGATAGTTGTTAACTATTGCTAATCCCTTGTGGTTATCCTACACTTGGAAGACGAAGCAAAAGAAAAGAATAAATATAGTGATAATTTGATTCCTCGTCAGCATAGTCAGTAGTAAATAGGAGAGAATATATATCATATTCATGGAATACAATTCATCTTCACAATGCCTCTCAAAATGGAATTTATTCCAAATATATATGCTATAGTGGAGAATAGATATTATATTTATAGAATACAATTCACTTTCACAATGTCTATCAAAACAGAATCTATTCCAAACATATATGCTATAGTGGAGAATAGATATTATATTTATGGAATACAATTCACTTTCATAATGCCTCTCAAAACAGAATCTATTCCAAACATATATATCATGGTTTCTTATCTTGATAAGGAACAAATATCTAAATTTACTGTTTTTAGACACTTTTTTAAACCCTCATAAGTGGTCAACTGTATATGAGAAGAGTAATTATGAAGAAAAAGAAAGATGAATTCGTATTCACATATATGAGAACTATATAGTAACAAGAATAATCTTGGATTACCTTTTGGTAAAATGGAAGTATATCATATCAAGAATTTGTGCTCATTAATGGCTTTTATTGACAGGTGATTTTAAAAGATAAAGTTGATGGTGCGATTAATTATCATAATATATATATATATATATATAAATGAATAGAATGATTTTCTTTATTTGAAAATCCTTTTATCTACTTTTTTTTGTATTTTTAATTTTGAAAAAGATGATTTATCAATAATCATATACACTGAGGACCAGCAATTACTATTATTTGCCACCACCATTTAATATTCAAGGTCACCAGCATTTAAAATCTCTTAAGGTTATTATGATAATGTCTGATAATTGTAAAGTTTTCTTTAAAGCAGTTATTAGGAAAAAAAAAGTGCATTATATACTAAATCTTAAACATTGATTTCTTCTGTATTATATACTAAATCCAAAAGAGTTTATAAATAAAAAATATTATTCTACTTATACTATGATAGTATATTGATGTATAAGAATAGAATTAGCTGGCTCTAGATTTAAGTCAACTTTCACCTCTTAGACACTCAACAGCCCCCTTTTGGACCACCTAAAATCACTTCCCACCCTCTAACTCTATATCTTTTATTAACTTCTCATGGTGGACAATGTCAATATGACAAAAAACTAAATATTTTATTACTCAAAATTGACTTGACTAGTAGATATTGCCAAATGACTTAGTTGGAGGCATCTTTAACATCGGAACAGATGAGTTAATGATCTACTGATAAATAGACGAGTTTTCATCAGATATTATAATTTCTTAAGCCGCACATGATGCCTTAGGTAGCTTTAGTTTTCCAAATGATACACAGCATGAAAACATTTACTGTATTGAATGGTAATACTCGTCATTCATTTTCAAATCAGGAGACATACAGCACTATCTGATACAAAAAATCCATTTGGCTCTTCAGCAACAGTGACCATTCATGAAAGGTAAGTGATTGAATCTCTAAGTTGGTACAAGGTGCACTTGTTATCATAATAAGCTTTTATTCTTTTAGGGTATGCAAAAACGAAGATAGTAATTATTATAAAAAAATCAGGGTATCTAGTAGCTTTTTGTGATAGGCAGTGGAAGAAGAGCTAGTGCTATGTATGATTTAAAAGAAAAGTTCCTTGCTATCAGTATACTTACATTGAAAAAAATGATTTTATGTATATGGTTTTGAGTTAAGCATGCGTTTGTTTCACAGAGGATGTTTTTCCAACCTCTCTTGATATTTGTTAACTATTATCAAATAATATCACAATTGACTTATTAGTGGCTTTTATTGACAAGTGCTGGTGAGAGATAAAGATGGAAGCCAAATGGTTGATGATGGTGGTTAACTATCACAAAAAATATCCATAGAAAATGAAAAGAAAAAAAAAATTCAATTTTGGAAAAAAATGATTCTCCTCATTATATTTATATATTTTCCATGGTGATTGATCATGAATACTAGAGACCAACTACTACTATTATTTTCTAGAACCATTTAACACTCAAAGTTACTAGTATTTACAATCTCTTGAGATTATTACGATTATATTTGATAATCGTAAAGTTTTGTTTATAGCAATTATTAGGAGGAAAAAAAAGGTGTATGAAACAAACACACCCTACAAAAAGGTGGACATTTTGCCACCTCAATGAACAAAGGAAATAATCTTGATAGTGATAGGTTTCTAGGAGAAAATCCATAAGCTCATGCTTGCTTTCTATGTCTTCCAATTGCAAGCAGCATATCTCTTTTGAGAAGGCAGCCAATGGAGCTGATCAGTTCAAGACTGAGAAACTTGTGGAATGAATGGGACCTGAGGCTTATGGTTTTGTTATGCCTTTCCTTGCAAACCGTACTCAACCTTGTAGGAAACCGCCGAAAATTTAACACCCATCTCTGGATCAGAATAGTTACCTGGTGTGCTTATCTGTCCGCAGACTCCCTAGCTACCGTTGCACTTGGCATTTTGTCAAGTAAGCTTGGAGATGTCAATGAGGAATCGGGCAAGCTAGACGAGAGAAGTAGGCTCACAGCATTCTGGGCACCATGTCTTCTATTGCTTTTAGGAGGACCAGATAATATTACAGCATATGCCCTGGAAGATAATGAATTGTGGTTAAGACATTTGCTTGGAGTAGCAGTCCAAACAGGGGTGACAGCTTACATCTACTTCATGGCATGGTCTGTTTCTTATCTCTCTCTGCTGTCTTTTCTGATGATTGTTGCAGGGGTAACTAAATACGGGGAGAGGACTTGGGTACTCTGGTTGGCAAGCAGCGAGAAACGAAAAGATTCCATGCTTTCACCACCAGATCCTAGTCCTAACTACCCGAGATTTATGGAGGAATACAGCTTGAAGAAGGATGAAGGGTACGACGTGACAGCAGATGAGATAGTAGAGGTTCAAATCAGGGAAGATATTACCACCAAAGTCGATTCTTCAATCAAGGATGCAGCTGAAATTGTTAAAGCTCACAGCCTGATCCAAATATTCAAGCGTCTTTTTGCGAATCTTATCCTTAGTAATGATGATAAAGACGCTAGTCAAGAAGTATTTAAGGATATTTCTTGGAAGAATGCTTTTAAAATAACAGAAATTGAGCTGGGATTCATGTATGACATGCTATATAGCAAGGCTATGGTGCTGTATTCTCAATGGGGCCTCCGCCGGCGTTTGATCACTTTTTCAATCATATGCACCGTGTTGGTAAGTTTTTCCATTGCTGAAGAGCCTCATTATGAAAAAGTCGACCTTGCAGTTACTTACTTGTTGCTAGTGGTTGTAATTCTTCTAGAAATATATTCCATTGTGATGCTACTGTCTTCAGACTGGACCGATGTATGGCTAAGCACTAGTGACAGAAATCCATCATTTCTTAAAGCTGTCACTTCTCTTCAGATATGTAAACAACCAAGGTGGTCAAATTCCGTAGGTCAGTTTAGTCTCCTAAGCTATTGCTTGAAGGAGAGACCACTTGTCTGTCCAAGGATTCTAGAGTTGATAAAAATACATGATAAGGTTGAAAAGTACCACTACACAATCCAAGAAAAGATCCATGATGACCTGAAAGACTTAATCTTTAGGCATATCAAACACAGATATAATAAGCCAGAGGAAGGACGTGTGGGCAATCCAGGCCATATAAGCTATGTATTAGAAGGATATCGAAGTAATAGACTGAAATGGAGTACTGAAGGACCATTAGATCAAATCATCATTACATGGCATGTTGCTTCAGAGTTATGCTACTACTCAGATCGAGAAGATGGTGTCGATGAAATGCGCCTTGATGTTCCATATCTAAGGTTGGGGAGGCTGCTGTCTAGGTATATGTTTTATTTGCTTGTTATGTACCCTTCTATGCTGCCAAACGGAATTGGTCAGATTCGGCTTCGAGACACCAAAGCTGAAGCAATGAAGTTTTTCCAGGAGCGTCTATCCCGCAAAGCTGATAAAAAAAGCCTCTCTGCTTGCTTCAAGAATTGTTGCACCTTCCCCAAAAACTTGTTCAAAAAGAAGAAACATGCATCAAATAATTTACAACAATTGCAAGGTTTCTTCAAAGCTACCAAATTGCTACTTGAAGTGAATACTGAGTTGCCCCCTCAAATTGTTAAAGGGGGAAGGAGCAAATCAGTTTTATTTGATGGATGCATTGTTGCTTCGGAATTAAATAAGATACATAAGGCACAACATAATCTGAAATGGGAAATGATTTCCAAGGTTTGGACAGAGATGCTCCTTTATGCAGCATTTCACTGTGAAGGAGACAGCAACGCTCAGCACTTGCGACGAGGTGGAGAGCTTATTACTCATGTATGGCTTATACTCGCACATTTTGGCCTAACCGATCACTATCAGATGACGGAAGGCCATGCTATAGCTAAGCTGATTTTGAGATGAATTATTAGCTTTAGAGGGTCTATATCAACTTATCTTCTTTATAGATTAATCTTTCTCGAGCTCTCCAGCTGTATTTGTATTGTAAAACCAGGTAATGTAAAAATATAATGACTTTAAGCAACTTCTTATACTGTCCAACCAGCATTTTATCACTAGGAAACATATTGATGCTTAAAGACTATACTTCAAAGGTATTGAATGGAAATTCTCTCACTCCCCAAACCAAAGAGTGCATAAACCTGCTACTTGTCCTTATAGGTTATGGCAAGGACAGGAAAGCATACCTGTATGCTAGCCACCATATAGAACTAACGAATTAAAACATTTAATTAATTGTTATAATTCCACCAGATAATATTCAATTATAGAGATCTTCTCAAGTCTGAATTGGCTTAAAACATCAATTAGCTTTGACAACATCTATTATCTACCAAGAAGAAATTGAAGATAGTAAATTATATGCTACAATCTACATTATCCATAAAATAATAAGTTGGTGCTTGTTATTGAAGCTCTCACTCTCAAATCAAGCACCATATCATATACTGTTGTAATTGACATAATCCACATAGCCATCAGCACTTGATATGCTGTTAACCAGAAGTCCTACGAAGGTTGCTATAACACCAACTATACTCAATATATAGCAATGCGTCAAGCAACTCCACACCACACAATTATAATCTAATAGCAAAAACAAACTGCCCTCCCAAACCACTAGCATGCAACAAACTCTCCAAGACCCATTCTCCAACAAGATCACCAAATTAGATTTGGCCCTTGTCATTTTTCTCTCTCCTTATCATCTTGATTTACGTTTTTAGAATAACAAATGAGCTGAGTCAAGCCGAGCTTTTAAAGGCTTAATTTTAGCTCGTTTAAAAATTATTGAGCTCAAACTTAAGCCAAGCTTTTCATCTAGCTTGCTTATGAAGTAAGCTTAAGCTGAGTTAAGCCTAAAGCAAGCTGATTTTGATCCT
Source organism: Lumnitzera racemosa (assembly GCA_024138005.1). Classification (NCBI taxonomy): domain Eukaryota; kingdom Viridiplantae; phylum Streptophyta; class Magnoliopsida; order Myrtales; family Combretaceae; genus Lumnitzera; species Lumnitzera racemosa. Next base: position 12,658,240 of record JAMXBC010000008.1, on the reverse strand, counting down.
ACTCATGAACCTAAGTATGTAAAATGAAGAAATATATAAATAAATAGATTACCAAATAATGAACAAATATTAGATTATATATTATATATTATCATATAACATATTATATAAATACTAGCTTTTAGGTTTTAATAATATATAATATATGATATTTGTAATATATTATATATATATATAAGACTTATAAGTCTATTTACAAGCTTAAATTAATTGGCTTACGAACCTAAAATCAAACTTAAATTCAACTCATTTAAATAAACGAGCTTCATCTTAAATTTGAGCTTGACTCGTTTACTACTCTAGCTCTAGTCAAGCTAAGCTTAAAATCAGCTAAGCTCGAGCAACTCACAAGTAGTTCGGCTTAGTTGTAGAGTAGCTCGAGCTTAGTTGTAGAGTAGCTCGAGCTTAGTTGTAGCTATATGCGCTTCCACTAAATCCTAACTCTACCACTATATACGACATCCTTCTAAAGTTTGGTCTTCCCAATGGACTCTTCCCTAACTTAGTCAAATTCAACAATCTCTCTTCCGTTGTTGGTTCCAGTTTGTAATATAAAGAAATTATATTATTAACGGTACTTGAGATGAGTAGAAAGTAATATAAAAGCAAAAGACAATTTCTAAACAAAGAATGACAAGATCAAAAGCTATGAAGAATCAGAAATGAATTACTAGTAAAAGATTTAGAACCAAAATCAACTAAATCTGATCAATTAAATAATAAACAAAATTGTATAGAGAATGTTGACAACATAGAACAACAATGCTTTGATCATTAGAAGCTAATGAAGATATAATTACATTATTTTAAAGACAAAAGAAGAAAAGAAAAGAATTATCACAAGCATAAGAACTGAACAAAAGTACACCCCAGAAGCGTAAGTTAAGACCAAAAGCAAAATATAAACAGAATAACAAGAAAAAAAATGATAAGAATGATTATAATTCAAGACTTAGCACTGTAGAGATATATTTGGGTAATCTATCTAACCAAGTTAAGGGATATAAAAGTTTTATATATATAGATTATAGATACATGGATTGAAGAAAATTTTCTAAGTATACAAAACAACTACAAAGGAAAATATAGCTCAATAGACTAGCAAATTTGTAGATAACAACAAAGAGTTGATATGAAGATAAAAAAAAAAAAAGATTTGTAAACCAATAGCTATTCAACGGCTATCACCATATAAGGAACAATTGAACTTAGAGCTACAACTATATAAAGAGAAGAAGTGATTGACAGGGATAATAATGAGGAGAGAAGAGAAGATAGAAAAAAAAAAAGGAATATTTGAAAGAAACTAAAAAGGTTTACATACTATACAAAAGTTCGTTATTGAGCTTACACATGTTTTTGTGATCATAAGAGTTGAGTAAAAAGCTGAAATATTGAGAAATTGTTATTAATGAGCATTGTGCAAAAGTGTGAGAAAATCCATTATAATTCTCAAAAGAATTACTAATTTCTTCAAAAATTAGTGGAGATACTCTTTGAGTGAACTTAGAAAGAGATTATGTAAACTTGCGATTTGGAAGCAAGATAACACCAGGTGAATTGTTAGGTTCTATAGACAAGTTTTTTCAAATAATGGAACTATGATGTAGAGAACCATATCCCTGGATGCACAGTAGAAGAATGCACTGATAGACAAGATGTAACCACTCTATATCATTGCTTGATAATCTAAACTCCATCTTTTTATTTTACTTGCATTTTATTTATTGTTTGCATGATTATTAGATTGATTGTGCATTACATATTTATCCAAAGTATCATTACGCTATGACATCTTAGAAGAGTGATCAAATTAAAAGTTGATTAGTTTTGTATTCACATGCAAGTCTTTGATCTAAGTTTGTTGATATCAACCATACATCAAGAAGTAAGGAACAAATTTAGTATAGTTAATTAATCTCGAAAATTAAGAAGAAAAAATTGTTTAGGACTTAATTTTTGTTTACAACCAATTAAACAACCCCTACCACCAACACCACCACTACCCACCTACCCCCTGGCCACCCGCCTTACTAAAAAAAAAAAAAATTTCCTTCCCCTTCAAAGGTCTCCCAAACCAACAAATTCAAAACCAAATTAAGAAAAAGAGAAACATAATTTTCAACTCGACACTAGTTGTCTATTTCTAAATCATGTGTACACTTACCATATGGAAACAATTTTGTTAAAGATGACTTTCCATTATGTAATGGTCTATATAGATTAGATCATTTGCAAACGCATAAATTTATCTCGCATTATTTCATTAGGTTATTTTTATTTTAACATAATTTCATAAGGGTTTTTTTTATTCTTTAATTAGTTGTAGTTATTGCTTACACGTCAAAACTATCTAATATACAATAATTTTAAGTTTTGAGTAGAGATAATGGGTTTGAGAAAAAAATTACAAGACAACATATTTGTTATTTTGTTTCTTTATTTCTTTAAATGAATATCATTGCAATCTATTAATTAATTGTTTAAATAGCAAACTTATTAAGAAATGAAAGTAACAGAATCATCATTTTTTTTTTCGGTGAAAGCAATATCATCATTTAAATAAATGAAATAATGATTTCTTAGTGTAATCATAAAACAACAAATATAAATAAGTAAAACTCTCCCAAATCATATAATATTAAAAAGAGATTCTAAGTAAATATAAGGAATACTATGATAGAAGGACAAAGTCATTAAAAGTATTCAAACTTTCATTTTTATATTATTCTAGTACCTAAACTTTAAACTTATTCATTTTACTACCACAACTTTTTTAATGAAACAAATTATTATCTTTATTATAACAACTATTATAAAGAATACTTATTTATTTTATTTTAAAAAGTTAAAATATTAAAATGAAATAAAAAAATAAAATTTAAGTATTAAAATGAAAGTTGGTATACTTATATTTTTATTCTAACATTTTATAATAATAACCATTATAACAGAGATACTGATTTGTCTTATTTAAAAAATCAAGATACTAAAATGAGCAAGTTTAAAATTTAGGTATTAAATGAAAAAATATAAACGTTCAAATACTTGTACTAGCTTTATCTCCTATGATAGATATGTAGTTTGTAATAATCATAGAATCCCATTAATGGCATTACTTCAATATTATCTTAATTAACATGTTAATAATATAGGACAAATACTATTTTTAATCATTTATAAATATCACAAATCTACGTAGCATCTTTTTAATTGTCTTTTAGAGGTGAGTAGGTAATGTTAGTATACAAGATATCCATTTGGATCATATTCAATTGGGTAGGTCCTAGATGAGTATTTAAGATCACAAGGCAAATTTTGAATAGTAATTTATTGGAACTTATTTACATAGAGTAACATAAAGTATAAATTCTAAACACCCTGAACTGTTGTTAGAACCTGAATTCTAAGATGTATAAAGTGCAAGTTCCAAAGTATTCTTTACTCATCCTATAATATAATTAAATAATGTTAATATATAAAAAAGAATTCTATTGCATTTTTCTTTTTTCTTGCCTTAAAAGACTATAGAGTTGTGCATACTCTTGATTATTATTTTACAAGTTTATTAAAAGGCCTTAGATGTATATAATGTTTTGCTATCATTAAGAGATTATTTGTTGCTAAGGACAAAATGAAATCTGTGGTTAAAAGAGTCTAAGTATATTTTCTAATTTATGTTTGCAAAGATGAAAGCAACATATATTTAGATTCCAATTCACTCATTGAATTTAATCATTAATGAATGAATACATATTTTGTAAAGACTATTATTGAAAACATGCCATGTTGAATTTATAAGAGGAAAAAAAAACTATAGGTTCCACAAGATAACCTCTATCTTATAAAATTTATAGAATATAAGTTATAAAGTGGTTCTAATGAGTCATGAGATAGATTCTGGTTCCAATAATTTGAGAACTTATACATACATGATAAGGTATTAGTAGAGTAATATATCATACATACCTTGTATCCGCTTACCTTTAGTCTTTACTAATAATTACTTATTTAGTTTTTCTCTTTAAAGTGCTTCCTTTTTAAAACATTAAAATAAAACAATGATTTTTTTTTCAACCATAAAAAAATATAAATATTAATAAGTAAAACATCACCATATGGTATATTACTATAAAAAGATGCCTCGGTGGGGTTTGATAAGAAAAATAAATATTGCTTATCACATTATCACTATTGCTTTATAAAAATTATGAGTAAATATGAGCAATATTGTGATAGAAGTCTAACGATTATATTATAAACAAATGTAATGAATTAAAACATAGAATATATAAAAAGATAAAACTTAGGAAATTATATTGAGGATTATGGCAAAGACCTTAAATGTTATAACTGCAATTTTGTTCGTAAAGTATAGGTATGAGTTTTACATGCGACTTGTTTTTTCTTTTTCTTTTTCTTTTTCCTTTTTTGCACGAGGGAGGCATATGGTGTGCGTTTTTTCATTGGCTGTCAACAAATTATGGTAAATGTATTTTTGGTTTGGGTACCTGTTTTCTTTTGTTTTTCTTTTAATTGGTTTGTTTGATCATTAATTTTTATTTTAGTTTTTCAATTGTTTTCTAATTAAAATTGCCAAGTCAGTATTTTATTTAAAGTTTTTACACATCAGCATCCAATACTTTAATTTTAGGTGTCACATAAGCATTTTTTGATGCCATGTAATTACTTTATAAAGGAATTCCATATCTTTGAGTCATTTATGTAAACCTTCATCTCTTATTTTAATTTCTTAAAAGATTAAAATAATTTCCCTTATAATTTCCTCTGTATCAATGTATCACTTGATATCTTGCGTATATAATATTTGCTTCATAATGGGAAATGTCTTGTACATTTCATTAATTCAATCGAATACATAAAGAGAATCTGCTACTTTCTTGGAAAGAACTTGCAAGGAAAATGGCTTTTTAGCAACTTAAAATTTTCCACCATATAGGCCCTGATGTGGAATGTTCCTTCAGCAGAATAAAATATTCCAAGATACAATATTTAAAATATACAATACAAAATGGTTAGGTAAAAAAAAATAAAAGAAAAAGAAAAAGAAAAAAAAAAGGGTAAAATAGAGAAGAATGGTACCAGGGGCTATTGTTGCCAGCCTTTGTGGCCAGACCCAGGGCAACTCATCACCTCTTATGGGACTACTCGACTAGCTTCGGGTTAGAAATTTTAAAAATATTTTATATATTTTAAGTGTTTATTTATTAGGACTTGTTTAACGTATACTTCAAAATAATAGGTAATAAGTTTAAAAAATTTTCTAATCATTTTAAATTTGATTATATATTTTAGGAAAAGTAAATATTTTGAAAATATATTTTTAGCACTTAACAAGCATCCTGTGATACCAACGGACATTTTCCAACTTTTAATCATATGGAAAATTTCAGACAGGGACAATATATAAGTGTAAAATTATTACAGAAGGTTGTGTATTTATTTTTTTGGGTAAACAAGGTTGTGTATTTATTAATTTAACAAAAAGCAGACTTTGCAAATAAGAAAAGTAGTGTCATTTTTAATTGTCCTTTTCTTCCCATTTTCCTCCTTTCTGACCAACATAGTGCATATATATTTAATAAAGCTAAAGGTGGTTGTATTATGAAATATAAACAAGGGCTGGATATGCTATACCGGGTTAGAGGGGGAAAAAAACAGGAATTAAAAAAAAAATGTCCACACAATCTTACCATTTTAATCTAAAAGTCAAATTTTATCCAAAAGGAGAATCACTTGTTGCAAGATATATAAATAAAAAATAAAAAATTAACATTAATTATAGTAAAATGTTTAAAAACTTAATAAATAGAAAATAGATTTTTCCTATAATCCTTTTTCTCCGAAAAATTATTTAAATTATTTTCCAATTTTACTGAATTCCTTTTTAGTTTTACATAGAGTAAAATGACAATAAGGGATTACTAAGAAGACAAATTCTTTTTCTTTTCACGATTTAAACATCCAATACTAGATACAAACCAAATAAAACTATATGTAGGAAGCAAACATAAGATGTATATTTGCAATTTTCACGAAAGCTTATATCTATGACTATAATCAATAGTAACAATAAGACCATTCGAATTCAAAATCTTGATTTTGAGAACACATTAAATTTTAATAGACTACCGGCTTATTTGAAAAGCTTATAATCTTATGCTTTCATGATTATACAATATTTTTACATTTGTTTAACAATGTTCCCATGAAACATGTATAGTGACAAAATAAAGTAGTGTAAAGGATAAGGTGAGGCAAGCAATCTTGTAATTATTTTAGTCTACCTCCTGCTTGACCTAAACCTTTATAAGTCAATTCTATAGCAACTTTAGCTCCACCTATCATATATGTTTGAATATAATAATGACCAGCTACATTTCATTACTCCAACTACCATTCATCAGGGGAAAATTAAAAATAACAGAGACTTCACCAAAATAGCGGCTCTATATTTTTTAAAGGAATTTTATTTTGTATACCGGTGATAATGCAATCCTTTTTTACACTAGTTTTAACAAAATATGTTACCATCAATAAGCCACACACGTCAACCCCAACCCCTCTTCTTATCCCGCCGAACTCCGACCACCACTACAGTCATTACAGCAGATTCCGGCCATCACCAATTGGGCTCAACTCCCACACATAAACTTACCATAATTATTTATGCAAATCACGGAGATTTTCCTGCTCCTAAATTACTTTCTCAAATCGTTGCAAAATGTTATACAGAATTACATGATTAGACGATAATTTAAAATTATATAAACACTAATGATTGATACATTTAATATGAAATGCCACTAATAATTTATCCAAATTTCAGAATTTACCATGTAATAATTTTTCCGTCTTCTCATGAACCAACAACATGTGAAATGCTTAGGAATGTGAGGTTGCTATCATTACGGTGTAAATTATATTAGGGTTTGTTTATAAGTTGATACTTAGTATTTAGGGTGTCACATAGCATTCTAAGTTCCTTCTTTTTTTTTTTATAAACACCTTTCTAATTTATGAAGGAGTGTTTAACCAAATTTCTTATTAAGTTTTTAAATCTTTTACAAATTCTATATTATCGTTACTTTTCAAATCAATATATAAAATATAATATTTTTCATTATTATATATTGTATTAATAATATTTTATTTACTTTTACTAAAATTAAGGGGAAAAAAAAAAGAAAGAAAGAAGACTGGACTACGATGGCTAGCCATGGGAAAAAGGCGTTTGACTTGTGTTAGACTAAAAATGGAGAAAGGAAATTAAAAGAAAAAATTATGTAATCCGTAACTAATTAGGTACTCAAGTACCCATAAATACCAACAAATATAAAGCATATAGTTATGTGAGAATTTGTACCAAATATTCCTTATAAACATACTCTTAAATGGTCTAGGCTTAATCTTTCTTTAATATAAAGCATGTAGTTAAAATGTGCTTTCATATACTATTCACAATTCTATGTGACATCATTTTAATCATCCTTTTTTGATAATTACTTATTTAATTTTTCTCCTTAAAGTGCTTCCTTTTTCAAAATGCTAAAACAAAACAATGATTTTTTTTATGTAACCATAAAAAAATATAAATATTAATAAGTAATACATTCCCATACCATGTCTTATTATAGAAACACGCCTCTTAAGAGTTTGACAAGAAAAATTAATACTACTTATTACATTATCATTATTACCTTATAAAATTTTGTAGTAATTATGAGGAATATTATGATAGAAATCTAAATACTATATCAAAAATTGTAACACCCCGGGACCTTAAATAGACAGTACAACCCACCACATATTTCAGCTAGTCCGAAATATGCTAAGGCATCAAAGTCCATTAAGTTACAACGATAACATATCCAAACCACAAATATAAATATATGTAAGATTCCACAATGGAGTGAGTAACTAAATCCACTCAAATCCTCATAAAATATGAATTAACTAGCATAATAGTTTAGGATTATACATACTCATAACACCATAAAACATAGGAAACATCAAAAGTAGTTAATCTCCTCAAAGAAATCCAACCTCACATAATAAAGTAGAAAGGAGTATATCTCCTCAACAAGTCATAACTCTCTCAACACAACAAAACATGTCTTCAAGGAATACATGACTCGACTTAACTCAACTCCACCAAATGAGACTCCAGTAAATAGACAACTCCTCACAACTCTAGGCATCCTAATAATAAAGATACTCAATACCCTCCTCTTAGACGTCATCAACAAATGACTCCTCATAAATAAGCTAGTCATCAATCCCTATGCTTAAAAAAGAATAAGGAATAAGTCGAAGCTCAATACGAATATACGAACACACACAAATACCATAATAAAGCATATACACATACACAATAAAAGATAACAAGAGTAGACAAGCAACCAATTAACTATCTTTAGTTTAAGTCCACAAACATCATAGGAGTATCCATGACTCTACCATACCTTAGTCTTTTCCTACATACATAGGTGGATATATATATATATATATATAAGTTTATATTTAAGTCCTTTATGTACGAATCCAGAATCTAGATATCTTAATATTCTAACTGCATCTTCCCATATAAAAGTCTACTAAGAAATCCTTCCGTATGATTAGTAGTTGCCTCTCTAAGGATCTACCAATGTGAGACCCTAGAGCAAGCAGGTCAAGCACAATTAATAATCAAGGTCAATTAGGTTGTATATGATTTAGTCCGGTTATATTCTAAGTCATAACAAGCATAAGAAACAATTAAGCACCATATACCTGAATCCTCAATAGGTAAATGGCCTTGACAAGAGAAAGCTAAAGTAAAATTATACAAAACCTGACCCAAAGGCAAAGTTATTAGTTTAAGTCCTCATCGCTTGATTCTTAGTTAAAGATCTAAGCTTTTCGAAGTGAAAATGCTAGATAAGGAATTGATTGGGCTAAACTTTGATTGAAAACCAACTTAGGAAGCAAAAAGATTGGATAAAACATGGCATTCGAATACTATAGAGAACACTGTCCGGACGTTACCCTTTTGTCTAATACAGAGGCCTAGCGGCTGAATGTTACAAGGCAAGGCGTATAGATGCCTTACTTCTATTCTATATAATTCTATAGAATAAAACTCCTCTATCCAAAAGCAAAAATGCCTAAATCCTTGTCTAACTTGCACTTCTTCTACAACCAATGTAAGATATAGAAACCCTAATGATTCTATAACCAAAACTCTACCAATCTTTCAATCTCAACTCCAAAAATCATTTCTCAACTCAAGAATCAAGATTTGAATTTATAATTCAATACACTTGCTTGCAATACTAAAAATACTTAGTGAAGTCGGATTGGAGAGACCCTAAGTCTTCAATAATCTACAAATGGTTCCAACTTAGAATCAAAACCTATCTTATTCCAAGTTTTGCGTCCTTTGAATAAGTTTTTCTTGCAAAGAATCAACATAGCTTAAAAATCCTTCAAGATACATACCTCAAACACTTGAGAAAGGTTGTTAACCAAAAGAAATATGAATCTCCTCTTCAAAACAGTTAGGAGAGAGCTAAAAACAACAAGAAACAAGGAGTTTTAGAGGATTGGAAAGCTTATTATGAATTATTTAAGCTAAGTTGTCATAACCATTATGTTAATCCTTTTTGGTTTGACTCTTGACGTAAGGTTTAAAGAGGGTTTTTAATTTTCTGCACAAGAGGAGTAAGAATTAGTTCTCTTTTGGTACGGTTTAGGTTTTAAGAGAGTATGGCTACATAAGGAGAAGTAAGATTTTTAGTAACCTTTGAAAAAAAAACATAAAAATGTTCTTGGTTTTGAAAATCTTTTTCTGCATTGTTACATAAAGAAATGTAATGTATTAAAATGTCGAATATATAGAAAGATAAAACTTACAAAATTATATACACAATAGGTGGCATTAAGGATTATGGTAAGAAACATTGAATGTTATAACTATAATTTTCTTCATAAAATAAAGTATCATTTTTTCATGCGACTTGATTTTCCTTTTTCCTTTATTGAAGAAGGGAAGCATATGGTATGCCTTTTTTAATTAGTTGTTGTTACGTAGTAGTGGGATTGATAATGTTTAATGATTTTGAACAAATTATGGTTAATTTTTTTTGGGTTTAGGTCCCTATTTTCTTTTATATTTCTTTTAATTGGGTTTAATTTTTCTTTCATTAATTTTTATTTTTATTTTCCAACCTTTTTTATTAAAATTGCCAAGCTAGTGTGTTATTTAAGGTTTTTACACATCAGCATCCAACATGTCAACTTAAGGTGCCGCATAAGCATTTTTTAATGCCATCATATCCACTCTTTGACTCACTTATGTAAATATTCATCTCTTATTTTAACTTTTCAAAAGATTAATCCTTTGAATGAACTTACTCCAAACATTAATATGTTCTAATGTAATTTTCTCTATATTAATATATCACTTGAATGATACTAAGAGCCACATGGTAGGTTTTGCATAAAATATTTTAGAACCTACTTACACAACGTAAAGCAAGGGTATGGGGTATTCCTATTTCGTATCCACCTTAAAACTTGTACTCTATTTACAAAGGTTATAAGTTTCCTAATACCTTATATCTACCCTGTTGATCAAGTAGAGACCAACTAAGATGTGTAGAGTCAGATGATCAAGGTCAAGGGGCCCTCCGACGCTCAAGGTAGCAAGTAGGACCAAGAAAAAGGAAGATGAGCACTAAAGGCGTAGAGGCCTGTGCTCGACTGATGTGTGTGTGATGGGGGGTCAACTTCTGCTCTCTTAGGAGAGGGAGAAGAAGAGGCCTTAGAGAGTAAAAGAGTGAGGAGAGAGGTTCCCACTTACTTGTCAATGCCTGATGCCTTTTATGTAAGATATCTATTGTCGAGCCTAGTTTTTCACCCTTCCAGTTCTTTTTATAAAATTAGGTTTTCTCTAAGTCGACCAGTATTAAACCTTTACCCATTTAATACTAGCCCTCAACTAGGGTTTAAATAAAACCATTTTTTCAATTTAAAAAGGGATTGGAGTCGCCATACGATCGGAGTTGGGAAAAAGGATTAAGTTATAACCAATTGAGTAGATTGGCTATAACTTAGCTATCGGTTTATTGATTAAAAAAAAAAAACAATTTGTAAAATGCCTTTTTTGAAAACCAAAGATTTAGATCCGGAGGGCTAATTTATTAAACCTTAAATAGGTACCACTTTTTAACTTTCCGAATTTAACTTCACTTTTCAAATATACCCTTTTTAATTTCTAAAAACATCTAATTGTGATACATGCAACTAAATGATTAATTTACATAAATATCTAAAAATGGAAAAAAATAAAACTTTCTATATTTTAAGTCGCCCCGTACTTACGTATGAGTGCCTACGTACCCGTTATTCGAGATCAAACATACGTAGTTCTTTTAATGAAAATATAGCGGGTTGATTGATTTAAACTTTGAAAAAATTGCCGAGTTTACATTTTTACCCATTTTGAGTTGACTATAAGGGGTCTTAAGTTAGATTTTATTTTTGGAAAACTTAAAATGCTATAGTTTAGAAAATATCTGTTTTATTTTTATTGAAAAAAATTGATTTTCTAAGTGTCAAAAATAAATTTTCTATTTTTACTCCATTTTATTATTTTATTTATTTATTTATATTTTATTATTATATTATTTTTTTGTTATTAGTTAGTTTTTCTTTTCATGGTTCTTCTTATTTAAATGTAAAAAAGAATAAATAAATAAATAAATAAAATAAAATGCTTCCTATTCCTTTTTTCTTCTCTTTCTTTCTTTTTCTTTTTTTTTTACTTATTATTATTATTATTATTTTCTATAACATTTAAACAAAACAAATAAACAAAATAAAACAAAAAGAAAAGAAAAGAAAAGAAAAGAGAAAGAAAAAATTCAAACAGATTCGGATGCATAGGTCGGACCTAGGCAAGTCGGATGGGTTGGTTCGGGTCGAGCTGCTAGATCAAGTTGCAGGTCAAACCTCCAGGTCAGGTCAGATCTTGGTTTCCTCTTCTACAGCACCATTAAGGCACGATTCAACCTGATCTAGCCTTTAAATCAAAGGGGAAAAGGGGTTTTTTTATGTTTCCAATTAAGATTAAGGGGGGTAGAAGAAGTGTCGAGACTTGGGTTGATTGTTTTTGTGGTGATCAGAAATGTATCGTAGGTGGCGATGGTGGTTTAGCTGCATATAAGTTGCTAGGCATGGTTGGTTGGTTGGGGTGGAGGTTTTGGAGTGTGGGGAATTCGACCATGTAGTTAGTTAGTGTCTAAGGTAGTGTTTAGTAATGGTTTGAGGAGAGAGGGTTTGGTGGTGGCGAGTTCTGTGGAGCTGCTAGGGGACACGGCGGTGGTTAAGGATGGTCAGGTTGGAGAGCCTAAGTAAAGGGGAGTTTGGTCATAGCGGTGGTTGGGCTTGGGTTGGAGTAAAGAGAGAGAATCGAAGAGAGATAATGTAGGTTAGAGAGAGAAAATGGTCGCGAGAGAGAGAGAGGGGTTTGGAGCTACTCATGAATGGTTGTTTCTACTCACTGATGTCCCTAAGCCCCTATTTATACTTAAATTTCAACCCAGCAACAAAGGAAAGCTCGGATTGAAGTTATGGGAATGGCCAAATTTTCAGTTTTTTCCCAATCTTTGAAGCTCAATTTGAATGCATAATTGATCGAACTTAGATGCGTTTTCTGTATCGATTCATAGTAAGCTATGTCTAATTTTGCAACAAAAAAAGTCTAAAAATCATGCTAAAGTGGGCAGTTCAAAGAGGAAGGTGCTGGAAATCTAGGGAAAATGAGGGAAAGAGGGGGAAAGAGAGGGAAAGAGAGGAAAATGAAGGGAAAAAGAAAGAAGGGGAGGGAAAAGTAAGCTGACGTAGCGTTACGTCGCCCGTACTAGCCAACCTTAGCATGCCACGTATCATTCGTAACACGTAGCACGCACGTAGATGCTACGTGGCACCACGTCAATAAGGCTGTCAAATAAGAGGATGTTACGTGTCAAGACACGTGGCACAATTAGATCTTGACATGTTGTAGTTCCTGATATAATTGAAAAAATAAGAAAAAAGACCTCCCTGCCTTTACCAAGTTTTGAATGCAAGACCTCATGCTAAATGCTAGTATTATACCCATATGCTTAATCATCAGGCTGTTGGCCTGTGCATTATCTGTATGTGCAATTAAGTTACGCATATAGACTCGTTCAGCATAGGCTAAATTTAAATCTAAACCCAGGTTTAACGGCCCAACTCCTAAACATAGATTAAAATTACAAATCTATTCTAATAAGATGTTATTTAATAAAATCTTTTATTTTTTCAATTTTTTATGACTTTTCAAAATTTCTTATTTTTTTGTATTATTATTATATATTCTTATTTTTTTACACTTTTTCCTTTTTTTTTATAGATTTTTCTAAAATTCCTATTTTTTCTTTATCTTTTTTTTTGGGATTTCTTTAATTTTCTATTTTTTGAACTTTTCCTAATTTAGGACCCTATAACCTAATTTGAAAAATAAAAAAGGGGTAAAAATTGGGTGTCTATATCTATATATGTGGAGATAAAGGATTCATTTGTACTAACTACTAGTTGACAATGTGCTTCGTGGTAAGAGCTAAGCTCCACTGTGAGGTGGCTTATTACAGCCAATCAAGCTACCAAATACATCTCAATGATCTAACAATAACAAGGGTATTGGCTGTGCTACAGATGTCAAGCACTCATTAATGTGCCGTAGTGGAATGTAGGCACTAAAGACAAAAGTTGGGCCGAGATGCCGAATGAGGGGCCAGCTAATGTTCAATGGAATAAGTTAAGCCTCGAGTTTACCCCAAACTATCGGCAAGTGTCAACTCAATGGTCGATGACCAGTCTACTTTGGCAGTTTTTATTTGGTTCGCTAAATAAGTTACGATTAGGAGGACTGACTCGCCCATGGTTTGCCTTCTTCATTAGCACGAGCTCATGGACTCATGAGAGCATGAGATCATTGTTCACTCAAGTGCCTGTCCAAGGCTCCTTATGATAGGCTTCACTCGTTGAGCCTTAGTTCAAGAGAAAATTGAATATCAACACTTATTCTTTTGATCTCATTAGTGCTCGAGGCATGAAGAGAGTAGTCCAAGCGGTGTGAGCAAACCAAGGCTAGTCCCCTGATTAAGGACTAGTTCTACTACTTGGATCATTGTAGATCAATCTCCCATACATCAAGTTACTACTTCATTTATGTGATTGTTGTAGTACTTGATGTGCCATAATGGATATCATTGGGAAGCGTGGCATACATTGATGGTCTATGAAGAACGGTTGTATACATGGGATGATCTGTTATCAAGCTACGTCACGGATTGACATGCAAGGATCGATTGGGGCCTCGGTTAAAGGAGTAAGGCACGTAGACGGCTGAGATTTAAGTTACATCTTATCGTAGGTTCATGTTCTAAAAGTGGAGAAACCGTTTGCTTCTCCCCTTACTTGTTTATATAAAAAGGGGCCCAAGTGTTCATTTTTCACTTTATTTTGCTCACTTAGGAGAAACTCTACCAAAATCTCAACTTACGACCTAACCATCCTTTCTCTTTTGTTTCTCATCTTTGTTGATCGCTTACAATGGCCGGTCAAAGCATAACTGATAGTAAAGGTAATTTCTCCCATCCTTCCATTTTGAGGGAGGTATATGAGACTTACAAGAGCTCATCTTGAATAGGGGTGGTAGCCTTACTCCCCCTGAAACAATGGCAACAGCAAGAAGAGAAGAAATCTAGGTAATACTTTCTTAGAATGAGAGGATAAAATGTACACAAGGACGTCCCTACAACACGTACCAACCGGATGGTAAGGAGGGTAAAGTTAACCAGTTGTTACAAACAAAGTATTTGAACAAGCATGCTTATGCTCATGTTTCATATGTAGCAATTGATGAAAAGTTGAGGTTGGTCCGTTGGGCGGTAGGAGCAATACCTGAGTGGTAAGTAAAGGAGCCCTAGAATGGGCAATGGGCATATGACATAAGAGATTCCTAATCGTTTTACATTTATACGAAGCCTTTTAAGCTTAGTTCGTAGCTTCCTTTTTCAGTGTTCTTGCTAGAGTTCTTTCAATATTGCAAGGTTGCATTAGGCAGTCTGAATGCAAATGCATGGATTCAATTATTTACTTTTTAAGGTGTTATGCATTTAGCAGCTACGAAAGCTAATTATGCAACTATTTAGGCATTTGGTCGATAGGTGGGTTTACATTGCCACTCGAGGTACAACGATAAGTATTGTTGATAAGCCTCCAAATAAGACAAAAAGGTAGAAGGAGTTCTTTTATTACATGCATTCTTCCAAGCCTCTCGATTTTTCGACGAAGTAGAGATGGCCCATTAGGGGTAAGAAGTTAAAAGTATTAGAGGATAAGGAATCAATGGCTAGCATTGAGCTCTTAAATTTGGTGGGCTGGTAGAAACTCAAACCCTTGTCAATATGTAAGAAGTATAAGAGCAGAGCACTACTATTTATAATGGAGACAGGTACTTGTTGTGGTCGGCCGAGTAGGTGTGGTTGGTTGTCTGCCACATCATATCGCTTTATCATTGGAGTAGGGGACATCGGGTTGCTTATCATTGGCATAGTTTGTTCTTTATCTTCTTTTTGGTCTTTTTTTTTTCTAAGGAGTTCACTTGTTCTTTTATATCTTTTAAGTTAGCATCGGAGAAGCTGAGGGCGAAGCTATTGGCTATATAAAACAAGCGGCCTAAGAATCCTATGAGGCCTGAAAAGAGAAGGTGACCTAAGCAGGAAAGGGAGGAAGAGAGTTTACATCGCCCCTAAAAAAAGTCTAAGAAGAAAGGTTGAAGGCAGTAAACCCTTCTCAAAGTTGATTGGCAAGGGACTAAAGATGTGCCAACGGGAATGTTACTGGAGGACTCGATGGCAGGCCTAGGGGCACCTGGTGGGGGGGCATAGTGCTAGAGGTTCCAGCTAGCACTTTGGTGGCCGAGCAAAGCCTTATAGTTATGGGTGCTCAAGTGGATGTAGAGTAAGTAAGCTCGAAGATAACCCTTGAGGTTAACACTGCGGTTGCCATTAAGATTCCTAACAATGACTATGCAAAACCTTTGGTTCGTTAAGGTAAGCAAATAGCTCTTATGCAGCCCGTGGATCATCTTACTTAAAGGTCGAGTAGTTACAAGCATGGTTCGATCAGCTTATTGTTGGTCAAAACGAATTAGAGGCCTCAGTAGTAATGCTAAGGAGCTTGACTATTGGCTGCATATTACCTTTGCAGTTGTTTGACTTACTGGACTTCATTCTGGTCTACAACCGCTCAGTTCTTTTGTTAAATGGAAATGAGGTGATGGCTAAGTTAGAGAGGCTCCAGAAGGCATTAGAAGAGGAGAAGAAGGTACGTGGTGACTTAGCTACTGCACTCAACAACTTGGAACATCGACACAGGGAGATCTTCGCCTCATTTCCCTTCAACACTAAGGTTGTCAGTACCATCCTATTAAGGATAGGTTTTTTTGTTCATATGTCAAGGGCAAGTAAGGGCTAAAGGACGAGCTAAGGAAAACTGAAGAAACTAGCAAAGCCACCAAAGGTAGGCTAGCTATCGAGCTAAGAGCCAAAGAGAAGGAACTTAAGGAGGTGCAAATTAACTTCAATAAGAGGAAAGTTGAGCTCTTAAGAGGCAAGGGCCGAGGACAAACGTGATATCTCCATTAAGACCTTAAAGGAATCCTTCATAAAGAAGGCCATCACTAAGGCTGACTACACAATAGCAGAGCTGAGGAAACAAGTTTGTTAGAACATGCCTAATGTGAACTTATCCTTCTTACATAGGCTTAACAACCCAAGTTTGCTATTGGAAGTGGGTTAAGAGGCAAGTCGTTTGGTGACTCATCAGGAACTTCTAGTAGTGGCTTGAATGTAGGACTCAAGGAAGGGGGTAATGATGTTGAGGTTGAGTAAGAGTCAGAGCAATAGAAGGAGCAGGAGCAGGAGCAACAACAATAATAGCAACAATAAGTCTAGGGTGCTTAAGGGCATCTTCAGATTTTTTTTTGTTTTCTTGTAATTAGTGATGGTGATGTGTACCCACTTTTAAACTTATATATTGTTCTTTTAATTAGGGGTTAAGGTGCCAACCTCACTTTGTGTACTTGTTGAAACAAATGAATGAATGGAAGATGTTCTGTTAACTGTCTTTAATCTTGCGCTTCGTTTCCCTTGATCTCTACTTCTTTTGTTTATATCGTTTGCATACTCGAACTCCATTGTTTTTTGTCTAAGTCTTTTCCATCAAAGATAATGTTTATCAAGCAGAGTCACATGTCTTGTTTCCTCATAAGATTAGTTAAATTCTGTATCGTCAAGTCTGTGGTCTATATTAGCTAATTAGTAACCCCTTGTGGAATTGCTCATTTTCCTGTATGTTGTTGCCTCACAATTATCCCCAATTTTTTCCCGAGTGTTTTTATCTTATGATGATACTTACTTGCAAGCCGACGTACCTTATCTCTTAAACAAATTAAGATCCTTAATGTTCTTGCAAGGGCTTAGCATCAACAAGTGACAAGCTTGCAAGAGCATATCTTGTGACAATGTTACAGGATCCCCTTTATAGAGGAACTCCAATAGGGTGAATCTCCTACTGATACATGCTACCCATTCCATAAAGTTCATTTTGGGTATCATATGCTTATGGTAGGTGGAATGCCTTGAATAGGGTGCCTTCTAGAAGATATTTAATGCTTGTACGGCTTATCATTAATTTCATAGGCATCACTTTGGTTCTCAATGCGTTGAGGCTACACAATGATCGACATATGTACGGCTAGGAACATCTCATGGCTTATATATAAAGGGTATGTGAGTCCTTGACTTACTACACCAATCACCCAAACAACTTTATTAGGGTATACTTGAGAGCAAACATAAGTGTGTCCAAAGCAATCATGTTGAGGGATAAGGTACTTGAGATAGGGAGATGATTGTCTTTAACCTCTTCCATTGGGTTATGATTATGAGGCATGATAGTTGTTCGATATCGGTTGTTGGATCTCGAGATGTGACCAGGAGGCATATGTAGCCATTAGGTCCTCTCCTCTTTCTATCTCAGTGATGTTGAGCAAAAGAGGGGGGGAGGGGGCTCGAGTGCAACCCACCACTTGTTCGTTGTAACTCAACTGTAAGATCACTCATCTATGCAGGGTACTAGGCAATTCTTAAGCGTATTATCCTAAATGGCCCCTAGCAAACAGGGAAAACCATGGTGACTATGGTGGTAGAGGGGGGTTTTTCTCCACCCTGACATGAGGATTAAGGTACTTGTGGGAATCCTTTGCTTCACAAATCCTCTAGTTTACTCTAAGTGAAGGATCGACCTTGCTTTGTTACCAGCAAGGCCTAGATAGTTCGGCACTTTAGGTGGAGTAGCTAGATTAGTTGTCCCCATTGTTGCTTCTATAGAAGAGAGGCTTTAAAAGGTAAAGTAAGGACCTTCACTTAGAGGTTGAGCATCTCTGGGAGCTCTATAGCTCAAGGCTCAACTATACAGGACTTCAGGGATGTAGTCACAACGTGAGAGCTGGCCAAGTCAAAGTTGAGATGAGTTCTTCTTGGGGAAGAGTCTCCGGAGCAAGAAGTCAAGTTAAAGCTGAGAATATTTGTTCAAGCGAAGCAAATAGCTACAGTATAGGAGGTAGTTATATACTGTTGTATTGTTTATTTTTCCTCTTTAATGTAATTGGGCTCTATATGCTGACCCACTAAACTTTGTACTTCATTTGATCAGTGAAATAAAACCTTGCTTCCCGTTAACTGATTTTCTTTCCTTTGGCTCTTGCTGTCGAATTTGACTTCAAGTTATGTTTAATAACTGCTATGATAGCACTTTTTCTTAGATGATTTTTCGAGGTTGAGAGATTGACTCGCATTCAGGGGCATAAGGTAGATCAATGCCCAAGTAGAGTGCCCACGTCGCTAGTGTAGGAATTGTCTTGGAAAAAGCTTAGGGATGATGAGCAAACCAAGGTCAGAGGCTCAATGTAAATCAACGCTCAATGAAGGTATTCACATTATTAGTATAAGGACTAACTTAGGCTAAGTTTGGGGATGAAAATCAACCCAAAGTTAGGGGCTCAATGTAGATTGATGCTCGAAGGAAGTGCCCACATTGTCAGCATAAGGATTGACTTGGGATAAGCTTGGAGATGAAAATCAACTCAAGGTTAAGGGCTTGAGAGAAGAAGAAAGGAAAATGCCAAAAACTCTATTAATTCATTAGATTCAACCGTAGTTAGAAATGCCTTTGATTCTTGTCATTATGCTTAAGGAAAGTAAAGTCTTAGATTCTAGCCATTCCATGCCTTGGGGATCAACCGTCCTTTTAGAGTTTTAAGCTTGTAAGAACCTTTTCTAGCATCACCTATCACTCATACAGGGTCTTCCCAATTAAGGGAGAGCTTGCTTTGACCCTCATTGGAGCCAGTAGCTTCCAACTTTCTGCACACTAAGTTACCAATGTAAAAAACCCTATGTCAAATACTGTAGTTGTAATATCAAGTGACTCATTGCTAATAAGCTATTGTGCAAGCTTATGCAATGTCATGAACTTGGTCGATAGTATTAAGGCACACCTACAAGGCCATGTAATTAGTGTTCACATCGAAGCATTGTACCCTGTTGGTGGCTAACTCTAACTCAATGGAGAGGACAGATTTGACTCCAAACATAAGGCAGATTGGGGTCTCTCCTGTTGAGGTTCTGTACATCATGCGATAACCCTAAAGTATGTTAGGAAGCTCATCAACCCCCTTACCTCCTACTCATCAGCTACTAAGGTGCAGTGTAGCCTGATGCCGTATTTGTCACAAAAGTCCCTAAAATGATCGTTGTCGAATTACCTCCCATTGTTAGTAATAAATCTATATGGTACTTTAAAGCAGACAATATGTACATAAGCATGAATCCTTCAACCGCTCAGGCTATGATGGTTGCGATAGCTGACACTTCTACCCACTTGGAGAAGTAATCTACTATCACCAGGATGAACTGTTAGCCTATTGAGGCTTTTGGGAAAGGGCTAAGGATGTCTAACCCCAACTGTGCAAACAGCTACAGGCTATTTAAGGGATGTAATTCCAAATTGGGGTATGAGTAATTAGTGCATGCTTTTGGTAGGAATGATGCCTCTGGATCATAATCTTGGTGTCTTCCTACATCGTAGTGCTTGCGATTGGCTATGGTTAATACAAATTCCTCCATGGAGCTCTTTAAGGACCCGAACGCCTTCTTCTGTTTAGAGGCATTTAAGTAATGAAATGTTATGTCTTCGTCCATAAAGTACATTATTAATTAGTATGTAGTTGGTTGCTGCATAGGCAAGCTTCTTTGCTTCGACTTGTTCTTTCAGTAATTCCCCAGTCTTAAGGTACTAGACAAGGGAGTCCATCTAAGAGGGCTCTAGTGTTGCTTCCATTGTTTCAGCAACCTATTGTTGTTGTACATCTGTATTTCTTTCAAAGAGATACCATATAAAGAGTGGCTTATCATAGTCATGTGATATAAGGATGGTGGACGAAGCTATCCTAGATAGTCTATCTACCTTTGCATTTTTTGCCCGGGGAATTTTATTGACTTCCCAGTAAGTGAAGTCCATGAGAAAGCCTTGCATTAAATTCAAGTACTTAGGCATTGTTTTGCCCTTAGTCTCATATTCTCCTATGTCCTACTATACAACCAACATGGAGTTCGAGTATATGCAGAGTTTCTCTACTTCAATATCTTTGGCGATCTCCAAGCTAGTGATTATTGCCTCATATTTGGCTTTATTATTGCTCATTAGAAAACCAAACTTTAGGGCGTAGAGAATCTTTGTTTTGTGCGGGCCTTGTAGCATGATACTACCCCCACCCCCCTTAGTAGAGGATCTGTCGACATAAAGTGTCCAGACAAGTATGATAAGCTCAAGTTGGGGCTCATCCACTGTAAGCCTTACAATCAAAAGTTTAAGGTTAATACGTAAAATTTGGGAGGATTAGGTAAGTTGTCTAATCAAGCCTAAATCTTACGTAAAAACTAACAATATTAGTAAAAGTGATCCAGTAAGTTTAAATATAGGAAAAAAAGTAAGAAAATAATTAAATATTATAATATTGAATTATAAGCATATTACACATTATTTATCGGAAACGCATAAAGTGAGTTTTAATAATTAACAAATTGATATAAGTAGATTATATGCATACTAAAAATTATAAAATAATATTTATGAGTATTTATTTGTACTATATATGTACTCACGTATAGGTAAAAATACTTAAAATTACCTAGAATACATGAAATATGATAAAATAATACTAAATAATTAAAGAAAAAACTTAAAATGAGGAAAAATAAGAATAAGTGTAGAATTGTCCAAATCTTGGTCGTGGCATACAGGGGATTAAGAAGAAAAAGTTAGCCAAAAATAATTAACCAATTAGAGAGTAAAAAAAGAAGAGATAAGCGACATTTGGTAATTGAAAAATTAAAGAAAACCCTAAACTTCACTATAAATTTAGAACACTATCTCTATTCCTCATTTTGGTCAGTTAGGAAGCTAAAAACATTGGAGAGAGACAAGAGAAATAGGATTAGGTAATTTTACAAAAAAAAAAAGCAAAGTTAGTATATAATTAGGGCTTGTAAAAAGAAACCAAACTTGACAGCCACCTGGAATCAAAAAGGCACCACCACCATACCCTAAAACCACCGCCTCTCCCTGCTGACTACCTTAAAGCCATAGTGAGTGGCTAGAAGCCATTCAATCAAGTAAGTCCAAATTTATATTTGAATTCATTTAAAATATCAAATTAATGTAGAAAATTATGAAATTTTGTATTCTGAGGTTTTTATATATGTGTATTTAGGGGGAAATACCAGTTTGATGAAATTAAGTTTCAAAATATACAGTGCTTAAGAAATCTCGAAACCCGAACATGTTTTCAATTTAGAATTAAATAGCCTTAATAGTGTAGCTTTCAGCTCAAAATTTCTATGTAAGCTATTTAGAGTATTTAAAATAGTGTTACAAAGAGATTTTTTTTAATTAAATTTTGAAATTTTTAGTTAATTTTTTGGCCTTTAAATTAGTAATTCTTAGGCTTAATTTAGTGATTAAATGTATAAATACTAATTTAGTATATAATTAGGAGTTTTCGAATGCAATTTACTGATGTAGCATGATATTTTAGGTATTTGAAGTATGGGATATAAGTGTTATGAGTCTTATGTAGTAATTATATGTTAATTAATAATATATGAAATTAGAAATGTAATAAATAGAAAATATTAGGTTAAATTGATATAATAATAATAATATATAACAAATCTGATATGAAACTTAAATTTAGAAAATTATATTAAAAATGTAAATTTTTCTCACATCTAGAACAAATTCAGTAGTTAAATTAGGAATATGATATACCGTATAAACTAGAATATTGGTTAAGGGCTAAATATGAGATTTAAGATACTCAAGTGTAATGTGATTAATTTCATATAATGATTTGAAACAGATTCCTAGAGTTCATGTATAAATCGTAACAAAAAATTGAATTAAAACCTAATCGAAAATAGATTTAGGAACTAAATCAGAAATTAGCCTAAAATAAATCGGTAATAAGTAATATATATATATATATATAGCCTAGATAATCAAGTAAAATTTAAAGCTTATATGTCATAAGGGTACAAATACTAAAAGAGTGTTTATATTATAAAACAAGAGGAGATAAGTTGACCTATAACAAGTTGAGTGAGAAAATCAATAATTTCGGGTAAGTTAGGTTCAATATATCGTTATATTTTGGAGTACTATATTAAAGTACTTGAAGGCTTAAGATTGTATGTAATTGTGCTTCTAAATAGCTATATGTATGCGAGCTTCTATGTCTCTGATTACTTGTTGAATACCGATTTTATGTTGTGAATTGAGTGGTGTAAGATTATTTGATCATCCTAAATAGAATTTAACCATATTTGACCTATTACCTTAACTAGACTTGCATTGCAACCTTTTAAGAGACAATTCGGATTCTCTAACCAAATATTGATACCTTTAAAAGGAATAGTGTCGGATAATATAATGATCCTTAGTCGAACTAAGTGATAGAAGAGAAAGTCATGGTAAGGATGAGAGCAATGGTTCGAAGGATAGTCATGAGAAGAGTAATGCCTCCATTACATAAACGTTGAAACACCTCAATCTAGATTAAAGTAGCTGAAATTTCTCTCATTTCACAACGGATCAAACTATGTTGTGTAATGGTATTTGCTTGTTACATTACATTTAATTAATTATCTGAATACCTTGTTTATATATGTTATGTGTTCTTAAGTCTCCATTTCGACTTATTAAGCTATCGGTTGCTCATACCCTTATAGATTTTGTTAGAAGTACTAACTGAGATGCTACGCTATAACTACCTCAAGATTAGTTTTTTTCTTTTTTAAATGCCTTAGGGGAGTAAGGATCAAACTGGCTGGTCAATCGAGCCTTTAAAGTTTTTCTTATAAACTCTTAGGTTTATGCGATGGTCATGTAATATTTACTTATCAGACTACTATAGCATGTAAATATTTCCTAGGATCATAAGACAATATAAGTATCTTTATGTAGATATGACTTAAAGTTTCTAGTTTTATATATAACTTTTATCGAGAATCATGAATAAGTTGTTTACTTCAAAGTAAGGAGTCGTTGATGCCTTGTACAAATTGTATCTCTGACGGTGGCTATGAGATATGTAACTATCATAGGTTAATTTATACAACAAGAATGTTGCGACTCCGCCGCTTCAAGGCATAACAGTTCTTGATTAGTATCAAAACATAGTTCTAGTAAACTCACTTTAAAGCGTCATAATTTAAAAGAATTAGACATTATAAGAATAAAGTGAGAGTGGGTAGTATTAAGTGGGGGATAAAAGATTGTATTGAGCATACTAAAGTAGAAATAAGTATAATATTTAGTGTATTGAATGTTTACTGATCATAAGTTTAATTATAGGTTGATGATGGGAATTAAGCTAATGGCCCTTTGACCTACAGACAAGCCCGAGGGTTGGAGGGCTTGACAAGGCAAATTCTTCTATTATAGTGAACTCCTGTTGAGGCCGAATACTTCCTTCCCGAGTTACTCCTTAAGCCATAAAGCACAAAAATAAGAAATTAAAAAAAATAATAACACAAAAAATAAGAAATTTTGAGAAGTCACAAAAAATTAAAAAAATAAAAGATTTTAGAAAATAAAATTTTATTAGAATAGATTTGTAATTTTAATCTAAGTTTAGGAGTTGGGCCATTGAACCTGGGTTTAGATTAAATCTAGCCTAGGCTAAACAAATCCATGTGTGCATTTGGACAAGACATAGGCTAACAGCCTGACGGTTAAGTATATGGGTATAATACTAGCATTAAGCATGAGGTCTTGGGTTCAAAACTTGGCAAAGATAGGGAGACCTTTTTTCTTATTTTTTCAATCATATCAGGAACTGCCATGTGTTAGGACTCAAGATCTGATTGTGCCACCTATCTTGACACGTAGCATCCTCTTATTTGACGACATTGCTGACGTAGTGCCACATGGCATACATTTCATGTGGCGTGCCATGTCAATTGCTACATGGCACGCTAAGGTTGGCTAGCATGGCTGACGTGGCACCACGTCAGCCCACTTTTCCCTCCCCTTCTTTCTTTTTCCCTTCGCTTTCCTCTCTTTCCCCCTCCTTCCTTCATGTTCCCCAGATTTCTAGCACCTTCCTCTTCAGACCGACCACTTCAGTAAGATTTTTAGACTCTTTTTTGTTGCAATTTCACCAAATCAATAGCGAAATTACAAACTAAACATAACCTACTATGAATCGGTATAGAAAACGCATTCAAGTTCAGTCAATCACGCATTCAAATCGAGCTTCAAAGATTGGGAAAAAACTAAAAATTCGGCCATTCCCATTAATTTCGATCCGAGCTTTAGTTTGTTGCTGGGTTGAAATTCAAGTATAAATAGGGGCTTAGGGACATCAATGAGCAGGGACAACCATTCACGAGCAGCTCCCAACCCCCCTCTCTCTCGTGACCATTCTCTCTCTCTAACTTACACTATCTCTCTTCGGTTCTCTCTCTCTAGTCCAAGCCAAGCCCAACCACCGCTACGGCCGAACTCCCCTTAATTCAGCTTTCCAACCCAACCATCATCAACTACCATCGTGCCCCCTAGCAGCTCCACCGAGCTCGCCACCACCCTAACCCTAACTACCGAACCCCCTCTCCTCGAACTACCATCAAATACCACCTTAGACACCAACCAACTACACGACTAAATTCCCCACACTCCAAAACTTCTACCCCAACCAACCAACCATGCCCAACAACTCACACGCAACCAAACCACCACCGCCACCCACGGCATATTTCTGATCACTGCCAAAACGATCACCCCAGGTCTCGGCATTTCTTCTACCCCCCCACCCACCAATCCCAATCGAAAACACACAAAAACCCCTTTTCCCCTCTGATTTAGAGGCTAGATCAAGCTGAATCGTACCTTGCTAGTGCTATTGAAGAGGAAACCAAGATCCGACTCGACCCGGAGGTTTGACTTGCGACCTGATCTAGTAACCCAACCAGATTCGCATCTAATCCGACCCGCAGTCCATTTCTAGTCTGAGACTTGTTTTTTCTTCTTCATTTCTTTCTTTTTATTTTTTAATTTTGTATTATTATTATTATTATTATTATTATTATTATTATTATTATTATTATTATTATTATTATTATTATTATTATTATTATTATTATTATTATTATTATTATTATTATTTTGTTATTATTTCATCTATGTAAAATGTAGATGTAAAAATAAATAAAATAAAGAAAAGAAAAAGAAGAAAGGAAAAGAAAAAAAAAAGAAAAAAAGAAAAGGGTAATTTTGTATTTTTTTAATTTTATTTTTACTAGTTTAATAAAAATAAATAAAATATAACATGTAATAAATAAACCAGTGATAAATAAATAAAAAAATAAAATAAGAATAAGAATAAGTATTTGTTTTATCACTTAGAAAAATTTACTTTCTACAAAAGATAAAAATAAATCGCCCGTTTTCAAATTAAGACCCTTTTGGATCTTTTTTTTTTTTGTTTTAAAGAAACAAAAGAAAAATAAATATATAAA
The DNA here is from genome assembly GCA_024138005.1 of Lumnitzera racemosa. NCBI lineage: Eukaryota > Viridiplantae > Streptophyta > Magnoliopsida > Myrtales > Combretaceae > Lumnitzera > Lumnitzera racemosa. The sequence continues at coordinate 12,632,003 of JAMXBC010000008.1, read as the reverse complement.
TTTTTCAATTTAGAACTTTCATTCTTTCTTTAGATAAATCGAATTAAAAACATAAATGTGACATGTTTTCAAAATTAAAATCAATTTAATCTGCTAAAGTTTTACAAAAAAGAAAATTACAAGCGTCTGATACCGAATAACAAGTACATAGGCACCCGTATATAAGTATAAGGCGACTTAAAATATAGAAAGTTTTATTTTTTCCATTTTTAGATATTTATGTAAATTCATCAATTTAGTTGCATGTATCATAATTAGATTTTTTAGAAATTAAAGGGTATATTTGAAAAGCGAAACTAAATTTGAAAAGTTAAAACTAGTAGCCGTTTAGGGTTTAATAAATTAGCCCCCGAATCCAGATCCCTAGTTTTCAAAAAACAGTATTTATAACTTGGTTTTTTTAAATCGATAGACCGGTAGCTAAGTTATAACCAATCTACCTAATTAGTTATAACTTAACCCCTTTTCCCGACTCCGATCAGGTGGTGACTCCAAATCTTTTCAAGTTGGAAAAATGGTCTTCTTTAAACCCTAATCGAGGATCAGTATTAAATAAGTAGGGTTTGGTACTGATCGGTTTAGAAAAGACCTAATTTTATAGAAGAACTAAGAGGGTGAAAAACCAAGCTCGATAGGTATAAATACCCTTATTCTTATAGCTATCAGGAATCAAATTACCTTCAATACATTTGAGTACTTTCTTCCCTGCGTAAACACTATTTGTTTACTTTCAGTATCACTCTTATCCTTTCCCTTAAGTAAGATTAAGTAGTGAGTAACCTTACCAGACAAATTTGTGCATTATATCAAATTGTGTCTTGAGTCCTCAGAAGTTCCATTGGTGCATCATATCCTCTAGAGCTGTTCATGGATTTTGCTTATTTTTTCATTCATCATTTTTTTGCCTTTTCACACTTTCCCTATTAACCACTTTCAAGCTTTCTACAAGCTTTAACCCATGCAACAACCACCCTTATCCGTTCTTGGTCACAGTTCATAATAGTTGATAGTTAGTTAGGTACATTTTAGTTAGAATGGAGAAAAGTCCCCCATTGATTATAAGGTTAAGATGTAATGTTTGTTATTAGAAATGGCCAATTGGAATGTATTCAAGATTGTTGATGAGATCATTGATTAAATTCTATGATAGAATGTGTTATAGTTGGCAAAATCAGTGGGCATGGATGGTGTTGAGTTTAAGACCCCAATACAATAGATATACTACCATAATAGCCTTCGAGTAAAGGTAGCTAAAAAATAAGAAATTATATCTTTGATGATGCATGAGAGATTCTTTCTGGCTAGACTAAAAGATGGGAAGCCTTACTTAGCTAACGATAGTCTTATCGGTATATCACACATTCCTAAGCATTAACCACCACAGATTGTTGATTGGTTTCCCTATTTTCCTAAACCAATCAAGGAAGGCACAGAGATAATCTTAAAACCAAATGAACTAATCCAGGCCCCATGATGCTAAGACTACTAAAAGAAAATCCACCACCCATTGAATTACAAGAAGTAGCTCATTCAAAAACATGAAGTAGTCATCAAGAGAATGAGGCTAATATTGTAGAGGATTCGGAAGAGGAGGAACCCAAGGAGGAAGAACCCAAGGAAGAAGAACTCGAAGATAAGGAACTAGAGGTCGAAAGTGAGAACGAATTTGATGCAGATACTCATGCTTTAGTCATGTAAGTTATAGCTAATACTAAGATAGCTGGGATAAGAAATGAAACAAGAAGATAGGTAAAGGTACGACCTGTATAAAATGAAAAGGTAGAACATGAGGCAATAGGAAATGGTTGTGCAGTTGAGCTTGAGGATGATGAGGTGTATAAGGTGATTGTGATCCTCAAGAGCCTAGAAATAGTATCAATAAGTTTTAAATCTGTAAGTGATGAAGAAGATAACATAGTGGGTGGACACATAGACTGGGTTCCCTTCAATCTAGTTGCTACTATAGATAGTTCTTCTTATGAGGATTAGTCACAACTGGCTGACTAGTTTAGTTAGATCCTTAGGTGTGATCTGGTAGCATTTTTGGCTGAAACTGATGTATCTTTTAATCTTCTAATGTTATTTTGATTTTTTGATGTATTTTCTAACTTTTGATGTATTTTGTAACTCCTGAGTAATGTTTTGATGTTGTAAATAATCAATGTAACCAAGTCTAATGTAATCCTTTGTGTTGTAAATTTTGTTGAATCTTTTGATCCCAACCTCCTACCACCTAAGTTGGGCTAAAGATCCTCCTGTTTCTTTCTGCCTAAATCTCATAGAATGCATATATTATGCAAACATGGTCTAATGCTCTTTTTTCATTCCAATTCACCTTTCTTCTCTTGTAATTCTTCCTAATTCACTCTTGTAAGCCTTCAAAAGAATAGTTTACCCTAATTAATTGAACCTGTAGCCATCCCCAAAGCTGTTTACTCTAATTGTAGTTTAAGAACACTTGTTCATGCAATTCATCAACTTCATTTCATAACAAACATCTACTAGCCACTTAAAACCTTCTTCTCTATAGGATATCTCTTATTACTAATCCTTTCACGAGAATCCTATACACTATAATTTTATATTTTAGAGCAACTAGTAACTTTGAAATCCAACTCTAATCCTTGTTCCCCTATGAAGTGTCCTAATCCTTCATCAGCCTTGCATAGACCGATTTTATATTAACCTCTCCATCTATTATCCCCAACCATCGTGGAAGGTCTTGTTCAACCCCTCTTCCTTGCAAGACCAAGGTTCCAAGACATTGCTTTAGCTCTTCATCTAATGGATATCCTATCATATCCTCTCTCCATCCAATTTCATCATTCCAAGCTTAATAGACTTTCAAATTTTTATCATATTTATGTAACGGCCCAAATAACCAATCTAAAACTCTCCCTCCATCTTACCACGTATCAAACCAAAACTTTGTATTTTCACCATCTTTAACCATAATCTCTACTTTGTCTTGCAACCAATTTGTTGCTTTCTTGAGCTCCTTAAAGAATTTTAAGCCAATAGATTCCCGTTTATTCCCTCTTTACAACCTGTAACTTCTACTTGATCAGACACATCCATAAGACCTCTTTCCACTTGACTTGACAAGCTAAATTAACAAAATTTGCTTCTTCTTCTTTTAAAAAAATATCCATCATTCCAAGTCATCCAAGATCCTTATGCTTCTTGATCCTATCCCAACTAATCAAGTAAACCTTCTTAGCTTCAAGTTTTAACCCCCATATAAAGTCTCTATGGATGTCTTCTACCTTCATAGTAAAAGTTTTATTTATGGGGAGAATTTGTGAGTAATAATTTAATATACCTTCAAGAGTTGACATTGCTAAAATCCATTTTCCTTCCATACTCAACAAATTAGTCTTCCATCAAGCAAGTTTCCTTCTAACTTTTTCTAAAATGAAGTTCATATTTGCACTTTTCAACTTCCCTACTTCCTTTACTAAGATGCCTAAATATTTACCAAACTCCGCATTTTGCCAAATCCCAAAGATATTGCATACTTCTATTTGCACTTTGCTGCTGGCATTCTTTAAGAAAAAGATGCAAAACTTTTCATAATTAACCTTTTGGCTAGAAATGTGCCTAAATCTATCCATTACTTCCCTATAACCTGAGCATTCTATGCTATCGTTTCCCTTATGAAAAGGAGGTCATCCGTGAAGAACAAATGGGATAGAGAAATATCACTTCCTCACAGTTTTAAAGATCTCTAAATCGTAGCTTAGACCATCATATGGATTATTCTACTTAAGATCTCCATTGATAGTATGAAGATGTACGGTAAGAGGGGATCTCCATGGTAGATGCCCCTATTAGATGTAAAAGCTTCCATCATTGCCCCATTTAGTATAATCCTAAACTACACTGGTGAGATGCATGATCTAGTTAGCTTTTCCCAACTGTCTAGAAAATTTAAAAATCTGAATGTGCTTTAAATGAAATCTTACTCCATTCTATCATTTGCCTTCTCTAAGGCTAGCTTAACTATCATCCAACTCCTTTTCCCTTTCATCCTTTAATAAGAGTACAAAACTTCTTAAAGAACAAATAGATTATCTCTCGTTGCTCTGCCTCAAACTTGCTCCAGAATTAAATCTTGCAGAAGAGGTGTTAATTTATTAACTATTCATTTGCTCATAACCTTATACAAGGTTGTCAAAAGTTAATGAGTAGAAAGTCCTTGACCCTATTAGCACCCATAACTTTAGGAATGAGTACTAATAACATTTCATTTAACTCTAATGGAATGCAATTCTCCTGCAAGATACCTTTCACTATGTCTGTTACTACATCACCCACGATATCCCTATACCAGTTATAGAATTTAGCTTGCATCCCATCAATACTCAAAGATTTGTTACTTTCAATCCCCAACAAAGCACCCTTAATCTCTTATCAAGTCTAAGGACAAGTTAAGCTTTCTTTCTCTACATCAAAAACCAACCTTTGGTCATTCTACCATCCATAATCATTTATCTACACAAAGACCCACTTAGAACAATATAGATTTTGAAAGTAACTACGAAATGCATTCTTGATCCCTTCTTCACTATCAATCCTATTTTCAGCCAAGTCAAATAGGCCACATATCTATGATTTCAATCTTCTAGCCATCACTAATGTATGGGAATATCACGTATTCCTTTCCCCATTAACTATCTAGCTAGACCTTACCTTATCTGCCCATAATCTTTCCTCCTATTTTAACACCCAATGCAACTCCTCCTATAGATAAAGTTCCTTGTTGATCAACTCTTAGTTCAAATGGGAAAATAGTCTTGCTTTTACCTTTTTCAACTCTTCTTGGATTGCTTTCTTTCTTTAGGGAATGAAGCTAAACACTTCCTTATTCCACTTCCTAAGTGCCCCAACAAAAATCTTACTATCTACTATAAAGTCCAAAGTAGCTTACCTCCAATTTTCCTCACAAAACTCTTGAACTTTGGTTGCTGAATCCATATGGTTTGAAAGCGGAAAGGTCGTTTAGCCTTAGGCCCAAACCCCTGTCTTAGATTGGACACCAGTAAAATTGGAAGACGGTCTGAGCTATTTAAAATGATATAGATCAACGTTGCCTCTAGATAAATTCTATTCCAATCGTAATTGGCCCAAGCTCTATCTAATGGGGTTTGTAGTAAATTTGCTAGATTTTTTTACCTTTTGGACCTAATAAAGCGTAGCCCTACCAATTTAAGGTCTAGCATGCCACAAACATTCATACAATACTGATAGGTTGTAGCTCTACTCTGGTTCACTTTAATTCCTCCCCACTTCACCTCTTGATACAATACTTTGTTGGAATCCCCCAACATCACCCAAAGTCCATTTATAAGATGAGCCCAAGATGTCAAATCCTCCCAAAGACTATTCCGAATATCTCTAGAAGGGCTTGCATAAATTGTAGAAATAAAGAAACAAAATTTTGACAGATGTACCTAAACATTCATAAGAATGTGTTGGTAGGAAATGTGGCTGATGTAACCAATCATCTCCTCAACAAGTCATAGGTCGACAATCCCTTAGCTAAACCCTTTGACCTCAACACATAGAATATGATTTTATCCCAAGAAGTCTACCACTTGCTGACCCATATTAGTCTCAATGATTATTAGAAACTATGGGTTATATTACCTCTTGAGGTTGAGAATTGCTCCGTACCTACTCTCAAAGTTTGCACCTTAAGCGTTCCATGATAACGCCTTAAAAGGATGATGTTTCATATCGAAGGATAAAGTATTTACATCATCTGAAGAATTCATGGAGGTAGAGATCTTGAACTAGAAATTCCCCATATAGGGTTGCTGATAATTCTCAACCATTACATTCCATCAAAATGGTTAGAACATGGTATACGTCAAGGTCATTTGCATCTCTCGTATTAGGTGTTAGCCATCATATTAGCAATCGGAAAATAATTCTCCACAAGAAGGCTACCTATTCAAACTCATACCGCTAGTGAATTAAAGGACGAATGATCCATACAAAAATCCAGTTCCTACCTCCTTAAGGCTAAATAATGTGAATTTATAAACTAAGGACCATTTTTAATGATCCATTAGAAATTTTGGGCATTATCTAGAGATATTAAATAAATGACCGATCCAGTACGGATCAATGTAAAATTGCTTACAAACCTCTACATTCTTTTAAGTTTATCTAATAAGATCTTATATCTAGGGTTTGGGCCCATAACTTTGGCAATACATATGTATTGCCAAGGCATGTAAATTGAATTCTTCTCTACCTTTGAAAATATCTCGTAGTAGAATCCTAGAGCTGCCAGTTCATTCAATATCCTTTCCTCCTCCATAACTTAATCCATATCCTAATCATCGTTTATTCTGTCCAAGGAGTCTTGAAAGCAATGTCTTTCATAAGTAATCGGGGTATTCGTAAGAACCATATCCCTAAAGGATAGTCTTGTTCCTTTTCCTTCAGCATGACTATTGCTATGACTAACGTCAATAGGTTGGGGACATTCCTCCCCCACTAATGCTATATGGTTCTTTCTTCTTCGAGCTTGGTTACTAACTTCATCTTTCGAGGCTAAAGGGAGAAAACTAGGGTCGTCGTCCATTTCGCCTAACTAATTAAAATTTTCAAATGTTACGAGAAATGAAAGGGGATGAATAATAAATGAAAATATAAGGGTTCGTGTTTGTGTTTTAGTATGAAAGTTTAAACATAGGTATGCAGTTGAGAGTTTCAAAAGTTAGGAACTAAAATGACTAAGTTTAATATGAGTGTTTTAGATGGGGTATATGTACAAAAAATGACAAACCGAAGAGAGACTTCCACATTATTAAGTTGGTGAGAATATAAGTTATATAACTCGAGCAAAAATATTATTCTTTTTTATTTTTTACTTTTAACCATTCAATTTGGTTCTTAATGTTTCAAATAGATAAAAATCAATTTTGATTTGATTTGTAATTTTTTCAAACCTAAAGTATAGCTTGAAACTAATTTATGGTTTGGTTCAATCTAGTTCAGGTTTACTATTTGATCAATTGCTTTACGTAGCCTTACTTAGAAGTATCTACATGAAGAATTGTCTCCAAAGTTCCTCAATTGATAGGAATCAACCCCCTTAACCAATTACATATAGTCAAGCTAGAGAACTCCAGGGACTTACTCAAAGAATACCAATTCGAAGCCTTATCTAAAACAAGAATTCATATCCTAACCTCTATGTTTCCTTCCTTTGCCGACCTAACTATCGAGCTATCACCTGTACTAATCCTTCCGAACAGCTGTACTATGACATAATATCCAAACAAAAAGCCCCAAACTGTCCGAGTCAAACTCCTAAGCAAAAGACTGACGTCCAACCCCAGCCTAAGTTGATTACTCTATAGCGAATGGTTAACCGACTCCAACCTGATCCAAATTAGTTCAGCCCCTGACTGCAAACTCCCTCTTTTCTTCATTTCTTCCAATTTATATTATAATTCAAGACAAGCAACCACCATGTGACACATGTCTTCTAAAGCGGCATTCCAAGAGGATTCTTATCTCTTCCGTACATGATATTCTTTATCACTTTTACCATTTTTAGTATGTTTTATGTATCTTATTTATAAAATACCCTTTTGTTTTTCATATATATAAAGTAACCCTAGTAGGATGAGTGTATAAACCCCAACTAAACGTACGTAGACAATAAATATTCATCATCAGAATATTTATTCGATTTCTCCATGAGCAACCCTAGTGTTCTCATTACCTTTCAACTCTTATCTATTCCCTTTAGCAAAGAATAGTAGCAAGCGATCCTTTAGTTCGGACTAATGAGTCATATCCAACAAATTGTAAGCCGGGTAAGATTGATTGGTGTATCATTTCCAATTGAGCCATCTGATTTGATTCATTCTTAATAGCCATGAGGTAATCATCTTAAGGTGGTAGCTGCCCGAACCTTTGTTAGCTTTTTTTTTTTTCTTTCGATTCACTAACATTGTAGTGCTCCTTAATGTGTTCAACCTCAAAGAAGCATCATCAATCAATGGCTTTGAAAGGACAATCCTTAACCTTAGGTCCTTTAGTTGTAATGCTCCTAAGTCCTAACTTATTTTTGTGTCTACTTAGCAACTAAAAAATGGCACTAGGTAGCTTTACTCGAGCAAATGTTGTCTATATACTAAAAACTAAGCTTTCAAACCAATAACATTATCTGCTAAAACCTAAACTATGAATATAATGACCCTTAAGTATTCTTAAATCTCAACCATGATGCAAATGTGCAATTTTTAAGCATATCTCCAAGTAAACTAAGCAATGAATACATACTCAAGATCAGTAAACTTTGAAATAATTCCAAACAACTAAGAACTCAAACAATAGAGCGATCAAAGATGTCATTTGTCCAAAATAACTAAATGTTATCATAACATCAATTCAAAGAGACGCCTATTACCTTCATAATGCTAATCAAGAATATCGTTTAAGGTTTCACTGAAGTGAAATTGAATAAGAGATAACATCTAAAAATGGTTTAATCTAACAACTATTAAATGATCTATTGCAACAATTTCATTCATTTATAGCAATTAAGTTTCGCCAATCCCTTGGTCCCCTTATTTCACAAATGGCACCATTAATGTTGTGCTTGTTGCACATTGATTAATATGGTGTAGGTTAAAAAGACATAGAGGGAGCGGAGGGAACTTAATTGAATTCAACAACTATTTAAACACAATTTTTGAATTTGGTAACAATATTGATATCTACAACTTCAACATCTTGGACTGTAGATAAGGCATATGAAAACTTTTCCAATCCTTTTTCAATGCATCAGATGGAAGCACAGCTGGCTCTACACCCGAGCAAATGTGAGGCAAAAGTGACTAACCACTTTAGTAATTATTTGAAAATGTTTGACATTTATCAAATTGTTTTTCTAATTACAAAAGAAAAAAGGACTAAATTGGTTGTTTTCAAAGCTTAGGCTTTTTCTTTTTAAATTTTTAAAAAAGGGGGTGAACAAAACTTAGTGTATTTTGTAGAATTTTCATACAATATAAGTAAATTGGATAATCACATGAAAATGATGGTTTTTTCAAAAATAAAATTAACCAACACACTAAATTTTTTTAAATAAAAAAATTACAGCAGTTTAATTCTAGCTATTAGATATATAAACACTTATGAGGCAACCTAAAATTTAAAAAAAAAAAATTGGCTTTCCAAAATATTATAATTTTATTAAAATAGGACCAAATTTTGTCTTCCATATATTGAATCATTATGTAAGGGTAACAATACTACCTAAACACCATTATGTCTACCCTTCAGCTCGGAAGCAATCCTCCCATAGAACTAAAGCTTCCCAACATCAAGACACAGTTGTTCAATGCCTTTCTAAGCAAATTCCCCCTACAAGCCAGCAAAGACACAATATAAGAGATTTGCAACCTTACTGTTGCTCAAGTGGCCACCTATTAGCATAAGGTAGCCAGATATTATGACAAAAAGGTCTAGCATAAAGAATTCTAGGTAGAGACCTGGTCCGCCAAATTCAAGCAATTGGCTCACGAAAAGGATAGGGGAAACTAACCCTTAATTAGGAAGACCCAAGTTATAAAGAATCTAGGGAATGAAGCATACAAGTTAGGAAAGTTGGATGGAGAGCTCATCCAGCACACATAGAACGCCAATGACCTGTACTTATATTTTGATTAATTCAATGTAAATTTGCTTGTACTTTCTAAATGTATTAATATAAATTCATTCCCTAAACTTATTGTATGTCTCCTTTTATTTCATTCTTAACTCGTCCTAGCCCATAATGGGTGAACAAACCCATAAACTATTAAAGGCCTTAATTGTCCCCCTAACTCGTATGCCTCTTTAAGCATAGGTAGGATGAAACACCACCAATCTAACCCCCTTTTAGGTAACCTCAACAATAAAGAACATCCTTGATACAATTGAAGGACTCCTAAAGTTCCTACTGGAACACCACTAGCTCGACCCTCGAAGTAACCTAAGTTGCTAACAACTAAACAGTCTCCTTTAGAAGAGTAACCCCAGCTCTTCCCTAAGCATAGCGACCTAAGCTACTAACAGCTAAATAGACCCTTTTAGAAGAGCAACCCCAACTCCTCCTTAAGTAAAGTGATCTTAGCTACTTAAAGCTAAACATAACCTACAAGAGAAGTCATACTAATTCCTTAACTATGTTTGCTAAGAGTCAAAAAGTTAAAAACTTGAAAACAAAAACAAAAGTATAAGGTAGCTACATAAGCAAAACTTTTCATTACAATGGCTTACTACATTTATAAGGATAAAGGTTGGCATACCGACTTGATTGATACAGGGATCCTTTTCAATTGAAGAATTGGAACAAGCATGCAAAAAAAAAAAAAGGAAAAAGGAGGAAAATAAGGGCTCATCACTTTAGATCAGCTATCTCTGGAAGTTTAAACAAAACCAAAGCATTAATCTGCTTGGATAGCTAATCCGACAAAGTTGGAGGATCTTAGGCAAAGTAGGGGGAAGGAGAAGCCTTTTTGTCCTAGTCAATGGAAGGTCACCCTGAACTCAATCTTTCCCTTAAGTTCCCTCAAGAATAACCCCCTACGAAGCTATCGAAGCTAGAGAGGCTGTAGGAGCATCTTAGATGGCCTCAGCAGCAAGAGCAACTGTCCTCTCCTTCAACTTGGCATCTCGTACCTCCTTGTGGGTTAAACCATCCTCGAAGTCCTAGAAGCTCAAGTCTAATCCAAGATATTATTAAGATACCATCTTTAGAATCTTTCAGCCTGTCTTAGTAGAGATATGCTGATGCATCTCTAAGGTCATACACATGGAGGCCACACCACAACTAACAAAAATAAAATAAAAAGTAGGTTTTAGCAAATTTGAATAGCTACCGACTGAATATGATACACTAGCAAATCCTACTTGACTTAATCTAAACACTCTATATGACACACAAATGTCGAACTAAGGTCACTTCCTACTAACTCTTGCTAAGGGAGCTAGATGAGAGCTAAGGAATAAAGAGAATACAAACGTTACTCTATAAGGAAATTCTGCAATTCAATAATGGAAGCATGATGTCTATGTATAAAGAAGTGAGGTGTTTATATGACTTCAACAAGAGTTAAAATAAATGAGGAAAAGGCAAAATGGATAATGTAAAAAAATAAGATTCCAAAAACATACTAAAAGGGTAAAAATGACAAATGATATTCTATACTAAAAGGAAAAGAAATCCTTTTGGAATATTGTACTAAAAGACATGTCTCAAGAAGTGATTGATGGTCTACAGCACAGTTGGTTCTACTAAAGTAAGTCCTCAGGTAGTTTAACATTCATAGAATTTAGCTCAAAAGAGATCTAGGAAAGGTTAAGAATCAGGGCTGACCTGATCTAGGTTAGGTTAAAGCTTAAACACTTAAAGATATCTCGATCCTCTTCAAGTTGGGCAGCTCGGTAACTCAATTCAAATAGGTATCTAATGCTCGGTAACTCAAAGGCCATGCTAATCTTTGCTTGGTTTAGGCACTTAGGTCGACAGAAGTATATAAGTCCAAGGTCAATGAAGGAACCCTCGTCCTGAAAGGGTTCTCAAGCTAATATTCATCAAGTTAATCCTTACAATCCTCTAACTCAACTTCGGATGACTGGTTTAAGGAGTTGATTCCTATCATTTGCTTGGGGTTAGAAAGATTTGTCCTCAAATCTAAGGGGGCTTCTTGGGTTTGCTCCTCTATGGCTTCTACTGTAACTTTTCTTGGTTGGTGAGGGATTAGGTAAGATACATTGAAGATAAGGGAGACACCATAGTTCTCAAGTAACTCAATCTAGTAGACGTTACAGCTGATCTTCATCAAGACCTTGAATGGACCATCAGCTTATGGGGATAGTTTACTTTATCTCATGTGCAAAAATTTTTCTTGGCTGAAATAGATCCATACGAGGTCACCTAGCTTAAAAGAAACAGTTCAAAGGCCACAACTACCGATTTAACTTAGTAATCTTCCTTGCTACAAACTGGTGTATGTAGATACCTAATTTTTATCCTTTTTATTTTTATTTTTAGGCCCTAAATTAAGAAAAACACAAAAAATAAGAAATTAAAGAAAACTCAAAAAAATTAAGGAATTTATAAAAAAATAAGAATTTTAAGAAAATTCAAAAAAATTCAAAAATAAGAAAAACACAAAAAATAAGAAATTTTAAAATAGTACCAAAAGTAAGAAGTGTAGAAAGAAACCCTAAAAAATAAGAAGTTTAGAAAAAAAATTAATTTAGAAAATTGAAAAAAATAAAAGATTTTAGAAAATACCATTTTATTATGATAGATTTTTAATTTTGTAGTAAGTTTAAAAGTTGGGTCATTGAACCTGGGTTTAAATTTAAATATAACCCAAACTAACCTGATCTAATTGCGATCCAATTACACATATGGATAAGGCACAGGCCAACGGTCTAACAGATAAACGCATGGATATTTGCATTGAGTTTGAGTGTAAGGTCTTAAGTTCAAATCTTGATAAAGGTACGGAAGCCTTTTTATTTTTTGTTAACTAGCACATTGCTACGTGTTAGGATCTTATTGTGCCACATGACCTGATACGTGGCATCGTCAGGTTGGACAACCTTGCTGACATGGTGCCACGTGTCAAGTGATGACACGTAGCACATCGAGACTATTCAGGTCGGTTTACATGGCGCCATGTTAACAATTTCCCTTGTTTTTCTCCAGAATTGTTGCACTTTCCTCCTCGAACAACCAGTTTCAATACAATTTTCAAACCTCTTTTTATTACAATTTCTCCAAATTAATAGCAAAATTGCAAACTAGACATACCTTACTGTGAATTAGCATAAGAAACAAGTTTAGATTCAGTCAAAAACCTATTCAAATCAAGATTCAAACATTGAAAAAAATTGTATTTTCAGCCATTCCCATTAACCCTGATTCGAGCTTTCCTTTGTTTTTAAGCTAATTTCGAGTATAAATATGGTGTTAAGGGATGTTCACGAATATAAACAACGACTAAAACCAACTCAATTCAAGTCCTATACCCTTTCTCTCTTCCCGATCATTCTCTCTCTTTAATAATGTCTCTCTTCGAATTCCTCTCCCTAACCACTCGTAAGCCAAACTACCACCATAGTCGAGCTCCCTGTAATTTAGGCTCTCCAACCAAACCTCTTTTAACCTCCACTATGCCCCCTAATAGCTCTACCAAGTTTGCTACCACCCTAACCTTAATCGCCAAACCCCCTCTCCTCAAACCACTACCTTCAGCTACCTTTACCCCTAACCCCTCACACCTTGAAACACTACACCATACTCATTGCTTACACCCAGCAGCTACCCTTGAAGTTCCCCAAAACCGACGCAACCACTCCTCTCTAATGACCACCCAAACGACTTTAAAACACTTCGACATTAAACCTAACGACCCCCCTCTCACCCCACCTACCCCAAGTCCAATCCCAAACACACCAATCTTCCATTACCAATAAAGAATTTAGCCTGAATTGTGCTAAATTGACCCAAGCCACCACTGTTATTGAAGACAGTAGACCCAATCAACCCGCCCCAAGTCCAATTCGCACTCCCAGTTGCATCCAAACTTTTTTTTTTAGTTTTTTATTTCCAAATGTACATGTAATAATATCAAATAATAGAAGAAAAGAAAATAAAAAAAAAAGAGAAAAAAAAAAAGAAAAGAGTAATTTTTTTATTTATTTTATTTTTACTAGTTTAATAAAAATAGATAAAACATAATAATTAATAAATAATTAAGTTGACATAATAAAAATAAAATAAGTAGGATAGGGAATAAAATTATTTTATCACTTAAGAAAATTGATTTTCCAAAAATATAAAAAAATAAAATAAAAATAAATCAACCATTTTCCAGATTAGGATAATTTTGAATTTCCAAAAACAAAATCTAATTTAGGACCATTTTTAGAAATTTTCTTAAATGAACCAAATTTGAGTAAAAACGTAAACTCGATCATTTTCAAAAATCAAAACAAACAATACACTAAAGTTTTTATTAAAAGAACTAAGTTCGTCTAATCTCGAATAGTAAGTACGTAGGCACCTACAGGGCACCATAAAAAAAAAAACCTAATTTTCCTTTTTCTTCAATTTAGATTATTTTGTTTATCCAATTAGAGTAACCAATAACCAAGTTCTATCTTTCCAAATTAAAAGGTGATTTTTAAGTTTAATTCTAAATTTGGAAAGTCAATGGTGCCCGTAAGAGTTTAAAATTCCTAACCTCCGAATCCATGATCTTTGGTTACAAAAACCATTTTACAAAAATTGGTTTTAATCATTAAACTAGTGGCTAAGTTATAATCAATCCACCCAATTAATTATAACTTAACTATTTGTCCCAACTCCGGTCGGATGACAACTCCAATACCTTTTCAAATTAAAAAAAAAAACAGTTCTCTTTAAACCCTAGTCGAGGATCGGTATTAATTGGTTTAGAGAATACCTAATTTTATAAAAGAATCGGGTGGGTAAAAAAATCATGCTCGATAGTGTAGCTATTGTAATCTTTTGGCTCAGTTAACTTTAGATTAGCTCTCTTTGGCAGCTGTAGAAGTTCCGATCATATCCAAAGGGATAGTTGGGTTGAGGCCATAGACGACCTGAAAAGGAGTCTTCTCAATAGTGCTATGAATGGTTTGATTGTAAGCAAACTCCATGACAGCTAGGCATAAGTCCCAATCTTTGAAATTCTTCCTTATAATAGCTCAGAATAAGGTGCCTAACGTCATATTCACCACTTCAATCTAGCCATCAATATGGGGGTAGCTACTAACGTTAAACACGAGTTTAGTCTCAAGTCCCCTCCAAAGTGTCTTATAGAAATAGCTTAGAAATTTGGTATCTCAATATGATATGATGGTCTTCAAAACTCCATGTAGTTGGATAACTTCTTACAAAAACAAATCAACAATATATAAAGTATCATTAGTTTGGCAGCATGGAATAAAGTGTGCCATCTTGCCAAAGCAATTTAATACTATAAGGATCGAATCCCTCCCTTTGAATGTGTGAGGCAACCTTAGGAAAAGATCCATGTTAAGGTTAGCCTAAGGTAAGGTCGGCATTAGTAAGGGCATATATCCTCCATGCGGCTCCTTCCTTCTTTCCTTTTGCTCTTTTACAGACTTCACAATGACCAACAACCTTGTGAGCATCCTTAGCTAAACCAGGCCAATAAAACTTCTCTCTCAATTGGTTAACCATTTTGGTCTCTCCGAAATGGTCAGATAATCCACCACTATAAGCTTCTTAAACATCAGCTTACGTATGGAACAACTTGGTATGCACAGCATCTTCTCCTTAAACAGATAGCCATCCTTCAAGTAATATCCTCCAATAACAACTCCTTCTCTACACTTTTCAAGAGTAGGACCAAAATGTGGATGCTAAGCATACTGTTCAACAATGAGAGAAAAACTTAGTAATTTTGTCTACAAGGTGGTTAGCAAAATTTGCCAACATGACAAGGTGTCAGCGACCACATTAGTACTACCTTTCTTATACTTAATTACATAAGAAAAGCCTTTCATAAACTTCAACCATTTTACTTGCCTCTTTGAAAGTTTGTTCTAACTCCTAAGATACTTCAAGGACTCATAGTCTATATAAATTACAAACTCTTGAAGTAGTAGATAATGCTGTCATCCAACAAGAGAATACAACCCTTTCTTATACATAGAAGAATTCAATACAGCACCACTAAGCTTCTCATTATAATAAACAAAATTTCGGTACTCTTGCATTAGTACAATGCTAATACCAATACCTAATGCATCGTATTCTAGCTCGAATGGTTTGTTAAAGTATGACAGGGCTAAGACAGGGGAAGTAATAAACTTTTCCTTGATCTCCATGAAGCCCTACTTGGCTTGATCATTCTAGTGTAATCCTTCACTCTTCTTAGTAAGTTTGGTCAATAAGGCAACAATGGTACTAAAGTTCTTAATGGACCTCCTATAGAAGGAAGCGAGACCATGAAAGTTTCATACTTCGGTGATGTCCACTCCAAGACAACTCGAATTTTCTCTTCGTTAGCTCGGATTCCATTTCTTGACACTACATAACCAAGAAAGATATCTTCACCTTGACAAAATGTGTACTTCTTCAAGTTCCCATATAGTTTCTCAATAGAAAGAGTATCAAAAATAGCTCAAAGATGTTGTAAATGGTTAGCTAGCCAGTATGTTATCAAAGTACACGACCACACATCGTCCAATCAAAGGGCGCATCACATAGTTCATAAGCTTCATAAATGTACTCAGTGCATCAGTGAGTTCAAATGGCATAACTAGCTACTCATAGGGATCATGTCTTGTCTTAAATGCAATTTTCCACTCATCTCTAAGTCTCATGCAAATTTGATGGTAACCATTTCGCAAATCAATCTTAAAAAATATTCAAGCACCATGTAGCTCATCTAACATGTCATCGAGCCTCAGTATGTGATACCTATACCTAATAGTAATTCGGTTGATAACTCAGGTATTGATGCACGCGTGCCATGATCCATCCT
Source organism: Lumnitzera racemosa (assembly GCA_024138005.1). Taxonomy (NCBI): domain Eukaryota; kingdom Viridiplantae; phylum Streptophyta; class Magnoliopsida; order Myrtales; family Combretaceae; genus Lumnitzera; species Lumnitzera racemosa. Next base: position 12,615,438 of record JAMXBC010000008.1, on the reverse strand, counting down.
TATTTGCGACAAGCAGAGTAGGCATGACATAAAGGCTCATGCTTTCTTTAACATAACCTCGCTCTATTAGCTCATCCACCTATCTTTTCAACTAGACAGCCTGCTCAGGATTTATTCTGTAAGCGAGTCTATTTAGCAAGGATGCACCTAGATGTAAGTCAATGCAGTGTTTGATGCCTCAAATTTGGGGGTAGTCTTTTAGGCATCTCATCTAGGAATAAGTTAGAAAATTCATCTATCAAGCTCTAAACCCCTTCCAATATGTCTTCTAAATTTGTCGATTCCAATAACCTTCTAATTAAGAAAAACATAAGCTCATTAGCCTTCTCAGTAGCTCGGAGCTCTCTCTGGCTCATCACTAAAGCCTTCTTCTAGCTAGCTTAAGTGAGGTAATTATGTATCTCATTTACCTAACTTGGTGTCATGAATTGCGACACAATCTTCGTCCCATACTTTGTAAGTGCATAAGGGTTCTTATATCCATCATGAATTACACGTAGGTCAAATAACCAAGGTCTCCCTAATAATAAGTATGAAGCTCCTATAGGGATGATGAGGGGAAGCAAGTTACCAAACCCATGACTCGCAATCGAGCCTGAAGACTAGAGGGGCTGGTATGTCAAATCCTTATGTTCCAACCAACCCCTGTCAAGGTTGAGTACTTTCTTGCCAAATCACCTTTAATGCCGTACCATATAACAACCCACTATTCTTTAGTTTATCGAGTAGATGAGCACTCTCTAGTGCTGAGCCACACAATCACTTAGCATCATGTTTACCGAGAAGCCAAGAAAGAAAATTCAGATTGATTAAGCTATCCTTACTCAGATAAGCCCATCTATCCGTATTTTTTGTCCACATCTATTAACGACCTCGCCAATGTTGTATCATCACATATATAGTATCACGTGTAAAACTTGTAACACCAATGATTATTTTTCTTATATATTAATTTTTTCCCCTTTTATAACATATACATTAGGAAATGTTCTTTTTGGGCAAGTTGCCCTAGTTTACGAGTACAAATATCTTTATACTTATAGTTGTAGGACATTAAATAATCTTCACTACACTTTTGAGTACCTTCTTCCTTACATAAACACTGTTGTTTACTCTCGATATCACTCTTATCCTTTCCTTTAAGCAAAGTTAGGTGCCGAGTAACCTCATTGGACCAATTCGTGCATTCCATCGAATTGTGCCGTAAGTTTTCGGAAGTTCCCTTGGTGTATCATATCTTCTAGAGCTGTTCGTAGGTTTTACTTACTATTTTCATCTTTTGCTTTCACTCTTTCATACTTCTCCCCATTGACTCTTTTCAAGCTTTCTGCAAGCTCAAACCCATTTAACAACCGACCTTGACTGTTCTTGGTTGCAGTTCGCATCATCTTGATATCAAAGAAGAGGTTTTGTGTAAGCCGTAGTTAGTTCTTCCCGAGTTCTATTGTACTCTATTTTGTATATATGAAACAGAGTAAGCTACTGTGTTCACTTAACTGCTATGTTGTTAGCTGTTCACTCTTTAAAGTACTTGTTTAAATTTCAATTTGTAGGGAAAAATCACAAATCCAAGTATGAATGTTAATGCTGGTGATGACAATGGAGTTGTTCACCATGGACGACAATCTTAGGGAACTCCTAGAAGTATTGATGAGAGACTTGATGAGGTAGCTAACCTTTTGGTCAATCTAATCTGTTCATGCCCTATCTTTCCGACCCGCTAAGGTTGCATAAAACACTCCATAAGCTACTCAACCTGTTAGAGGTCAAAACCCAGCTCAACCATTTCAAGGTGGAGGAGTTGGCAGATGAGTAAGGTGAAGGATAGACTTGAAAGAGCTAGATGAGGAGGAAGAAGAGTATTTTGAAGAGGAGCGTGTACAAGTCCCCAGAGCATCCGACCATGTGAAGCTTTGGATTCCAAGTTTCAATGGATCTGGGAATGTTGACGAGTATCTAGATTGGGAAGAGAAGGTAGAGCATGTGTTTGACTATTACTAATATGAGAATTACAAGAAAGTGAAGACTGCTGCTATTGAATTTTCTGAATATGCCGCCATGTGGTGGAAGAATTTTCAGGCCATGAGAAGAAGAGAGGGGTACTGAGGGATTAATACTTAGCCCAAGATGAAAGGGTACTTAAAAAAAGATTCATGCCAGAAACATATCTCCAAGATATTTTCACACGGCTTCAAGAGCTAGGACAAGTAGGCTAAATTGTTGATAAATATGTTTAATAATTACAAATGCTTATGATAAGATACAAAGTGGAGGAACCACCTACCTGAACAATTTCAAGGTTTGTCACTAGGTTGAGAGGAGACATCCGAGACATTATGGAACTCCAACGATTTCACACAATGGATGAAGCTATTAGGATTGCCCAACGGGTAAAGAGGCAAAGAAGAAGCAGAATAGCGACCAAAGTGCCAACTAGTTGACCCGAACAGGCAAGTAACCAAACACTACTAAGTATTGAGCCAAGAAGCAGGATAGATGTCAGAGCCGAGCAAAAAAACCAGCCCAAAGATGTAGTGCCGACCCAAATGTATGAGAAAAGGCAAGGGTCTAGTAGGAAGACTAGCTAGATCAAATACTTCAAATGCCAAAGGTTTGGACATATGGCTGCTCAGTGCTCGAATCGAAGGACAATTGTCATTAATGGAGACACCCCGAAGTTAGACATAGAGAGCACAAATGAGTAACCCAAGGAAGAGGAGGTTCCTGCCGAGAATAAGAATGTCGAGAAAGAGTTTATTAAGGAAGACATATATGCTGAGGACTTGGACTAGTTACTCATAGTTGTCCGATACACTATAAGCATAGGGCCCTCATAAGAGGAGGAGTAGAGAAAGAACTTATTTCATATCACCTGTAAGGTGAATGAACAGTCGTGCACCCTCATTATGGACAGTAAGAGCTGCACCAATGTAGCGTCAATCGACCTCATCTCAAAACTAAGGTTACTGATTGTTGAACATTCGAAGTCGTACAAGTTGAAATGGTTAAGTGACAAGGGAGCATTACACGTCGCTTTACTCCAACCAAATTCTTTGCAATGTACTACCCATGTGCACATCCCACGTATTGTTAGGAAGACCATGGTTTTTTGATAAGAGAGTCATCCACAATGGTTATAAGAATACTTACATGCTCAAGAAAGATAATCAGAAGATCACGTTAAATTCGATGCCACCAAAAGAAGTTCATAAGTTATAGACAAAACTTGTTTGCGGATTGAAGAAGGCTCTAATGAAGAGTAAAACTGAGCTCTGAGAAACCATTAATGCTAATGAGTCGACCCTTTTGTTGGTTAGGCGACTACTAGAAATGAAGGAGCGGAATGATTTACCCCAAGAGGTGAAGGAACTGTTGGATGAATATGTTGACCTTTTCTCAAAACAATTGCCAGCAAGGTTGCCCCTGACCCGAGGTATAGAGTACTGCATTGACTTAGTACCCGATGTTGTACTTCCGAAAAAGCCAGCTTATTGCTTAAATCCCAAGCAGGCTTCTGAGCTCCAACGTTAAGTCAATGAGTTGCTAGAAAGAAGATACGTGAGAGAAAGTCTCATCCCTTATGTTATGCCTACACTTCTAGTACCAAAGAAGGATAAAACCTAGTGGATGTATGTTGACAACCGAGCCATGAATAAAATCATGATTAAATACAGGTATCTGATCCCGAAACTAGAAGACATGCTAGATGAACTGAATGGAGCCAAAATTTTCAGTAAGATTGATCTCAAGTCTGGCTACCATCAAATCCTCATGAGGCTAGGAGACGAGTGGAAGACTGCATTCAAAACTTGACATGGACTTTATGAGTAGATGGTCATGCCCTTCAGCTTATCGAATGCCCCAAGCACCTTCATGAGGCTTATGAACCATATATTAAGATATCTCATTGGGAAGTGTGCCGTAGTGTACTTTGACAACATCCTGATCTATAATGCTGACATGCTGAGTCACTGTAAACACATCAGAGCAGTCTTAGATATTCTCCGTACCGATATATTATTCAACAACCTAAAGAAATGTCGTTTTTGCCAACATGAAGTGGTATTCTTAGGCAATATAGTCAATGGAGAAGGCTTGTGAGTCAATGATGAGAAGATACGAGCAATTGTCGAATGGCCAACCTCTATTACTCGTTCCAATGTGAGAAGTTTCCATGCAGTAGCTTCGTTTTACCAAAAGTTCATCAGGAACTTCAGCACCTTCGCTGCGTCTCAAACTAAATTAACGAAGAAAAACACCAACTTCTGATGGGGAGAAAGGGAGGAGAAGAGTTTTGCAGAGATTAAGAAGAGATTGACCTCCACCCTGGTATTAATGCTACCTGACTTCGATAGAATTTTTGAGCTAAAGTGCAATGCATCAGGCATTGGAATAAGCACTGTTCCGATGTAAGAAAGCCAATCAATTGCCTTCCACAGTGAGAAACTCCAAGGACCTCAGTTAAATTTCTTCATATATGACAAAAAACTCTTAGCATTAATCCGTGCACTACAAGTATGGCAACAATATCTACTTCCGAGAGAATTTGTCATATGTGCTGACCACGAGTCACTACAGTACCTCCAAAGTCAGACTAAGTTGTCCAAACGGCAGGAAAGATGGGTTGAATTCCTTGAAGGATTCAATTTTACAATCAAATACAAGTAAAGAAAGAGCAACATAATTGCATACACTCTTATCAGAATTGCAAACCAGACTATTTGGTTTTGCAAGTATCAAAGAACAGTACTTCGAAGATCTATACTTTGGGCTAATAATTTCGAGATACATAGATAAGAGAACAATGGACGAGTATTATGTGGAGGATGACTATCTATTCCGAAGTGGAAAACTGTGTATGTCGACTTGTTCCTTACAGGAATTATTAATTAGGGAAGCCCACAGCGGAGGACTCTTCAGACATTTTGGAGAGAAAAGGACCTATAAACTAGTAAATAGCCTACTCTTTTGGTCGAGAATGCGAAGAGATGTACACCGAGTGATCAAAAGCTATGTTATGTGCAAAAAGGCCAAGTACTGAGTTGAACAAGGGAAGGAGACGCCCTTACCTATTCTGATGAGGACGTGGATAGAACTAAGCATAGACTTTGTTTTTGGACTACCGAAAGCCACTCAAGGAAAATATTTTATAAGCATGGACAGAACTAACTACGCTTTGACTATTACTTCTTTTTTCGTACAGGAGGTTGTATGAATACACGGCGTATCGAGAAGTGTAGTCTCTGATAGAGATCCAAAGTTGTTGAGCTATTTCTGGAGAACCCTATAGCGTCGGTTAAGAATCAAATTGCTCTTTAGTACCTCATGTCACCCCCAAACCGACGACCAAACAGAGGTGGTTAATCGTACTTTGGGGTCACTACTCCGAGTTGCAATAGGCAAGAACATGGCTAATTAGGACATTTGCCTACTAATAGTCGAATTTACCTATAACCAAACCATATATGACACCACCAAGTAGACTCCCTTCGAGGTGGTCTATGGATTCAATCCTGAGTTGCCCCTCGACCACACCCTTATACTAGTACCCACACAAGAAAGCCCTAACACCTCAGCCAAAGTATAATCTCTCCAACACATCTATGATAAGGTCACTTGACACGTCAACCAAGTTGCCGGGAGAATGCATGAAAAGACCAAAGGTCAGTCAGCCAAACAGTTTTAACTAGGAGACTTGGTATGACTACACCTCAGCAAGGAGCGGTTCCTAAACAAAAGGAAGAACAAGCTATCTACAAGGGCGGAAGGACCTTTCAGAGTCCTCTCGAAAATCAATAACAACACTTACAAGTTAGAGCTACTTGAGGACTATAGGGTTTCTGACACCTTCAACATTACCGACCTCAGCTCGTATTACCCTAACAGAGGACTAAGCAAACACCATTCGAATTTAATTCCAAATCCAAAACAACCCAAAGGGAATGATAGGAATCAAGCTACGGGACCCATGACTCACAGCCGAGCCCGAAGTCTAAAGAGGCTAGAACGTCAAATTCTTATGTTCCAACCAACCCCTATTGAAGCCAAGTACTTCCTTACCAAATCACCTTTAATGTCGTACGGTACAATAGCCTATTATTCTGTAGTTTGTCGAGTAGATGAGTACTCTCCAATACCAAGCCGTATAATTACTCGGCATCATGTTTGCCGAGAAGTCGAGAGAGAAAATCCGGATTAATTAAGCCAACCTTACTCGAACAAGCTCATCTATCCGTACTTTTTGTCTATATCTCTTAGTGACCTCGCCAATGCCGTATCACCACGTGTACAGTATCACATGTAGAATCTATAGCACCAATGATTATTTTTCTTATATATTCATTTTTTCCCCTTTTATAACATGTACATTACCCCCTTAGGAAATGTCCTTTTTGTCTTTTCCTTTTTGGGCAAGTTGCCCTAGTTTGCGGGTATAAATACCTTTATACTTATAGTTGTAAGACATCAGATAATCTTCAATACACTTTTGAGTACCTTCTTCCTTGCGTAAACACTGTTGTTTACTCTCAATATCACTCTTATCATTTCCTTTAAGCAAAGTTAGGTGGCGAGTAACCTCATTGGACCAATTCGTATATCACATCGAATTGTGTCGTAAGTTTTCGAAAGTTCCCTTGGTGTATCATATCTTTTGGAGCTGTTTGTGGGTTTTGCTTACTGTTTTCATCCTTTGCTTTCACCCTTTTGTACTTTTCCCCATTGACTCTTTTCAAGCTTTCTGCAAGCTCGGACCCATTCAACGACCGGCCTTGTCTGTATTTGGTTACGGTTCTCATCAGACGATATCACATATCACTGCATCTCTGTATACGTTCCCAACATAGAACGGTACAACCACTTGCTCTATTACGTACAGAGTACCCTTATCATATAGCTAGTATAACTTATAAGGTTGAAGGTACTTAGAGGTCAGCAAACTTAACCTCTGCATAAGAGATTAGGTAACAACATTGGTACAACTCCCTTCATCCATAATGATGGTGTACAGTTGCCTATTGATGGTACAATTAGTGTAAAACAAATTCTCTCTCTAATCCTCCTAGGAGCTCGGTAAGGAGCTCAATACTCGTATCAGCACTAATGTCATCACTTTTCCCTAGTCGACATAGACAAAGGTCTCTTCCTCATCCTTGACTTCAGTTTGGCCCTTGATGTTATCCAATACATCACCTTAGAGCATCGTAACACATCAGTTAGGACACTCAGTAAACATGTATCCATAACCCAAGCATTTACAGTACTTCTCCTCACTCATCTTTTGTCTCAAGGTCTATCCTTTCTCTTATGTCCTCAAGGTCGGCTTATCAATAGCTTGACTCTTCAGGTGTACTCGACTAATGTCAAGTCGGTCATTCTTCTACTTTGCTCAGACATGTCTTCTTAGCTTGACATAAATAGGTTGATGAGGAATAGGTGCTCTCGCAAAGCTAGGTCCAGGTTTACTTGGATTATTTCTTCTCTATTTCTCGACCCTCTGAGCTATCTTAATACCCTCCTCTAGGGAATAAAACCTCTATACTTCTATAATGTTGCAAATCTTATATTTAAGTCTAAAGATGAATCGTAATATAGTATGAACTTCAAGATCATCTATGTCTACTCGGATCATTAACATTTAGAACTCTCTAATGTAATCATTAACACTTCGACTTCCTACACTAAGCTCTTGCAATTTAGCAAATGTATCTTGCAAATATGTCTCAGGTATGAATCTTTCCCTCAACAACCTCTTCATCTCTTCCTAAGTCTACATAACTCATCTTCCATCTTTCACTCTAGCCGCATTTAGATTCTTCTACCACCAGAGAATTCAAGTGCACCAGGTCGAACCTTCACTGCTTCAATATACCCATAACAGTTAAACACCTTCTCAACCTTCTCTTCCCACTTCAGGTATCCATCTACATCTCTATTACTAGTAAAGGTTGGGATCTAGATAGTAACATTATCAAGTCCTTGGGGAGCTTAGCGCCTTCGCCCTTTTACCCTATAACATTCCCGTTCTTCTTCTTCATCTCTATTGGTCTTTACATCTACCTCCTTATCATCCTCCTCAATTTCCTCCAACTCAAGTAGTCGTTGATCAGGCCGATCAACTACTCCTCTAACTCGGTGAGGTTAAGTTAGGTGATTAGCTCAAGCAACATGGCCATATCTGTGTTTTCACATGTCCTTTACTCAGCCACGATTGGGCTCTCACTACGGTTATTGCCTATTACCTTGCATAGGAATGAGAAAACTCTCAACAAGATTGGTAAGCCTATCGAGTTTATCATCAATTGGTCTAAGGGTATAATTTCCCTATTAACCTCGACCTTCATGAACACTACTCTCATTTTCACCAATAACTCCTTGAATACTGAAATCCAACATAGTACTAGTCTTTTTGACAACTTGAATAGTATAATTCTTTGGTAAAACCCTTTTACTAACTACTAAGATCACACTAGCACAATTGAGTCACTTCAATACCTAATACAACTCAATGTATCGTAGAAATGAACCTTGCTTTGTTTATGTAGCAAAGAAACATAGTCAAATAGAGTAACAAGAACCACTATACTTACCTCATGTAACTACTACTTCTTAGCCTACTACTTTAAAACCCACTTCAAATGCGCTTAAACACTACTCTAACACACTCTGCACAAATACAATACAGCAACTACGAAGAATACAATAGCCACCAATAGCAAACATAAACAAAACTCTATTGCACTTCATATACTCCCTCTTAGAACTGTGCTTTGATACTAATGCAGCCAATGCATCTTCAGTGTCGTACACATGGAAGCCGCACTACAATGAACAGAAACAAGAAAATAAAAAAGGGAGGTTTAGCAAATCTAAATAGCTACCAGCTGGATATGATACACCGGCAGAGCTTACTCGGTTTAATCCAAACATTCAATATGACACACAAATGTCAAATTAGGTGTACTCACCACTAACTCTTGCTAGATAGATAAGAGCTAAGGAATAAGGAAACATAAAGTTTACTCTATAAGGAAATTCTGTAATTCAATAACGGAAGTATTATGTCGGTGTACAAAAAAGTGAGGTATTTATATGACCTCAATTAGGGTTACAATAAATGAGGAAAAGATAAAATGGATTATGTACAAAAAATTTCTAAAACATATTAAAAAGGGTAAAAATGACAAACGATATTCTATATGGAAAGGAAAAGGAATCCTTCTAGAATGTTATGCTAGAAGACACATGTCAAGTAGTGATTAGCAATCTACAGCATGGCTAGTCCTATTGAAGTAAGTCCTAAGGTAGTTTGACATTCACAAAATTTAGTTTGGAAGAGGTTGGGAAAAGTTACGAATTAAGGTCGACCTAATCTGGATCGAGTCAAAGCTCGAACATTTAAAGATGCCGAATCCTCTTCAAGTTGGATAGCTCGAGAACTCAATTTAAATAGGTACTTGGTGCTCAATAGCTCAAAGGTGATGCTAATCTTTGCTAGGGTTAGGTACTCAAGTCAACAAAAGTATAGAAATCTAAGGTTAATGAAGGAATCTTCATCCTGAAAGAGTTCTCAAGCTAGTATTTATCAAGTTAATCCTCACAATTCTTTAGCTTAGCTTTAGGTGACTAGTCCGAGGAGTTGATTCCTATCATATCCTTAAACTCATCTATCTACTGTTTAGTTGTAAGAAATCTGTTTATTGCCTTCTGTTCAATGATTGAATGGATGATGTCCCTACTTTCAAGGCTAGTGATTAGCTCCTTCATTTCACTAGCCTCCTTCTAAAGATCCTTGATCTTCCTTTCTAGCTTTACCTTTTGGTTAGCTAGCTTCAATGAGTATTTCTTAGTGTTGGAATACTCATCGACTTTCATCATCAACTCAGTTTAAATCCTTGAGATTGATGCACTCAACTCCTAGTTACACTAGTCGAGCTCCACCTTAGCCTTCCTCTCCTCTTCTAACTTCTTAAAGAGCTTAAGCTTAAACTTTTTCTCTTTCTCTAATTGCTTCTTAAGCACAAAGATCTCCTTAGCAGTCCCCTTGTCCTCTTTTAACCCCTGCTTCTCCTTTTCAAACTTAGCCTCTAACTCCACTCTCTATACAATAGATAGATGAAGACATCTGTTAGCTTTATAGAATTTCTTATAGTAATGCTTAGGCAAGGACTCTGCCTCCCTATAATCTAAACATCTCACTCCAAAGGAGCTTTACCTCTTTCAACACTTAGTCATAATTCTCAAGCTAAACCATCACCTAACCATAGTATTACACTACATCAAATAAACTATGAATAGTTAGAATAAAAATTTAAAGTTTACTGCAAAATAAAGTAACCTAAAGGAATGAAGACTCACATGATGAGCCAATGAGCTAAGGTGGCCCTCTAGATCAAAAGACAAGTCAGCCTGGACCTTTACCATCTTTTTTAAGATGGCCGAGTGTCGAGCCTGACTTTTTCTTGTTTTTATTATTTTCCTTAACCCAATTAGTATTAAACCATAACCCATTTAATACTCATCGTCAAGTAAGAATTAAGGAAAATCAAAATTTTAAACATGTTTTCATAATATTTGGAGTTGCTACTCGACTAGGGTCAGGAAAAGGTATAAACTAAAACCAATTGGGTAGATTGATTTTAATCTAGTTGCATGAAAAACCGATTTTAAAAAGGTTTTCAAGAAACGAGAGATTAAGTATAGGGGCTAATCTATTAAACCTTAATAGGTATCACTTTTAACTTTCCGAATTTATATTTTATCTTTCAATAAATTTACAAATAAAACTAATTCTATTTGCATAAATAACAAAAAGAAATTATTTTACAAAAGGGAAAATAAAAAGATTTCTATATTTTAAGTCGGTCCATTAGTGCTTATGTATCCTCTATTAGGGATTAGGCTTTCTATAGTTTGTTTCCAAAAACATTAGCGGGTTAGTCTATTTTAATCTCAAAAAATAGTCAAGTTTACATTTTTACTCAATTCAAGTTATTTAATTTTTAAAGGACCCTAAATTGGTTTGTTTATTTTCGGAAAATTCTAAAGTGTCCTGATTTAGAAAAGAATTGATTTTTATTTATTTTGAAAAATAGATTTTTTTCTAAGTGATAAAACTCATTTTTACTAATTTATTTTTTCTTTTATTTTTATTTTTATCATTATTTTTTATTAATATATATAACACAACTTTTCCTTTTTCCCATTTCTTTTCCTTTTTCTTTTTTTTTTTATTTTTTTATTATTAATATTATTCACAATGGAGTAAAATCAAACAAATAAATAAAATACACAAGACAATAAAATAAAAAGCCGAACCAAATAGTGGACGCAAGTCAAATGCCTCAACCAAGTTAGGTCTTTAGATCGGGTTTAGAGCTCCATAAGTTAAGAGAAGGAGAAGATGATAGTGGTTCGTAAGGGGTGGTTCGACTTGATCTAGCCACCAAAATGAGCAGAAGAATAGATTTTTATGTATTTCCTATTGGACTTGGTGGGGGTAGGCAAAGTGCTATAACATTTAGGGGGCATTTCAAGGGTAGTCAAAGTTAGGCAATTGGTTGGAGAGAGAAGGAGGTTACATGACTTTGTGTAATGGTTGTTAAGTGGAAGAAAAGTGTTGAGTTAGGGTTTCTAGGGGTCATAAGAGTCGTGGTGTGGTTGGTTAGAGGAGATAACCATCAATGGTGGTGGTTCAACAAGTTGCTGATGTGGGTAGAGAGAGAAAAGGCATTTCTAGGGGTTTTTTATAATAGGGAAGCTATGTTGGTTTTCTCGTAAAGGCTTAGAGATGGAGAATTTATAGAGAGAGAAACTCAAAAAAAAAAAAAACCTAAGATAAAGAAAGCTTCAAATTTGATTGCTAGAAGAAAAGTTAAGTGTTACCCCCATCCCCCAAGAAATGAGTGATTCAACCCCTATTTAAACTAATCCAACCTCAATTAGAATCAGGAAATTCAAAATTTGAGTTGAAATCAAGAAATCGATTTCATGTGTAATGATGCATTTGACTAGAATGCACTGTAATTTTGATGAAATGAAAGCTTAAAATTTGTTATTTACTCTTCATTCTTTCTTAAAATGTCTATAGACAAGTTTGATTTTCGTTAAAATGGTCGAATCAAGTCTACGTGATCTCCAGATGTTAAGCTTTCTTACCAATTTTGAGATTCATTTTAACCATCTAAATGTATGAATCTGGACATCCTATTAATATCGATTCAAAGTATTTCGAGCGATCTTTATGATTTCACCGTTAATTTGGTGAAATCACTAAGAAAAAGGGATTAAATATCAACAAGAAGTGGGCTTGTTAAGCGTATTTTGCATAAGAAACCAAGAGAAAGAAAAGGAAAATGAAAGAAAATTAGATACGATCAATCAATCATAGGCTGATATGTGTCCATTTCGTGGCCGAAAAATAAAAGGTATAGAGCACCTTGTGCACAAATTGAACTTAAGATCTCCTTATCGACTCTAATTGTGAGACCAAGTGTATGATCATTAGGTTATTGGCCTATGCCTTTTCCATGTATATAATTGTATAAAAGAACTAAGTCAACTTAGGTTAGAATTAAATCTATGCCTAAGCCCGACATCCTTTTTTTATTTATTTAAGACTAAACCCAAATGCTAAAGCCGAATTAAATAATCTACTTTTAAAAGTTATACTTCTTTTCTCTCTTTTTAAAATTTTTTCTATTTTCTAAATTTTCTACTTTATTTTTTTTTTTATAATTTTCTAATTTTTTGGTTTTTTCTAAATTTTGTATTTTTTTGTACTTCCTCTAATTTTTTTTTTTTTTGTGTTTTTTATTAAATAAGAACCCTTTACCTTATTCCAAAAAAAGAAGAAAAAGGGGTAGGGGTGTAAAAATGGGGTGTTTACACCCAGTCAATAAGGATATAAGACCCTATCAAGGCTTGCAAGATAAGCTCCTAGTAGCACAACATTACATTGCTAGCCCGGATGTCACAATTCAGCCTGAGAAGCTTTCCCCCTAACTTACTTAGTGGCCGATTTGGTAGCCTCCATGTACAAACGATCATTCTTGAACTCATACAAGACAATCTTGAATGAGTCAAGCATTGCCTCCATCATCCAATGCATGTTTAGCACCTCCTGATGATTCTCCCCCATTTGGTCGAAAGCAAGGTATGGGTAACCATAAGGGAAATCAAATACGCTAGACTGGCCAAGTGGCTCCTTCATTTTTGCTTTGTTCAAATCTAGCATGCTCACTACTCCAATTTCAAGGGTTTTCCACTTCTGACCTACCAGCTTGGCTACTATGTTAGCCTTAGGCCTCTTCCGTTTGCCTTTAAAGGGAGGAGAAAGCACCACTACATCCTACTCAACGATAGTAGGCTCTTGTTCCCCCGCAATGGCAATGAGCTCAGATAATGGGACAAGCTTAAATATTAGAGCCATTGTATCCTTGGGCTTAGAGACCACTAGCTCTATAGAAAGGTTACTGATCGAGAACCCCTAAGGCAAAACAAGTGGCTTCATCCTATTGCTCTCTCCCACCCCTAACTTCAACTCCATGGCCTTACCTTAGGGTTGGCAAATTTCTTTTCAGGCTTTATTCTGGACTTGTGCCATCTTAAGAGTTCCAGCTCGCTGGGTCAAGGCAGCTCTCCAAACCTTGTTAGCTTTACACTTACAAAAGCAAATGAACCATGTTAACAAAAGATAAAGGACTGCAATTACTTACAAGCTCCATCATGACAAACATGGGTAAGGAAGACCTCTTACTTCTTAAATGATGAAGAATAAAGGATAGCTTCCTATGAACCTACGTTGGTACGATGGAGCGGTTGAATAGCATTGCGATCAGACCCATACCTCCTAGCTACTTCTTCAACATAGATTTTTCCATACCTAAGAAAAGCCAAGAGATTGGCTTATTAAAGTATCTCTATGCGTTTACCTTGGCATTGAGGAAATTGTTGTGTCTTAAAGCTATGAAAGCCTCAATCTCCATATAGCCTCGGAATCAATTGGACCAAGTTTCTTTAATGTACTAGTTCAAACCAACTTAGTCCAACAAGTCCAAAAAATTACCTCATCAAGCAACTCCACAACAAGGAATTCATCCTACCAATTCTTAACAAACGAGTCTAGGTTATCAAACAACTTCCTTCCCTACCAATAATGGATGTATATCCATCTAACCAAACTTTTCTCAAGTAAAAATAATTAAATAACTCAAGTGTGGCCCACACTACGAAGTATTACATAAGGCTTGAAATGCCTTTATTGTCCTCTACCCATTAAGAGGAATCTGGTCAGGACAGTATTGTTAGTGGTCAAAAAGTTCCCTTTTGAACTCAGTGAAAGGGAGGCGCATCCTATACTCCAAATACTTTTCAAAGATGGCAAAACGCTTCCTTCATAGCAAGGGCACTCTCTCCTCTGATCTTGGCACCCGAATCACTAACCAAGGCAAATTCCCACAATAAAATTACTCAAGATGTATCTTATAATAGTTAACTTGCTCTTGCTTATTCGACCACTCAGACCCTTGACATTCCTAAGCCCAGTAAATATATTGTAACGCCTTGAGACCCTAAATGGCACTATAACTCGCCACATATCCTAGCTAGTTCGCAATATGTAAAGTTTTTTAAGTCCATAATCGAACCAAAGAAAAATCATAATATACAATATATAAATATCCATAAAGAAGTGGGAAATTGCATCCATTCATAACCCCATATAACCCTGTAACATCCAAAAGTTCGGAAGCGTCCCGACTTACAACCAAAACATAAGATATATCAAATGACTAATTTCTCATATATTGAAAGGAGTCCATCTCCTCAAAATATAAAATTCCCAATAAAACATAAACCATCAGTAACATAAATATCACCCTATCTAATCATCATAAAAATATAAATACTTGACTCCATCCTCCTCTTGAATGTCATCAACAAACGTCTCCTCATAAATAAGAAAGTCTTCAAAGTCAGTACCTGAAAGAGAAAAGAATGAGTTGAAGCCCAGTACAAGTGTGCAAACACATACACGTGCCAAACAGATCATTCACATACAGATATACAATTAAGGCAAGATAATGCAATCAACGGTTTAATTATCTCATTTTAGGCCCACAAAACAATAAAGAGGTATTTGAACCCCGGCACACTTAGTCTTTGCCCACATATGTAAGTGGATATAATTATGTGTTTTCCTTGAAGTCCTTTACGCCCAAATACTAGAGTCCAGAACCTAATATTCTAGTTGCATTATCCCATATGAAAGTCCAATAGGGAAACTTTGCACATGATCAGCAGTTGCTCCTCTAGGGAACTGCCACTGCGGACCCCTAGAGTGAGCAAGTCAAGCAAAATCAGTAAACTAAAGTAATTTGATTACTAATTCCTATCAAACACAAGCAACAATCAACACCATGTATCTAGAATCGCTCCAAGATTGAATACAATACTTTGATCTCAACCTAAACAAAAGTTAGACCTCAACAAAGGAAACAGAACACCACAAATCTAAAAGAAAGCAAGTCCACATTATCCCTTAAGCATTCAGGAGTTAAGTCCTACCTAAAAATTTATCTAAAAGCTTATGATATAAACAATTAAGGTCCTAAAAGAAATCGTCAGATCAAACATAATATGATTAAACTAAAAGATAACATAACTATATACAAAAGATCACTTTAATAGAAATTTGTAAAGTACGTAATATATATCATAACTATATATAAAAGAAAGCATACTAAGGACACAATACTAAAGTTTTGAGTAATATGATTATCGAATCGACATGGTAAATAAGTAATATATACTTAATCAAAAAAATAATATAATTTGTAAAACTCGTAAGAAATGATAAAATAATAATAAATAGATAAATCGATCATACTATGAGTAATATAATATGCTATACATTAATAATACCATTGTAATGATATGCTTAAATCGTAATACCGTATGTATATATATATATAAGACATACTAATAGAAACAGAAATTTGGCCTCAACAATAATATATCTAACTAATGATTCGAAATATGATAAAAATATTATTGAACAACAACTCTTACATATATAATATTATATAGCATGATAAATAAATAATTTAAAGGTGGTAATTGAATACTAATAATATTTAATTAACACTAACAATGGAGATAAAAATAAAATAAAATAATAGAAATAAAATAATAAACTAAAAATACGGTACCGAATATAAACTCGAAATGACTCACGAGATGGAAAACACCGAATAACAACGAATGAGAATCTATCATTAACAAAACATAAAAAAAGGTTTATAATCTATAAAATTATATACTCAGATAATTAATTATTAATAGTTAACAACTAAATTGAAATGAGGGATATAGAGTTAAATTTGTCCAACCGTTTGTCCAACCGAAGGAACTTGGATGACGCTGAAACTTCGAATAAGAGAAAAAAAAAAAGAAAAGAAAAAAAAGATCCTCAATTGAAGTTTGCGTTGTAGAATGGACAGGGATGGTGAGATTTCCAGCGTAGAGAGGAAAATAATGCAATTGGCCTAAAAGAATTAACAAACAAGGGAAAAAAAAAAAGAAAGTGGATAAGTGGCTTCGGAATTTGCGCGAGACTGAGGGACTGAGGGTGGGACCAAGTGTTGACAATGGGTACAGGAATTAATGAACAGAGGGATATGGAGGCAGCAAAAGGGCTGGGGTCGAGTCAATTGAGGGGAAAGGAGAGACGAGACAGACGGAATTTATAGGGGGTAGGGTTCGGTGATTAAGGAGGAGGTTGCCTGAAAGAAAGGAAAAAAAAAGTAGAATGCCGAGAGAGAGACAGTGAGAGTCGAGAGAAAAAAGGATAATTGCGGCTGAAAAAAAAAAAAGAAAGAAAGAAATGAGAAGGTTTAGGGTTGAGTTTTCGGGTTGGGTTATAGAATACTCTAGAATGAGGTTTATATCTAAAATAGAAAGGTAAAGCGTTAATTGAGATGAAAAAGTATAATATTTAGAAAAGAAAGAAAGAAATGATAAGGTCTAGGGTAGAGTTTTCGGGTAGGGTTTTAGAATACTCTAGAATGAGGACTTATATCGAAAATAGAAAGGTAAAGCGTTAATTGAGATGAAAAAGTATAGTTTTTAGAAAAGAAAGAAAGAAATATATATATAAATAAAAATAAATAATCATATATACAATTATCATAATTTAAAATACTAATAAAATTATTATATGCTATTTGAAAAATAAAATTTACTATACTTAGTGTATACGTGAAAATAAAGATTTTAAAATAATCAAATCGAAACCTTAATTTAATTTTGATTTTTAACGATACTAATCTAAGTAAGTTTACGATTTAAATAAAATGATGAAATAACTAGAGTGTTTCACATATCAACAATTTTAGTAAAATTTCACAAAGATAGACATTACGTGGGATAGTCCTATGAGCTATGCCTTGTTCAAACTCTTTACCGCCCTCCTTAACTCCTCATCAATTCGTACTAGTGTAGATGAAACCTCCTCACCGCCATCACAAGGGGAGTAGCACTTTAAGTAGCCTCTGAATCCAAAGGTGTTAGGTGATATTTTGACGAGTGAGACCTATTGTGTGACTTAATAGAGTTTGCTCCAAAGTTAGTGACCATCCCAAAATATTATTAAGATGAAAGTTGAAAAGAAGGAGAATGTTAGCAGCTGCAAAAGGAAGAAATGTCGAAGTCTCATAAAGTACTTACATAGCTGACCTAAAGGGCACTTATAGGTCTCAAATGTAGGGAACCTCACTAATGGTTATGGGGATCCGTATAAGTGCAATCCCTCCAATGCGTGATGATCTGGACACATGGCAACGGTTTTAATCGAACAACCAAGAACAAAGTGACAGACAGCTGCAACCATACACGTGACTTGATAGACATGATAGTTGTCATGTTACGCTAATCCCGCTTTGGAAACACACACTAAGGCTAGAATTTGAAAAGGTTAGTTTCTTCAACAAGTTTAACCGAGGTCCTTTCAACTTTTGCACCTACCATAGCACTTTCTCAACACCACAGCTTGGGAAGCCCTTATGGCCAGCATGGACAAGTTGACTCAATTAAGCTATAGTAATGTAACATTAGCTCTACTTAACATGATTGCATGGCAACTCTACAAGACTACCTCGTTCGCTCAACATACCTTACTACTCAAGGAGTTCGATCCTCTTAATCTCCAACTCAATAATAGAGTGCTTAACTTGAATCAACTCTATGAGGTATCCCCTTTGATCGAACCTCTATTACACTACGTTAGCTTCTTTCTTGAAGATGTTAGCACATCTCCCCTATACTCTAGATTGCTAAGTTAGCATGAGCACTTCGAGTTCAGCTCAGCCATCTATTCTCTCTCCTTGCCACCTTGACAACAATGCGACAGTCGAAGGGAAGAAGTGTTGAAAGGATATTTTAGACTTGGAACCCCTAATCCTGTACCAACCTACCTAGGTTCATGGCCTAAGCTAATTTGCCAATACTCAATCCCGTTGCCTTTATAGCCAACATTGACCTAAGCCTACCAAAGGGCCTACCCAAACTATAATAACCCATATCAACTAATAGACAAGAGGATAAGGCTTGGAGACCGAGTCAACAGCATGACCCTATAAATCTAAACCATGCCAAACTCCATACTCTTACTACCATGTCATGTGAATGTGCTAAACTACTACTCTTGGTCCCTTAACTTCTAGTTGCCTTCCTCTATAAGTACCAATAGGCGTCCACCAAATAACCCACTTATACTCTTTGCACACTTACACTACATTCAAGCTTTCTTGCACCCTTGTATATATAAAATACTGACTTAAGCATCAAAATAATTACATCAAATAACACCCCAACGCCTCTCTCTGTATGTTCTTTTGCAAGCTCATTATACAAGCATAATATGTAACTTTTAAAAATAATTTTTCAATAAAAACACTCTAGCAAATAAACTAAGTTGTCACACTGATAAAAATAATTGGTAAAACTAAGTCGATTTTAAAGATTAGAAACTAAATATTAAATTATATCAATTTTTCTTTTAGTTAGGCAATCAAAACAGAATGATGAAACAAATTAAAATAAAAGGAACTAATTGGTTACAGATGAGAATTAGCTAATAAAATACTAACATCACAAGGAATGAGATGACTAAATAGGATAAGATTTTAACTCTACCATCATATGATCAATTAAAATATGCTTTTAACATATATTAGCACGGATTAATTGATTTTCTATCAAATTCACAAAGACTTACTTCTCTTTTGAGTTGACATTATCCTAATTACAGTAGAAACGCCAATTTCGAGTAGTTTATCTATAACTCTTAATTAAGTAGTGAATTCTTTTCATAAATATTACTGCCTTAATTGATATCAAAAGTCATTATATATCTCTATCATCAAATTTAACATCAATTTTATTAAGGTACTTGAATCCTAAAATTAATTTAAAGCACATGTATCCATGACAACGATTAAATTAATTTTAATCCGAATTCATACGTACCATCCATTCTCTTTTAGATTTTTCAAGTTCTATTCATAAACAAATCATTGGCCAAACAATAAAATCATAAATCATTAAAACAGGATAATTAAAATCACAATTAATTAAATACTAACATATAATAAACTCACACTTCAATTACATCATTAGGCAATGTTAAAATCCAATTAAATTTAATTTAGTTCATGATAAAAATAAAAATCATATAAAAAATTAAAAATATAATAAATCTTGAAAATAAAAAAAAATTAAAAATTCTAGTTATAATTCTTAGATTATAAATTTGATTTTCAATCCCTTCTTTTTTTTTGATCTTTTGTACCCTTATAATAAACCACAAAATTCTTCTTCGTCTTCTGCTTGCGCCTCCATAAATTTGGAGTTAAAATCTCCTCCTTCGTGCGGCTTAAGGAACGGAAATTGGATTTTATATCCTTCATCTCTCTCTTGCAGCCCCGTAAAAAAACACAAAGGCATTCCAACCCTTTTTTAAATTGCGGCATGCTAATTAATAGAAATCACCCAGGGCTTTTTTCGTGCCGGCTACCTTTTCTATTTTTTTTTTATTTTTTCTTTTTAATTTCCATTCATTGAGCATCAGGATTTCAAAATCACAATTGGGCTTCAACTTATAAATTCACTGCACGTGGACATATGGCTTTGGACATTGGACTATGGCTTCGGTGGACTCGGCATGTAGGCTTCCTTTGCAATTGTTAAAGATGAGAGCTCATGAAGATAATGGGCCGGACGGTTGGAACTGAAATAGCGTGGACATGGGCTTCTTATCATAATTTATTTATCCAATTTCAATTTTTTCCCTGTCAAATTGGCATATTTTCCTATAAAAATAAATATATTAGTATATTATAAAGTTAAGATAAAATATATAAATTTACAACATATCAAAGCATAAAGCCTGATCAGCCATTCTTATTCACTCTACCAGCAAAATCCTGACACAATACTATCGTTTCTCAGTCTTGCTAGTAGTCGATCAAGGTCTACACAAGTTGAGCCTACAAAACAGTGCACAATAAATAGACACCAAGAGATTATCCAGCATAATCATTCCGATACTTAAGTTAATAATAAACTTTTTCTGGGATAGAATACTTAGTGCGCAGACTTAAAATGTAGAGTTTTACAGAACAAGGTTACCGTTGAGTAGATATCTAATATTTATAGTGGAGTGGAGCCGGCCGTTAAAGATCAAGTATAAGAGATATCATTTACCACAAGTGTTGGAGAGTGGAGCTGTCATGTCCGACGTGTTTCTAATATTTCGAATATGACTGTTTTATCCTTATCCTATAGTTTATAACTGTTACAATTCTTTATGAGCCTAAGCCACTAAGAGTCAGGCCCGAGGCCTATAGAGACAAGTCAAGGGAAGCAAGGCTTAACGAATCTTGTTGGGCTTAAGAGGTCTCTACTTAAAATACCCTATCAACAAATACATATATTTATGATATTTAATTTATATTTATCAAATATTGATATGGCTTCATTATTAGTTTTCATGTTTCCATTTATTTTCAAATTTATCATGTAAACTATAAATTTATTGAAAAAACACGTAATGTAGAGTAAAGAAAATTTATATATGAAATTCTTGACATATGTTCTTACATATAGCTTTTTGTTGGATTAAAGAAATAACAACGTGGGATAAGATAAGAAAAATAAATTAATAAAAACCACTGAGAAGGTTTGTAAGTCTCAAGACTCGTACTACGAACCAATTGGTTTAAGGACCTAGCCTAGCATAGGGGTCAACTAAGCCGGTTACTATTTTATGGTTTTAGAATTGTAACATAATGGGTTCGGGTCCAAGCCTAATCCCAGGCTAGTTTCACCTCGTGCCTAAGTCTATCCATCAAACACCCAAGTGCCACTCACCTAAGTTTGTTTAGTTACTTTATTATTATATCAATTACGGCTATTTATTTACCTATTTTAAATTAACTATTGTAGAATAAATGTATAACTATATTGGTTATGCCGTGTAATCAATCCATTGCTATAATTCAATAACATGTTCTCACTTATAATATTTGACTTTATAAATTGCTCAAAACTTATTTTTAATATCTCGTTATATCGTAGAATTCAATAATTGAGTTTTCGATAAATAAAAATTTAAATTATTATTTTTAGCTTATAGATATATTTACTCATTTATGGTCTATGTTTTGTTTTATGAAATAAACTCTACGATGTTACCATGATTAACTTTTGTGATAGTTTAGTGAAACTTTATTTGTTTGAGAAAAAAAAAAAAAATCAGTTTGAACCCTAAATCCAATAGCTTGGAAACTAGTGTATAACAAAGAGGACTAAAACATGTCTTTATATTGTTTGACACTAATTTTCTCTTGAAAATACCTTACCCGGCAGCAATATAAGAACTTCAATTCAATTATTTGTCATGTTTTCTTGTTTCTCAATCATTTCAAACAAGAGACGAAGAATCCTCTTCCAAACTCTCAAACTTAAGTTGAAGAAAAGAATAGCTTCTTTTCGGTAAATAAAGAAACAGCTTCATTATTTGAAGCTTCTCATTATTTCCCTTTCGGAACTATGTTATTTTGTCCAATTGCTTCTTTTATTTCCCCCTCAAACTAGTAAAGAGCAGGATACAGGTAAATATGATGTCCCTAACTAATAGGATAATCATAACAACAGAAATTCTTCCCAAATCGTGGTAGCGCCATCTTACTTCATTGTATATCATGGTCAAAAGTATATTCTTATTTTCCTTACAAAGATTTATGCATTTTGAATTACTATTCAAAATTTTAGATAAGTTTCGTTCGACCATTAAATATTATTGCATATTTTTTAAAGATTAATTATTGTGTCTTTTTTAAGTATTCAGATTTTTTCTCACTTTAATTTTTTTCCAATTAATTTTATATAATTTTCGATTTAAAATATATATATATATATATATTGGATTGTGTTATGATACGCTAACGTGAGCAAATATAATAATAACTTCTGTTATACAAAAATAATAAATATAAAACCGACCCCCGATCCGTCCCATTACGGTTTCTTGTAAACATACGTGGATGTAACTGTTGACTTTGCAACGTTTCTTTTGTTTAGTCCACAAGTTTCTCTAAGGACACTTGATTTCCCTTTTCTCTAGTTCACCTTTGAACAGCCCGATGATTTGTCAAGAAGAAAATCAAAGCACTAAGAAAAGAATAAACGATCTGTGGTAGCAAATGCAAGTAAATACCTTCAATATTAATCGGCCGGCCTCATCCAATCTAAGGATTATAAAATATTGGATAAATTATATTGACAACCCTTTGAAATTTCAAGTTATATCTATGCACTCAATTTGTTCTTTCGCTTGTGTACTTATGCTCATCCGACATGTGTTTCCAGCTTTATAAAGATTTTGTGCAAATTTGCGAAATCTTATACAAAAATATTTTTAAAACCTATTAAAAGTTTCTACAATATCTTCTTAAGAGAGAATGAGAGAGATAGTATAACGCTTCAGAACCTAATATCCTCATGATGCATTATGGTCTAAAATATAGCTTCAATTTTCAAATCACCTCTAAAACCTATCAACAATACAATGGAAATAATTCTCCAAATACAATTAAAGCGAGTCGTCCCAATTGAAATAATAACTAACGGCGGTAATTTTCACTCTACAATAATTTAATATATTTATAATTCTAAATATCACCATAGATCACATCTTCACCAATTATCAACAATATCCTCAAAACAGCAAAACTATCTCTTCCTAATTTGATAACATTAATCTCGAACTCTACTAAACATTTAACTTCATCTTATCAATCTACAAAAATAAAAAAAATAAAAAAATGCGATGAAGCCCAATACGTAATGTACAAGCATATAAAGATGCCAAACTAAACATCTTATATATTAACCAAACAACTTATTTATTTTTGCACGTAATGCAAAAATAAATAAGTAGTCGATTAATATCTTATATATTAACCAACAAGCATCATAGGGGTACTCGTGACTTTGATACTCCATGATCTCTTATATATATAATTAAATAGAATATAATATAAGTCTTTTAGTTATTACATACATATGATGGTATTAGTTAAGCTAAGAACACAACTCCTATGAACCAAGAACCATGAACGACCTAGGTTTAACTACATCATTTCAACATGCAATCTACAAGGAAAACCTAACAATAGATCAACATTGGTTACCTATAAATGAGGATAGGTTGTGAAAGCATAACTAACAAAACACATTTTAAGTTAGATCTGAGTTAGTCTAATTTGTTTCATTCTATTCTAACATATACAAGCAACAAACAAGCACTACATATCTGGAGAGCCAAACCAAACCAAATACTAAACAGAATCCAATCAAATATAAGTATAGACCATATTTGTCTAAGAGACCAATTCATGAACCTAACAATTCCAATAATAAACCTTTCTTAATTCATCAAGTAAACCAATTCAATATAACTTAAGTTCAAACTCCCAACTTCATATCCCTCAAGCTAACTCTCACTAGTATACCTTATTAATCCGTTCTATCTAGGTTTCTAAAGGTTGAATAACTAGGAAGATTGGATCTTTTAAGTAAAGAATGTTAGGTAAATCCTTGAATAAAGGGCAAGAATTGAAAGAAATTCTTTGAAAACGAAGTTTTAAGTGAAGTTCCCAACTCGACCTGACTTAAAACAACTTAAGGATAAACTTAGAGTCCTATACAATTTAGGCTTATGAGGGCTAATATACCAGAAAAGATTATAATTTTTGTAGTATTAACACTTGGGTGAGGGTTTAGAGCGGGAAGAATCAAAGAAAAATAAGATTGTAGACTATACAAAACATAGCATCCAGATGTTATCTATTGGCGTCCACATGATAAGCTTATGGTCATCGAAAATGACTTAGTATCTTGATGCTATCTAGAGTCCTCAACTAGCATCTTGACATACAACCTTTTTTCTTTAGTCAAAACTAGAATCTGGTGGTATTCCTTCTAGCATTCGAACAACATATACCAGTAAACACCCACTCAACATCAATCTAAACCTAAAACTTACCATCTTAACCCTAGTTCTTCCTTATACGAATTCATCCATTATCAACTTACTTCAAAACTTAGAAAACTCAACTCCAACTCTTAATCTTATCTCAACTATAATCCAACTTTACGTAAAACCCTCTAAGAACTTGAAAAACAAGAGAAGAAGAATGAGAAACTTACTTAAGAATGAATGAGACCTCTTTAATCCTATTAACAAGCAAAACCCACCAAAGAGCTACAAACTCATACACAGATTCGGAATACCAATGAATACTTAAGAAACTCCATGGAAATGGATGTTTTCCACTAAGGAAAGTTTAAGAAGAAAGGCTTGAAGATTACCTTACCTTTGGAGAAGCCTAAAAATGATTTTTCTCAGGTATTTGAAGCTTTAAAGGCATGTTTTAGCTAAGAGGAAGAGGATTGACAAAAATAAAGAGAAAATAAGTAAGTTAATAAGGTTTTGATAGGGTTTTTAGCTTAAAGGATGTGCATTAAAATAAAAGGTAGTCGACAATAAGATAAGAATAAGGTTTTACATGGCTTAAAATGACCTATATTAAAAAAAAAAAAAAAAGAGAGAGAGAGAGGATAATTTAGGGCTTATGATAGGTGGTGTGAGGCATGGAAAAATAAAAATTTGAGTAGTAAATAAAAGCTCCATTATTTGATCACTATATCGATATAATTATGTATAGAATTGTAAATGAGGACAAATCGTCCAACATGGTAAATTTGCCATTTTATAAACATATTAGTCCTTCTATCATTTTTCGGTTATATTACTGGATGATTTCGAGTCTTAGGAATTTGTTGAAATCAAAAGGTAGCTCCCAACGGACAGGATATTTGGTTGGCATTATAGAATTGGATAGAAAAAAAGTTAATCATTCCTTGTAATTGTAGAGCTATTATTGCATTTGGTTGTTAAAATGATGATTCATTCACATAGAAGATAATTAATTATCTAAGTAACTAACAAAAAGAAAGTTTTGTATTTCTCATTAAGATTATTTCTTAGTTTTCAATTTTCATTTTTTTATTTTAAATTTATTTAATATATCACTTTTTTTAGGTCAAACATGCCTAAAATTGGTAAAACTTTTAATATCAAAATTTACCACATTTATACTATTTTTACTTGTCCTACGTTTCAAGTTTTCCCATGTTGGTTATACGGAGCTCGTATTATGCTCGTTTCGCATACTGAAAGACTGTAAATATGGGAAATTGGTAGTGATTGCTCGGTGAAATACATAATAGTTACAAACTATTGACGTACACGCAATTTTAATTTTCAATCAAAAGAATGATTCCTTTCGATAAATATAAAATTTACAAACTTGAAAAGTTGAGACACTATAGAACTGTGAATTAAAAAAAAAAAAAAAGTTGCAAAGGGAAAAATGTTTTTATCCAAATATTATCCTTATAAAATGCTTTATGTTCATTTAATCTCTTATTTTCAAAATTAAGCGTTTAGACTTTCAAATATTTTAAAAGTGTGTATTCGATTTTTTTTTTCATTTTAAAATATAAAAAAATGCCAAAATTAAAAAATATGTAAGATCAACAATGAAAAGGTTAACGCTCAATTTCAAAAATAAAAAATTACATGCATATAAAACTTTTCCTCATTATAAGAACTATATAAATGTTATACTGCATGACTCGTGTAGTCGGTCATGAACTTACCATCTCCAAAGTTTTTTTTTTTTTTTTTTTCTAAAAGTTAGAGATAACATTTAAAAAAACTTCAAAAATCAAAATCCTATAATATAAAAGGTCGAAAGATAAGAAATTTCTATAACCTTTATGTTTATCCCGTAAATTCGATAAGAAACAGAATCGAATTTAGTTATCCTAAAACAAAAGTAAAGAAGAACTTTCACTTCTTCGTTTTCTCATTGTTCTCCTCGATACAATGATTTTCTTGTCTTTCTCTACAATGAATATGACTCCAGCGCAAGGTATTTTCGATTCAGGAAACCGGACAACTTGAGTGCTTTCTCTCGTCAGTCCACATGTTTCCACGGAATGCTACTCCCCTCATTCATTCGTATGTCATATTCCTTTCACACAAGTAGTCGAGAGGGTTCTTCAAATAGACAATCAAAGCAAGGAATCTACATCAATAGCGTATGTTGAGGACAAATTGCAGAAATAACTCTTAAATTATTAGTATAGTAGAATAGTTCTTAAACTTTTTTTTTTTTTTTTTACTTTAAAGAGATTTAAATTCAATCTATTTTATTGAAATACCATCTGTTAAGTTATAAAAATCTTAACATATTTCTTCACTTCTCTTAATCTTTATTTCTTGTAACTTTTAAAGTGTACATATAGATTTTATACTGTAATAATAACAAATTTTCTAATTTTTTATTAGGATTATTTCTTTCTCTATAAAAAAAAACATTTTAATTTAAATCGATTCTCTACATCATATTTTTTAGGTTGGGCATGCCTAAAAATATTAAAATTTTTAATATCAAATTATATTAGCACATATGTTTCAAGGTTTCCCATGATGGTTATATGGAACCCACGACAGTGTAAATATGAAAACGGACTTGGATACTCTAAATTTTTTTATTTTTAGTTTTTTTTTTAATTTAAAAATTAATAATTGAGATTATCTAATTTCTTAAATGTTACTTCATAATATTATTATAACATTATATTTTTTATTACAATCTCAACATTAACTATACAAGACAGTATCTTAAAAGAGTAAATTTAGAAAAAATTTAAAAAAGTAAATTTAGAGAATTTATTTTCTATGGAAGTCGGTATGGATGGCTTGGAGAAGTACATAATGTAATTTCCAAACTATTTATGCTTCAATTCAATAAATATAAAAATTACCTACGAGGCTACAACCAAAAAGAAAAGGAGAAAGGAAGCGGATTGGAAAATGAAAAATCTTAGTTATCTTTATGATAAATTGCGGATATCTATCTCGTACTGTTAGCTTGTTGAGTGTTTCAATCTCTAAATATTTGAAAAACATGCTTTTGGACCTTTTTTAATATATGCAATTGGATAAAATGATAAAAAGATACTAATATTAAAAAATATTCATAAGATCATGGAAACATAACACACATATTGAGATTTGAAGATCTACATGCTCCCTCATGTTTTTGTATAAACATAGGAGAGTATATGTGCAATTTAACCTTATTTGAACAATTGTTTCCTCATGATATGAACTACTTAATTAATATACTTTATGTTGCTAGTTATACTTTATATTGTTAAGTGAATCTTGACAATCTTTTACTATAAAAGAAATTACAAATGATAGAGAATCATTTAGTATCTAATCACTAACAGCATGTTTAGTTACGAGCCTATTATATTCCTTCCTTATTTTTTACAAAAGTTTTATTACTTTGTTCACTTTAACAAATCACAATTACTTATGAATTGCAATTAATCAAAATTGGAGAATTAGAATTCATGAGTTCAACCTCTGAATGATCATTCCATGTGAAAAAGGCCTATAATACCCTCTTTTTCATCTCCCCTCTCCTTCCTCTCCAACACACAAACACCATCATGGACCACCACCACCACCAAGTGAAAACCTACAAAAATTAATTATCAACTTACAATCGGTTAACTCGAAATTGGTTTGTAAAATTTAAAATGATTGCATAAGTTGACAGATTAAGCATAAATTTTATGATAAAATTAATAATATTAATAGAAATGGCCCTACAAGTTTAGATTTAAGAAAATAAAATAATAAAATTAGAAAAATATTATATTTATAAAATAAACGTATTTTACCCATTATTTATCGAAAACAAGGTAAAACGAGCTCCGATAATTAATAAATAATTAGAGATAAATTATATATGTACTAAAAATTATAAAATAGCTTAAATAATATTTAGAAGTATTTATTTGTATTATATATACATTTACATGTAGGCATAAACGTTTGAAATTACTTAAAATATCTAAAATATACTAAATAAATATATATAAATTAATAAAAAAAATCTAGAAAAATGATGAGTTATACTAAAATATATTGGAATGAGGTGTAGCATGCTGAAATATGGTTTAGCATAAAGAAAAAGTAGTGATAGGGACATGTAATTTAAAGAAAGTTGGAGAATTAAGGAAACTTGGTAAGAAAAAAATCAACAACCAACCCCCACCTCTTGCCACAAATTCAAAACAGTCTTTCCTAACTTTGTTTAGACACTTAGGTTGCTAGGAAAAATATAGAGAGCTTGAGAGAGTTTTGAGATTTTTTATAGAAAATTATACAAAATAAATTGCATTTAAGGCTAATTTAGGGTTCGGCGATCCAACTAAGACCTAATGTGAAGCCCACCACCACTCAACAAAGGAGGCAGTGATTAGAGCTTCCAATAAAGGTAGGGCTACTGAAGGTGGCTAGAATGTTAGTTTCTGATGAGTGTTCCTTTTCTCTTCAATTTTCATAAAATAATTAAAAATAGAAAATTTAGTCTAAAAATTATGAAAATTTGTATTCCAGCATACTTTTGTACTTTTGTATGAAGTTTCTAGGGAAAATGTTGTTTTGCTTAAATTAAGTCTCAAAATATATCATCCTTAACAAATTACTAAACTTGAACTGATTTCACTTTCGTTTTTAAAAACTCTATTGATAATGTTTTGGCTCAAAATTTTTTTTATAAAACATCTATTATGTATATTGAATTAATACAAAAATTTTTCGTGACAATTATTTTTTCATATTTTTATGCCATAAAAACCCTATTAAATGACTAACTTCTTCAATATATTTAGAGATTTTTTCAAGAAATTTATTTAGATTTTGATTAAAGGTGCATTTTGATAGCTTGGATTGTTAAATGATATTGAGGGAGGATATTTATAGTGTTTAACGCGTTGGATGTGGATATTACAAGCATAGTATTAATAAATGTTTAATATGTAAAATATGGAGATATATGTAGTAAGGTGTGTTGATACAAATTAAGGTGATGATTCGGTTATGTTAGGTACAACGATTCTAGTAGTGAGTACAATTCTAGGAATTATGCTAAAAATATAGAGTACCCTCAAATCAAGAGCAAATTTAGAAGCCAGATCAGGAACATGATATATATGATGAACTAAGATGTTGACTAGGAACAAAATAAGATACTTAGTATAGTTAAAATACAATTAGTTGAACTTTACAAAATGAATTGGGGAGAGTTTCTAGGAATTATGTGTAAAACTATAATCAAAAGCTGAATTACAAACTAATTCAGGAGTAAAATTAGAACCAAGGTATACATTAGTATACTAAGGAATTGATCAAAAATTGAATCAGACATCATATTCACTCAAATTAAGGTTAGATAAACTTTATGAAATAAGTTAGGAAGCATTTTTGAGATTCAAGAACAAAATGAAAATTAGGAGCTGAATTAGAACTAGATTTAGACACTAAATCAGAAATAAAATCAAAAGCAGAATTAGAACCTAGCTCAAAACGAGAATAACTGTAAGAGTCTTAAAACTTGAATAATTAATTATAATAAAGCCCTAGACCAAAGAAAATATTTTAGTTACAGAATAAGACCTATATATAGTAGTTATATGAATATTAAAATGATAGTTGTATTATCAGGACTATCAGTGAAGGCCTATTGCGAGTTACATCTTACATAAGCAAACGAAAAGTCCAGGTAAGTTTAAGATCAATACGTAACTGTATTCCAGTATATTGTATTATAGTACTTGGAAACTTAAGATTATACTTGGATGTGTTTATTAGATAGCTTGATTATGCACATGCCTGTTTATGTGTGTTTATGAGTTTGTTGTATCATTATGGCTTGCTGCTCTAGATTGCAATTGTTTGGAATTACGTGTATTAGTTAACCGCATTAAACTAGACTTAATCATATATGACATATAATCTTAACCAGACATGCCAAGGGATGTTTAGGATTCTCTTACCAAATATCGATCCCTTCGAAAGAGATAGGGCTAAAGCATAATGGTCTATTCTTTATCTTTAGTCAAACTAAGTGATAGAAGAGGAGGTCATGGAAAAGATGAAGCTAGTGGTTCGAAGATAGTCACAAGAGAAGTAGTATCTCTATTGCATAAGCTTAGGTTTGGTTATGAGCTGTTAAATGTGCGCTAAACTCTTCAACTCGGATTAAAGCGGTTATAATTTCTTTAATCTCATGATAGACCGAATAACGTTATGTGATGGCATATGTTTGTTGCATTACATTTAAATAACTTGTTGATAGCCCTACTTGCACTTGATGTATAATCTTATGTCTCCATCCTAACTTATTAAACGATTAGTTATCCACATTCCTATAAATGTTATTGCAAGTGTTAGCTATGAAGTGGCATTATAATTACCTTGAAGTTAGTGATTACTAAATCCTATAGAAGAAAAATATAAAACTGGTGATCAGTTGCATTTCTGAAGTTTTAGTTCTTATTTTTGAATTTTTTAATATCAAACTATGTATTACTTAAGTAAGATTATGTGATTAAATCATGTAGACATTACTTGGAATATTTGAATCCTAATATATATTTTTATACTTCCACAAGTAAATATCATTTTTAATTTATGAACCGTTTACTTCAAATCATGTTAGTCATGGACATCTTATGTAAATAAGTATAAAATAACAGTTGTAAAGTCGACTTCTATCTTAAGATGATTTACATGGTGGGACTGTTATGACTCTACTGTTTCAGAGTGTAACAACTAGCAACTACTCCTGCACTACCACTAGCAATTACTTATCCTTTGGAGAACGCAACAACAACCTCAACTACAAAACCCAATCACTCATTCATACAACTACCATTATCAATGACTACCGCCATTGACTACTGCCACCAAATCATAATAACTATCTCACGATCTCACATCAGACATCTCATGATCTGCATAATAACCATCTCATAATCAGATTTGGACCAGCTCACGATCAGATCTAGATAATCCATACACAACTCTAAGATCCAATCATCTCATGGTTAGATCTAGACCACCTCACAATCTACACACAACTATAAGACCCAATACCTTATTAAAATTTGTAGTGATTCCTTGTATCAAGGAAGATCAACTTCAATTGAAAGGAAATGCACAACACCATATACAACACCTCCATTTTTAGATCTACATAAAGGGAGAGAATATACACCCAATTAAGACAAATTTGCGTCTATTTAAAGTGCATCCCATTAAGTCAGATCTAGTTAATGAGGCCGGAATTTTAAGGTGGTTATGATTGTTAGTGAGAATGTGTTGAGTTGTATTGGTGGTTATGCTCGAAAAGATCTTATTGTATGTGGTAGAGGAAGGCATTATAGTCATTTATCCTTTATTACATTTCTAATACAAGACGTCTTTTTTGTTTAACTAAACAATTTAATAAGCTATTACATGTTTATTACATTGCTAATAAATGGGAAATGCCATTACAACTCTAATCCATATGGTGAAATAAACGTACTTTAAAAAGGAAAACCATCTACTCTATGTCTTGGGACTTCTTAGACTAAGGATTAATTAAATTAAACGTAAATGACAACTTAAGCAACTACAAAGGTAAGGGGCAGCATTTTCAAGGATGCAAGAGGAAATATGTGGCAATGCTTTTGTTTTGTCACAAATCACATGTCTAATGGCTTCAAATAGGAGACTAGAATTGTACAAATTATTTAATTTTATATAGGTCCTAATAGAAATAGATTTGTGTGGTTAATATGGTTATCTATAGCTATTGCTAAATGAGAGATCTAAAGCAACATTTCATAGGCTAAAACTTTGTTAAAGAACATAAAAAGTAACTTAGTCACATTTAGAGGGAATAAAACAATGCTATCAACTAGTTAAGGCTAAGAAGATGCAATTTAACTTATTTCTATTGAAATCTATAGATACATAGGGCACACACAAACACTAAAATCTCTAAAATTATCTATTGAAATCTCTAAATAGTTACAACAAAATTTCCATCTTCAGACAAATTAGAATAACTACTAAATACATTTCACATAATTCAAAACAAGATTTTATTAATCATATAATGAGACTAAAACTATCCTAGCTTATTTATCATCCTCACAATTGAGATTCTAATCACCACTCCCCAACTTGCAATCTTGATGATCATGTCTAAAATTAATAAATCTTGAAATTTCCTACTCAAATACCTGTACTTGAAATTATAAATGGGTTGAGCCAAAACTCAGTACAAGATGCCAAACACTTGCACATAATCAAGTAATCACCACTTCATACATGCATAAAAAAGTACTAATGACCATATACAACAAATGTCAGTTATTATCTTTATTAATCAAGTCAGACAAGTATCATAATCTTAGAGCTTTAAGACTTAGAATTACTCATAACCCCGATAAGTAAACAATAAATAATACCATATAATATTATGTTAGGTCTTCCCCAACACCTAAATAACCCTCATAAAATCTAGTAGGTCATCTCAATGTGATACTTCACTCGGGACAATATCGCGTAAAAATCACCAAGTGCTTCACTAAGCATATTAGACCCTACCAATAGGAGGTTGAAACCAAGCACATAAACAATTAATATTATAGGCCAACTTTACATTAAGTCCGATTTAATCAACTAGCTTAGCAGACACAACTAGCAACCATATATCTTGTACTTGGATCCAAGCAAACACTGGTAACTGAGTTAACTGGTAGCTTAGGATCTATTCATATAAAGAAAGAATTAAAGTTAAAACCTTAACTTAACTCAAGTCGAACTTCAATTCCACTCAACCACTCCCTTCCCCCTCTCTTGAAGCTTCCTCTAACCATTACACACTATATTAGGTGTAAACCTAACTCAAAAGACGTAAAGAATTTGTAAAATGGTTTGATTATTAAAAAAAAAAAGAAAGGTAGTTAAAAAGTGTTTAAATAATATTTAAGAAGTGAAAATACGAATTCTACACTCAATAGGAAAATACTACTCACATAAACATACGCATACGCACACAACATGTGCAATGTATACACTCTATGTATATACAGATTATTACATACAACATGTATTGCATGTTGTGTACAACTCTAAGCTCGCATGCATTTGAACATACGGTGTATGTTTACAAGCCACAAACGCACACGTACATAAACATGATGCATATATCCCAAAACATACATATTGTGTTTTTCTCAACACACACATACGCAACACGTCTTACAAAACTCTAACTTCATTAAACAACATTAACCCTACACAACTGAACATCCTTATAACACAACCCCTGAATATGACACCTCTAAACATCACCCATCTTACTAAAATTCATTAACAACTAAATTTTTCAAGAAATTCAACTGACAATGACAATCCTCATAAAATTTCAAACTTTAGCAAGATAGAGGGTTATATTTATAATATTCACCTTTATACTTTCAAGATTCAACACTTAAATGAATTAATATAACTTAGTTGCTATCAAAACAAATTTCTTTATGGTCACATTATTGCACCTTAAAGAAAAATAAACTTTTGCGGTGTTTAGGTGAAGAGCTTACCAAGAAACCTTGTTTCCTTGCATTTTGTTGAGTTCCCTTCAATCTTTGATGCTTAGAACCCATTAACTCGAATTCACACTTGATTTTAAGAAAAGTCTTGTTGGTTTTCTCTTTGCAAAGGGGAAATGTAAAAGTTTGAACTAAAGACATAAGGGATGGCATGATACGTATTATGGAGGGAGTAGGGTTGTGGGGAGGGTTATAATGAAGTAAGGATAATAATGTCCCTAACACTAAAACCTTATTTACAAGTGTGCCTTAAGTTTTAAAATATAAATTATAAAATATATTTCGTAAAAGATTTTAGGCGTTTAACAAGTTAAAAGGATTTTATTACAATAGATGATTGGGTCAGGGAATTAGGTACCATGTCCCATTAATTGGAGATGTTCTTATTTCGATGTGATTTAGGGTTCTAAATAAAACACTTAAAATGTAGTTTGACTTAGTCCATATTGTTTAGAACCACTTTTTTAAGTAATCTACTTTAGTTGATAATATTAATAGTCATCAGCGTTTTTAACCAAATATTGATGTTCAAATTGTAATCCTTATGCAAAAATTAAATATTATGGTAACATTGCTCTTATGTAATAGCAAGCATGTGATTCTGCTTTAGAGATGAGGGAGGAAGATTAAAAAAAAAAAAGAATGGATTATGGAGATTGAGAGTGAGATAAGGAAAGACAAATTGAATCATTTGAACCATTTTCAAATCAAACCACAAACTGAATTAAAATATAGAAAGAACTACGTTTTACTGTTTGGTTGATTCTACTTCAGTTTGGTTTAATGAACAACTTTAGTATTGATTACACCATTTTTTTTTCCATTGGCATCTCTAATTTTGTTAATGTGCTTAATAGGTTTGGAGTTCAATTAAGGATGCAAGTGGCTAAATCATTACAAGGTACCTAACTTACTCGACCATCTATTTATCCTTAAAAAAGTATTTCCCTATAGGGTTTTGGCTACTAATTTAAAATCTTATAACATTTTGGGTTAGATCTTATGATTTAAGTAAAACTTGATGGGAAAACCCAACCCAATAAAAATAGTAAACAATAATATTTTGAAAATTGAATTTCAAAACTTCAAAAGTGGTGAAGAGATGTAACTGTACATAATCAAGTGAAAAGTTATTACTTATATTATTTTGTTAAAAACAAAAGAAAATAAAGGATCTACAATCTAATATTTTTTATATTTTACTTTTTGGAGAAAATGTTACAAAATTAATCAATAAAATAATTTAATAGAAAATAAATATTTGGCCCAATAAAATAGGTTTGTTGGAGGGTAGGTGCGGAAGGTGGGTTTCAAGACAAGGTTCAAATATTCTACTAAGGTAATAAGAGACTTGAGTACAGGTTTTTTATCCTATTGTTAATAAGTTGTAGGTTGAAGTACGGTAGGATTTCTATAGAAATTCTTAGTCTAATTAATGTGGAATATTTGGATGTAATTGATTGTACTAAATTAAATTTGTAATGAGATGGTTGATAATGTAATTGATTGTATTAAATTTTAGTCTATTTTTAACTAATGTAATTGATTGTACTAAATTAAGGATCTACAAACTTCAAACTAAGTTTAGTGGTTACTCGTCAATGGTTTAAGTCTTCAAATACACTGAAATGTAGGGTTTGGTGAGTAGATGAGTAATTCCTTGAAGATGGTTGATGATGTACCCAAGTAAAATGGTAAGAGCTTAAGGTTAGCAAGCCTTCTAACATTTAAGTTATTATATCCATTTCTCTTATTAATGTCACTAACTTTTTCATCTCAACATGGTTGAGTTGTTTGAAATTTCTAATTTTTGTTGGATTTCAATAGGCTTTATTTGGTTTAAGCTGGGTTTAAGTGACAGAGACAAAGATTTGTAGCTATAGGTGGAAGGATCTTCGAATATGGTGGCATTAGTGTAATCTGTGTATTGGGGTTTATGTTTATAAGTTGAATGTGTAGGAATAGGTTAATAGAGGTGTGAAAGGGTAGGTAAGGTTCAGGTTTTAGGTCAGTGGTGGAATTCTATGTTGATGGAAGTGAGTTTTGTATGGATAGATTATATACTATAGGAATATTGTGTATAGTGGCTATAGGTGGTGTTGACCAAATGGGTTTGGAGTCAGAGTGAGTTTTGATTGTTTCTAGGGTAAGGTTTGAGTCATAATGAGTTTTGATTGTTTCTAGGGTAAGGTTTGAGTCAGAATGAGTTTTGATTATTTCTAGGGTAAGGTTTGAATCAACTGTCGTAGGTGTATGTATGTCAGTATGAACTATAGATACAATTGACAATAAGTGAAATGTAAAATTAGTGTTGTTTTCTTGTAATTTAGTGCAATTTTGTCCTAATTTATTATGAACTTGCTGTAATTTTTCTTGGTGCATGTTTAATCTTTTATTATGACCAAACTTAGATGTACTTACTTGCAGTAGCTTGATTAATTCCTCAGTTTGTTTCATCATTTGCTCTTATTGTTTATTCATCATCTCTATTAATGTCTTCATTGTTGACTCCCGCCTTTCTTTTGATGTCCTTTTCTATTCTTCCCATTGCTCATCTAGGATCTAGCGAAAGACCTTCAATTCTTCAAACTCAAAATTGATAACTACTATGGTGGCAGGCAATAAGCTTTAATACCCCTTAAAGTGCGATAAGATTACTATAGAGATTTTTAGTCTAATTAATGGGGAATATTTGGATGTAATAGAATGTACTGAATTAAATTTGTAATGAAATATGGGTAGTTTGTTATAAAAGCAATGAAGGAAGGGAATTAGAAATTATATGAAATTGAATCAAGACTAACAAAGAGCATTTAAATAATAGTCGAATGCAGCTACTCCAATTTCTCTAGATACAAAGAACAATTCTACCCAATGTAGTAGGAAATTAGCCAAATCCAGCCACTAATTTAGGGAAGAATATTTTCTTGGATTTTCTTTCATAATCTATTGATAGAAGAATATTTTCTTAGATTTGCATCACAATCCATTAATAGAAGATGTATATTAATTTATAATGGCCACCCCAAGCCTAGAGAATTCTAGTATATTTTAGCACATGTGCCAACACATGCATTCTATTTCTATTTTATATATTTTTCTCTTTTTTATTTTTCTATTTCTAATAATATTCCTAATTTCTAAATATTTCTATTTATAATATGGAAGTAACCCTACAACATTGAATGGTGGTACTGATAGGTTGTACTAAGAGCAAACAAGGATAACCATATTGAGGTGGGTCTAAACTTGTAGAAATCTTGAAAACGAGGGTGACAATGTAGAAAAACAATTAAGTAAATAAGAAAAACCCACGAATGCCTTCTAAGGATGTGACACATTAAGGAAAACTCCGTAAACTCACAAAACTAGCTCAATATGATGCATGAGTAGCTTGGTGAGATCACTAGCCACTGAAACTTGCTGAAGGATTAAGATTAAAGTAGTGAAAAAGAAGTAAGCACAGTAGCTCACAAAAAGAAAAGTTTAGAATATTCAATATGTGGATTCCAATTCCTACAATTATATATATTTATACTTGAAATATTAAGGTAACTTACCTAAAATAGAAACGACAAAAAGGTTATCATCTAAAAAAAAATAACTTACAAAGAATAATAAAGGATACAAATGAAAATTCAAAGAAGTTAGTATAGCAAATCCTTTCACACGAGGGCTAGATACATAGCAGTTAGTCATTGGGGCGCTTTTACCAAAAACAAACAAAGTCATATGGTCAAGCTCGAGGCTGTCGAGTAGAGGTATCGAGAAGACCTAGGCTTTCTTCTGAAGAGATGTTGGCTCGGATGTGTTCTAGGGTTCCTGACATAAGTCCAAGCAAGTGGTCGACATACGTAAAGCAAAGCAAATGGTAGGGCTAATCAAGCAATTAGGGAAAAATGAATTAAGGCAACATATAATGGTCAACATGTGAAATTGCTCAATGGTGAGGATTAGCTTAACCTCAGTTGGAGTTAGTTGGAATGGTAGAATTCGCTTCATCGGTCCTTTAAGTCCTCAAGCTCGTGCTTAGGTCAAGGGTCTAACTATTTGATTCCCATCATCTCTTTCAGGTTGATTTGGATTTAGGATCAAATCTAGCTGGTCTTTACTTAATTCTCCTTCAAGTTAATAGGGGCTAAGGTCAGCAACATTGAAATTACTATAAACTCCATAGTCTTTAGGTAATTCCAATTGATAAGCATTATCATCGATCCTTTTAAGCATTCTGAAAGGGCCTTCAACTCGAGCAGGTAGTTTAGTTTTTCACTTGTTCAAAAACCTCTCCTTGCTCAAGTGTAACATACTAATTCGCCGGGCTGAAACTAGATTGTCTTCCTTCTTGTACTATTCTCTCAACTTCTTGGCAGTTTAGTCAATTTGCCATGTAACCCTCTAATATATCTGCTAAAGAGACTATGCTCAAGATCTTGCTTCAGGGTCTTCTTGCTCGGACATGAGTGCTGGAGTGTTATTAAAGGATAACTCTAGGTTAAAGCCATAAACAACTTCAAAGAGTGTTTGTTTAGTAGTGCTATGTATTGTGCAACTCTAAGCAAATTCCACCATAAGTAAATAGACATCAATTAAGTTTTTTCCTACTATCGCTCGTAGAAATGATCCTAAAGTGCAGTTGACTATCTCCATTTGGCCATTGATTTGGGGATGATAAGAAGTGCTAAAAAGTAGCTTAGTCTCCATGTGACACCAAAGAGTTCTCTAGAATTGGTTGCTAAAAAGTAGCTTAGTCTCCATGCAACGCCAATAAGTTCTCCAAAAATGGCTTTGAAACTTTGGATCCCTATATGATACTACGCTTCTTGACACACCATGCAAATAAAATATTTCTTGTAAAAAGAGAAAAACAATAACCGAAGTATCATTAGTTTTTTAGTAGGGAACAAGTGCACTATTTTGTTGAAACTATCCACGACAACCATTGTTGCACCTTCGCCTCGAGTAGTTCATGGTAATCCGAAGATAAAGTCTACGCTCAACTCAAACTAAGGCTTGGTCGAAACAGGTAAAGACATTGCTTTCCCTTGCTCGGCTTAGCATTTGGCCCTCTTACAGGCAGCGCAATTCTCAACCACCCAATGTACATCTCATCTCATCTTAAGCCAAAAGAATCTCCCATATAATAACTCATACATCTTCTTTTCTCCAAAATGTCCAAAGAACCCACCAGGATGAGCTTCTCTCATTAGCAACTCCCTTAAAGAACAAGTCGACATACACAATTTACCTCCCCGAATCAAGTATCCATCCTCCACATGATAATCACCTATTGTTCTTCCCTCTACACATCATCTAAATATAGGATTGAAATGGGGGTCTTGAGAGCATTACTCTTTAATGCTTCCAAATCGTTAGAGTCTTGTTTGTAACTCAATAAGAACATATCAACTTGATAAGGTATCGGTAACCACATTTGTCTTGCCCTATTTGTACTTGATCACAAAGTTAAATTCCTCCAAGAATTCAATATATGAGTTCAATTCGACATTTAAATATGTTCCTTAGTTATGTTAGGTGAGTTTTCTAAGATATTTATTAGATATTAGTTAAGCAAAATACATTCTGACCAAGGTTTTAACTTGGTAT
Source organism: Lumnitzera racemosa (assembly GCA_024138005.1). Lineage (NCBI taxonomy): Eukaryota > Viridiplantae > Streptophyta > Magnoliopsida > Myrtales > Combretaceae > Lumnitzera > Lumnitzera racemosa. Next base: position 12,575,676 of record JAMXBC010000008.1, on the reverse strand, counting down.
AAATTGTTACCCAGTAGTTGTTTATCCAAGTTCTAACTTTAATAAATTCTTAGAAAGTATAATCAAGTAACTTTGCAATATATTCTTCGAATCCCAATGATCTAATATTTAGTATCAACCATCTTTAAACTTCCAGTTACTCTTACGTTTTGCATCTTCCATCGAACTATTTTCTGACTTAGGTTTTGACCTAGCCTTGTGTAGACACCTAATTTTTGCTCCTTTGTAATCCTAATTTTTTTATTATTATTATTATTTTATTTTACAAAAAGGGTCTTAATTCAAAAATAAAAAAAATAATAATAAAATAGAATAATGATAAAAAATAAAAAAAGATAAAAAAAATAAAAAAAATTAACAAATGATGAAAGTACCAAAAAAATAAGAAAAGGAAAAAAATATAAAAAAATTATAGATTAACAACAAATAGTTTTAGTTTTAGCTTAGTTTGAAAATTTTATTTTAAGGAACCGTGTAGTTTAAGTACAATTTAATTGTATCGAATGTCAATGCATAGGCCAACAGTCTAACGAATAAGTATTGAAATATTTGAATTGGATTTAATTTAAGGTCTTGGGTTCGAGTCTCAGCACGTACCTTAAAAACACACATACATATACATGAAAAGAAAAAAACAGTAGGATGAGGGGGATCTGCCCACAGCAATAAGCCAAACACACAACAGCAACGATCAGCAATAACAGTCCCTTTCTCCTTTTGCCCATCATCGCCCCCAACAGCAGAATTACGGTACTAACAGTAGCAAATCCCAACATACGAATCAGCCCGTGAGACCACCAAAAACAAAACAGCGAACATTACCTCCCATGAACAGCAGCCGCATTAGTCGATCACTTCCCAACCGTGACCGCAACTCCAATGCCAGTAGCCACACGCAACAGCAACAAAGCCTACACTGCACTCCAACGATCAACATGGACAGCAGTTATGGCACAACTCCAACGAATTCTAACAGCAGCATTTGCACATCCTCTGTTGATCGACAGCAGCAACCACTCAACTCAATTCCTCTTTCTCACACAGCCACCATACAACGACTTCAACCACCCCATTTACGCGAGACCCCACAAAGCCAACCCACTGTTCAACACACAACACATCCTCGACTGCGCAATCAACCCCATCCCCATTCATTCTGACTAACCACAACAACAGCATCAGGCCATACAATAGTCTTCTTCATTACTGCTACACACACGCCCATAATTCCAACACGGCAGGTACTGTACAGACCGCAACTCCAGCTCCAACATCCCCTTTCACACACGTCGGCAACGTCCAGCACTTCACACCAGTAAGTACACGAATCACTTTCACGCAGCCACTCTCGTACCCAATCCAATCTTCATCGATTGCAGTACTTAATCTACGCCAAGTTCTATCCAAATGAAACACGGACAACAGCCGAATCCACTACTGGACGCTCACCAACAATGACTACTCACCAAAATAGTGACTCAACTGTGTGACGCCGTTGTCCACCAATCACTGTACTACACGCAACGTAGTAAGCAACACAACTCTAGCAACAAATTCCACACAACCAAATCCAAAACAGTAAGCCAAATCAGGTTCGGAATGTTTGTTTGTTTCTTTTATTTTCTTGTTTGTTATATTATGTCATGTTGTTAGTTTATTAAAAATTTTAAGTAATTCAGTATAATTTATAATAAGGATACTTTTGTTAGCATTGGTCTTAATATAGGTTAGGTTAATAAATAATATGAATATAAGAATATATAGATATTAGATAATTATAGTGTCTATTAGTGACATAATATATGAATATATTAGTTTAGGAGATTTATTAGTGTTGATTTTCATATATTAGAGTATGCTCCATGATATCACTAATTTATTTAGATAAATATTTATTTAGTAGTAATGATGTGTATATATACATATATATCTATTATTTTAGAAATTTTTTTAGGGATTAGGTTATTTAGGAATTCTCATATAGAAAAATTGATTTTTTTTTCTTCTTCTTTTAAAAAAATAAAAATTGAAAAAAACAGAAATTTTTGCAAAACGGTTATAGTATTTTAGAGAGTTTTTTTTATTACTTATGAGTTAGGACCTCCTTTAGATTTTTTTTTGTAAAACCAAATCAATTAAAACATAAACTCAACCAGTTTTTTTTTTTTTTCAAAAATTAAAATCAATCAATACACTAAGATTTTCTAAAAGAACTATGATCGTCTGATCCCGGTTAGCGGGTACATAGGTACTTTCAAGGCAACGATAAAATATGTAGAAACTTAGGTTCTTTTTTATTTTAATTTTATTTATTTATTTTTTAAAATATTAAAATTAGAAGAATAATCCTAATTTCGGTAAATAGATAATGGTATCCATTAAGGGTTTAATAGGTTAGCCTCCGAACTTGAAACCCTCTAGTTCTTCATTTAGAATTGAAATCAAAGACTAGTAGCCAAATCATAATCAATCCACCTAATTGATTACGGTTTCTTTTTTCTTTTCTCGACTTCGGTCGGTTGGAGACTCTAAAAAATTATTTTCAATAAAAAACCGAAATTTCTCAATTTCTCAATTTCTTTAGTCGGAGATTAATATTAAATGAGTTAGGGTTTAGTATTAATTGGAAATGAGGAAATTAATTTTTAAATAAAAGAAACAAAAAAATCAGGCTTGATACCTTGTACTATGGACTATTTTCCAATTAGCTTTCTAACTCATGTTCTGACTCTGATAAAGTTATGAAATTCATATATAAATTACTAGATGATCCATTGTCAAAATCTTAGTATAGTTGAGGATATCCAATATCAAACAACATTTTGACCTAATTTTTAACAAAGTTTCTAACCTTAACTCCAAAGTTATATTCTTATTTAGGAAGTTCTTGACTTATAACTTATCTTAAGAAATAGGGTAGAGTCCAAATATAAGTCATTTTTTGGTACAAATTTAATTTTTCTAGTGTATTCAACATATTCACATTAGATTATATTCTAACTTACTTTATGACATACTTTCTAACCCTACTGTTACTAATGTATCTAACTACTTTACACATACTCCACTTGCCATGCATTTTCAGAAGTATAAACCTTGCATAAATAGTAAGTATCAACTAATGTTTCAATCATCTACTTCCTTTCTTCACCATACTATCCATTAGTACACTAAATACCTAAAATTTTAATCTTAAATCACTAAATACCTAATTTTACTAAGAAATCATCCTTCCCAAATTCCTATTAAACCACTTCTAACTATTGCATGTAAATTAATATAGATTACAGTATGACTTTTATAAAGACTTGATTAAATCCTTTGTAAAACAATTTGTCTAGTGCACTATTTTAGAAGATCATAAAATTCTCTAAAATTTGATGACCTAATTTTGAAAATCCGACCAAATAGCATCAAAGCTCAACATATTAGAAGAATAACTACAAAATTTCAAGTCGAAACTACATGAATTGGTTTTTTAAAAACCCAACTGAAAATTGTTTCACAAGATCTTTTTCTTAAGGACCTCATAGCTATACTCAAAATTTTGAAAATCTGATTGAAGATTTAAATTCCTCGCAAAAATACATAGGGAAACCAAATTTAAAAGTTTTTGGAATTCGTTTGTTATTTTTCCCAAATTTTTGTTAAAATCAAGAAAACTGAGTACTTACTAGGAATGTAAAGCTCCAACCACCATTAGGGTACCATCTTGTTTTATTTCCAACTGATTACCTTCTGTAGGAATGTACTAAACCGTACTTTTGCTCTATAATGATGAACTTTTGTTTCCTTCACTCTTCCTTTCTATTTTCTACACTCCATATTTTTCCTAAAATTATAACTAACAAACTTTGTCCAATAAGTAGGTAGCATTCTTTTATTACAAAGTTTTAAGGTTATTTTGTTTTCTTTTCTTTTCTTTTTTCATCCTTTAACAAGTGTAATAATAGAGATGAGGTGTCAAATGAAGGCAACTCCCTCCAAAATCTTGCTTCCCCTGTAATGCCACGCATTAAACATGTTTCTTAGGTTGTCCTCTATTTTTTATAGTATTTTCTCCATATTTTTATTAATTTATTTAGTGAATTATACTAATTTTTAGGTATTTTTTATAATTAAAAGTATATATATTTATATACTAATTATACCCAATGTGTATATATGTCTTTTATATATTATTTTATATATAATATTAATTATATTACTCATATAATTTATCTTTAAGTGTTCGTTAATTTTCAAGATAATTCATTCATTACCGATAATATAATAATATGATAAATTTATACAATTTTGACTATATTTTAATATTTTATTATATTTTTAAATTCTGAGCTTACAAAAACTCCTAGACTAATATCACCGAGATCTTCATAAGTTTCTAACCCAATTAGGTTACCTTTCTAAGCAACCTTAGATCAGTTACCAAACCTAATTGCACCAATACGAGTCTTACAGTCTCTTTACTGGTTGGGAAATCTTGATGGCCTCATTCAGTATGGTAAAATGTTGTAATTCCACTATGTCTCAAAGGTCATATGTCAATCCAATAAAGAATCTGGAAACTGTTCGAGCTAATGGTTCATCTACTTTACATCAGATTGTAAGTATTTGGAATTCCCGAACATACTCATTAATAGTTTAGCTTCCTTATCTCAACTCTTGGAGTCAAACAAAAGTATCATACAACTAGGTATCTGGCATAAACCTTTTTTTTTTTAGGATTCTTTTCATCTCGGGCCAGGTGTTCACTTCTCTGTATTCTTCTCTTTTTCTCATGGCCTAGAAGTTTTTCTATCAAATCGCAACATATTTTAAGAACTCTACAGCGGAAGCTCTTATTTTCTCACAATCCTTATACTGGTAATAGTCATTAACTCACTTGACTTTCTCTCCCCAATCAAGATATTCATCAGCATTTCCAAAACCATCGAAGCTTATGATTTGAAGCTTCACCAGGTTAATAACTCGGTGTACTCGAGCTCGTTCTTCTACTTTAACATATTCTTCATTTTTGTCTGCTTCACCCAAGTCAATCCTTCTTTACATTTGTTCTCCTACTTTTTTACCTCAATTTTGTTGAGTTGAGATCTATCCTCTCATGGGTTAAGTAGCTTGAGGAGTGTTTTGAACAACATCAACAGGATAAAAGGCTAATGCATGTATAACTTTAGTTAGGTCAGCTATTAAGTTAGCCATTTCATCAAACTACTTACCAGTACTTCTAGGAGTATTCTATAGTTGTCGATCATTATAGACAACACCACTATTATCATCTCCAATACCAGCACTTACACTTAAATTAATCATTCATTACTTAACACTAATGTTTTTTATAGAACAACATACATACAATTTCTAAACACTTAACTTACTGCTTCACAGTAAATGTACAATTACTACTTGCTCTATTTTCACACTCAAAACAAAGTACAATAGGGTATATGCAACAACAAACCACTATGCCTTTTACTAATCAAATACCCAGGACTCACCCTCATACAACAACTATACACTACTACGATTAATACTACTCACAACACAATAACAAAAAGCTCAAGTACAACTTACCCAACAAACCTTTACTCTAATATCAAAATGATAAGCCCGCCAGCAATAGATAAGGGTGATCATATCGAAGTAAGTCTAAAGTTGCAAAAAGCTTGAAAATGAGGGTAGAACTGTTGATAACTCTGATTTTAAACATATTTCACATGGTGATTTTATAGCATTTTCCTTATATTTTTTGTTTTCTTTAAAGAAATTGATACTTAATTAAGTAAAATTTTGACTTCAAGGTTTGAACGCGTTTTAGGATTGAAAACAAAGAAAATGAATCGAGTTTCACTCAATTTAGAGTTCAAATAAAGGATTTATGAAGTTTTGAAATTACACAGTCTGGGACATGACCATGTCCCCAGGCTGTGTCCATACAGGAAAATTTGCCAGGGTCAGAAAGTTGCATAACTTAGGGATACGGCCATATCCCAGGCCGTATCTGATGACGAAAACGGAAACCTTACAATACATTATAAAAGGACATTTAGGGTCTCACAAGACACATGAAACATTGGAGAAGAGAAGAGACTTGAGGAAAAGGAGAAGAAAAAGGCGAAAGCAACACCAACTTCAAGATTGGAGAGATTTTTCATCAATCAAAAGGGTTTTTCATGTTTTATTTTATATTTTTTATGGAACTCGCTTTTAGTTTCATTATGATAGCTTAGAATTCGTGTATTTAGGATTATGAAATCTAGGGTTTCATGTGACTCTTGGGTTGATTTATAATTCTCAATAAAGTTTCTATCTTTACTTAATTCAATTATGTTGTTTAATTGTTAATTGATATTTCTAGAATATCAATTTATGATATTATACATGTTGATTGAGAAATTACATATATAATTAGATCTTTACATAATTGGAGAGAATTACATGTATACTTAAAGATAAGATACATGTTTCTTCCGGAAAGTTAATTATTTGTGTGGGAATTCATTATACATTAATACAATTCTAAATTATATTACTAAGTGAAGAGATTCCGATAAATAATTTAGAATTAGAGTTAATATGCTTGAGAAAGGTATTAATTTTAATTGTAAATCCCTCTGGTCAAGAATAATAGAAATTGAATTAAATATATTTTAAGCGGTCACATGTTAAACATTAGGGGAAATAATTCCTAAATACGTTATTACTTTCTTGAAATCGTTCTTAGTTTTATCGCTTTCTAAATTGCTTAATCAAGTCCTATAATTAGATTAGTTTGTTAATTTTAGTATTTTTAATTAATTCAAATCTTCATAATTTTCCGATTAGACAATAAAGTTAAGGTTAATATTAGTACTCGAAATCTCTGAGGGATCGACTCGGACTCATATCCGCTATATTAAAACCGATAGGTGCACTTGCTTGATATCAACTGTACAAAAACAATGAAGTAAACAAGCAAAACCCACAAACACCTTCTAAGAATATGATGCATCGAAGAAAACTCTATAAACTCACAAAACTGGCTTGATATGACATACGAGTAGCTCGATGAGGTCACTCGCCGCCTCGCCTTACTTAAAAGTTAGAATAAAAGTAGAGAAAGAAAGTAAGCACAATAGCTCGCTAAAAGAACTGTGTAATATATTTAATATGTGGGTTTTGATTCTTGCGGCTACATATTACAAAGGGTATTTATATCCGAAATATTAGGGTAACTTATTTAAAATGGAAAAGAAAAAAATGACATTGTTTAAAAGAAGTAATGTATTAGGAATAATAAATAATACAAATGAAAATTCAAAGAATTAGTGATTAGTGCAGCAAATCCTTTTACGTAGTAGTGGGACATGTGACAATCGACATTAGGGTGCTTCTGGTAGAAATAGACAAAATCGTACGGTTAGGCTAAAGGCTGCCGAGTAGACTTAGGGGTCTCTTCCACGGAGATGTTGGCCCAAATGTGTTTTGGGGTTTTTGGCATAAGTATTACCAAGCAAGTGGTTGGCACAAGTAAAGCAGAGCAAACAGTAAGGCTAACCAAGCAGTCAAGGATATGTGAATTAAGGCGGCATATAATGTTTTATAGAACTAAAACGGCTCGGCTCAGCATGTGAAGTTGCTTAGTTGTAAGGATTAGCTCGGCCTTGACTAGAATGATAGAATTCGCTTCGTCAGTCCTTTAAGCCCTTAAGCTCGAGCTGGGGTCAAAGGTGTAGTTGTCTAATTACCATCAAGTACAATACTAACTATCATTCCCGAACTCACACAACTCCTTTTGAGATTTTATATGGTTATCCACCTCCCTTATATTTGCCCTACATCCCTAGAGACTTAGGGATCTGATTTGGGTAAAGTTGTAACCTTATAGGCTAAGTAGTCTAGAAAATAGTAGAACACATAAATTAGCTTCTAGGTTCTACAGACCTTACCTAGTCATAGAACGGATTGGCCGTATAGCATATAAATTGCGTCTCGCTGATGGATCGACTGTTTACCTTACATTCCACATATCGTAACTCAAGAAATACACTCCTAGTTCAAATCAAGCGACTCTAACCATCAATCTTCCTCTTGTTGACGGCGTTTCACCACTAAAATTAGAGTGGATTCTTGATTTCGGGATAGACGAACGACGTGCAGAAACCAAGACGGTCTTAGAGAAAAGGAAAGGCAAACCTGATTGAGAAATTACCTAGGAAATTTATAAAGATCTGGCTTTGAGGTTTCGTGGCTTACGCTTGTGGACAAGGGTCTTGGAAGGCGTGGGCACTAATGCACAATCAAGTGTGATTTTAGGGTTCGCAAGATTAAGAAAGACATAAGTACAGAAGACTTCTAGAACTTATCTTCAAGCTACATCCCAAAACGTAACAAAGCCACTGCAAAATAGAAATATAGGCTACGAGCATGGACTCATAATAAAGGCCTGAATATGGCTTTAATAGTCTCTCACATTAGTTTTCCATATTCTACCATTTTAATTAAGCTTGTGAAGCATGTGGGCAGGTGGCACACCATATCACTATCACATGGGGAAATCTATTTTGTAACCCACTTAATCACCATTGTAAATACACATGTATGGTGACCATGAAAATTTATGAAAAGAAAAACAAATATTGCTCCCCTCCCACTATGGCTTGCATTCGAGCTGTTTTTCTCTGAATTCGGAGAAATTTTTACTATTTTACATTACACAATTCATACGACAATTAACCTAATACACCAATTTGGTATCAGAACATTATGGTGAATGCTTGGTACTAGAGCAACAAAGGAGATGAAGAATGCATTGAAGTCCATGATGGAGAGCACGAACTCAAGCGTGAGGAATGGGAGAAAAGGAAAAATAAACTAATGGGGGAAGGTATAGGAGAGGCCGTAGACAAATTGAAAACCACGAAATCAATGAAAGTGAGAACAAGAATATATGCATGTTGGTCCCCTTAAAAACGTGACCGAGTAAGACTAACTCCATTCGCGAGGGAGAATCCATTCAAAAAAGCAACGTCGGGTCCCTCATCAAAGTCCGATTATGAAGAAATTATAGGACTTCTAATCATGGTGTGGAGCTTGTAAACTTATTGATTTCGTTTTTTCGTCGAGTACTCCCGATTGTTCAAATTAGATTTATAATTTCACGATCTCACGAATAGATTTATTTTATAATTTTATCAATATCTACCAATTGTGGTAAACTTTAATTATCTATTAGTGAAGAAATACTTGTAATCTTGATGGTGGTAGTTTTGATACTACTATCCTATTTTTATTATGGATGCTATTAGATGGATCATTATAAGATTTTTTATCCATCCAAACAGTTAAAAATCAGGTTTTTAGGTGAGTTTTAGAATTAGTTTTCAAACCTTATAAGATTACAAGTTGAATTTTAGAATTTAGGAAAAACTCGACGAAAAACCTAAACTTATTTTATAATAATAATATGTACATATACAAAAACCTTTAATCTCATCCCTAAGCCCATATTAATTGGTTATACTTGTTTATATATGTAAATTATGTAATGCATCTTTCAATTAGTGTGTCATTGTTTGTATTTAATTTAGTAAATTATAAATCATAGCTATCAGTTCTAATTAAAAATAGATATGATTTTCTTTTCTTTCATAATTTATGTTTTCTTATTTTTTTCTAAAAAAATCGTGAGAAGAATTAGGAAAACTCTACGTATTGGAGTTAAATTTAGAAATTAATAAATTCAGTCCATTCACAAATATCATTAATTAGGTCAAGTTTTAATTAATTTTTTTAAAACCCTATAAAGGTTAATTATAAAAATAGAGTGAAAGCAAATGCTTAGGATTTGAAGGAAGTAATCTCTATCTCCGTTTCTTTATTTGAAATTTCGATTATAATGGAGCAGTGCAATCTTGTTTACTTTTTGCTGCGGGTAATAGATACGAGCTAGTCTTTATGCCTTCCTCTTGCCTCGTACCGGTACCACAAGAAAAAACCCTCCTCGATTATTTATTTTTTTATTTTTAAGTTAGAGATTCATTTTTTAAACTTCGAAAATATAGATGCCTGAATATAAAAACTAAAAGGTCCATAGATTTCCTTTCACACAGCACGCCCAGAGAGTTCTCCAAGTAGACAATTACAACAAGAAATCTACATCAACGGCGTATGTTTAGCACAAATTTGCTAAAATTACTCTTGACATATTAGTATAATACGGAAAGTTTTTGCAAATTTCGAAAGTATAAAATTTCTCTTTCCGTATAGGCCTTAAACACACTAACTACATCGCCATAGCCTTTAGAAATTATCTACATATCTTTTAAAAATTTATAGAAATCTGAAGTTATATCATAAATGTTTAAAAAAATTATGGATATCTAACCAATAGTTTCAGAGATAAATTTACAATCATCTTGGTGCCTATTTCCGTGTTGAGCTCATTTGCATGGATCTTAAATTTACTAATTAATATTATGGACGGTTTTAATACTTGCAAAATTAGCAAATTTGAAATTATATAATTTAATTCGATCCCATTTAGTTGCCACAATAATAAGTATAGGGATAATTATAAATACATTTTAAAACTATTGATCAACATAGATTGATTTTCTAAATTTTTAAAGCATTATTTCTAATTTACTATAAATATAAAAAATTTGCATAAATTCCTATTTTCTTTTTATCTTGCATAAATTCCTATTATTTAAACCCCAAAATGACCGTTAAATGGTCATAAATAATAGGGCCAGACGGCCAGTCGGCTCTAGCAGCCCTTAAAAAGCACAATAAATATTTTCAAAAATCGTAAAAATTATAGACATAGGTTTGAAAATCTGGAAAAATCTACTCATATCCCATTGATAATTCCGAGAATATGACCATCCAAAACTTGTCGTTTCGGGGGGGGGGGGTATTTGCGTCTTTGCACTGGTCACGATAATTACATATAAGGCACAGAAATCCACTAAAGACGCGATCAAATTCGCTTTTGCCAAATTAACTTAATTACGACATATTTTTTTCTTTAAAAAAAAAAAAGCGCCGAGAGAGAGAGACAGAGAGAGAGAGAGATATGGATAGGCGAAGAACAGGAGCAGAAGATGAGGGGGGAGAGAGAGGTTTGGTGTGGAAACTTCCAGCGGTGAAGTCTAAACAGTTTGGAAAAATGGGTCCCGCTTTTGGCTTCGGCGCTGGTTGTGGTGTGGGATTTGGGTTGGGAATAATGGGTGGTTTAGGTTTGGGTCCCGGAATTCCTGGATTGCAGCTTGGGTTTGGGTTAGGAGCTGGATGTGGGGTTGGTTTGGGATTTGGTTATGGTGTTGGGAGGGGCATCGCTCAGGATGAAGTCCAGCGCTACTCCAATATCTCCAACCTTCCCTCCCCACTATCTCTTCCTGCTCAGGATGAGATCGGTGCATTTGTCGACGATATTTTAAGTACAACCAGAAAGCTGATCAAGACAACTTCAAGAGAAATTTCAAGAGAAATTAAGAAATGGAGATAGAATATGACTTTTTTTTTTCCTTTTTTTTTTTTTTTTTGTTTCTTTACTAGGAGAGAAGGATTCCAACTTTCCCGATGGCAGTCTAGGTATAGGGATTACATGTATGAGGCGGATTCGGCCCGAGGTCGAAAGGGGCTCTCACCCTTCCTGAGCTTCGGGAAAAAATCAATCGTATACATGTTATATTCATAATTTATGTAATAAAATTTAACATAATTTTAAATTTGACTCACTTATGCTGGATCCGTCCTGTAGCCGACCATTAGCTGTTAAATTGAAATGGAGTCCAGAACTAAAATTTTATGGTTGACCGTATTTTTCAGTGTAATGTACTTCCACCGCTCAGCTTCGCACCGGCTTTCCTGTGGGCATTTCCACTTCACCTCCGGTTCCTGGAAGTCAGAATTTCATTTTTATACCCCCGGTTTCAACGCTAAGCTATGTGGCCTGCTAATGTAAAAGAAAGTAAATTTATAGTCGAGCATCCAAGAATTCCTAGTAGTTTTTATTATTGAGGCTTTTTCATCTATTTGAAATTTTAAATTATTTTTAGATTTCGTAAAATGCTTATGAAGTAACGAAATACTTCACCTTTCCCAAAGAAGTGTTTTGATTGGTGTTCTTTTATTCTTTGCCGATGCTTTTAACTGCTGTTTGACCTAGGCTTTTTTTGCATATATCATATGAACATTGTATAGCATGTGTGATTCACCATCCATATAAAAAGAAAACCGTGCTTCCCTCGCCCAACCATTCCCCCCCCCCAAAAAAAAAAAAAAAAAAAGAGAACCGTGTTTAAAACCCCCACAATTGGTTATCTAAATTTTGACCGGTAGAGATTAGTAGTAGATTAGTAGTGGATTGAGCTTTGTACTTGGATGTTAGCCTACAAAAGAGCAAACATTGAAGGTCACTCAAAGATTATTCGGCAAAGTTATTTTAATACTTAAGTTAATGTGTTTGTAGATAAAGAGAAGGTATACAAGGAGGTGAAATAATGGTTAAGTGTATGAAGTATTAAGTAGTTTATCAGTAGAAGCTATTTTGATGTTTATAAAGAAATGGAACCAGTAGTTAGAAAGTCATTAGTGGGTGGAGGATACGTCTACATCCACAAAGTCTTGGGTAATAGAGACATGTAAGGCAACATAGTCCTAAATTATATGAGACGGTTGTTGACTAGGTCATTTACACTTATCTACAATGATATATAGGCATGGTGACTATTATGGTTGGATAGGCTATATAATTGGCCCAAGCTAAGGCTGGCTATGAAGCTAAGGAAGCCCAGTCCAAATAATTACAACCTAGGCCACAAGCCTAATCAGATTAGTACAGGCCTAAAGGATCCAGGTTCAAAAGGCCCTATCAATACTTTCATCCTCCCTTTCCCTTAAATGGTCTCATTGCCATTATAGAGGTAAGGAGAGGGGAAAGATATACTTTTCAAGCACATGGTCAACTTTGTCCTGAGGTGCTCATGTTGACTAGGCGATAATGCTACCGTACCCACGTCAATAGGAACTGCTACGTTAACATATTTGAAGAGGCTAGTAGACATAGTGTGACAAATGCCCGAATAAGGGGATAGTCAACGAGGAAGCATGAGTTGATAATGTATGAGGTTGAACAGTAATGAGGTGACCCGAGAAGAATATACTAGAGTAAAGCCAAATGCTCAAGTACCGACCCGAACAGGTAATTTGAGGTGGATACCCTTCAGGTTGAAGTGATGATCCAGTAAGTTAGGTGCTCTAAGCAATAAGTATGTAAAGGCATTAGATGATCTAGGTAGGCAATATTAAGCAAGGTTATCAATGCTAGGTAACAGCGCTAGCTAAATTCTATTATTGGCATAAAAGCTAAAGGGGGCTTAGGAAAACTTATTGTGAAAGCAAATTTTTGAATTCTTACTTTATTATGCACTTTCATGGTCCAATTAATGTGACAAGACAAGTGTCATGTCTTTACAACTCACGTACAATTGTAGATATTTTGCCTTTTAATCTCAACTGTCCAAAAAAGGTAAGGACAGGTGTTAGCATCACGACAAACTACGGGATTTTCATTCAAACGAATCCCAATAACCGTCGATTCGCTTTCCTAAGCATTCAAAAATATAAATACCGTTGACCTTTTACAAATAACTCTTTCGCAACTCCCCTTATTGTGTTTATTTACTGCTTGCAATGTAAACAATTTCTCCACCTTCTCTTGCAATTTCTTTCTTCTTCTTCATCACCAAAACCTTCACTTTCACTTCTCTCCATCATTAAAATGTTGAGCTCAGGGGCTAATTTTGGTGAGTAAAACATTACATCCTCAAACTTCGAGGCTACGAGGAATGCTTCTCCTCTATTAAGAAGGGACGAAGAAGCTTCATCTTCATTGGCACAACTACATAAGGAGACGAGAAAGGCAGTGGGGGAAATGAACAGAGTAGAGCTTATTATAGCTATCCCTAGGTACACTTATCCATACGACATATTACCAAACGTTGTAGACTCGTTCACCAAGCTAGGGACAGAAAGGAGGGTAAGTGGGTAGATTAGTAAGAGTAAACCATCCTCAATAAATTGAGTCTTGACCACCTTTACGATTGAACTGACACAAAACTAAGCAGTGTCGCTACTATAAAGGGAGTAGAAGGTTCTTTTGCTATAGGAGAGGTACTTTATAGTGTTTGAAAAATGTCTAAAGCTTAAAATGTGCCTCCCTTTTAGCAAGTTCGATAAGGAAGTTTTCAATTACTACTAATGTTGTTTGATGCAAATTCTTCTTAATGGGTGGATAGTATTGAAAGCGCTTTAGGTGTTGTGCGAATATATGGCGGTATGAGCCACCGCTAAACTTTTCAATTGCTACTTCTAATGGGAGAATCTAAATGGATGGACGTACCTTTAGAATCATACAGGGAGAAAGCTATTCGGGGGCTTGTACTTATCTATGTAGATAAGTTCCTAGTAGTGGAGTTGGTAAAAAAAGGTCAACTTCTAGATGCGATAGACCCCGCTGGTCTAAACTGATGGTGTAAAGAGACTCGGTCCTAATGACTCCAAGGTCGCATGAGAATTTGATGCCTTCATGGCCTTTAAGAATAGCGAAGAGATTGATGCCAAGCAAATGGCAGGGAGGTATTTTAAGTTCTTAATCTCCAAGCTCTTCCCCAGTATACATAAAGCCATGGTAATGAAGTAGGTAGAAAGTACAAGTCAATCCCAGGCATATGCTACCTCTTCCATCATGTTAGCATGGGCTCGCTTGAAATTATGCTTAATCCAAAATCTTTCTAAGGAATGGGAAGGTTCTCGTTGCTCATGCTGGTCATGGCAAAGTAATGTAAGTAAGTACGATATGCTCACCTTGTATTGATGTTGTTCACTTGTTTCCTTGCTATCAAGAAGCTGGCCCAAGCGGCCAAGGTTCCACATCCTTCTAGGTCAGAACTGTTGAGGGGATATAAGGCTAAAGCTAAGCCAGCTAAGAAGGCTGCCAACCTTAAGAACAAGGTTGTGGGGCCTATGTCAAGGGTCGATGAGACCAGCAAGGTAGAATAACTAGGTCTTCATTAGAGGATTCCTCTTAGTAGAGCTTTCGGAGAGCTCATGGTTACCAAAACTTTAAGTATGGTCTCCTCTACAATTAAAATCCTTGAACCAATTTTGGTC
Organism: Lumnitzera racemosa; assembly: GCA_024138005.1. NCBI lineage: Eukaryota > Viridiplantae > Streptophyta > Magnoliopsida > Myrtales > Combretaceae > Lumnitzera > Lumnitzera racemosa. The sequence goes on along the minus strand of JAMXBC010000008.1, from coordinate 12,560,517 downwards.
GGGGATAAGGTTGCTGTTGACAAGTCGGAGTTGTTGATTCTTCCCTCACCCTCCTAAGATAAAGGAAAGAGGCTTGAGACCAACAATATGGAGGGTCTAGCAGGTCAGAAGAGGAGACTCCCCGAAGAGGTGAGGAAGGAGGTGTTAGCCTTAAAGAAGAGCAAGCTACTGGTGCCACCTAACAAACCATTATTCTAGTGACTCCCATCTAACCATCCTTACCTCACCATAAATTAGATGGACGAAGCCCAAGCTAAGGCCATGGAGAAGCACTGGAGCGACAAGACCATTTTGAACTCCTATATGGGGGTTTTATACAAGTCTAAGAATACTCACTTCTATGAAAGGGACTTTAAAGCAATATTGGGGCAAGATCTCCAAACCCTGGTGGGGGATCCAAGGTGGCAACGTAATGCTACATCACTAGGTTCTCAACTTAAAGGTCTTACAAGGTCTTTTACCCCCGTAAACTGGGTATCCTGGAGATGACATCGAGGCACGCATTCAATGATCTACTTAACTTATTAGGCCACCTCAGTTTCCTAACCATTAGGTGTATCTTTATTACCCTAAGTCATTTTCTTTTATTGTGTTTTCTCTACTAACGCTATCGTTCTTATTTTATAGTACCATGGCTAGGTGTTATTATGAATCAATCACTACAAAGAGTTACTGGAAGAGGTAAAGGATCTCTGATCGAATGTGCTTAGTGAACAAGAGGATTTAGAGAAGGCGGAGTCTTAACATGAGAAAGTTTACAGGGCTAACCGATGTTTACGTTGTTGCTGTGTGTAAAATGCCTTTCTGGAGGTTACACTATAAAAGGAAAGGGAAGATCAACAGGAGGTCAAGGAGTGCAACAAAGAGGTGGAAGCATTGAAAGCTTGACTGGAGGACGATCAAAAGTCTAAGGATAAACTCTCCAGGAAATTAGACGAAGAGAGAAAGGCCAAGGTAGAGCTTGATTAACGCAACCTCGAGCTAAACACTTTGGTCTCCAAGCTACAAACCGAGCTAATGATGAAGGCAGCTAAATGCGAATCTGTTAAAAAAACTTCACTGGAACTGGTCGATTGAAAAGTCAAGCTGGAGTAAAGGATTAAAGAGCTCCTCAAAGAGGCCGAGGATATGAAGAGCTCATCACTAATTTGGAAAAGCGACGAGGTCCTTAGTAAAGTTGCCAAGGATAAGGCTATGAAGAACTTCTTCAAATCATGTGGTGGGCTAAGGAGTGCTAAGATATCACCATTGAGTATGGTCGAAAGATTTGTCAGAGCATGTTAGAGCATCATCTAGACCTCGATTTAGGCTTTCTAGATTAGTTAGATGAGCTTACATACAAGGAGCAGAAGGCAGCCAAAGAAGGGGAAAGGACGGTTACTCCACTAGCTAAAGTAGCCCAAGGCACCTCTCCTTATGTTGGGGTTGCTCAAGAAGCTCCTTTATCCTCTTCCACACCTAAGGCTTAGCAAGGGGCTATCTCTGTAGGAATTTCAAAGACTAAACAGAGTTAAGGTGGCCCTATTGCTTATTAGAGCCCATAGACCTTCATCTTCCTTCTTCAGCCCTAGTCTAGTCAACTCAAGACCCAGCAACTCGAACGAATCAATCCTCTAAGCAGATAGGTAGGTTAGACTTCTCAAACTTACCAGAGCTAGTTGATCTAAAGTGATAACCATTGTTTCTCTTTTCTATTTTTCCTATGTACTTACGTTCCTTTTTTGATATGTTAGGTTAGTATGCCAAACGTAAATATTTGTAACTATGGTTTGACTAATGGAGAATTTTTTGTCTTTGATACTAATATATAGTTTTTCACTTAAGACTTATTCGCTTGGGCTTATTTATAGTTTGTTTTCCCTTATTGAGGTTATCCAAGGGATATTAGGTAAGTGGTGTTTGAACTTGCCCAAATAGTAGGAGTTTCTTAGTTTTGAAAGAGGTGTTTCCCCTTGTTAAGGTTACTCAAGAAAGGTCAAGCTGGTAACATTCTAACCCGCCTAAGTAGTGGAAGTTCCTCAATTTTACAAAGGGTGTTTTCCTTTACTGAGGTTACCTAAGGGGGATCAAGCCAGTGGTGTTCCAACTTACCTAGGTATTAAGTGTTCCTCAGTTCTGCAAAGTGTGCTTCCCCTTACTGATGTTACCAAATGAGGGTTAAGCCAGTGGCATTCCAACCTCTTCAAGTATGGGAGTTCCTCAATTTTGTACGGAGTGTTTTCCCTTATTGAGATTACCTAATAGGGGTTAAGCTAGTGGTATTCCAACTTGCCTAAGTAGTAGGGGTTCCTCGATTTTATAAAGGGTGTTTCCCCTTGCCAAGGTTATCAAAGGGAGGTAAGCCGATAGCGTTTCGACCTGCTAAGGTATGGAATTCCTCGGGTATGTAAGGGGTTTTTCCCCTTAGCGAGGTTATCCGAGGAGGGTAAGGTTAATGGTACTCTGACATGCACAAATAAGAGTTCCTTGGTTGTGTAAGGGGTATTTCCCTAAACTGAGGTTACTCAAGGGGGGTAAAGTCAATGGTGTTTCAACCTACCCGGATAGTAAGTTCACTCACCCTTTGAGGGCAAAGACTTGATACAATAGTAAGAAAGGGAGAGAAAGAAAATTGAAAATACATGGCACTCAAGAGGAATAGAACTTTCATTGATTATGAAAAAATTTACAAGGAGTCTGTACATTAATTGAAATATGCCCTAAGTTTATCGGCATTCTAAGTGTGTGGGATGAGCTTGCCATCTAATCTCTCCAATCTGTATGCTCCATTCCCTAAGCTCCCCCATACCCTGATTGAGTCTTCTTAGCTAAGAGCTAACTTGCCTTATCCTTCTCATAAGCCTATGAATATGTGGCCTTTAGCTTCTGGCAAACTAAGTCATCGACCTTAAACTCTTTATGCCTAACCTTCTAATCATAGTATGTGGTTGCATAGTGCTAGTAAGCAGTTATTTAAGTTGTAGTGAGGTCTCTAATGTCTTTTATAGTATTGATACTAGCCTATAATAGGGACTCATTTAGAATAGCGTTGAAACTTTGAATCCAGATGTCGAGAAGTTCTAACTCAATGGAGAGGACTATCTTTGACCCAAACGCCAAGCGAAATAGGGTTTTACCTATAGAGGTACGGTAGGTGGTCTTGTATTCTCACAAGATATTGGGCAGCTCATCTGCCCAAGCACCCTAAGCTCGGTCCACCCTTTTCTTCAAGCTCTCAAGGATGATTCAATTAGCGGCTTCAACTTAACCATTTGACTAAGGTTAGGCAATTGACATGAAGTGAGGTGTGATGTAGTGCTTGGTGTAAAATTCCCTAAACTTGGAGTTGTCAAACCGTTACCTATTGTCCATGATGAGGGTATAGGGAACCACAAATCTAGAGAAGATATTATTCTGAATGAATGACTCAATACTCCTCTTGGTAATCTTACCTACAACTTCGACCTTGACCTACTTAGTAAAGTAGTCGATGACTACAATGATTTATTAGCAACCTCCCAAGGCCTTAGGGAAGGCACTAAGAATGTTGATGCCCTACTAAGCGAACGACTACGAGCTAGTCAAGGGTTGGAGATTGGTGCTAGGGGAGTAACTAATTGGTACATACTTCTGGTGCCGGGTGCACTTTTTAGCTATGGTCTTGGCATCTTGCCTCATAGTAGACTAGTAATATATGGGGTGAAAGGTCCAAATGTAGAGGGCTTATGACTGGATGTGGTTGTTGCTCACTTCAACATGTAACTCTTCAATGATGTATAGCTCCCCGTCTAGTTAAAGGCATCTCAGCAAAGGAAGACTAAGTTCCTTACAATACAAAATGCTATTGATCAATGTGTAGTTGGCGGCATAGTACCTTAGCCTCTTTGCCTATGTCTTATCATCTAAACGTATTTCCTACTCTAAGTAAATTCGAATGAGATCCATTTAGCTTAGCTCTAATGGTACTGTCGTAAGTTCTAAGACTTCAACCAAGCTCGAAGTCATGCTCTTCTTGGTAAGTACTTAACAAAAATTTTCCTATCCTTCACCTCAAGCTTCTGTATCCCCGTAGAGGCAAGCTTGGATAGCCAATCTACTATTAGGTTTTAGATTTGGGGGATTTTCGTAATGCTCCATAAGGAAAATTTAACTAAGAAACTCCTTACTTTCTCCAAGCATCTTGCCATGGTGTTGTCCCTAGCCTCATATTTACCCCAGACTTGTTGGACGATGAGCGTCAAGTTCAAGAAAACTTGTAGATGCTTAATGCCAATCTCCTTAGCCAGCTTGAGACTAGCTATCAATACCTTATATTCGAATTCGTTATTGTTAGTGTTGAACCTAAACTTGAGGTCATATCGGACAATGATCTTGTATGGTTCAGTAAGTACCAAGGCCTCACCTCTACCCCTAGATGTGGATGATCCATTAACATGGAGAGTCTACACCGATTTATCATCCCCTAGTGATGCTTCCTTGTTTCCTGTGTATTATACTACAAAGTTAGTTAGGATTTATGCCCTGCAGGCCATTCATAGTTGAAATTAGATTTTGTATGCACTAAGATCCATCGTATACTCTACCATCCACCGAGACGTGTCAAGCTTCTACAATAATGTGTGCAGTGGTTGATCTATGAGCACAATAATTTGGTATACCTAGAAGTAAGGTCTAAGCCAACATGTTGAGATGATGACGGCCAAAGTGAATTTTTCTACCCTAATGTACCTAACCTCAAGCCCTTAGAGAATATGACTAACATAATCTATGGGCCTGTGCTCTCTCCCTTTAACTCCGGCCAGCATAGAAGAGAGTGCTCGATCATTAACGGCCATGTACAAATACAAGTCCTCCCCTGTAATAAGCATTAAGAGGACAGGAAGGTGTATGGGGAAGTCCTATAGCTCCTTGAAGGCTGTCACACACTGAGGAAACCATTCAAAACCCTTAAGATTCTTAAGAATTTTGAAGAACTCAATGCATCCATCCATGCTCTTGGAGACAAATCTGCTCAGCATGGCTACCATGTCGATAAGCTTCCGTACATCTCTGACCAAGGAAGAAGGCTTCATATCCTTAATAGCCTATATCTTCTCAAGGTTGGCCTTAAGTCCTCTCTAGGTAACGAGGAAGCTTAGGAATTTATCGAACTGACCCCAAATATGCACTTATTGGGATTTAACTTCATGTCATATTTTTTTTAATCTGATTGAAGGCTTCTTGCAAGTCCTTGACATGATCACTAAGCTGTTTGCTTTTAAATATCATGTCATCGACGTTCACCTCCATGTTAAGCCTAAGTTGGGGCGTAAACAACTTAGTTACCATATGTTAATATGTTACCCTAGTAGTTTTAAGGCCCAAGGGCATGACTATGTAGCAATAGGTATCAAAATTGATGATGACGAAGGTATAGACTTCATCTTTTCAGTCTATCTTGATCTGGATATAGTCCAAGAAGGCAGCCATGAAGCTAAGCAAAGCATGTCCTAACGTGGAATTGACCAGTTACTTGATCCTGGGAGAAGGAAGTAGTCCTTTAGGTAAGCTTTGTTGAGGTTAGTATAATGGATGCACATACGCCACTTTTTGAACTTCTTTTTTATTAGCACCATGTTAGCCAACCAGGTTAAATACTCCTCCTCTCTAACAAAGCCAGCCTTAAGTAGCTTTTGCACCTCTTCCTCGATAGCGACTTGCCTTTCATGTGTGAAATGCCTCTTCTTTTACTTGACAGGTTAGGCTTTAGAGTCAATATTGAGGTTATGGGTTGTTAGTTTAGGGGAAATCCTAAGCATGTCTGATACTGACCAAGCAAAACTGTCTAAATTGGCCCACATGAAAGCAACTATCTCCTCTTTCACCTTAGGAGGCGTCTCGATCTAACCTTGGTGGTCTCATTAAGAGAGGCACCAATCTATACCTCTTCTATTTTTTCACTAGTTTCACTTCTCTCAACTAGCTTCTCCTATAGGCCGATCTCCAAAGCAAAGACACCATCAGCTCTAACAGTCTTGACATAAAGCTCTCAAGAGAGCTTCTGTTCATACCTACAAATTCTACCGCAATGGGGGTTGGGAACTTAGCCTTTAGATGGAGGGACGAGGTAATGACTTTAAAAGCATTCAACCTCTATAATCCTAAAAGAGCACTATAGGGGGACGGTAGTCGACTACGACAAACTCTACTGCTCATTGAGCGACATTTTCGTCATTGCCAAGCGTCATGTCAAGAGTGATAATACCCTTTCGTACGTATACATGAAGAGAATGTTAGTGGAGCTGCCGGTGTCCATTATAATCTTGAGGATCTCAAAGTTCACAATTCTTGTCCCAATTACAAGGGTGTCTTAATGAGAGGTATCTATCCCCTCCAGGTCTTCGTTAGAGAAGGAGATTGCAGTATCAATCTCTTACCTTTTCTCCCTAATAGCCATCACCTTAGAAGGGGTATTAGCTGAGTTAAGGTATTAGCTGAGTTAAGGTGCTCGATCAACTCCTTGGGTGTAGCCCCCCAATGATTATGTTGATGATGCTATTGGAGGCTTGGTTATTGTGGCAATCTTCATTCTGTTCTACTCAAGCACTCTCGGTTCACTACCTTCGAGGTGCCCTATCTTCATCATCATTGGAATGGTTGTTGTTCTTATGTTAGGCTACATATTTTTCAAAATAACCCTACTGGATAGCATATTCGATTGCGTTCTTTAGCTAGAAACATTCTTCTATAGTGTGACCATAGTCATCTTAGAACTGGAAATACTTATCCGAGTTTCATCAATTAAGGTTCCCCCTCGTCTTAGGGGGCTTCTACAATAAGCCCTTGTTCTACACTTCAACAAAGACCTGAGCAATAGGTTGATTCAAGGGCGTATGGTATGTGTAGATAGGAGGGGGAAGTAGGTTTTGCTATGCTCAGTTTAATGCTTCTTACTGCTTGAGCCTTCCTCCTCAGCTTTACTCGATGCCTTAGCACTGAGATGATCTTTAATGGAAAATTTCTCCTTATCCTTCTTTCCACCCGACCTCTCTTAGTTGGCATTGTGCCTAGTACGGATGTTGTCTTTTAGGTCCATATACTTCTAAGCCTTATTCCAGAATTCAACTAAGGTCTTTGGCTTACTCTTCGCAAGCGAACAAAAAAAGTCATCAAGGGGTTTGATGCCAAGCTATGCATCATGTATTGCTACAACCTCATCTAACTAAGGGATCTCGACTATGACATATTGAACCGTACCACATATTTTCATAGAATCTTTCCTTCACTCTACCCAATCAGGTACAAGGATGAATGTCCTTAAACGGAGGCTTGCTAGCCTTGAAGTATAGACTAAACCTATGAGTTAACTCATCTAAGGAGTTAATGGAATTCTTAAGTAGGTGGTTAAACCATGGCTAAGTTGCCTTCCTCAAAGTACTTGGAAAAGCTTTGCACATGATAGCATCCCCATGACCATAGAGATTCATGAGGGTGCAAAATGGAGGAAATAATCGTCAGGATCACCTATGCCATCATATTAGTTTAGGGTAAGAGTTTGCTGTTCAAAGGTAAGACTTGATCCTAGATACCTTTAGTGAAAGGGGGTTTTGTTGTTAGTGAGTAGCCTAGTGTCGTCAGCCTCTTTGCTTCCTTACTACTTTGAGAACCTCCTTACTATCACGTGAAGCTCATTAAGGTTGGCATTATCTACTGGGTGAGCTCGGCTCACTATAGAGTATACCGACACTCCATGGGAGTCGGCCATCTGTTCATTGCCAACAAAGGCATAGTTGTGGGTGGTCGCAAACCATGTATGCTATTCCTACACTGGGACATTAGTTTATTAATCCTAGCCATTCAATTATTGTGCCTAGTACAAGTAATAGAAGCTTCAAGCGTGTACCTGCTATGTTGTTCAACTTCATTAAGCTTGGCCTGGAGCTTTCTATTGTGAACGATGAACCGCTCAAGCAGCTACTCCAATTGATCTTGGCATTGCTTAGTGTTTTCCTAGCTGAGGGTTAGTTGCCCATAGGTTGGTTATTGTTGGGGTCCATAATACAAGACATGGTAGCTAATGCTCAAACAAAGGCAGTGTTTGGGTGAGTGCTTAAAGTATGTTTAGGTAGGAAACAAGGTCAATTTCTTACAGACGATGCCAAATGTCATCTTTAAGTTTTAGCCAATAGAGATTAGTAGTGGATTGGGCTTTGTACTTGGATGTAAGCCTGCAAGGAGCAAATAATGAGTGGCATTAGGAGGTTGTCCGGCATAACCACTCTAATGCTTGAGTTAGTATATGTTTGTAGAGAAAGAGAAGGTACTTTAGGAGGCATAATATAGCTCAAGTGTATGAAATATTAAGTCATTTACAGTTGGGTGTTATTCTAGTATTTATAGAAGAGTGGAGCTGATAGTTAGTGAGTCGTTAGCAGGCGGAATTGTAGGAGATGATTGTTGACTAAGTTGTTTAGCCTTATTTATAATGTCATAGCTATTGGTGACTGTTGTGGTCAGACAGGTCGTATAATGTACCAGAGCTGAGGCTGGCTACGAGGGTAGGGAAGCCAATTCTAGAGAAGCACAGCCTAGGCCACGTACCCAATCAAGTCAACACAGGCCTGAGGGATCCAAGTCCAAAAGGTCTTATTAACAAGAGACATAACAACATGTAATCACTTTCTAATCTTGTATGCAGTTTTGGTACATGTGAAATCAAAGTCCCATTTAGTTGCTACAATAATAAATTTAGGGATAATTGTAGAAATATTTTTGAAACTATTGATCATAGATTGACTCTTTAAATTTCTAAAGCATTTTTTCAATTCAATATAAATATGAAAAATTTGCATAAATTCCTATTGTTTTATACCCAAAATGGTTACTAGATGATCATAAATAAGGATAATTGGCTTTAGCAATGCTTTAAAGTGTATAAATATTTTCAAAAATCTTAAAATGATAAAAATAGTTTTGAGAGTTAAGAAAAATCTACTTGTTGTGTTTAAGATTTAGCAAATAGAGATTAATAGAGATTGGACTTTGTGCTTTTATATGAGCCTACAAGATAAAGAACAGTAAAGAGTGTAGAGAGATTATCCAGTGTAGCCACTCTGATGTTTTAAGTCAGTTGGGTGTGTAAAGAGAGTTAGGAAGCAAAAGTTCGCAAGAACAACCCGAGAGCACGAAGTATCAAGTGGTTTATCATTGGGAGGTGACTTAGTATTTATAGAAGGTTGTTGCCGATAGTTAGAGGACCATTAGTAGGCAAAGGGCACGTCCACAAGTCATGGGTAGTGGAGCCACGTAGCCTAATGTGGTCCTAAATTGTAGGAAGTGGCTATTGACTTAGTCATCTAGCCTTATCCATTGTCCTCTAACTATTATGGGCTACAACAGTCGGGCAAGTAATGTAAAGGGTCTAAGCCGAAGTTGACTAAGTGGAATGGAATGTTGAATTCAGAGGAAAGCAGCCTAGGCTATGAATATAGGCAAGATGGCATGGGCTTAAGGGGTTTAAGTCTAAAATACCATATCAACAATTCTCTGCCTTGCCTTCCCATCCACCTGTAGTCTCATTACTGTTGAGGAGGTAAGGACGAAGGGAGGATGGATTCCTTAAGCAAATGGTCGAGCTAGGCTTGAAGTTCTCTTGATAGTTTGATAATCCAATGAACATATTGCTACGCTGACATTCTTGGTGAAGTGCCGAAATGGCATGTCTTAAGCCTAAGCTGAGAAGGTGTCTGATAGAGATGTTCAAGCTAAACACTCCTAGAACTGAGCTAGATTGGCCTACTCGAGTTGCTTGTCTCCTAACCCAAGCTGAATGCTTAAGTTTCGAGGTGGGACTTAGGAGGCTTGACTCCTTCGAATGGTAAGGAATGTTGAGCATAAGATGTAAGGGTGTTTGTCTAGTTAGGGTAAGTGGGAACCAGCAAACAATTGTAGACTTAAGCTAAGTCCCTTTGTTCATGTTGGATTGGGGTCGTGGTGGCTGTGGGAACCAAAAGGGCCTCAGTAAAACCTCTTGGGGAAGTTAGCCTTTTTAAATTCTCGCCTTAGCATGCGTTCTCATGGTGCAGTTAATGTGGCATGACAATTATTATGCTTACATAGTCATACATGTGTCTATAGTTGTCTTGTTGTTTAAATGAGGCCATTTGATCAAAATCGTCCCCACGTGTCCGCATCATAATGTACTACAAGATTCATGTTTAGACAGATCCTTATAATTGCCAATTTTCTTTTAATAAACTTTCAGCTAATAAATACCCTAAACCTTGTATTGATAACTCTTTTGCAACTTTTCTTATCTCATTTCTTTACTGTGACTTTAGTAATCACTTTTTCCTTCAACTTCTTTTTCCTTCAACTTCTTTTTCCTTCTTCATCAACAAAACTCTCACTTTTCCTTTTCTCCTTCATCAAAATGTCAAACTTAGGAACAAACCCTGGTGAGTGTAATAAAACATCTTTAGACTCTAAAGCTATAGGGTATGCTATTCCCCCCTTAATAAAGGATGAAGAGGCTTTGTCCTTGCTAGCATAGTTAGATAAGGAGAGAATGAGGCGATTGGAAGCACTTGACAGGGTAACATTGATAAGGGCCATTCCTCGAGGCATAAACCTATGCGATCATCTACCAAATGCTATCAATGCTTACGACAAGCCAGAAATTAGAAAGAAGCTAAATGGCCAGGTGAACAAGAGCAAAGCAACCACTATCAACTTGGTTCTTGAGAACTTGGTTATGGGTGAATTCCGTAGCTTAGTGATGCCGTTACCACGGGTGAATGAAAGGGTAGCTTTGCTATCAAGGAGGCGGTTTACAATGCATGAGAAGTCCCTGTAGCATGGGATGCACCTACCCTTCACAGAATTTGAAAGGGAGTTATTTGATTATCATCAATGCTGCCCTGCTCAGATATTTCCTAATGGGTAGAGGTTATTAAAAGCATTACAGGCTTAATGCAAATACTTAGTGGTAACAGCTACACTCGAGCTCTTCAAAAACTTTTATTTATGGAAGTCTCTAAACAGGTAAACTTACCATTAAAATCGTACGAGCAAGAAATTATTTAGGGGCTTGGACTCGTTTGTAAAGAATTAGTAGGACAAGTTTGTAGTGATAGAGCTGCCTAAGATGGCAAACTTCTAGACTCATTGGACTCCTTTGGTCTAAATTGGGACCCAAAAGAAGCTTTGGCAGAGCAATGTTGAAGCCGCTCGAAAGATTCAGGGTTTCATGGCATTGAGGAATGGTGAAGAGATCAATGCCGAAGAAATAGTACGAAGGTACTTTAGAAAGCTGATCTCTGAGTTCTTTTGAAGCATAGAGAAGGTTGTGATGAAGAAGTGGTTAGAAAGTATAAGTTTATCCTTGGCATGAATTTACTCCTTCGTCATGCCAGCATAGGCTTACTTAAAGCTGTACTTCATTCATCATGTTTCTAAGGGATTTGGGAGTTCCTCTTACGCATATTGGTCACGGCAAAGTTGGTGAATACTTGGAATATGTTTGCTTTATGTTGACATTATTTACTTACTTCTTTACGAATGAGAAGCTGGCTAAAGCTGGAGAGCCACCACACATCCTTCAGGGCTTGAGTTGTTGAGGTGATGCTCGAGTAGAGTGAAGCCAGTTAGCAAGACCATCGACCACAAGGACAAGGTTGTAGGGCTTATGTCAAGGGTGGGTAAGACTAACAGGACAGAACCACCCACTCTTCCTCATGGGATTCCCACTAATGGAACTCTCATAGAGCCCGTCGTTGTCGAGCCTTTAAGCACGGTCTCCTACATTACTGAACCTCTTCCCACATCCAATCCCATTACACTAGGGGATAAGGCCATTGCTCTTAACAAGCTAGAGCTGATTATGCTTCCTTCTCCTTCCAAGGATAAAGGAAAGAGGCTTCGGAGCTGGTGAGTCAGAAGAGGAAAGCTCCCAAAGAGAGGAAGGAGAATGTGCCGAACCTGAAGCAAAGCAAACTTCCTTTGCCGTGCGGTAAACCAATTTTAGCATGGCTCCCATTTGGCCACTCATATCTTGCCATAAACTAAATGGGGAAGGCCTAAGCATAAGCCTTAAAGAGGCATTAGAGGGCAAACATTGTCCTAGACAAGTACAAGGAAGCTTTGTACAAATCCTAGAACCTTCTCCTCTTCAAGGATCAATTTGAAGCGAACACCAAGCAATATAGAGGAAATTTCTTCAGGCCAAAGTGGGAGATCTGAGGTTACGATTTGATGCTATACAATAGGGCACTCAACTTGCAAGCCTCGATGGGGTCTTTCAGCCCTGCTGACTAGAGTGCCATAGGAATGGTGTTGAAGTTTATGTTTAGCACTCCCTTAAACTTGGCTTACCACTTTAGTTCATTAAACTGTTAGGTGAGTCTGTTGTTCTAAGTTGCTTTCTTTTGTAGTGTTTTTCTAAGTTTCCTTCTAGTTGTTCATGGTATAACTCTTGTGTCACAGTACCATGGCCAAGTGTTGCTTTAGGTCAACTATTACAAAGAGTTATCAGGAGAGGTAAATGACCTCTGATAAAATGTGCTTAGAGCATAGGAGGATTGCGAAGAGGTGGAGTCCTCTTCTAAGCAAAATTATAAGAAACTTCACAAAGCTATTTGACATCTTCATTGTTATTATGTGCAGAAGCTACTTTAAAGGTCAAGCTATTGGAGGGGAAGGAAGGTTGAAAGGAGGTCGAAGTGCTAAAAGCTTGCTGGAGGAAGAGCAAAAGTTTAAGGTTGAACTCTCCAAGAAGCTGGAGAAGGAGAGGAAGGTTAAGGTGGAGCTCGACTAACACAATATGGAGTTGAACACGTTAGTCTCTAAGCTAGAGACTGAGTTAGTGATGAAGGTAATAGAATGTGAATCTATCGAGAATACTTTGCTAGAGCTAGCTAGTAAGAAAGTTAAGTTAAAGCAAAGGATCAAGGAGCTCTAATAAGAGGCTAAGGAGATAAAAGAGACCATCACCAGTCTGGAGAGTGGTGACGTCCTTAGCGAAGTTACTGAGAAGATGGTTGTGCATAAGTTCATCAAGACTCTATGGTAGATTGAAGAATGTGAGGACATTGCCATCAAGTATGATCGAGACATTTGAGAAGACATGCTTGACCATCACCTCAGCCTTAAATTAAGCTTTCTAGACTGGTTGGATGGTCTAACACATAGGTATGGAAAGGTGGCTAAAGCGAGAGAAAGGATAGCTGCTTCAATAGCTAAAGTAACTTAAGGTGCCCCTCTTGTTATTAGGGGCACGCAAAGCACTCCTCTATCTACTTTCGCCCTGGAAGCTCAACAGTAGGTCATTTCTAAATGTACTTTAGAGACTGATCACAATAGAGTAACCTTCCTAGTGATCAAAGCCAGTAGACTTCAACTCCTCCTTCTTTGGCCCAAAAGTAAGCATCTCAAGACCTGGTAGCTTAAATGGATCAGTGCTCTGAGCAGATCGATGCTTTAGACTTCTCAGAGTTACCAGAGTTAGCTAATCCAAAATGATAAGCTATTATTTCATTCTTATCTTTTTGTTGGACTTGCAAAGGAAATTCTTTTAATGGGTTGGTATACTAGCTTTTACTCTTTGTAAACAATTCAAACAAATTGAATGAAGGATCTTACGTTTATATCTACTTGCATTTCTTTTTTATTCCTATACTTCTAGCTTATTGAATAGTCATAGCTTTGATACTTAGGAGGTTGCTCTTTATAGAAGACCATTCAGCTATTTGAAGCTTAGGTTATGTCAAGGGCTGAGCTAGTAGTATTCTAACAGGCACTATGGGAGTTCTTTAGTTGTGCAAGGAGTGTTTCCCTTTGTTGAGATTACCCGATAGGTGTCAGGTTAGTGGTGCTCTAACCTGCTTAAGGAGTGGGAGTTCTTCAGTTATGTAAGGGTTATTTCCCCTTACTAAGGTTACTCAATGGGGTTAGTTCGGTGGTGTTCTGACCTACCCAAGCTTGAAGAGGCAGGCGAGTTAGGAGTGTTTGTAAGGACTTTTAGGTCCATTCACCCATATGAGGCTGGGATAAATTGAGCCAGATAATAATAAAAGAAACATACATAGATATTGGTGAATGGAATATTTCATTAATAACTTTGAAGAATATTTACAATTGAATTTACATAATTTCACTCAAAATAAAGCTGTAGGTTGTTAACATTGTAGGTACGCGAGATGAGCATGCCATCCAACATCTCTAACTTATATGCCCCATCTCCTAAATTTTCCTAAACTTTAACCAAGCCTTCCTAATTAGGGGCCCACTTTCCTAACCCCTTTTACGAACCAATAGCTAAGTTTTCAACAGACTAAATCTTTTACATTAAACTCGTTATGTCGAACCTTCTTATCATAATATTTAGTTGCTTGGTGATGATAGGTAACTACTTGAGCTACTACAAGGTCTTTGATTTCTTCAATAGTATCTATGTTAGCCTACAACAGGGATTCATTTACTATGGCACTGAATGATTGAGTTCGAAAGTTAGGGAGTTCTAGTTTAATAGGGAGGACTACTTTGGAGCCAAAAGTTAGGCGAAATGAGGTTTCACCTATAGAAGTATGATAGAAAGTCCTGTATCCCTACAAAATGTTGGGTAGCCCGTTTGCCTATTTGCCATGAGCTCGGTCTACCTTCCTCTTGAAGCTTTCGAAGATGACTTAATTGATGGCCTTAACTTAGCCATTGGATTGGGGTATGCGATCAAGGTGAAATGGGGCGTGATATGATGCTTGGCACAGAACTTCCTGAACTTAAGGTTGTCAAACTATCATATTATCTATGATGAGGGCATAAGGAACCCCCAACCTAGAGAAGATGTTGTTGCGTATGAAAGACTCCATGCTCCTCTCCACTATATTGGCAATGACTTTGGCTTCAACCCATTTGGTGAAGTAGTTGACTGCCACAATGACGAACTACCGTCCTCCCAAGACCTTCGGGAAAGCATTAAGGATGTCAATGCCCCACAAGGCGACAGGCCAAGAGCTTATAAGGGTTGCAAGTTGGAGCTGGGGCATGAGTAATTAGGGCATGCTTCTGACATTAGGGACACCTTTAAGCTACTACCTTTGCATCTTACCTCATGGTAATCCAATAATATCTGAGTCAAAGAGCTTAGATGTAGAGAGCTTACGACCGAATGTAGTTGCTGCACACTTTGATGTGCAACTTTTTCATGACTTGTAACCCTTTAACAACCTAGAGACATTTAAGTAAGGGGAAGCTATTGTACCTTCAATATAAGACACCATCAATTAGAGTATAGTTGGTGACATGGTACCTCAATTTCTTTGCCTCCTTCTTATCATTTAGTAGGGTGCCTTCTTTAAAATAACTTTGAATGGGGTCTATCTAGCTTGGCTCTATAGGTGCCACACTGAGCTCAAAGACCTCAACTCTAGCTAAAGTGATGCTCTTCTTGGGAAGATACTCAATGAATATCTTCCAATCCTTCCCCTCAGGTCTTTATATTCCTGTGGAGGTAAGCTTAGATAGCCAAGCTACTAACAAGTTCTTTACATGAGGAATTTTTGTAATGTTCCAAGAGGGGAATTCGGCCAATAGATTCTTTACCTTATCCAAATACTTCACCATAGTGTCATCTCTCACTTCATGTTAGCCTTAGACTTGTTAGACCATAAGCATAAAGTTCGAAAAGACCTCAAGGTGTTTTGTGCAATCTCTTTAGCCAACTTGAGACAGATGATTAAGGTTTCATACTCGAATTTGCTGTTGTTAGTATCAAATCTAAATTTGAAGGCATAGTAAATAGTAGTTTGATGGAGTTGGTAAGTACTAAACTTGTAACTGCTCTTCTCGAGGTAGCTGATCCATCAATGTAGAGAGTTTATATTAGTTTATTATCTCCAAGTGGTGCTTTCTCCTCTCTTGTCTACTCCATGATAAAGTTGACCAGCACTTATGCTTTGTAGACTGTTCATGGTTGGTACCAAATTCCATCCGCGCTCAACTATAGTATGTACTTAACCATCCAACTAGACATGTTGAGCTTCTACAATAATGTGCATAGTGGTTGGTCTATCAATATGATTATCCAGTGTACCTAAAAGTAAGATCTGAGTTGACATACAAAAATGATGATAGCCAGGGAAACTTCTCCACTCCAGTGTACCTAGCCTCAAGCCCTTAGAGGATATGACTAATGTAATATATGAGCTTATGCTCTCTTCCTTTTACCCTGACCAGCATGAATGAAAGCGCATTGTCACTCATAACTAGGTACAAGTATAGGTACTCCTTTAGAACTGACTTGGATAGGATTGGTGGATGCTCAAGGAAGTCCTCCAGCTCCTTGAAGGTTACTTTACACGGGGGCCTAATAAGAATCAGTCTATTGGGCCTTTAACCTACAGTCAAGCTTGAGGACTACAGGGATTGAAAAGACAAATCCTTATGCTTTAGCCGACTTCTGTCGAAGCCGAGTTACTTCTTGCTGTCGATCAATTCTATGTACCAAGCCAAATGACTGCCCATCTCTTAAAAATTGTATGCCGACTTGAAGAATACTTTGATAGCAACTAAACCTCATGCGCCTACTCAGTTATTGTAAGCTCTGCAATCAACTATTCAAGGTTTGGTTCGTAGAATTTAGGGCGATCAAACAAATTGTCCAATCTAACCTAAATTTTACGATGAAGTTAGGATTATTAGTAAAAGTGATCCCGTAAGTTTGAATTTAAGAAAATAAACAATAAAATGATAGAATAATATAATATCAAATTTTAATCATATTACCCATTATTTATCGAAGATGCGTAAATTGAATTATGATAACTAATAAGTCGCTAAAGATAAATTATATGTATACTAAAAATCATATAATAACATAAATAATATTTAGAAGTATTTACTTTTACTCCATATGTATTTACGTATAGGTGAAAATACGCAAAATTACTTAAAATGCCTGAAATATACTAAATTAATACTAAATAATTAAAGAAAATTCATAAATAATTAATAAAAAATAAAAAAAAGTGTGGAAATGCCTTGAATAGGGGTGTGGCAAGTAGAAAATTAAAGTGGAAAAATCAACCAATAAAATTTAACCAAAGAAAAATCAAATTTAGAAGAGGATAAAACCCGTGTCAAGTCAATTTAATGCACAGAAAATTCCCTAGAGCTCCATAAATACGTAAAAATTTTCAAAAGCTCATTTGAACAATTTGTGAAATGAGAAAATTAGAGAAGGATTGAACCAAGAGAGAATTAAGGCTTTTCCAAAAAAATTACAAAAAATTTATGCAATTAAAGCTTTAAAAAGAAACCCATCCAACGGCCACTTAGAAACAAACAGGCACCACGACACTACCTTACCCCCATTGCCCAACGCTGCCAATACACTTGTGGCTACCGGTAGCTAGAAGCTGATCGATCGAGTAAGTGAAATTCCAACTTAATTTTGTTTAATTTTTTAAAAATATTAAATATGCTTAAAAAATTATGAAATTTGTTATTTTGAGATATTTTAGTATGTAGAATTAGGAAAAAAATTTATTTGATGAATTTATGTCTATAAATATACTGTTCTTAAGACATCACACAAAACTGAGCATGTTTCGAATTAGAAATAAACAGACTTAGGAATATAATTTTAAATTCAAAATTTTTGTGTAAACTATTTAGGTAATATAAAATAGTTCCATAAAGCCATTTTTTAAAAATTAATTTTTGAAATTTTTAGATAATTTTTAGGCTTTGAAATGATACATAAAACAAGTAATTTTAGGCTAATTAGGTAATTAAATAAATAATTACTAATTTGGTGTATAATTATTTGTTTTAGGATATTGAAATCTGATGAAGTATGATATTTGTATTATTTAAGGTGTTAGATGTAATTATTAGGGTATTATGTTTATATGTAATAGGTAAAAATGGTAAATTTAAGTTAATTTTGTAATTTAGGATAATTAGGTGTATAATTTGACTTAGGATGAATTTAGATATTTTGAGATGTTAATTGATGTTGGGAGATAATATTTGAAGTGATAGAAATATTATATGTGTATATTATATACATATTATGTGATAATATATAATATGTAAGTATAAGAAATTAATAAATAAGACAATATTAGGTTAAAATTGATATTACAATAATAATAAGAATACATATAAAATTTGGTAGGAAACTTAAATTAGGGTAATTATATGAAAAAATATAAGATTTTTTCACATCAAGAGTAAATTCGATACATAAATGAGTATTAGAATGTACCAAGTAGATTGGAATACTAATAAAGGGCCCAAAAGTAATACTTAGAATACTTGAGCCTGATGTGATTAATTTCACATTTTGGTTCGAATCGTGTTTTTAGGATTTACGTATAATACTCGTAGTTAAAATCAATTTAGAACTTAAATTAAAACCGAATTCGAAAATCGAATTCCAAACTAACCTAAAATGAATCGATAATACATAATAATATATAAATTGAAATCTTAGTTACATCTTAATCTAAAGTTGATATTAACATAAGGATATAAATACTAAAATAATATCTATATTATAGGGACACGAAGACAAGTCAACCTGGGACGAGTTGAGTGAGTAACCTAAGGATTCTAAGTAAGTTAGAATTAATATATTACTGTATTTTGGATTACTAATTTATAGTACTTAGAGACTTGAAATTATATTTGATTGTACCCGTTAAATAGTTGATTATGCACATGTATTTGTTTTTTAGTTGATAATGTGATTCGGTTTACTACACTGGCTTGTATTATGTGATTTATATGAAATGATTGATTACCTTAAACTAAACCTAATCAAGTATATGACTTGAAATTTAAATCAAACATGAATAGCAACTCATTAAGGGAAACGTAAGATTCTCCGACCAAATACTAATCCCTTTGAAAGGGATATCGCTGAATAGCATAATTGGTCCCTTCTTTATCCTTAGTCAAACTAAGTGACAAGTGAAGAGGTCGTGATAAGGGTGAAGTAAATGATTCGAAGGTAGTCGCAGGAAGAGTAGTATCTCCATTGTATAAGTCCAAGTTTGTTCGTGAGATGTTGCATTAATGGAAACTCCTCAACTCGAATTACAGCGGGTGCAATTTCTCTAATCTCACGATGAGCTGCATAATATCGTGCAATAGCATTTGTTTAAACATGCATTGCATCTAATTAATTTAATTGATAACCCTGTTTGTGTTTATTGTATAGTTTTAAGTCTTAGTCTCAACTTACTAAGCTGTGATTACTCATATCCTTATAGACGTTATTGTAGGTGTTAACTAAAAAGCAGCTTACATTTACCCTAAAACTAGCAACTGCTGGATCCTAAGGAGTAAGGAAATACATCTGAAGAACATATATATCTTTAAGGTCTTAGCTATTATTTGGAATCTTTCATTTTCAAATAATGTTTTACTTATGAAGTATACGATAATAAAACCTTGTAAACATTATTTGTAATACTTGAATCCTAGTGTATGTATATATTTCCATACTTTCTAAGGTAAATAACTTATTTAATTTATGAATTGTTTACTTCAAAGTGGGTTAATCGTGGACGCCTTATGTAGATCAGGTCTAAGATGGTAGCTGTAAGGTCAACTTCTATCCTAAAGTAGTTTGCACAACAGGACTGTTATGACTCTATCGTTTCTGGGCATGATAGTAATGTCTAAGCCTACAATACTCAATATCATTACTGACGAAAGGTCGAGAGTCTTGTCCTACATGAATCCTCGGCCACTCTTGTTTGAACGAATCTATGCTAACTTGGTATTCCTGCTTGGCACTCAACCAACTCATACTACTTTGTTTACATCCTCCAACAGCGCTACCAATGCATTGCTACCACGTATCCTAGACCACTCATAGGATCTACTACTATAATCATTGCTTTTTCCATTAATATTCCTTTTCACCCTTTATATACTTTGTATATTACTTCTTTAGGACAGTACCCTTTTTATTTTTTTTTTAGGCAAGTTGCCCTAATTTCTTGGGTATAAATGTCCCTTGTACGTATAGCCGCACAATATAAGATTATCATTAATATACTAGATATTTTTCCTCTCTTAAACACTAATCATTTACTCTCATTTCACTCTTATCCTAACCCTTAAGCAAGGTTAGATAGCAAGTAACTTCGTCGAACCAACTCATACATTTTATTAAGCTATACCTTAAGTCCTCAGAAATTCCATTAATGCATCATATCCCTTAGAGCTATTCGTGGGTTTTACTTATTTTGAATTTGTATTCATTTTTGTTTGTTCGCTCATTTCCTATAACACTTAGCAATGGTACTCATCAAGGTCCATTCAAAACCCTTAAGATTCTTGAGGATTTTGAAGAACCCTGCGCATCTATCTACGCTCCTTGAAACAATTCTGCCCTATGTGGCCACCATGTTGGTGAGCTTTTAAATTTCCTTGACCGAGGAGGGGGCTTCATATCTCTATTGTCCCGGATCTTATTTAGATTGACCTTAATTCTTTACTGGGTGACCATGAAGCCCGATAACTTATTGGAGCCAACCCAAAAAACATACTTTTAGGGGTTCGACTTCATGTTGTACTTCTTCATTTAGACGAAGGGTTTGTATAAGTCCTTAATTTTGTCACTAAGCTGCTTACTTTTGATGATCATATCGTCAACATTGACCTCCATATTGTACTCAAGTTAAGGCTTAAATAAGGTGGTCACCATCCTTTGGTATGTCGCCTTGACATTATTGAGGTTGAAAGGCAAAACAGTATAGCAGTAGGTGCCAAAGTTGGTGATGAAGGCAGTATGGACCTTATCATTCGGGTCCATTTTGATCTGATTGTAACTCGAGAAGGCATTTATGAAACTAAGTACATGTCCCAATATGGAGTTAACCAACTAGTCAATCTTCGGGAAGGGGAACCAATCCTTTAGGTAAGCTTTGTTCAGGTTAATGTAATCGACACGCATATGCCACTTCCCATTCTACTTCTTAACTATGACCAGTACTACATTAGTCAGCTAGGTTAGATACTTCTCCTTTCACATGAAGCCTGACTTCAGCAGCTTCTATACCTCTTTCTCAATAGAGGATTATCATTTTAGCATAAAATGTCTCTTCTTTTGTTTGACAAGTTGTACACTACTATCAATATTGAGGTTATGAGATACTAAGTCAAAGGAGATTCTAGGCATGTTTAATGTTGACTAGACAAACCAATCTAAGTTGGCTTATAGGAAGTAAAAAATGTCCTCCTTCACCTCATGAGGGGTCTTGATCCCGACTTCAGTGGTTTGGGCACCTCTTTAGTCTTCTTGCCCGACTTGCCTCTCTTAACCGGCTTCTCTTGCAAATGGGTCTTTAGTAGGGCTGTAAATAAGCCGAGCTACTCATTAGCTACTCAAGCTCGATTAATAAATGAGCTGAACTTGAACTTAAGATGAAGCTCATTTAACTAAACAAGCTAAGTACGAGCTTTAGTTCAGGCTTTTAAGCTTAGGTTTACAAATTTTATATTTATTACAAATTTTATATACTATCAAAATTTAAAAGCTAATATTTATATAATATATTATAAGATAATATATAATATATAATCTAATCCTTGTTTTCTATTTATCAATCTATTTATTTATATATTTTGTAATTTTGTAAACTTAGGTTTAAGATCGGCTCGTTTTAAACTTGGCTCAGCTCAACTCGAGTTTGATTAGTAAAGGAGTCAAGCTTAAGCTCAAGACAAAGCTCTTTTATCTAAATGAACCAAGCTCAAGCCTTAATTTTAGGTTCGAGAAAAAAGCTCATATTGAGCTCAATAATTTTTAAATGACCCGAGCATGTGGCTTTAGAAGCTTGGCTTGTTTGCAACCTTAGTCTCCAAAGTGAAGATGTCATTGGCTTTAGCAACACTCACATAGAGCTTCTGGTCACATCAGTAAATTTCCACTCCAGTGGAGGTCGGGAACTTTACCTTCAAATGGAGGGATGATTTGATGATGCCGAAGTTGTTCAAGCTTGATCACCTTAGTAAAGCATTGTATGGGGAAGCATAGTCCACCGCTACAAATTCTATCGGTCAGTGGATGACATTTTCATCATTGTCGACCTCTATGTCAAGAGTAATAATACCTATAGCTCAAACTAGTCCTCCATTGAAGCCAATGAGATCATTGCGGTATGGCTTCATCTTGGCAGGCAGCTTCTTCCTCATCTTGTCACAAGCATGTGAAGAAGATATTAGTGGAGCTGTCAATATCCACCATGATCTTAAAGACCTCAAGGTCTACAATTCTCACCCCAATGAGAGGGGTGTCTACTCCCTTTAGGTCCTTATCTAAAAAGGAAATCGAGGTGTCTCTCCTCTATATGTTCTCCCTACCAGCTAATACCTCAGATTGGGCATTAGCCACGGTGCTAAAGCTTAATTAGCTCCCAGGGTGTAGCCCCGTAATGATAATGTTGATGATACCGTTGGGGACTCAATTATTATGACAATTGTCATTATGCTCTTTTCGAGCAATCTCGGTTCGTCACCTTCAAGGTGCCCTCTCTTTGTCGTCGTCAATGTCATTAGCATTATTTATGTTGATTAAATACTCATGGAAGTAACCCTACTAAATGGCATACTCTATTGCATCAATTGGAAGCAATCTTCCATAGTGTAGCCATTGTTGTCATGGAACTGATAATACTTGTTGGAGTTCCTACGACTAAGATTCCCCTTCATCTTGGGGAATTCTATAGTAAGCATCTATCCTACACTTCTTTGAAGACTTAAGTTATAGGTTGGTTTAAAGGAAAATATCGAGTGTAAATAGGTAGGAGTAATGGGTCCAACTCAACTCGATGCTTCTTGCTACTAAAACCTTCCCCATAACTTCGGCCCTAGCCTTTACCACTAAGGCGATCCTTCATGAACACTCCATCCTTATCCTTTTTTCCACCCGACCTTTCCCAGTCGACCATATGCCTAGTACTGGTGTTATTGCCCTAGTCGATGTACTTCTGGGATTTATGCTAGAATTTGATGAGGGTCTTGGGCTTACTCTTTGCAATCAACTGGAAGAAATCCCTAAAGGGCTGTATGTTGAGATGAGTGACATGTATGACAACTCCCTCATCCAACCAGGGAATCTCTACTACAACTTTATTAAATCGAGCTACATATTCTCCTAAACACTCCCATTCTCTTTGCTTAATTAGATATAAAGACGAAGTGTCATTAGATGGGGGCTTATTAGACTTAAATTAGAGATTGAAATGATGAGCAAGCTTGTCAAAGGAATTGATGGAATTCTCAAGCAAGTGGTTATAGTACATCTAAGCTGCTTTTCGTCGGTGTGCCTAAGAAGGCCTTGTACATGATAGCATCCCCTGGACCATACAGGTTCATGAGGGTGTAGAAATAGAGGAAGTGATCATCAGGATCACTAATACCATCATGGTGGTCCAGGGTGGGAAGCTTGCTATTAGAAGGGAAGGCATCATCCTAGACACCCCTAGTAAAGGGAGTTTTGTTGTTAGCCATCAGGTTAACTTCGCCTACTACCTTGCTCTCCATCTTATTGGAGAGCCTCTTAAGTGTTTAACAGAGCTCATTCAACTCGGCATTTTTAGCCTGATGAGCTATGCGTGTTATTAGTAGGTTAGGCCCTCTATAGGAGTTAGCCACTTATTCATCACTAGTAAGGGCATGGTTGTTATTAGTCGCGAACCACACTTGCTATCCTGGCTTCTGGGGGTTAGGCTATAGCACCTTGCCATTTTGCTACTGCTAGCCATCCTACCTATTGTAAGCGGCGAATTCTTTAAGCATCTACCCCAAGCAAGTGATGAGCAAGATGTTGGTTAGGGTTTCCCCAACTAGGGGCTAATCATTTAGGGGTTGATCGTTAGGATCTACAATACGAAACATAATAGACATAAAGGATGAGGAAAGTGTTTAAAGTGTTAGATGAGTTCAGTTTCCCATATTATGTCAAATATCGTCTATAAGATCTAGCTAACAGGGATTAGTAGATATTAGGCTTTGAGGTTTTACATGAGCCTGTAAGACAAAGAACAATTAGGGGCTCTAAACACCCGAGCTACTGAGTTGTCAACATGGTTACTTCGATACTTAAAACAACTTAGCAGCTTAGGTGTTCAGGGCTGGGAAAGGGTTGGTTTAGAAGGTGACTCATAGTCGGGTCAGCCTCAGGTAATCGATGCTAGATAGTTGTCGGCTGGGCCACGGCATGCATTAGGTCAGCAGTATATTAAATTGATACTTAGTCTTTGATAGTTGTATTACAGAGTGGTCGGCTTGGTACTTAAGTCAATCATATTAGTAGCTTCTTGTATGATGTGGAGAGTAAAGTAACTCGGCAAGTCGGATTAGGGAATATACTACTCTTTTGAGTTTAGCTCTCCTTGGATAGCTTAGCAAACCATATGAGCAAGTCTTCGAGCTTGGAAGCGCATGATTGGCCCGTGATCCTTATCATTCCCTCCGGGATATTTGAGATTCAAGATCAAATCTGATTCAGCTCCATGTTACTTGTCTTCAGGAGTATGCGGGTGGAGGTTGGCAACGTTGAAGGAGTCTAAGACCCTATACTCTTCTAGTAATTCAATCCTATAGGTATTATGATTGATCTTTTCAAGTACTTTGAGTAGTTCATTAACCTTGGGGGATAACATGCTTTTCCTTAAGTGTAGAAACCGTTCCCACTTGAGGTAGATCCAGACCAAATTGTTGGACTGAAATTCCTTGTTCCTCTATCTTCAGTGTTATCTCTTGAGCTTGGTAGTAGTTTGGCTTAATTGCTTTATGACCTTCTGATACATGGCTCAAATGGCCTCAACTCTTTCTACAACTAATTAGTCATCATATTAGCTAGGAAGGGGTGTTTGGTCCACTAGGAGCTTCGGGTTGAACCTATAGGCAACCTTAAATGGCGACATGTATATTACACTGTAGGTAATCCTATTATAGGTAAACTCTATGATTGGTAAGTACAAACCCCAATCAGCTATGTTCCAATCAACGACAACCCGGAGTAAAGTTCCCATTGTCCTATTGACAACCTTGGTCTATCCGCTTATTTGTGGATGACAGGATATGCTATACAACAGCTTGGTTCTCAATCATCTCCATAATGTTCTCTACAAATGGCTCATGAACTTTAGGTCCTAATCTGAAACAATGTTTCTAGGTACTTTATGAAGCTTGAGTATTTCCTACAAGAAAAGAAAAGAGATAGCTAAAGTATTGTTAGTTTTAAAGCAAGGCACAAAGTGTGCCATTTTACCGAATTGATTCATGACTACCATGATGGAGTCCTTTCCCTCAGGACATCCTTGACAACCTTAACATAAAGTCCATATTCAGTTCGGACCATGGTTTGGTCAGGATGGGCAATGGTAAATAATGTCCTTGCTTAGCTTAGCTCTTTGCTTTTCTGTAAGTTTTTTGGCCAAAAGAATCTTAAGGATAGTATCTCATGAGTTCGATGTTAGCCAAAGTGTTCAGACAATCCTTCCCCATGCGTTTCGTGCATTAACAACTTTCTCATGGAATAAGTTAGGATATATAGTCTCTTCTTTCTAAATAAGTATCTGTCCTCCTTATGATAGTTATCAAGTGTTCAACCTTCCCCACACTTGTTATAGATAAGACCAAAATGTGGATCCTTAGCATACAAATCTTTTATTATTAAAAAACTAAGCAGCTTCATCTATAGCTCAGTTAAGAGAGAAAGTTGTCTTGATAGGGTATTGGCCACTACATTATTATTTCCATTCTTATACTTCACAATATATGAAAATCCTTCCATGAACTCAATCCATTTGGCTTATCTTCGAGACGATTTGAGTTGGCTCTTTAGATAACTCAATGATTCATAATTAGTGTAGATCACAAACTCTTTATGTAGCAATAGTGCTACCATATAGTCAGGTTTCAAATTAAGGAGTAAAACCCCTTATCATAGACAAAATAATTGAGTATAGCTCCTCTAAGCTTCTTATCGAAGTAAGCAATGGGTTAGCCTTCCTGTATTAGCACAACACCTATGTATAGTCCAAACATATCACATTTTAATTTGAATACTTTATCAAAGCTCGGCAGAGTTAAGACAGGAGTTATAGTTAGCTTTTCCTTTACCTCTTCAAAACTCCTCTAGTCCTTCTCTTCTTATTTGAACTCAACATTCTTCTTTAACAATTTGGTGAGTGAGGCCATGATCATACCGAAGTTTCCTATAAATCTATAATAAAATGATGCCAGGCTATAAAAGCTTCTTATGTCAGCCAAAGTGGTCAGTATAGGCCAATCGGTGATCACTCTTATCTTTTCATCATCGACTTGTATTCTACTACCATTTACAACAAACCCTAAGAAGATTACTTCAGGTCGGCAAAAGTTACACTTCTTTAGATTGGTATAAAGCCTTTCAGCTTGGAATTTTGTAAAGATACTCTTGGTGAGTCTCTAGATTAAGGTTATATACTATGATGTTGTCGAAGTAAACTACCATAAATTTCCCTATTAGTTCTTAAAGCACACGATTCTTCAGTCACATAAATGTGCTTGACATGTTCGATAGTCCAAATGACATCACAAACCATTCATATAATCTATAGTGGTTCTTATATGCAGTCTTCCATTCATCGCCTTCTTGCATTTGGATCTTATGATATCTAGATTTGAGGTTAATCTTGGACAATAATCTGGTTCCATTCACCCGTCCAACATATCATTAAGCTTTGGTATGAGATACTTGTACTTGATGGTAATGCGATTAATTGCTTGACTATCCACACACATCCTCCATGACCCATCTTTCTTAGGTACCAATAGGGCTAGCACGTCACAAGGGCTAAGGGGTTCTCATAAATATCCTTTTTTTATCAACTCATCTACCTATCTCTATAGCTCGACAACTTGTTCAAGGTTCAACCTATAAGCAGACTCATTCAGCAATGCGGCTCTTGGTTGCAAGTTAATTGCATGTTCAGCTCCTTAGATGGGAGGTAGGCCTTCCAGTAGCTCACTTAAGAACATGTTGGTAAATTCATCCAACAAGGTTTTCACTTTGGCAGGCAGCGTCCCCTCTTCAAATCTCTTCATCTCCAATAACCTTTCGATTAGCAGATAGGTTGGCTCTTCGAGCTTTATCTCTTTCTTTAGCTCAGCTCGAGTTATCACGAAAGCTTCTTTCTTTAGGACTCAGCTCAATTGAGCCTGCACGATTTTAACTTACTTGGCAGTCATAGGGCTCAACTTCACTTTCTTACCTTCGTACTCCAAGAAACATGTATTATTTCATCCATCATATATCATGGTTTGGTCAAACATCCACGGTCATCCAAGCATAATATGGGATGCACTCATAGGCAATACATTACATAGCACTTCATCTCAATAGTTTCCAATCTAGATTGGTATAGTCACTTACTCGTCTACTTACAAGGCTCCTTTGTTATTGAGCCAGTGTAACTTATAACGTTTAGGGTGAGACTTGGTAAACAACTTCAATCGCTAGACCGTGAAAGCAGAGGTTGCATTGGTGTAGCTCCCATTGTCGACAATCAAGGTACATAGTAACCTATTTACCTTAGATCCAATGTGGAATAGATTCTCTCTTTATTCATCCTTAGGCATAAAACTTACACTGATTGTTCTCTTCAACACCAGGGTGATAGGCATAAAATTACCTTCTTCACTATAAATGACTTCCTTCTCCTCGGACAATTTAATCTGTTTAGCCTCTTTCGGGTCTTTCACTTCCTCATTAGTATTATCTACCTCAATAGCTAGCGCTTCGCCTTAGATCACCATGATTCTTCTATTCAGACATTGAGTAGCCATGTATCCAAATCCTTGACATTTGAAGTACTTGATCTCACTTGTCTTCTTACCTGAGCTCTAGCCCTTCTTAAACTTCCTCGAGATCTCCTTCTCCTTTGTTTAGGTAGTTTGAGCAAGTTGGGTCTTAGCAACCTTACTTAGTTTTGATTACATAGGTTTGCTCAGAATGGGTCGGCTAGTCCCATTTGGTGCCTCTCGATCCTTTGTGCAGCTCGGATAGTGTCATCAAGCAACCCAATATCCATGGTCTCCAAAATATCTCCAATTTGTACTTTAACCCACTAATAAATTGAGACATAGTTTGATCTTCAGGTTCAACAACTTCACATCAAATTATCAACATTTGGAATTCCTTTACATAGGCATAAACACTTGATCCACCATGTCTCAACTCCTGTAACCTCTTAAACACATCCTATAAATAGTAGCTTGAAATAAATCTTCTCTTTATGACTCTTTTCATTTCATCACAACTCCTAACTTCACATTCTCCTTTTCTTCTACGTATGGCTTGCATGTTCTTCCACCAGAGGGGCAGCATAACTAGTAAATTCTAATAAAGTAAGTCTAACCTTAGCATTTTCAAGTACCTCATGACATTCAAATTACTTCTTAATCTTATCTACCTAGTCTAAGTAGTCCTCAACATTACCACTACCAGAAAAGCTAAGGATATGCATTCTCAATCCTTCCACTTTAGGAGCATGGATGTTCCTCTCCTGAGGTTTGTAATATTCTTCTACTTCATCACTTACTTCCTTATCCTCCTCTTCGATCTCTTCTAATGCTAATTTGCATCTAATAACTCGGCCTACTCCTCTAGTTCGGTTCGGTCGAACTGAGGCATTAGCTTGCTCGTATGGGCCATTATCTCTTTCTAGTTGTTTATTAGCTCGACCTCTGTTGGGATCATTTTTGGCTCGCCTATCTTCATTTATGGCAGTTACTAGACTAGCTACTAGCTCCGTAAGTTGATCCAATTGGTCATTTGCAAATTGGGGAGTGGAACTCCCTTGTTGACCTTAGCCATTTTGAGTGCCACTCACATGGTTACCAATAGCTCCTTATACGCTAGAATCAAACGTTGTTGTCTATTTTCACGAGATTAACAACTGATACATTATTCAAATCTTCCTACTATAAACAAGGATAAACTAACATCGAATACACCAACGGTTAGTATAGCCAGCATAAGATAAACAAACACACGCGCGTACTCTGTTTTGTGAATACAAAAAAGGGGAAGATAGAGCACGAAATTCTTCAATACTACTCACCTTTCAAACTGCTTTGAAAACCACAGAATGTCTAATACACATGCATGAAATTAATAACAAGTTACTTAAAGAATAAAGCAATAGAAACTAGCTTCGAACGTAGCTAAGCTCTGACACCAAGATGACATGGTTTGAATGGACGAACACACAACATTTAGTATTGCATCAACCAAGGGGGGTAGGCTTAAACCTTGAGATAGTTCAAAGGATAAATGTTAGTCGAAAGTTAAGCAAAGGTCTCTATGCACCAAATATGGATATGATATACCAATGCCTCATACGAGCTTTGATCGCACTTAATACAATGTATAATTGTAACCAGAAGGTATTGCCATTGATTCATGCTCATAAAGGATCAACTAAGAGTTAACAAGAATAAGCAAAAAAAAACTTAACTCATGAGAGTATATCTAAATAACAAAAGTGTATTTTTCTTCTTACGGCTAATACAATACACCAGTATTTATATAGCCCAATTAGGATAAGTCTTAGGTTAGTGTAGATTATAAAAAGGAATCCTACTAGCAAAGGAAAATGAATAATTTACAAGGGTAACGTTGTAATAAGCAAAAAGAATATTCGGCAACAAAAAATAACAATACGGATGTCAAGAAAGATGGGGTACATGTCAGTTGTCCATTATATGGTCTCAATAATACTACTGGCCAAGCAAAGTAAGCTTTGAATAGATGAGGTTAGGGTTGGCAATTCGACAACTTAGGTGTTTTGGGCTAGGAAAGGGTTAGTTCAAAAGGTAGTTCATTGTTGAGTCGACCTCAAGTAATCGGCTTTGGATAAGTGTGAACTTGGCCTCGGCATGTATCAAGTCAGTAATATATTGATTCAATACTTAACCTTGGATAGTTATATTGTGGAGAGGTCAGCTTGGCACTTAAGTCGATCACCTCGGCAGCTTCTTGTATGATGTAGAAAGCAAAGTAACTCAGTAGGTCAGATTAGGGAATGCATTGCTCTTATGAGTTCAGCTCTCCTCAGACAGTTTAACAAACCATATGAGTAAGTCCTTAAGCTCGGGAGCATGTAATTGGTCTACGATCCCTATCAGTATGAGTGTGTAAAATATCAAGTGATTTACCGTTAGTAGGTGGCTTAGTATTTATAAAGGATTGTTACTAACAATTGGAGAACTGTTAGTAGGCAGAGGATATGTCCACAAGTCATAGGTGATGGAGCCATATAGCCTGACGTGATCCTAAATTATAGAAAGTGGTTATTGACTTAGTCATCTAGCCTTATCCATTGTCCTTTAGCCATTGTAGGTTGCAGCAGCTGAATAGGTTGTGTAAAGGGCCTAGGTCGAGGTTGGTTAGGTGGATGAGAAGGTCGAATTCAAAGGAGAGCAGCTTAGGCCTTTGACCCAAGTAGGTTAGTATGGATCCAAGGGGGTTCAAGTCTAAAATATCCTATCAATACTTCTCATATCTCATTAATAATTCGTAAGTCCAAGAATGTATTTATGATTTGTATCGATGTTTATTTGTATAAAATTGTTTCAGCTTGATTTATTTACAGCTCTCATTGAGGGGCATTAATTCTTTAGGCTTCGTTTCGACCGGTTCTGCAGGGGGCGTAATTTCTCTTCTTTAGTCCACGAGTTTCCCGGGCATACTTGTCCTTATTCATGTAACATGCATATTCCTTTCACACGAGACGTCTAGAGAGTTCTCCAAATAAACAATTAGAACAAGAAATCTACATCAACAATGTATCTTTAATACAAATTGCAAAATTATCTCTTAGTAAGATACGGAGAGATTTTGTAAATTTGGAAATTATAAAATGTTACCTTCCAAACTTTTAAAAATACATATAGGCTTTAAACGCAACAATTAAATCCCCATAAACTTTAGAAGTTATTTACATATTTTTTAAAAATTACAAAAAATGTGAAATCGTACTTTAAACTAATAGTTTAACAAACAAATTTAGAATTATCCCGTTACTTAGTTCCATATCGAGCTCATTTGCATGGATTATTGGATTTAGTAATTAATATTTCACTTATTTTCAAAAAATTATCAAGCGATAAATATTGTTTTGAGAATTTAGAAAATTCTACTCACATCCGACCAGTAATCGCAACGTACAACGTACAACTTGTAAGGGGCATTTGCCATCTTACACTAATAACGAGAATTAAAAATAAGGCATAGAAATCCACTAAAGAAGTGATCAAATTCGCTTTTGCCATCTTGCACTAATCACAATGTATATATATATATATATTTGCCTTAAAAAGAAAAAGACAGCTTAAAGATCCATATAAGAATTGCTTAGTATTTTTTTATTTGACTTTTTCATAAAAAATTGAATTATGTTTCTTCTTCTTTTATTTTGAAATAATAAAATACTTCTCTTTTTCAAAAACCAGTATTTTCACTTGCATTTGATGGATAAAGATATTAAACCCAATTGACATAAACATTGTTCTCTCTATAATGGAATGAGGTCTAATCCTTATTTTTTTAGTAGTTGTTAGATGTAGTTGGCGAAAGAATAAATAAATAAATAAATAACAAGCCTTTGAATAAGGCTGTTTAGCCCATACTGCACAAAAATTACATAACACGTCCGATTCTTTATCCATAAAAAACTAAAATTGATAAAATTAAAAACTATTTATTTTAATCGCACTAATCAGCAATTATGCGAATAACTCCAAATCTTACACGATTCAATATTTTATGTTAAAGGACATAACAAGTTGTCCATAACATGTAATTACTTTTTAATTACAACTTTACGTGAGTAAAACTCAATTAGTTGTCAGTACAGTTGAAGCAAATATACTTATTATAGTAAGACTTGTTAAGATATAATTATAAGGGATATAATGGCTAATTCTGTAAAATGGAATCTACCAAAAAAAAAATCTTAATTTGAATTATTTTTCATAAAAATTTTGATGTGCTCGTAAGATTAGGTGAAAAGACATAATTATTTTATTGCTCTCTTGAATCAATAATTAAGGTTGCCAATAATTCAAAATTATGGTTTCGTAGGTATTATCATCCTATCATATTTACGTCAAGCTCTATTTTATCCTTATAAAATTAATATGCATCCCCTCATAAAAGTTAAAAGAGTTTTTAAAAGAAAATTTAATGCTCTTAACAAATAATCTAAATTAAGATGATAAAAGAATTAGAGGGAATTCAACATTATTAAAACCAAAAAAGTTTAAAGCTAAATCTTAGCTCAAGTTTGATATGTTTATGTTCGAAGGTTTTGGCTAATGAACTTGGGTTTATGTTATTTTATTTTTTATTTTTGGTAATGAAACGTGTAATCATTAAAATAAGAAAAGTTTAACGACAAAGACAATGAAACCCCTATCTCAACTCAAGCGGCATCTTGCGTTGTTGCCACTTGCTAGGATAAAGAAACACTCCGATCAACTCCGAAGTAAAAAACAACATAGTCCTACAACATAGAAGAAAACTAAAGGAAAAGGACAAGTTCAAATTATTCTTCATCCCCTCTTTAGCTAGCTTATTCACCGGATGGTTTACTTTACGTACGGTCTTGCAAAAGGTGACATTGCTAAACCTATGAAGTAACAACAAACATTGACTAATGATGGAAGAATTAGAGCTACCTTTGCAGCATCCTTAACTAATAAATTCATGGCAAATGAGCTATCAGACTCAATTATAATATTCTTCCAATTTTGATTAGCTACTAAGTTTAACCCCATAAGAATAGCGCTCAATTTGGCTTCAATCATTATTATTCCCTACCTTATCTTCCAGCTACCCCAAGTACTCTTCCCTTATGGTCATGCCCTATAGCAGCTATTGCTGCTCTTCTTCCTTTCTAATTTACTGTAGCATCACAATATCACATCCTTTGATGGATTTTCCCATCTAAAGTAGGCTGCTTTCTCCGTGTTATCTCATTTCTTCTTTCTTTAAATTGCCTACCATTCAAAATCCTATTTCTTAGCCAACCCCAGTTACCCTTGCTCATGATTAGATGCCTTAAAAATTCTCTCATTCTGCTCCCTCCAAATAATACATAACAAGAAAAGAAACGCCACTTGTCTTAAACAAGAAATGCTATTCCATGGTGGCTTACAAATAAATGCATTTTTCCTAATCCATTCTATGGAATCTATCTAGTTTAAGTGATTTGGAAGGTTTATCCAATTCAAAGCTTCCCAAAACTTTCTTGTTTCAATGTGCTCAAGGAAGACATGAACCATTGTCTCATCAACTTGGCCACAAAATGTACAACCTTATCCTACCTTGATACCCCGTTTGCTCAAATTGTCTTTGGTAGCTAAAGCATTCTAGGACATTCTTTAGACCAAGAATTATATGCATAGTAGAGTAAGTAAATGCTAAATCCAATCCCATATTTCATATTCCTCCATAGTCTTCTCCTTTCAATACATCATCTTATAAACTGTTTAGCTTTGCACCTTGTTATTAGGGTTATGGGGCTAAAGCAGGTTCTCATCGTCACCCTACTGCAAGAAGTGATGAAGGTTGGGATCGAAGTTACTTAGCATTGTTTTGTCTGCTTCTCTAATCTTTCCTTCATCCTAATTTCCGTGGTTACCCCATGCTTCTTCAATGTTAAACAATCCCCATTTCTTCTAATCGATCCAATAAACCAATTCCTTATTTTTCCATTTTTATTCCATGCATCTAACCAAAAGTTTGCCTAAAGAATTTTGCTTAGTGAAATCATCAGCTTGTCATTTAACCACTTTTATTGCTTCATTAGAAACTTAAAGGTTGTTAGCCCATTTCTTAACTAAAATCACTTTTGGTTCTACTTATACTTTTCCTCTAGCATCCTTGACCATAGCTTGCTATTGCTCTTAACTTGCTACGTCAACTTGACATAATTAGCTCTATTTCTCTAATGTAAATCCAAGAGTCCAAGTTTCCCATCCTCCTTAAGGCATTTGACTTTTCTCTATGAAATCTAGTAAATTTTTCTTTCATCTTTCATTCATCCCAAATAAAGTTTCGATAAAGGTGTTCTAAATGGGTGTACGTTTTTTGGGGAAAAGGGACCATTTGGGAATAATAATTTACTAGATTTTCTAGTGAAGAGCTCACTGAGATTCTCCTTACCGGTGCACTTAAGAGTTTCGCTTTCTAGCTAGATAACTTTT
This sequence comes from Lumnitzera racemosa, assembly GCA_024138005.1. Lineage (NCBI taxonomy): Eukaryota > Viridiplantae > Streptophyta > Magnoliopsida > Myrtales > Combretaceae > Lumnitzera > Lumnitzera racemosa. Next base: position 12,526,281 of record JAMXBC010000008.1, on the reverse strand, counting down.
GCCTTATCTTTTCCAAGAAGAAGGAAAGATCATCTAAGTTCAACCATTCGCGCACTTTTATTTGGATACCTAAGTATTTACCCAAAGTAGCAATAAGATTAATACTAAATAAATCACATACTTACTCCTTTATTGAGTTCGGTGTGTTATCAAAGAAAAGTGCACATGATTTAATGAAGTTCACTTTCTGCTTAAACAAAACTCCAAACATATTAAAAACATTTAACATGACATTTGCATATTTAAGGAAGCTTCTCCTATGAGGACCAAATCATCTAAAAAAAAAAAATATGAGATAAAGCTACATTTGATCTTCTAAATTGGATAGGGTGCCAAAGTTGCCTTCTAACCATCTCCTAAATCATTATGCTTAGAACCTCCATAGCAATGATGAAGAGTTAGAGTGACATAGGGTCACCTTATCTCACTCCTCTACTTAGGTAAAACTCCTTTAGCATAGTACCATTAAAGAGAACCCTACAAGAATTCGAAGCAAAACATGATCCCACCAATTAATCCAAGACACCAAAAACCCAAACATCTGCATCGCATGCCTTATAAAGTCCCACTCCAATCTATCATATGCATTTTTCAAGTCAACTTTAATTATTATGCATCCTTTGCTCCTTTTTTCTTTTCAAGAGAGTATAGAATTTCTTGAAAAATTAATACATTATCCCTTATTGTTCTTCCTGGAACGAAACTTGATTGGTGGTCTTAATCTATTAACTAGTATCTTTCCCAAAGTCTTATACAAAGTTGTACATAGGCTAATGGGTCTAAAGTCTTTAAGTCTATTCACCCCTTCTTTCTTTGGAATCAAGACCATAAGCATTTGACTTATCTCTTTAAGTACTCTTCCCTTACTATAAATATCTTCCATAACATTAAAGATTGACTCCCTTACCATCTGCTAACAAGCCCTATAGAAATGGGAGTGAAGGCCATCAATACCAGGCATTTTGTAGTTAGTGATTCTCGACATAGCTTGTCTAACCTCCTCTTGCATCACTCTTTTCTCCAAATTTTCCAATGTTTTCTGATCAAAGCATCTACAATGAGGAATCTAGTATGGGGGTGTTGGCTTAGCGAAAACTCTCTCCATGTGAAATAGGTTAGAATAGTATTTTGTGATCATGCTAACCAAGCCATTGAGATCGGTAATCTATTCATTGGTATCATTAAAGAGTCCATCTATTCTTCCTTTCATTCTCCTAGCTATGGTAGAAATGTAGAAAAATCGAGTGTTTCGTTTACCCTCCACAATCCACTTTGCTCTTAACTTAGCTGCCCATAACTTCTCTTCTTGGTCCAAAACCTCTTTTAAGGCTTCTTGAAGGAAGTGCTCCCTTGTAATTGACGCTTGACCGAGGTCCCTTCTTAGCCTTTCACATACTTATTCGATTTTCTCTATAAGGTTTTTCCTTCTTCACACGAACAAGTCTAAAAACTTCAAAGTTCCACTTTCTTAATTTCTTCACAAAGGCATCTAGAACCTCATTTAAGTTTTCTTTTGTAAGTGTCCAGTATGCTGACACAAAGTCTTGAAAACAAGGATAGTCTAGGCACAAGTTGAGAGGTGGTAGAGTTTCGCTTCTAGGTATAAGGTTCTCTAATCCACATTAGGCCAGGCATTATTAAGCCTCGATTGAATAAGGTTTGCCAAGTTACACAGGCTCTTCTTGACCAAGTGTATCTACTACCTTTATAACCTAAGTTAGCCATGCTACATTCATCCATATATTCTTGATACTTCTTTGCTCTAGCTTGTACGGTGGTTTTACCTCCCCACTTCTCATCATTTAATAGAACCTCATTAAAATCACTTATAATTAGCCAAGGACTATACATTTCTTTTGCCAAGTCTTTAAGCTCATGCCATAGATTTTGTCGAATAGCATAATTTGGACTTGCATAAATTCCGAAATAAACCGTGAAAGGTTAGAGTCAATTACCTCCACTTGCACTATCATTTGTTGTTCAGATATCTGGTGGTTGCGAATCCCCATTGCATTGGAGTTCCATAGCAGCATTATGCTGCCACTCATTCCCGTTGCCTCTGTACAAATCATATCCAAGAAACCAAAGTTCTGCCTGACATTTCTAGCACCCTCCAAACCGAACTTCGTTTCTATCAGAACCACCACTTGTGAAGTATACTTTTGAACCAAATCTTAGATAACTTGTTGCCTTGCTTGTGAAGATGCTCCATGAGTATTCTATGCCAAAAATTTGAAAGGTTAGGGCCTCATATTTGATGAAAGTGTGTCCATTTTGCATGGTCTGAATGCCATCCATGCCATGTTGCCGGGATGAATGTACTAGTCCGAATATCCTTGAACATTGGAATGATATACAGTACCATTTGTACGTCTGGTCTTACTATTCTGTTAGACATTAAACACTCCACTATGCCTTTACATGTTAACTCTAAAAGAGCCAAGAAATCCACATTTGACATTAGTTAGCAAGGCATTGGTATCTTTACAAACATTGTTCTCTCGTCCCTGCCCACTGGCATTCCCTGCTATGTTAAATACATAGGGCATCGTTGGTTTAAAGGTCGATACATCACTTCTGGGGCTTTGTTTCTCCTCTACTACGTTTATGTCACCTTGATGTGGATAACTTCCATACAGTAACTCCTCCCCCTTCTGAACCTACTAGAGACAAGAATCCATATGTTTCTCCGATTTTATCCCATGTTCCCTAGTAGAAGAAGGATTGGCTCTATCAACCATTGCATCCATGTTGTCTGGTAAGTTGTTTGATAGATGGTTTTTTTATTCTACCATTGTTTTTTTTTTTTTTTTTTAACACAAAAAGTGTTGAATAAAGGCTTTATTCTCTTTCCCTATAAAACGTTTATTTTCCTTAACAGATATGACTATTCAGGAAGGAGAAAATATGCCTACTTTCACTGTATTTGTTACTTTTTTCCATTTAATTATTCATATCTCTAGCCTTCAACGGGATACGTTTACCTTTAGAAGAGTCTTGACTTCCTTATTCATAGGCTGTTCATTGTGTTTCCCCCTGTCAAACCCATTGCAATCCTTTTCATTTTCCTATTGTCGGTTAGATTCTGCCAAGGATGGTTGTACATCATTTCTTGTCTGTCTTTTTTTTTTCTTTTTTTTTTTTTGCCATAGAGAATTAAAATGGTTAATGCAGCAATAATCTATACATACTTTCGGTAATCCTTCGTAAAGGACTTTATACAAGATATGATTAACCACTACTATGTGTTTTAATGGTTTATCCACCTCCATTTGGACACAAATGCATGCAAGACGTTTGCGTTTATATTACTGATATACGAATTTAGATGCAATACTAGTCTTATTTTCTCTTCGATCCTTTTGATAGCCACTGACGAGAATAATTTGATTGGCAAGCCTACAATCCAAACCCAAACTGCCCTAACATTAAAGACAGAAATTAGAAACCATTTACAAACCAAGCACTATTCCTTATGATCCAATAATAGTCATTTGAATTATTTAGTGCAATAATATAGATTTCAGCTTTTACATGAATCGATTTGAAATTAAAGATTGTGGCCCACATTTTATTCAATTTCACATTCGTAATTTCAAAACTTAGATTGGGACCTACTTTTTTTTATAATTAAGGCGTACTGCCATGGTACTTATATTATGGCTTTTTCAAAATATGAAAAATTCATATAGCAACAACTCTCCTTTGCGTTTTGATTGAGGCAATCTTCCTCCAATTGAGTATCATGATCCATAGACGAACTAAACCTGTATGCACCTGAAATATTAGTTAATAGGGTGTCTTTAAAGGAGAATTTCCTCCCCCAAACTCTCAACATCTTTACCTCCTCTCCATTAAAAATTATTTACATAAGTTGAAGCTCAATTCAAGTTCAATAATATTATAAGATTTAAACAGATTGAATCTTAATTAAATAATTAATAATTCAAAATGAATTTAATCGTAGTAAAATCGATATAAACTCGAATTACGTATATCAGTAGGAATACATTATTAGATTCGAATAGATTAATGATTGAACTCAATTGGATAATCAGTAATTCGAACCAAACTCGATTACAGTAGAATCGCTATAAAGTCGAATAGGTTAGCGAATTGGAAAAGCTAGAATCATTCGAGGTTTCATCGTCACTTTTCTTATTAGAAAAGCTAAGCATGCAATCATGGTTGTACAAAAGCGATACGCCGGTGCCGTTATTGTCTAAAAACAAAAAAATTTAACCCCACCGCCAGTCAAGCCCTTCCGACTCGCGCCCTCCATTGCGTTTTCGCGCCACAAGGTCAATCTGAAGTCCGTATAGTAAACACTGAAAACGCGTTTCCACGCCTGTTTTCCAACCCGCATTCAGAAATTTAAACACTCGCACTCTCATGAACTTTTGCCCTAAAAAGCTCTGCTCTCTCCTCAAGAAAGCCCAAACCCTAATTGGCCTCACCACTGCGACCACAACCACCACTTCTCTCTCCTCCTCCACCTTCTCTTCCCCTGCCTTATCCGCCATGGATGATCTCCAGTCCCTCCGAACTCGTCTCTGCATTATCGGCTCCGGCCCCGCCGCCCACACTGCCGCAATCTATGCCGCACGTGCAGAGCTCAAGCCGATTCTCTTCGAAGGATGGATGGCGAACAACGTCGCGCCGGGTGGACAGCTCACAACCACCACCGATGTCGAGAACTTCCCCGGTTTTCCAGAAGGTATCCTCGGGATGGAGCTCATGGACCGGTGCCGGAACCAGTCGCTCCGGTTCGGTACTCAGATTTTCACTGAGACGGTGACGAAGGTCGAATTTCAGCAGAGTCCGTTTAAGGTGTTCACAGACTCGAAAACGGTCGTTGCTGATTCTGTTATTGTTTCTACGGGCGCTGTCGCTAAGAGACTGAATTTTCCGGGGTCTGGTGACGGTCCGAATGGGTTTTGGAACCGAGGTATGTTGAGAAATGATGAATTATTGTCTATTTGAGGAAGTTAGTTTGTGAATTTTACTTACAGTCCGAAGGGGTTTTGGAACCGAGGTATGTTGAGAAATGATGAATTATTGTCTATTTGAGGAAGTTAATTTGTGAATTTTACCTTCAGTTAATTATAGATATGACAAAAACGTTAACATATGAAAATTTTAGTTGTACTTATTGAATTCCAAAAATTATAAGGCATATTGAAATATGGTGATATTTAATCCTGACTTCAATCCATGTCTAGCTGTAAATCGGGTCCATTTCCAGTCTCCATAGGTGGTGGTTACTAGGTGATATTAGACATTCATAGTGTCCTGTTCGCCAAATGGTGACTGTAGGCATGAAAGAAAAAAAATATAATTGGAAATGTAAGCTCTTAGCAATATTTTGAAGACTATTTATATTGTGATGGCATTTGATTCTTTTTTTGCCTTTTATAAGTATGATATGAGAATCTATGTTTTCTGGATTGTATTAGTTTGTTAAACATCAATTTTGGCATGGTCTCTTGGGAATTTTACATCATTGTGCTCCATGTTATTGCTAATATGGTAGTAGCTAATTGATTGTGCAGGCAATGAATAAATTCTCTAGTTGGAATTTGAAGTCTTCATAATGGGATATGTAGTTATGTCTACTTTAACCCTGGAAAGGTGGCGATTAGCATATTCTGCTAACTGTTTCAATAATGATGTTACATTATACATCACCATAAATTCACATCCACTGATTATTATTGCTCTGACCTTGCAATATCATTACATGATCTTTTGAATCGTGAGGTTTTTATATCATTATACAATTTATGTCTCACAGGTATATCAGCCTGTGCTGTCTGCGATGGTGCTGCTCCAATTTTCCGTAACAAGCCATTGGCAGTGATTGGTGGAGGGGATTCAGCCATGGAGGAAGCAAATTTCTTGACAAAGTATGGGTCGAAGGTTTATATTATACACAGGAGGGATACCTTTAGGGCTTCAAAGATCATGCAGAGTAGGGCTATGAGTAACCCTAAGATTGAGGTGATATGGAATTCTGTAGTGGTTGAAGCCTATGGAGGGGGGGAGAGAGGAAGTTTGGGAGGATTAAAGATTAAGAATGTGGAGACAGGAGAGGTTTCTGATTTGAAAGTTTCTGGATTGTTCTTTGCTATTGGGCATGAACCTGCTACTAAATTTCTTAATGGGCAACTGCAACTTGATTCTGATGGCTACATTATCACAAAACCTGGAATGACTCAGACAAGTGTGAGAGGTGTTTTTGCAGCTGGAGATGTTCAGGATAAGAAGTATAGGCAGGCTATTACTGCTGCTGGCACAGGTAACTAGTGTTTCCCAGCTCTTTTATCTCTTCATTTTGTTATTACTATTATTAGTACAGTATGGCAAAGGTTGCATGATAATAGACATCAACAAGTAAATTATTTAATCATCCAGAAAAAGAAGTAGACCATTATCATCAAGCTAGTCACATATTCTTGTAAAGATGATTGAATTACATGTGCTGTTTCCTTGGCTGGTTTCCTTTTGCTAGCACATTTCTTCTACTTTTGGCTTGAGTTAAACCATTTCTATAATGGTTACACTTGTATCTTAGATGATGCTACATTTTTCTTTGTTGACTGGTGAATGTTGTGAACCGTTTTGTTATAAGCCATCATCCACGTGTTGCATAGTCATCAAAGTTGCTAGCTGTGTTTAGTAATTCTTGTTAATGTTCCTGTTGCTATTGTGTAATTTAGTATGTAGACTTAGTCAATTGTAGGTTATGTGCATTTGTCCATGTGTCAAGTTCTAGTGTTATTGTGCAGTACTGGTAGTTTGTTTTACATGCATACAGTAGTTGTCAGTTTTAGTGGACTTAAAAAGGGAGAAATTCTAGGTCAGCGATTATTGTTCTTGTAACTGCCTAGCACTTGTATTTAATACAAGGAAATGAATGAAAGGGCAGGACCTATTTTTTCTTGCTAAAAAAAAAAATTCAGAACCTAAGAGTTCAAAGAGGTCGTTGGGTTCTCTCTATAATGGGCCCAAAAATCATTGATCATGGGGAAACACGGGAGGAAAACTTCAGAAACAATTTGAGGCCTTTTTGGCTGCTTATAAGGACGACCAAGCAAAGTACAGAGAGGACAGGGCGCGCATGGAAGAGCAACAAGATCAATTGGCTTCCCAAGTCTCCTCCTTGTCACGTGAATTGAGTGCTCAAAAGGGGGTGGATTGAGTGGCTGACACCATTAGTGACAATCGATTAGGGAGTAGCAGAGGAAGTGACAGAACAGAAAGAGGGTTGGTAGCTCCTCGGTTGATTAAAATCGAATTCCCAAAGTCTGATGGATTGGAAGATATGTTAGGGTGGTTGAATCGCTGCAAACATTTTTTTAAGCACCAATGGATTAACGAGGATGAACACGTGGAATTGGCTTCCATTCATATGGAGGGAGATGCACAACTCTGGTATGTTAAGCTTGAGAGGGAAAAACCGTGTTTAACATGGGAAGAGTTCAAATTGCTTTGTAACGTGAGATTTGGACCTCCCACACGAAGCAACATAGTGGGGGAATTATCTAAACTGCAGCAAGTGGGATCCATAGAACAATATCAGAAGCGCTTTGAGCAACTTTCAGCACAAATTACAAACCTATCACCAGCACATGAGATGGGCATTTTCATCAGCAGCCTTAAAGATTATATAGCCGTTGAGGTTGAGTTGCACAGGCCCCAAGACTTAACCCAAGCCGTGGCACTTGCATGCCTTTATGAAAGACGAGGGACTTCAATCAAGGAGGAGCCATCCAATGACAAGAAGGGCAGTACTTCTGGCAATACTAGCAGTCGAACCATACGAAAACTATGTAGTGCCGAGATGGAAGAAAGAAGAGCAAAGGGGCTATGTTTCAATTGTGATGAGCCCTTCGCTTGTTGGACATCAATGTAAGAGATTGTTTTGGTTGGAGTTGGAGAATGATGAGGAAACAGATGATGAGCCAAAAGCTGGGGAAAAGACATATGAAGCAGGGGGAGGATGAGGAAAATGATGTACCAGGGATATACTTCCTTCACATGTGTGGACATGTGCGCTTTTGAGGGGGGAAGTGATGTTATAAGCCATCATCCACGTGTTGCATAGTCGTCAAAGTTGCTAGCTGTGTTTGGTAATTCTTGTTAATGTTCTTGTTGCTATTGTTTAATTTAGTATGTAGACTTAGTCAATTGTAGGTTATGTGCATTTTTCCATGTGTCAAGTTCTAGTGTTATTGTGCAGTACTGTTAGTTTGTTTTACATGCATACAGTAGTGGTCAGTTTTAGTGGACTTAAAAAGGGGAGAAATTATAGGTCAGCGGTTATTGTTCTTGTAACTGCCTAGCGCTTGTATTTAATATGAGGAAATGAATGAAAGGGCAGGACCTGTTTTTTCTTACTAAAAAAAATTTTCAGAACTTGAGAGTTCAAAGGGATCGTTGGGTTCTCTCTATAATGAACCCAAAAATCATTAATCATGGCGAAACACGGGAGGAAAACTACTTCAAACCAACCAACTGCTCCATATAATTTAAGGTCCCTTGACATGTTTGATCTACCATAAGTTTGGAAATTTGAAAACTGTTAATTTGTGCTTTGTTCTGCAACCCCAGCAAAAGAAAAAAAAAAAAAAAAACGCACCCTTTTCATTCTCTCTGAATTTGTCTTATGCTGGACCATGTTGGCTGGAGGCTGGAATCTTTCCATCTTCCATTGAAGGAGCCCAATGCGACAAAGTTTCATGATGGATTTAATCTGGAGACATTATCTGTTAGTAGAAAATTGGGTTCATGGCCAGTATGAAACTCTTGGGAGAAGATATTGAAGTGAAAAATAGCTTCCACACCACAACTAGGTCAAAGAACCAAGTAGACTACTTGTTAGGTATTAGATATGGTTGATAGAAGTATAGTCAGTATTACTGTATTAGTAATAGTACAGTCCAGTGGAGTTTTGTCATGTGTGATACAACCTCAAGAGTACATAGGCCACTTTTACATGTGTATAAGAGGCATGGATAGTGTAGTATAGTGTGTTCTGTGATTTTTAGTGTGTGTATGTTCTGTTTTGTAGTTCTGCTGCGTAGATATGCGGTAGTTGTGTTGTGTTCTGTCATGTACTGGTTGTATGGTCTGTATTGTGTTGTGTTGTAAATACATATAAAGTTAATTGAGTGGGGTAGTATGTGTAGTGGTGAGTCGAGTATTGGAGATGTTGGAGGGGTAGTTTTGTAATTCTGTAGGGAGTATAAATGCTTTACTGGATTGTGGAATTAGTTAGAGAAAGAAGTTAGTTGAAATCTTTTTGGAGGAAAAGGAGCTGAAGAATTCTTTCCCCTGCTGTTCTACTGTGGGGTACCCTAGAGGTGTATTGCTCTACAGAGTGAATTTTTCTAACCAGCTAGTACTTTCTCTCATCACAATCCTATTGTTGAAATCCCTCGGCATTTCAATGTGGCATACAAATAGAGTAGAGTAGTAGTATAAAATGGGTGGGTAGTAATGACAGCGTATCTAGTCATTTTCTTATTTTTTGTAGTAGAGAGCGTGTAAGGAGTTCTAAGTTCTATGTTTAGGAGTATATTGCTCTAGAAGGTATGGTTTAGTGAGGGTAAGGGGATGGAGAGAATTGTGTTCATTTATTGAGTGGAGAAAGAAAAATGGGAAAAGAAAGAGAACAAAATGACGACCTAGGTGTGATGGATATATTTTTGTGCAAATGGTGTTGATTGTTGGGTGTGGTAGGTTCACTCTATTGGGTTTCCCAAATGGGATTCGTGGGGTCAATTTGCATAGTATTTTCTTCTCCTGTTAGATTTGATGGATCTCTCTCTCTGTTACAGGATTGTGCTTGTAATTGTGTTACAGGGTGATTTAGGGTGAAATCTTTGTTGGGAATGCTCTTGCCCTTGTTTACTTTCTTCCCAAATTTACCTATTTTTGTGATTTGTTTAGAGATGCTTAGAGAGAATCATAAATCTCATAAAATTAGGGCTATTTGTGAGAGAACCCTAGATCTCATAAGGATATAGCATACAGTTCTTTTTTCTTTAGAATTCCGAACTACCCTTCTTCCATTAATTTCTGTCAATAAATATAGAGTAGTGCTATCAGCAGTTATGCAATTGTTGTGCTTCCCACAATATCCTATTTTCCTGACCACAACGCATCTGTACACCCCCACTAATAACTGCCCTTAACCACATCCCCACTACATTTGACAAGGTCAATTACTAATAGAAATTACAGACACAACACTAGTAAATGCAGAAACGCTACAATAAAATCAGATACAACAACAACATACACCACATAACATCCTAACGTTAACATCTGCTGCATAAAAATATATAAAATAACAATAACCAGTGAATAAAATAACAAAAACTAATGCTGATTTTAGACCCATAGCACTCTCTCTGTCTCCCTCCTCTCTTTATTGTGTATACAATGAAGGCTTCATATTGATGGTTCCTTTTTCTCTCTTCTTTTGGGTGTATATGATAATGGCTCTTCTCCCAACATTTCTCCTATGGGACCTTTTTCTTTTTTTTTTTTTTTAATTTCTTTTTATATCTCTCTTTAATACTCAATGATAATCATCTTTTCGTTAATTTCTCTCTCTCTCTCTGCATTTGATATGGCAGGTTGGATCATTTCATATGAATGCAAAAGTTCAAATATTGATTTTATATAATATATAGCAATGGCAAAACCTAATATGATTGAATTAGGGCTAAGTTACACACTTTAGGGTGAAATGCTCCTAAACATAGTGTAGAGCTCCTCTCACACTCTACTAGAAAAAATAAGAAAACGACTAAATTCCATCTCATTACAACTCCTTATTTACACTATGACTACTGTATTTATGTGCCATATGACAATGCCTCAGTGGAATCACCTAATCTTAATATTATTTCAATAGCTACTGTCGTCTATAAGATTTGACTGGTAGAGTATTAAGAGGATTGGATTTTGTGCTTGATTGTATAGCTTGTGAAAGAGAACAAGGTGAGGAGTGTTAGGATATTTTTCGATGTTATTGTTTCGATGCTTAAGTTAGTATATGGTAGTTGAGAGAACAAGGATGTTGTGAGTGTAAAGAGTAAGCTAAGTGCGCAAATGACTAAATAATTTACTATTCGTGGGAGGTGGTTGTTAACTTAGTTTTCAAGCTTTATACTTTGTCTTCTAACCGTTGTGTACTGCTGTGACTGGGTAGACCATCTAATGGGTCTAGGCCGAGGTTAGCTAGGTGGATAGATAGGTTGGATCTAGAGAAGGACAAGTTATGCTACGAGTCTATGCAGTTCGACATTGACTTAAAATATTCTATTAACACTTACTATACTAATATTAATTATATCTAATGCTTAACAATTGTATGATGTTAGCTTTATGTATGGGATCTTATTAAGCCACTTTATTTCATTTGATTATTTACGCTGCTCTTATTGCTTGCGGGTTGAGATTCTTGGAAAAATTAGGAGATTCTCTATAAGAAATACGAGGGTTTTCCTTTTGGAGGCAACATGCTATGCGATATTGTATTGGTCTTGCTTAATGGGTCAAATGAAAACACACTGATAATATTTATTGTATTATCAATCTCATCTTTATCGGTGATCTCTTGAAAGTCATATCAAGTGTCGTCTATCGAATCAATTTATTGAAAAGTATGAGACATTTAAGTCATACAAGTAGAGAGATATATTATAATGAATAGGAAACCTCATCTAATCACCAAGAACTACAATTCTTCTGAAGATTCTATTGGTGGTGTTGTGGTGATGGTGGTGGGCTCATCTAACCAATGAATAAATATGAAGAAAGCATTTCAGGTTGCCACGGCAGAGAAAATCATTTTTTTTTTTTTTTTTTAATTTATCATGTCTAACAAGTGGCAGTAGGTTGTCCTTTAAGTAGGAAATCTGGGAATCTAAAGCTTACTCAAATATCCATTTTTCCATGGATATTAATAATTCATTAATCAACTCTGTGGCATGATATTGATATTTGGTCAACCTAGCTGTAGCTGTGATCTGTTGGATTTAACCCGTTTGATTTTTTCTGGGGGAGCTCAAAGGGGCTATAGCTACTGGACGCCCTTTCCTCTGATGATGTTGCTCATATTGCTGTTACTTCTGTTACATCAGTTTATGGAAGATAGAACTATAAGTATCTTAGCTTCTGATTCTTATTATGGGTGTTTTTTACCTGGGTGCAGGATGCATGGCAGCTTTAGAGGCAGAACATTACTTGCAAGAAATTGGATCCCAAGAGGGCAAGAGTGATTGACTATCTAGGATGAGGCCAAAAATATAAATTGAAATGGGAAGGAATCATATTAGATGGACAAACACGAAATAGCTCTGCAAATTGGCCATGTTGTTGATAATTATCATCTGGCATATGCTGCCAATTGCCATTGACTAAACATTTTCATAAATGAAATATTATTGGTTGATAAACAGATAAATTATGCTCTGCTATTTTCATTGTAGAATTATGCTTGAGTTGGATTATGATCCTGTGGAACAGAGTTCAGCGAGAGGATTGTGGCATTGTTTTTAATAATGAGTTGGTGATTTTCAGGTGAATTTTTTTTTTTACCTGGTAATTGCTAATGTTTTCTGTCTCTTTGTTTCTGTCCAGAAAAAGTACGAATGATGTGTTTTGCTGGCTGTGATGTGTTGTTTTACGTAAAATTTCCTGTGCATCCTATGTCCTATCATAGCTCATGTGTAACTTACATAATCCAGCAGATAAATTTAAAATGTAAGTTGAATTCCATCGAAAAAAAATCCAGACTCACTTTTTTCAACTGATACAACGTGTAATCAAGTGAAAAGAGCTTTGCATGCATTTTAACAGCTTCCTGAAATTAGTACTGTTGGGTCAAAGAAGACATTTTTGGCGAAGTTTCTCCTCAGAACCAATCCCTGTAATTAGCCAACAATGGAAGCTTCAGTGTGAAACAAAAATGTGTCCACATGCCAAAAGCTTGGTGGGGTAGACATGGCCTCTGTCTGGCCTGTAAAGCAGGTATAGACAAACTAGGATTTTAGGGCTTCACCGCGAATGGTGCTGAGATATTTGAGCAAAAAGTAGTGGTGGTGGTGGGGGCAGAGTGGTTGTATAGTTCTATTTGTTGATTCTAATGACTTGTAATGGGACATGCTTTCCACTTTAGCTTGAGTGGATATTAGAAATTAGCTAATTGATACATCTCATGAAAAACCATGTGAATAGCATCTATAGTATTTGGAAATTTTACATTCTCAATGATGCTCGTGGCCAATCATTGTGGTTTGTGGATGAACCATTCGATGAAATATTGAAATTGGATCGATTTCCTCATTACGGTCATGGGTTTAAGTCCATAAGTATTTATAAGTCCATCAGCTAAGGGAACAATGTAAAAAGCTTTACGTTAGTGAGCTTGATATGTATTTTCTATTTAAAACTATTCCACAATGAAATGGGATATGTGAAGACTGCTTTATCAATGTGATTTAGTTTAAATATTGATTATGTTTCCTCGTATTTGTTAGGTTTTGATTCGAACTTTTCAAGAGTGTTGAACTCACTAATTATTCCTCCAAAAGCCAAATCAATTTTACAATCGATTATCAATTTTTGTGGATACTGTATTAGGATTGTACACAAATCAAATTAAGTGATTCAGTATTAAATTGAAATTTAAACTCGTTTTCTTTTGATTTTTTTTTTAAATATTATCAATATAATTAAAATAACACATTTAATTCGATTTGAGCTCATATAGTATTTAAGTTAGATCCGAACTCGATTAAGTTTGTAAATTAATTAAACCAAATATTATAAACTTAAAAGCTTTCAAAAAAGCTATCCTAAGTAAGCTTTTTCTACGGGGAAGTTTGGTAATAACATGGAAAAATGATTAAATCCGTGAAACATTCGCGTGAACGACGAAAGCTCTATGGTGTTCTTGCGAAAAGTAAATCCACATACATGTCAGCATTCGACCACGAATTTTTGTGCGGGGATGTTTGCGCGTGCGATCATTGCTTTAAGAACAAATTCCAACCTTCCATGTGATTTTACTCTTCATTTCTTTTCCCGACAATCTGGTTTCATCCGTACTAACAAAATCTCAACATCGTAAATGTTGGTAAAACTCTAAAAGAAAAAAAAAAAAAAACATAATGATGACCTTGGCTTAAAATTGTAATATTTATCTTCAATTTAAACTCCAACCAATTCAAAACTTTTGAACTTAAACTAAACTTAAGGTGAGCCAAAATAAGCTTGAGTTTAACTCAGTTATGTATATATGCTCATCTAGTTTCAATTTACTTAAAAGTGTTTTTCCTTAATATTTTAATTGTAATAATATTAATAGCTTAACTAGAATTTGCTAACTACTCAACTTGAGTTGATTATGCATTTATACTTGAGTTGATTATGCATTTATCTTATGAGGTTTTGCTTATTAGGTTTTAGGCATTTTTCCTTTCTTTCCTTTTTCCTCTTCTAAATTTTTGGGGTGGCGATTGATTGCTATTTTAGAGGATTATATAGCCCTCTACTCCTAATGATAAGCTATATCACCCATTATGATAATGTAATATTCTTTATTACTCTAAGGACTTAGGGTAATCAATAGCGAGACCCTTTCAATCCTACTTGTCCTTTTCTATAGTGGTCATCGGCTACCTTTTAGCTTTGTGAGGCTTAGAGGCTTTTGCTTCTTTTTTTTTTTCCTACTATGCTCTTTAATTTTTTGTTTTATTTTATTTCTTAATATTTTATCTATTTAACATTTATCTAACATTTATTTTTTATTTTTTTTATATATTTTGTTATATATAATTTTTTTTACCTTTCCTTTTTATTTTTAGATTTAATTTTTTTTTAAATTATAATGAAAAGGCAATGTCAATGTTTCATTAGCGCTTCATCATAAATAATATCTCATGTTACAATAACTTAATGGTGTTATAATGGATGGACATGGTGCTTTATTTCAACCATATTGTAAAACATTTATCTTTTAATTTAAACACTTAGAAGTCTGGTCCTTTGTTCCTAGATATTGATCTCCTTTTTTTGTAATTTTCTTTTAAAAAAAATGTCCCTCTTATAATTAAGGATTCATCATCATATTATTATCAAAAAAAGAGAAAACATTGTTATATATTTCACCCTAATATCTTGTAGATGTAACTAGAATTCTTTATCATATATTTTTCCATATTCACATAACATGATCCATTAATTCTACATATATCTTTCTTTTTTCTAATATTGTTTCCCATATATGTTTTATGATGACAATCCATTTAATTTATTTAGATATGAATTAATTAAAAATCTAAAAAAATTGATGTTAAATGCATATTATTGTTAGTGTTTTTCCTAGAAGGTGAATTTCATTCAATAGAAAAAGTATACATTACTATTAAAACATTTAGATATTCTAAATTTTTACCCTATAAAACCATAGATACGAGTAAAAAGTATAATTAATTAATCATATATGAGAAATTAACAAATTTAATGCATCTAATAGTTTTAAGTTTTTTTATTTTTTTTAACCACAGTAATAGCTTCAAGATTTACATTTTATAATTCCCAACTATTTTTTTTTTTTTTTTTTTTGGGGGGGGGGGGGGGGGGGGGGGGGGGGGGGTGTGTGGGGTGGGGGAGGAGATCTAAAAACAATTTTTAGAAAAACCAAAAAATTATTGTAGTTGGATAAGAGTAAAAATGTGAAAATAGTAGTGAAGGGAAGGAAATATTTTGTTTGGTAAATTATGTATGGAATGGAAATGAAAGGAAATTACTGAAAATGAGTGGAAATAATTGGACAGTACAAAATTAACTCTTATGACAATTTTCATTGAAATAAAATGGGAACAATTTTATCGGATACTAATTTCATATCTGTTCATTTCCTTATTATTATAAATCTAACCAAAGAAGAAAATAAAACCTTCCTCTCTATTTCATTCATTTTCCTTTCTATATTCTCAAATACAAAATAAAATTATATTTCTTTTCATTCCCACTAATTTCTCTTACTAATTTCCTCACATTTCTGTTATTTAGGAGATATGGGAAACATGTAGTGTAAGATGCAAGCAAGTGTAAAAATTGGATTGCTGAAGTGATGATTCATGGAACAAAACATCAAAAAAATTTTAAGACTGCTAAGAATTTTGGTTTATGAAACTGGATAAACATGTCATTGTCGTTTTCATTTTGTCTTAAATAATATGATGACAAGTTCTGTTTTTGGCCCTCATATGGCTTCGAATGACATCGCTTTCAAAAAATTAAAATTGTATCTTCGTGGCTAAGAATTTCTCACCACTTCGCAATCAAATGCCAACTTTCTTAACCCTAAAACCAAACCCAACCCCGCCCCCCCACCCCCCGACGCCAGTTTATTGTTTTCTTATTCAATAACACACAAATAATACATGTGTACAGTTCTGCTTACTGTTTTTGTGAATTTCGCTTTAAATATTCTGAAAGTTTCGACCTTTTTTCACAACATGTCCTACTCGAGTGAATTGTTCCATACCCTTTTCTTCTTTTGACCCAATTTAGCTTAAAACTCCCCTCTTTTTTAATAAAGCAAATCAATATTCTCTATTTGTATATACCCATTTCTGTTTTTTTTTTTTTTTTACTGTGCTAGGGTTTCTGTTTTTGTTCTTTACTTCTCTCCCTTTAGGTGTATTGGATTATTCGGGTCTGTAATTTAGTTAGTTACGAGCTGCTTGTTTGTACTTTAAATTGCTAGATTTAAGGTTGTTTATTCGATTTTATAGAGTTGTCATAGTTAATCTCTTGTGTTGTCTTACCGTGAATATGTATTCTATTTGATGATGAAAGAGGTTAGGGTTGTTTGGGTTTGTGTCAATTTCAAGTGGGTTTGGGTCATTTTAGATTGTACTCTAGGTATTTAATGAAATTCCTCAATGGCATATCAACAACCGATTCCGGGTTCCCCATTTATTGGACTTGGGGATACAACTTATCTTAAGGTGTTTGTGGGTGGATTAGCATGGGAGACTAACAGTGAGACTTTGCGCCGATATTTCGAGCAGTTTGGCGACATCATTGAAGCGGTTGTAATCACTGATAAGAACACTGGCCGGTCAAAAGGCTACGGTTTTGTAAGTACTAGCTTGTCTACATCTATTGAGATGGAAATGTTGAGTGCGAATTATTATTATTGAGTTTTTGAGTTTTCAGAGGTCTCATGTAATACCTCACCTATATAGTGCTATTGACTACAGCTGTGATGTGGTTATGCTTGTATTGGATTTATATGGAGGTCAGGTTACATTCTATGATCCCGAATCTGCAAGGAGGGCTTGCGAAAATCCAAGTCCAGTTATAGATGGTAGGAGGGCTAACTGTAATTTGGCTGCTCTTGGACGGCCTCGGCCATCTGTTCCTTATGGTATGTCCTTGTGGTGTTGTCATATATGCATGATGGACTGTAGATGAAAGAGATGGTTGGTCTGGGAATGCATTAAGGCTCGGTTCAATATACAAATTTGGATAGCATACCTTGAATTTTATAAGTTAAATATTTTGTTGACTCCACCTTTGTCACCTCAATGTGCATACATATAGATGGATGGGAGATCTTTGTGGAGTACAGGACTTGGAGTGTCGTACTTTTGGTTTTCTCTATTAAACTGATTCTGTTGAATCATCTCTGTTGATGTTCACCCACTAGGATGTGTTAACAAATAACACGCTATAAAAGCATTTTGCCAGTTACTGATGAAATGCACTTGAAATACAACAAGATGACCCTTTAAGCAGCAGCTTCGCAAGCAAAAAACTTGAGTGATTGGCTTAATTTTCAGACCATACTTAGAACTTTTAGTCTGTCATGATTTCTATATAGCCGGAGTGTTATATATCTGGAGTGTTATATCATATCTGTTTAAGTGCATGTATGAAAGTATTATGCAAGAGATGAGAATTTTTTTTCCCTATTCTCTTCCTTAAAAGAGCTGGATGTTACCTCAGTTTTGCCTTTATGCTGACCGGAATTTCAACTTTTACCTAGGTGTCATGATTTTTGTCTTTGCTATACTTTGACACAGATTTTAAGTTTGCTTGGCTGTTGTTTCACATGGGTCCATTATTTCTTTTCTTTTTATAGGCCGATTCAGACCAGTAACACCTCTAATTGGAAGCATGCAGGCCCCTAGGGGTGCATTTGTCACAAGTCCAGTCTATCATCCACAAGCTCCTTATGGGTACCAACCAGGGCTTACCTTCCCTCAATATGGGTAAGCAGTAACTTTAGCTACCATTTATTTTTTTTATGACAATTTTTCTCCTTTTCTTAGGAGCAAGGATTTTGTTCATAAATGATAGGAGTTTGATATGGTAGGTCTTTAATGATGTTTAGATGCTGAAATCTGCAGAATACCCTAATAATTGTTTATAGACTCTGTCGACAAAGCATGGGATGTTGAAATTTATTGCTAGAGTTCCTGAAAACCTCTGAGGGTTAGTTGAATTAAACGTAAACAGATAGTACTGTGTACAGCCATGTATGGATTTGTGGTGATTCTGTTACGTTACACTTGTAAGTATTACCCTAGGCACAATCTTCAAATGGTGTATGCTGTCTTCAAAAACTCCCAACCATTATGTGGCTAAAATGAAAGTTGAACGACTGGTGAAACTTGTGATTGACTTCCTGGAGCCTGCTTCTTTCTTTAGGGTGAGGATAAGTGCATTGTGGAAATAGATTCCATTCCCTTTCTCCCACTTTTATGTTTATTTCCCTTCGCATACTTGGTTGAAAAATGCTACCCCGTTTTATACAAAAAGAATGTGTAGGAAAATAAGGGCCACTACATGTTAAAGAAAACTCAGTGAGTTGTTTTTTTAAAGACCACCAGATTCATTCATATTCTTTTTCTGGCCCATTGCAGTATGAAGGACGGCTTATTGAATTAGTGGTCAATTTGATGCGATCTCCAACAAATTGCATAACCGGAAAAGTTTTCTTGTCAAATGTAATACCCTCATGTGTCTAGATGATCTGAAGGTACTCAATCACTTTCTTATGCAGGTACTCTACATATGGACCTGAATATTTCTACCCACAGGTCAATCCTTCAAATAACTTTTAATCAATTGAAGCACTGAAGCCGGACCATCAATTCGTCCATGATGTAACGAGCATCATTTTGGTTGTTTGCAGGGTGTTTATGGTCCTTACTGGGCTCAACAATACCTTCAGGTATATGGAGCTCCTGGGACAAATAACACTGGTTCCTATCCATTTGGACAATCAGGCCATGCTCATCCAGGTGGTCATGGACATACAATGCTCCAAAGTTATGGCATGCCGGGGCAGCATGCCACGCAAATGGGGGCATCCAATATCAGTGGAGGAACAGCAGCTGCACTGCCCACCATCCATGCACCTTATCCTGCAGGCAATATCCTTATTGGTTTAAAAGTTTTCGCATGCAACATTCCAGCATTCATTTGCTTAAAGTTCATGCAAAAGTTGTTGGATTTTTGTTGAAAGATTAATAGATGCATCTTATGGAACTACACTTTATCATTAGTATATAAGATCATTAATTAATGCTCAATTAAAGGCACAAATCCTAGGCCAGAATCAAGAGTTTTCCTCCCATTTATATATGAAAGTTGTTCGAGACTATTGACAAATAACCTCCCACTTATGCAACAGCATGTTTTCATTTGATATTTTGACTGTTTGTCTATTGAATTTCTTATGCGACTGTTCTTTCGGATTTGTTTTATCTCTTCTGCTCTTTAAGATGGAATGCCTGCCTAGTTTTTGCTGCTGCTTTTCCCTGGTATGCAGAAGAGAAAATTTGTTTCTAACAATCTTCTCAACCTACTGTTCAGAATAACTCAGATGCTCATTTTTCCATTCATATGCCGACTGATTTCTGAAGTTTTTTTAAAATATTGGATTACTGAATATTATGATGGTTCAAGTGTGTCATGCATTGAATTTGTTTTAACATAAGGAGATCGGAGAGAGGAGGATGGGGGAAGGGGTGTGTGGAAGAGAAAGAAATCATCTAATAATGGGCCATTCTTAGGCTGGGCTTCTGTTTTGTCACTTTTGTGGCTATGTTAGTCTTGCAGTCTTTCTTGGGTTAAATGTCAGAGCTTGACTTTGTTGATAGATGATTCTTGTCATATGCAAATTCAGTTGTAATGCTATTATTCTGGAATTGGCTGTTGTTCTAATTGTTTCTTGCTCCTGTTCTAATCCTGTCATACATCTGTTGTTATATCCTTTCAGGTATGGGATTACCTGCGCCAGGGCAAGGACAGATTCGAGTGAACACTCAATCTCCTCGATTCACGGGTGGTTCTGATCATACAGCTGGTTGAGCTGTAGCACTTCTGTTTCATCAGGTTACTTTTCCAGGCTTACTCAAGTTTTTATGCAAAACAAAACCTCTTCAATCAGGTTTTTTATTGTAGGTGGAATTTGCAGGTAATCTTTAGTTTGCAGCAGGACTAAGAGCAGCAGCATTGCCACTGAAGTGGCAGGCTTCAAATCTAGCCTTGCAAGTTGTCATATTTGCATTCTAAAGGTAATCGGAAAGCATCCATTTAGTTTTTATTTATTAGATTGGTCGAGTGAGAAAGACAAAGGGAGCAAATATTAAGTGACTTCAGCTTAATAGACACAATAATTTTTTGGCTGTTTTGCAGTTCAAAAAATGGTTCTCAATTTTTATCTACTTCTTCCTTTCCCTATTTCCTGCTCGCTTGAACGTTTTTGTCTAAAGCTATGGTTGTTCATTAAACCTAACCAAATTGAGAAACATATAGAACTGCACCAAACTGAAAAATGTGACTTTTTTACATTTTGGTTCTGTTTGTTGTTCAGTTCAAAAGGGGTTCAAATGATTTACGGTTTGGTTTTAGCTGTCAAGCCAATCCGAAACACTTGAACTCAAATCAAATCATTTCTTCAAAAATATGAAAAAGAAAAGCGATAGTTTTAGTTCTAACTCCTGTCGACATTTCAATCTATTCTATTTCTCATTTCTTTTTTTTCTTTTTTATTTTTATCATCTCTCATTTCAATCTCAATCTCTATAATCCGTTCCTTTTGTTTTGCTATCATCTCTCATTTCTTGTAGATTTAGACACGTTTACTATCACGTAAGATACAATGTTGTTGGTATATAGTTTTAATTTTTGCGTAATGTTCCTTAATTTGGACATCAATGTTTAAAAACTTCAAAGAATATTAGTATTATAGAAAAGAACATGGTGTTTTCATAAAGTGGTTTGAACTAAACCGTACCAAACCTCATTTGAAGTGCTTCAGTTTAAAATCTTAAGCTGTTAAAAGTGCTTTGATCTATTAAGTGTTTCAATCGAATCGTTCAAATATGGTTTGGTTCAATTCAACCCTTGAATCAAACCGAACTAAAGCATGAACATCCCTATTTACAACTAATATTTTTGCTGGTGCTCTTTGGTTAATTTTCAAACCGTTGCTTTTTGGCAAAAGAAAAACTGCCCCATGCTATGTTGGGTATAATTAATAATGAAAAAAGGCTGCCCTATGCTTGATGCTATATGATTAATGTTTGTAAATAAATCTTCTGCTCGCGAGTGCCATAAATTCATTTGTATGTTAATCCTATTGCAGGTCATCTTCGGTCAAGTTCAAGTGGTCAGTTGTAAGATTTTAGAGTCATTCGTTGGAGTCAGGAATATGGAAGAGCATGAAATGCCCTTTCGCAGCATCTGCACAATGCTATTCCACTGTCATGGCTTGACGCCGCCGACAAAGAACAATGGCTTGCTAGAAAATGGTTTTCTTGCAATCCTTGTAAATATTTGTACATCTGTACATACATGTATTTTAAGAATCAAAATATGATTCTTTAAATATATGAACCCAGGGCATGGGTTCTAAAGTCCATCTCTCTTTCATGTATCAACAACCAAAAAGAGTAGACCCCCAAAAATTGTATATGGATCATGTCATTGCAGGCATACTATTGTTCGTTCACTGGTCATTTGCGATGTTCTTGCTCCATGCCGTATCATGTACTTTGTGCATAAGCTTAACCGAAAAGTTTTAATTTCTAGCTAGATTAGCGGTGGCAGGTTCATTTTGATTTTAAAAATTTGCCTTTTTTTCTAATCGAACCAATATCAAGCATAATCTCAAGTCGGTACTGCTTTAGGCTAATTTGCAGCTCATACTTTATTAGCTAGCAAGCACGATTGGCCAAATGTTATGAAGCCCTCATTGGACTCATTGAACCGTGTGGTTAAAACTTGCCGTGAGTGATACCAATTGGAATTCGATTAAATATTGAGTCGGAATCAGGAAGTATACAAGGCAGTTTGGTCTAGTTTCATCCTTCTTGATCACCTAACCTTAAGTCCCAAAATTGAGATTGTTTCCAACCTGACCATGTTGAATTTATTATTTTCCCTCGAGTGATTAACCAATTCCAGGTTCTAAGTCCCTTTTTGGTTGACATTTTCCTTTATTCCTCTAATGAGAACTCCATGAATGCCAGTGGGAGCTTTCAGACTGGATAAACAGATTTCCACTCTGCAGGTTGCTATATCCATTCTAAGCCTTGAAGGCTACCATATGCAAGCACGACAAAATATTGGTCGTCCGACTACCATATGTTGGAGAAACCACCAGAAATCGCATAGCCTGTAGAACCCCTCTCGCATATCCCTTCACACCGTTACAACCACGTATGAACTACCACTGAAAATGAGATTTTGCAACACATTAAGGAACTATAAAAACAAACACGAGTGCATTAGTGTAAAGTAACAGTCTTCCAACTATTTCGTCAAAGATAGTTCTCTTCTCAAGTATAGCTCCCTTCCAGGAAGGGGTTTGCAAAGAATTCTATCTATGGGTGGTCATTTACGGCCACCGGAAGAATACATGCAACTGCAGAAGACATCAAGGGTGCTGGTAATAAATCATCAACTATTTCCACAATGGGATCTTTCTTCTTTTGGGGCAGAAAGCCGCTATACTCTAATAAACAAAAGGAAAAAAAGGCAAAACATACAAGGAACAGAAGCCGTACTGTAGGCAACCATTAAATAGCAAAGGTAAGACTATAAACAAAATCTGTAAATTAGGAATTTCCATGGTGTTTGAGGCAAGTAGGAACGGCATTTCTAATGAATGCGACTTGAAATCAGAGCCATCATTGCATATGCCTCAGGATTGAAAACTCGTAAAGAGTGCACCAGGATCCACCTATAGATCAGCAAAAAAATTGTTCGAACAGTCCAAACCACTAGCTTTACCAGGATTTTTGTGCTTGGTCCCTGAAAATTCATTATGGAATAAAAACATGTATGATTTATTTTTCCAACCTTATTGGTATGCACATTCCCGATAGCAGTGCATCAAGCAACAGCATTCACATATATGGATTTGCAGGCAATAGGTGTGCTCTATGGAAAAAAAAAATAAAAAAACAGATTCACATCCATGCCTGTAGACATCCTTGATTGCAGTGGTCTCTAAGAGGCAAAAATCTAGTTTTGTACCGGTGGTAAACACAAGACAGCAGCATACTTAATTACGTCATGTATCTGTCTTACACCAGCTAATACGATGGGTTTTATGTCCATGGTTACGGATAAAATAGCCTTTGTGGTCACCAGGAGTAAAAGTATTTTGAACTCAGAACCAAAAGTTGATAGTCACTGTTTGTAACTGGTCCTATGACAATGTATCCTGATCCTGAATGCAGGAAGCAAATTATGACAAAAAGGAGCCTGAAAAGACAAAATACCTTTACTAGATGGTGGACAATCATCCGCATCCATCCCATCACTGTCACTGTCTGACAGATCTGGTTTACTCTTTGGAGCTACTCCAGAACCTTGCAACAAATCATCTAAATCCCAAAGCTGAAAGAAAGAAACAATATATATCAACAGGCAGAAGTACACAATAGTAAATAACTACCGCGAATAGAGTCAACATCACACCATAAGACCTATATAAATTTTAAATGAAAATATCCAGGTATGCAGTCATTTATTGAGGATGCAAAATTCTGCCTTTAGGATCATACCCAATAAATCATGACTGTAGAACATAAATGGTGCATTTTATTACTTAAATTTAGATATAGACATCATATATTTTTCAAATCTCGTTAGCATTAGCATTAGCATTATATATAACCCACTGATAGTTTTGGTGGGGTTTGTTTTGTGGTTTTTTTCGTTTGGGTGGGTGGGGGGAAGGGAGGGAGGGAGAGAGATCACCTTCAATGTTTGATCATGTGATATACTGCCAAGGAACTTCTTATTATAAGAAAAAGCTGCAAGACAAGGCATATTTATCAACAAAACTTTTGCTAAATAAGCAAAATACTAAGGACATGATACTAAAATCAATAACTCAATTAACAAATTATACTGGAAGCATACAGGAAAAAAAATGTGAATCCAAAGAGACGACTCAGATAATGGAAGTATAAAAGAAACCTGAATTCAGAAAATGTTTGCACCATATAATTTTAACAAATTTCCCTGATTCTTGATGTTTGTACCACCAAGTATATAGAATTTTTTTTAACACCAAATATTGAAAAAAAAAAAGCAAGATTTCCTCCACATTAATAAGAAAGAGTATATATATTAGAGGTACTGCTTACCAAGGCGCTCAACAGGATATTCTGAATGCTCCCCAATTGGCTGGATTATTTTGTTGGGTAATATCTTAACCAAACTACACAAAAGTCAAGAAAATCAATTCATAATTCTGGAAATATACAAGGAAAAAACAAATATAGAATTAGATGTACGGATTGCATAAAACATATCCTCGACGACTACTGTGACTACTCACCTAATGATTCCATTCTCTGATCCAGTAATGACCCTATCCTCATCCAGCTAATGCACACAGAGTTAAAATGTTTAGACAAAGAACTTCTGCCTATATAAAATCACTAAGCTGCAGCATCATATGACACCTACCTTCAACAATGCATCAACTGAGTTGGGTGAAAGATCGACAAATCGGTCACTGTATTCCAAAAGAAGTTAGATGCTGACTTGTGCCTCATATTGGAATACCTTGCTAGAGATATTGACAAAACGTTAAATATCGGTAAAATGTTGATACCTGCAATCTTTGAAAAATCCCCATGAGTAAAGCAACAGAGTTCCAGTTTGTGTTCCGCATAACACCTTGCGACCATTCTGACAACCACATATACCAGATTATAATAGTTCCAAGTGTTGAAGATCCTATACATACATGGTTTAAAGGATCACATTTATGCTCCCAGAGGAATGGCCACATATGCATGCAACTGAAAACATGTAAACCAGATATCTGTGTGCTTCATCTTTGAAAAATGAATTAGTCAATAGAAAAAAATCATGAATATAAAAATCATGCGAAAAAGATAACAAAAAATGATACCTATTGTCATACTTATGTCAGTAATATATCAACATGTCAAATGATCATGTATGAATAGGTAACATATGTATGATGCAAATGTCTCCAGGATTGCATCAAAATGCAGCGTCGCAGACATATGAATGAAATGAACATGCATTCGACCTTTTACAAATGCTCTCATGAGAAAGATAAAAGAAGGAAAAAAATTCAATAATACCTTCATAATGACAACAGATAATAATTCATCCTCAGAGAACTCTGACTGTGTTTGAACCTGTCATTGACATCAAAGATATAATAATGACTAAGATGGTTTATCTTAAAAGCTCCATAAAGCACATATTTCCATGCCATCTCGCAAGACTTCTATCAAAGAGAAACTTACTTTATTACTTCGAAGATTACACACGGATAGAGTCCCATCTCCACTGGATCATAGAAAATAAGAAACAATAAGAATATGAACTGAAATTGTCAGCATATTTAGAGAACATCAAGCTACACAGATAATATCTTTAATATGAATCTTCACATGAAACATTCCTAAAACTTGTACATTTTAATTTTCATCCACAAACGTTCAAATGAAATTTTAAATGTGATGCCCCAAAAGCGTAGAAAGACATATACATGTACATACGTACGTACGTTATGTACATACATACCTACATACATATAAGTTGTATCTGAAACTGAAAGAATTTTAATAGATTAGTTTGGTTCTTTATGATTGTTGAATTGATCTGGTTAACTTTTGTATTAAACTTGCGCTTGGAGAACAAACCCACCAAAAAAATAAAAAATACAAGAAGAAGAAGAAGAAGAAGTGTCTTATATAAACCATAATTGTCCAGAAAACAACTGCCATCGGTTTGACCCATGAAGCTTCTATCTTTCTTGGCACAGGTTTTCCAAACTTTCATACATGAACTTTGCCAGGGGCCAATAAATAGTTGAAGGTAATGTCACAGGATCATGTCTTTCTTAGCAATAAAAACACAAAATTCGCCCCAAAGCGCAAAGTCAAAACTTTCTGTAACAAGAGCAGAGACATGCAAAAGATGCTATGCTTGCAGTACAAAGCTTAACCACCTATTGGTAAGAGATATGTGCCAGGTTAATAATTATTATCTCTATATAGTGTTAAATTTAAAACATGAATAAATTTTTCGAATTTCACAAATGAGCTATGTGCAAAATACATAAATTAAATAAATGAAGACAATGATATCTTGGTAATTTAGAAAGACTACCTTGTTGCCAGCAGTTTCAAAGAGTCAGATGCAAATGTCATGTCTGAAATGTATTCTTCATGCACATGAAACGCATTGCAACAGGTACGCTGTCTGGTATCCCATACCTACAATCAAGGTTTGAATTGCAATGGATTAGTAAGAAAAGATTAGATCGATTTGAATTTTACAAATTTGTCACATAAAATTCTGAGCCAATCAACCATCACATTGAGGAGCAATTAGCTGGACAAATGGAAAGTATTTATATCATCATGTATAACAAATACAAAACCATAATAACAAACAAAGTCACAGCTTAAATTAATATATCATACATTTTACACATGAAATAGAACATGATTTATGAAAATGCAGGAAGCTGTAACACAGACACATTGTTGTAAATGCAATGGTTAGGCAATAAGTAAAATCAACCCACAGATGATTTTTATTTCACATAACTGGGTGTGAGACATCGTGTCACAACTTCCCAAAATTCTAATGGTATATTATTTGCAATTTTGGGAGCATAGGACAGGATCCCAGAACTTTAAACTGCATGTTAGGAACAGCGGGTTTGTTAGATGAATCTCATCTTAGAAAGAAGTGAGCCCAAAAGAGCACTGTTTTAGGCTTCCATATTATGCTATTTTAGTTGCAAGAATATAGTGGCCAACATGTCAGAGAATCAAGATTGAGAAAAAGTGAAAGACCAGATACAGCAGAATCGAAAAAACAGCACAAAAAGATAGAAAGATGAGCACCTTTACACACCCATCATCATCTCCAGTGGCAATAGTAGACTCTGTCAGGTTGACCAATCTATTTATTGCAGCCCTGTTTGAATGTCACTGAATACATTACAACTTTCATGGGCAAAATAACGAATCCAATGCCTTACAGAGGCAGTGTCGTATTCCACCTGATAACCAATCACATGAACTTCATGCCACCAAAACATAAATGAATACTCACTCATGAGCATTGTCAACTCGAGCAACAGTTGCTCCAGTCTCCAGATCAGTTGCCAGGAGCGAGCAATCAGGCGAGCCAGTCAAAATTGCTATTAACAACACATCAACAAGATCACATAAAACGAATGGATTCTCATTTCCTTTCCCCCGAGCCAATAATTAAGAACTTCAAAGAGCAATTAATACGAAAGAAAAAAAGATAAAAAAAGAAGAAGAAGATGAGCTTGAATTAAAATCAATACCCTTTCCATCGTTGATAAACCGAACAGCCCTACAGGATTCAGTATGTGCATGTACATCAAGCAACCTAATCACACAGTTATAAAACCCAAAAATTCAGTAAATAAATCATCTCCCCGATCAATAACATAAAAAATTCCCAGAGTTAGAATCATCTTTCCTAGCCGATTACATATAAAACGAAGAACATTAATCAAAGTTCATTAGAATTATCTCAAAGTTCTAAACATTTTTCATTCATAAGTATGAGATAAAGCTGAAACATACTTATGTGAGGATTCGTCATTGTATCGGTACCTGAAGGAGGAAGAAAGAGGAATCAGTAAGAAATTTAGAAAATTGTCACAGTAAGTTCGAGATATAAGTAAATTAAGCGTGATTCAGAGTTTCATACAGAAGGAGATTCCCGGTTATGAGACCACAAGTTACGAGCTGGTCCGTCGGATGAAAATCGAGGTCGAACGGGAGTTTCCCAACTTCAATCTCCATTGTTAACCTGTTACGATTGCTAAAACCCTAAACCCTGATTTGATTCGGGAAGAAGTTTTAGTGCGGAGACATAACGGGCTTTTTAGAGGGTTGGGCTTAGAGGTGTGGATCGATTTGTATAACTCGTAATAAAATACAAGGCGGATTAAAAAATTTTGATTCCTTTAAATTGTGTGCTTTTCTAATCTATCTCACTTAACTCATGAGTTAAACTTGATCAACCCATTATAAGGTGAATTGATCTACTAACCCACATTAAAAAAAAAAAAACTTATAATTTTGCATTTATGTATTTTATTTAGGTATGTTTTGAGTTTTTCATAAATATAATTGATAATTATTTTATTTTAAAACAAATTCAATCATCAAAATAAAAGCATTACTATATGTTATGCTGATATTCAATTAACTATAGTATATTATTTAATATATTATATAGTAAATATGTGTTTATTATTAACTATTTGTAATAAGAAATAATAAATATAGGATATGATTACCTCATATATTAACTTATATGTAATATTCAAAAGAATTACATAATGAAGTTGATCATCATATTAATATCGTAGTGTATAGAATCATTATTATTATGTAAAGCTAACTATAAATATGGTTTGATATATTATTAAATAAGTCCAAGAAACAATGTATTTCTTCTATTTTTATTTTTATTTTTATGTTTGATTTTTATAAAGTATATAAACATTGATGCAAATGTATATATGTTATTAATATATTTAAAAACGAAAAGAAATTTAAATATTATAGTAAATAAAAGCTAAATATAAACATTATAAATGATGTAATTTATAATTTATAAATATTTTACATAATGTATTTATGAGAATATGAATAATATAATTCGCAGATTAACCCACTTAACCTATTAACCGGCCGCGGGATAGGTTGAGTTGGTTCGCTTGCACAACTCTAACTAGTCTAAGCCCATCCAAAAAGATAGCACTTTTCATGTTATTCTTTTAATTTTTTGTCAAGCTATCCCTTTAGTAATTGGTCTTCATATTCTTTTGTCTACTCATAGTTATCTTAATTTTTATTTTTTTTCTTATCTCCATATTACTTAAAAAAATCTTTTGATAAATTGTCTAAGGTATTATTTATCATTATCATTAATGGAAATCAATAGGTGCCTGAACCGATGAATTATGAGATTAAAATTGAAAGGATTGGTTGTTATTTTACCAATTATGTTTTCTTTGTGTAAGAATGTTAAAACATAACATGCTCAAAACATTTTGCTTTGAACCTTCTGCTGTAAGCCATTCATTTTGCTCCTACTTTTAATGATGCAAAAGTAATTGATATGATGCAACACAATAATTAACTAATTAAAAGTTTAAAAACTTATTAACCCATATGAACTTTATATTTATGCTTTCATATTCGACCAAGATCCATCATGTGAAAATAGTTAATAAAAAGTTGAAGGATGGTCTCAAAAGTCATACTTGAATTTTGCATGAATATTCAAATTAATTAGTACCTCAACTTTTAAATTTAAAACAAGTCTACTTGATTGAAAAATTTATTATTAGCATTAACATGTTACCTATTCTCGTTATTTATTAGTTATCACGCTCCGAAGCGGCATAGTCGTAACAGCCCTACCGTATAAATCATTCTAAGATAGAAGTTGGCCTTACAATCACTATCCTAGACCTGATTTACACAAGGCGTCCACGACTAACCCGTTTTGAAGTAAACAATTTGTAATTTAAATAAATTATTTACATAAGAAAGTAAGGAAATATATATATATACACTATAATTTAGTTATTACCAATAAAGTTTATAATATTTCTCTGTAATATATTTCTTACTTATTATATTATTCAAAAATAAAAAATTCTGCAGTAAAAGTTTAGACCTTAAAAATATGTGTTTATTCTTCAAATGTTTTTCCCCACTCCCTAGAATTTAGCAGTTGCTAGTTTTAAAGTAGTTGTATGTCATTTCTTAGTCAACACCTGCACGATGTTTATAGGGATGTGAGCAACCACAGCTCAGTAAGCTAGAATGAAGGACTTAAAACTATATCATAAACACAATAAGATTATCAACCAACTTATTAGGTGCAATGCATGTTCAAACAAATACCATCGCGCGACGTTGTCCGACCCGTTATGAGATTAGAGAAATTGCGCCCGTTCTAATCCGAGTTAAGGAGTTGCCATTAATGCAACAGCTCACAACCAAACTCAGGCTTGTGTAATGGAGACCTCGCTTCTCCCGCGACTACCTTCGAATTATTGACTTTACTCTCGCCGCGACCTCCTCTTCTGTCACTTAGTTCAACTAAGGATGAATAAGGGACCATTATGCAATTTTACGCTATCCCTTTCAAAGGGGTTGGTATTTGGTCGAAAAGTCTTAAGTTTCCCTAATGGGTTGTCATGTAGGTCCGATTATGATTATAGGTCGTATATTTAATTAGGTCCAATTTAGGGTGATCAATCATTTTATACAAATCATACAATACAAGCCAAAACAACGGACAGAATCATAGCACCACTCATAATCAAGCACATGCACATAACCAACTATCTAACAAGTACAACCAAGCATAATCTTAAGTTTCCAAAATACAGCAACGTATTAATCCCAACTTACCTGGATTTCTCGCTTACTCATTCGAGGTCCAACTCGTTCAGGCCATCGCCGATCATCCTTATAATACAAATATGGTTTCAGTTTTTCATATAACTGTTATAGGTTCATTTTATCCTATAACGCTTATTGTTATGTTTTGTTTAGGGTTTAATATACCTAATTATCTAGATCTTAAGTCTTTTACAATTATTCTAGGTTGGAGGTTAAGTTCGGGTTCAGTTTCCGTATTGATTTTTAAATTAGATTCTAGTTTTGATTCTGAAATCTTAACGTGAAATTAATCACATTAAGCTTGAGTATTCTAATATGTTATTGAGTCTTAATTTAGTATTCTAAACTGCTCGGTATATGCTAATCCTAATTGGGATACCAAATTTATTCTCGATGTGAGAAAATCTTACATTTTTTTTATACAATTACCTAAAATTAAATTTTTTTTCATATTTATTATATTCTAACTTTTATTATTATATTATCTAATCAAACCTAATTTTTTTATAATATTCCTAATTTTCTACAATTAGCATATAATTCCTTCATTAATTATACTTAACACTCCAAAGGCTAGGATTAGGTTTCTACATCAGAGATTAACATCCCTAAACACCTAATTACTATCTAAATCAGTAATTAATGTCTTAATCACCTAATTAACCCAAAATTACCCAATTTTTCCATCATTTTAGGGCTAAAAATATACTTAAAATTTTCAAAAATTAATTTTTAAAAAAATGGCTTCATAGTACTGTTCTATATCACTTAAGTATTCTACAAAAAAATTTTGAGCTCTAAACTATACTCCTAAGCTTATTTATTTTTAGTTCTAATCATGTTCGGTTTTGCTTAATTTGTTAAGAATCCTATATTTTCAGATGTAATTAAACTAAATCACTATTTTTCCCTAAATCTGCATATAATAAAACCTCAGAATAATAAGTTTCATAATTTTCTGGGCAAAATAACTAAATTTAAGAAATTATACAAAACTGGAGCAAATAAGGGACTCACCCGGTTCGATACCTTTTGGCCGTCCAACTCCGATCTAAGTATGTTGGCCGGCCTAGGTGGTAGGTCTGGAGTGCGGCAGCGGCGGCGGCGGCGGCTTAGTCCTGGGTGGTGGTGGAGGATGTGCGGGTTTGGCTTACTAGCCCTATTTGCACAGTTTTCTTTTTTTCTTTTTCCTTATTTTTCTCTTGAATTTTCGAAACTCTATATTTTTCTCTAATTCCTAATTGTCTAAAGGAGTTCTATAAATTTTCTCCCTATTTATAGAAGTTTTTGGTAATTAATATGCATTAAATGAGATAAGATATTGTCCAAATCCCTTAAAATTTTGCTTTTGTGTTACTTAATTCTAATCGGATAATTTTTTTTCTCTAGCTCCTGACTTGACACGACCAGATATTCATCATTCCCTATCCTTCTAATTTTTTCTCAATTAATTAATAATTTTCTTTAATTATTTACTGAGTTTTGGCCAATTTAAGTAATTTCGAGTATTTTTACCTATACGTAAATACATGTAGGGCACATATGAACATTCTTAATTATTATTTAGGTCATTCTATGATTTTTTGTATACATATAATTTATCTCTAGTGATTCGTTAATTATCGGAATACATTTTACGCATTTTCAATAAATAATGAGTTATACTTAAAATTTGGAATTTTTATATTTTTTATTTTATTACTTATTTTCTTAAATTCAAACTTACGGGATCATTTTACTTATAATTTAGGCTTGATTGGATCTTTTAGCTGATCGAAACCCTAAGTGATAGTTGTGGGGCTTACATAAGTGAAGCGAGCATTTACCGCCAATGGGCCCATATCATGATTTGCATCTCAATTTTGCTATTTTTTGTAAGTATACATCTAAAATTTTAACTTGTTTTATTATACACTTAATTGAAAATTTAGTTATCATCACTTACTCTCTAGTTAACTCTAATTCACATCATTTGTATAATAATAGGATAATCTAATAGATGACTACCTATGGCCTCGAGGGTTAGTATGACCTTTATAGGTGCTCATTAACCACCCTTCTTGTGGTGCAAAATAGTAGGTTACGTACCATTTCAAAATTATAGGTTGGGCACTCATACTCTTGGGGAGTCACACGACCTTTTTAAGATCATGAGCGACCTTTTTAAGACCATTTGAATCAACAAAATGAATTGAAGTTAATTAAAGTATAAATAATGAAAACCAAATCTTCAATTGGATTTATAATAAGATAAGTCGAAACTTTAGGTATGTGATTACAAAAAATAACAAAATTATGGAGTGAATTGTGACATTGACCTTATTACCAATTATTGGGTGTACATTGGTTTTTACATAAAAAAAAAAAACAAAAAGAAAATCTATGTTAGTCCTTAGACTAAAGTATATATGGACTCTCAAATACTTATTATATTGTAATAATATGTCACATGAATAAATGGACATCATATAAATATTAATAATAGTTATTTATATATTCATATATTTAAATTTTATTGATATATATATATATATATTACTAATCTATTAATGTAATATATTACTATCAATAAACCTTTTCTTTATAATCCAATCACTTACTCTTTATAACTCTACAATCTTTTATATCAACTCTTAGTATAGATCATGTCCCTTCTCTTTTTCTTCAATCCAATCCCTATCCCTTACTCTGCTAACACTACTCTTCTTCTACCTACCTAAATTGCCAGCAAAGCCGTCAAACCCAAAAGAACCGGGAAAAAAATTAATTAATTAAAAATTTATGAGAAAACCAAAACGAGAAAAATCGTACTGTTCGTCGAGATCGTGCCCACGAACACAGCCTCTTCTTCATTCTTCCTTTCCCCGCTCTTCGCTCTCTTAGATCCAGGCTGCCGAGGAAAGAAAAAAAATAAAATAAAATAAAAATAAAAAAAAAGAAGAGAGAGACTAATAATGTGACAAGTCACGTATCGGCTAACTATTGACTATAATTGTTTACTCAATTAAGAGCCTTTAGGTGATGTCCTAAAATGAGTAATTATGAATGCTAAATATAAAACTTCTAGTTGAGTACTACATTTGACATTTTCTTAATTCAAATAACAAGTTGGATGTTCATAAAAAAGTACGAAATTGGCGGGGGATTCGAACCTCCGATGCCATATTGGATTTAGATCAATAACCAATTGACTTAAAAGCTTTACTCTATAGCTAAATTCAATACGCTCATGAAAGCATAATTTTGAATCTAACACTATCGTTTTACTTCCTATTTATTTAATTGGTCTAGTTAATGGACTCTAAATAAAAAATGTCATGTTTACATTTATTTTCTCAATTTTTTTACATTACGTATTATCGTGTTTGTGATTATGATTTTCGACTAATCAACATTTGTAAATAACAACTTTTAAAAAAATTGGAGATAGTAATTTAGGAAGTAAAATTTGATTAGATATAATATTAAACAACTTTAAACTTCAAACGTAAAGATTGATAAGTGAAAGTTTGATTGAATATAATATTTAAAAATTTCATACTTTTAGTATAAAATTGAAAAAACTTCTAAAATTAAGTAATGGTTTTATCTCATCATCTATAATATTATCATAAAAATTTAAATCATATTTGAGCCACCGAGAGTTGGTCATGTCAAGTTTTAATTATAAAGTATACATATAACAATACTAGAATATTATATATTAGCATATCTAAATTATATAGCATAACAGTAACTTTAATTATTGTAATAAGATAGAATGATAATTTTATCTCGAGGCAACGCGCATGTGTTTGACTTCTAATATACCCTATGAGTGTAAATTACACCCCCCAACAAAATCGTAGCATATTTCTTCTAATATCGACAAAGTAATTTCGTAATAACAACCCTAATTAGTTTATATCAAATTCAAAATAGGTAAGCTTGAGCTTAACTTCAGTAACCTCCTTTTAAGTTGATTATTTAGAAAATTTTATATTTGTTTCAATTTAATTTATAATAAAGGTTGAATTCGATTTGAATTTATTAAAACCCGATATATAGTTATGGATTCAAATTTGATCTCAGTTTAATAGATTATTCAAGCAAATCGAGTTCGCTCAATCGTAATAAAATCCAATTCATAGTGGATGCAATATCCTCCATAGCTCTCACAAAATAACACCTTGAAGAAAGTTTAGTACCAAGTGTTCACACAAATCTTCACATTGGCAGTTTCCTTTATAACATTTGTAGATCAAACTTGAACCAAAAATGTGTTAATGCTTGCTGTAGGCTCTAAGCTGAACTTAAGCTTAATTGTCCCCTCCACGATCAGGTCTGAATTCACGTCTCAGACGGCCTGCAAAATGCAACAGAATCCTGTCTATTATCATTAAGTGCACAAAAATTAGACATAAATACTGGATCATGTGAAACATTTTAATGGAAAATGCAAGTGTATTAACGGAAGGACTCCTTTTGGCCGTTGGGAGAAGTTGAGGGACTCAAATAGAAGTAATAGAATAGAAATTCATGAAGCCAACTCAAATAGCCTTATCTTGAAATGGCTATTCATTTCGGTCTTTATTCCATTCCATTTTATTCTTAATCATTCCTTCTTTATTCCATTCCATTTTATTCTTAATCATTCCTTCGTATTAAATGTGACATAAGGAAATTGAGATAACAATTGATTGTAATAAATTTAATTAAATAAAAAAATACTAAATAAGATACATTCCTTACTAAAACATCCCAATATATAAGTAAAAAACAATGAAAAGATAAATGTCTAAAAAGAATTGCATTTGGCCAGAATTTGGGGGTTCTAGACAACTACCACATTGCCTACAATTGAAACCGTGGTCGGCTATCAAGAGCACTACCTAGAGGGCCTCATCAGCTGGCTAGTCTTCCTTCTCCTAGTATAGCTGAAGGATCAATCTCTGGAAACATGCTATAATAGGCCAAGCTCTTTGGAGCTAAAAGTGATGGCCTGTTGAAGTTCGTGCAATATAGACCAGATCTTGTTCAAATCTCCCTAAGATCAAATGTAATCCTAAAATCATAAAGTTGATGACCCTCATGCATGACTCCAAATCTGCAGACAAGCACTTGCGCCATAAATGAAATCCAAGCCGAAGAAAAAATCGCATCAATGAGGTTGGTCTTGTAACATACAACAAGCTTTTTTTCCCACCTTACTTCGATTTATCTCAATACCATTAAATAAGAAAGTATAGATCAAAGGTGAAGATATTATTCCAAGATTTCTAACAAAAGAACCAGTTAAATATATTCATTTGAGTAGCTTCCAACTTTACTAGTCATAAAGATTCATCAACATTGCCATCATGAAATGCCTCAAATGAACATGGCTGAACTGTAAACCAATACATATACAAAAATCGATAATAACATTAACTCGTATAAATCATTGGATACTGGATAGTAAAATAAAACAAATGTCTACCCAAGACATTGAGAAATATTTACAAGTAATATTTGTATACCTGTAGTCTATCAAACCTCTGAATTAACTCAATTGCGTAATCTATCAATACCAGCCCATCTCCTAAATTTCTGTACATATTCAAGCCTACTTCTCTGTGCTTCAGTTTCAGCCTTCGATACTTTTAAGCTCTTGTAGAGATGCTTATGAAGCTTTAAGAATTCACATCTATACATCCACTTATCAGCATAAAAGCGACTTCTGCTCATGAATGTAATGACCTCCATAACTCTCTCAAAATAACCACCTCGAAGAAAGTTTAGTACCAAGGATTCACACATATCCCTGCTTAAGGATAAGCCTTGATTTGCAATATTCTTCTTAATGTCTCCCCACAATATTGTTATATCACGGTACATTTTCAGAGATGAATACCCATGGACCATGATTGCAAAGGTTTGCTCATTTGGTTTGATGTTCATTTTCTGCATTTTCCGGTAGGAGCTCAAGGCATCATTCATCATACCGGCCTTGCAGAAAAAGTAAATGGAAGAATTCAACTCATACACCACCGAAGGAGTCACCTTTGCCTCCTCTATTATCCCTCGAGACAGCAATTCAGCTAGGGCAGATTTGTGGACAGGTTTCTGCAAATCTTCCAATACATTTGAAACAGTCACTTCACCAGTAATATTAAATTCTACACCTGCTTTCCTCATCTGTCCTAATAATGCCTCTCCCTCCTTAACCAAGCCTCTTCTGTGATATGCTTCTAAGAGTGTGATATATATAGCAGAGTCTACAGACAGCATGGCCTTTTCCAGGTCATCCAAAATGTCATGAGCTGTCATCAACCAACCAACTTGGACACAAGCAAGAATAATATCTGAACAGAGACTAGACATATTCAAAGCAAGTCCCAGATTTTGGATACTTAATAATAGCTTTGAAAGATCATCAACCCTCTTGTGTTTCCTATACTGATAAACAAGTCTAGCAAGACCCCAGTAGCTGAGCTTAAATTTCCCATTCTTGCAAACAAGAAGGTCTTCCTGGTTTTCCAATTCAGGAATGTAATCATTAGCCACCCTTTCGGGTTCAATCAATATTTTCAACCCACTTTTGAGATTATGAGATCCAATTGGAACAAGGTGAGACATCAACTTATCTTTGACAACACCCGGATCAGGGCTGCAATCTCTACAAACATCCATAATAAACTCAGTAATGGAGTCAACATCATTAAACTTGAAATGCAAATTCAACAAACTCTCATAGAACTGATGATAACGATGAACAATCAATGCAGGTACCTGATCAATAAAATTCTTATATTTCCTTAGTTCATTCCTCTGGCCATTCATCTCATAAACCTTAGCAATGAGAACAATTGAGTTTGCATCAGCAACAACCCCCATCTGTGCCATCAATTCAATAATCTCCTGCCCTTTAAGAGAAAATCCAAACTTCACACAACCACCAAGAACCAAATTAAAAAACATTGTGTCAGGTTTCAACTTGTTAAAAGCCTTGTCTCCACCTCCATTAGCATTCTTATAACCATCACAAAGCTGAATCAAGAAATTAGAAGCAAGGCAAGTTCCAATGTCACTCTTCACCAAATGCATAACAATTAACATTAACACATTCCAGGGCACAATATGCCTGCATTCGAGCATTGATCTAAGAATCGTACATGCTGGTTCCGGCATTTGATTTCTTGCCAACGATAGTGACAACTTAGCTAAAACAGTAAGAGGAACAAGGTTTAATCTTTCCCTCAAACCATTCAAAACTAAATCACATCCTTTTTTCAGCAAATTCGCATCTGATGAGCACGAAAGCTCTGTGATCAATCTACATGCAACAGAAATCTCAGGGTACCCGAATGTTTTCTTGAAGTGACTGAATGTGTTCAAAGCTCGTTCAAGTTTGTGTTCTTTCAATGCAACACCAAGTTTATTCAACAAGACATCATCAGATGATTTCACCCCAGAATACCATCTTGAGTTTGAAGCTAAACCCACAAAAGCTAAACCCTTAAAGCTTACATCTTTAACACGATAAGGTACAAGTAATTTCAACGAATGGATACGAAATGCTGCTTCCGCTGCCGAAGTCAAAACCATTTAATCATAGTGTTGTTACCCAGATACTTAATAAACTTTTGAATGTGAACATGTGTGTAGTTTTGTTCAATCAGGAGCTGAAGAAATGGATTTAAGAGTTGAAGAGAAGTTGGGTTTTCCTTACCTTGTTTATTTTGTCAAGACTGAAGCCAACATGTTTGATGTATTGTCACTCTGAAGAGCTGATAGAATTTTTCTTTTTCTCCCGCTCCCGATACTTGTTTAACATGCTCGATGAAAAAATTCAGTGTCTTTTATAGTTTTTTATTTTTTCTTTTCAGTTTTTGGCCAAACTATTTTTTATAGTTTATCGTGGGTTTTTCGTACTTTTATCACATTAAATTCTACTATTATCGAATATTAATATGATGATCTTCAAAAGTTATAAATATTAATTAGTGATAAATAAAAATTAATATAATAATAACTCTTAAAATTTCAAGTGTTTTTATTACAATAACTACCATAAAAAGTTAAAAAAAAAAAAACGTTTTGCCACTATACAATTTATAATTATATCTGAAGTGTGTTTATGTCACAATTTTTTAAGAGAACATAATTTAATTTAGTTTATCATATTAAAATATTAATATTTATATCATTAAATTATAACATTTTATAACACTGAAAAAGCTATTGCATATAAAACCATGTTTATTTTCATATTTTCCTTATGAAGTTGGTCAAATTGTTGAAGGAAAAGGCCAAATAATGTTATGTTCGCACGTGACTATATATATATATAGCTTATCCAAATAGTTCCATTGGCTATTGTATTGTCCTTTTAAATATTAAAGGCAATAATAATAAAAATCCAATCACTTCATATAATTAATTTATGTACCATAATTATTTATGGAGCATGAAAGGACTTATATGATTTTTCTCTTTTTTTCAATTATTATACATATTACAAATATAAGGGATGATGGAATTATATTTCATCTATCTTATTGAAAGACCACTATTCATACTATTAGATTATAGTAAATAAAAAAAAAAGGATAATATCTTGACCTCAATATATATTATATTAGTACATCATAAAGAAAGTATGGCAGAAAGCAATCTTTGAATCTTTCCGCAATGCTGCCATGCACTATAATAATTGAAGAGTAGCAAAGTTATATTGGCATCAAGCTCCAAGTTTGTAATTTTTATCTCAATTTTGTCCCGTACGTGTGAATTCAATTATTGCTTTTAGCATTGCATGCTCGATTGGGATCTTTAACTACAGTGGCTTGCGAATCGCCTCTTCGATGATCTTAAAAAAAAAAAAAAGAAAAAGGTGAACTTGACATAACTAAACGAGGTATTTTTTTTCAAATCATAAAGAAAACCCCCTATTTATCATCAATGAAGTTCTTTGATTTAGGAGCAAATGCCATCTGGATCACTAACTAAACAAGGAAGAGACAGAAAGATTCGATATAACTACGGCTCTAATACCAATCTCTACAATTGAAATTCCATGTTTATAGACTATCCCGATTCAATTACCCATATCCCCCCTCAACATATGATTGGAGTTGTCTAGACCATTAACAATGCCATATAAGGCGAGCAAAGACACAAAAAAACGAAAATATTGCCTAAGGAGATGATTGTGAAGCCTAAAATTTAACTTGACCAACTAGTCAATCTAAACGAGTTTAAAGGCAGTTTCCCAATCGAAGTACCAGCAATACAAACAGGAAGAGGCCCGTATGGAAGACCTCTTATCAATCTAATTAAAAAAAAAAAAAAGTCAACTAGGGCATCGGCCCAATTGATGGTGAGGTCCATCTTCCCTTAACGAGTCTGTCCATTCAATGAACAAATTAAGACGATGCATAAGGGGTACATAAAAACACGTAATATAGACAAAAGAACTATTTTTTATTTTATCTATATCCTTGAATAGTGTTCAATTTTATCCAACTAATTTTATGTTTCTATATTCTGTCTGATTTTTGCATCATTTAGACAATCACTAAGATGGACAAACGAGAAATCAGATGACAACAATCCGTTTGATTTCTCCTAGTGAGGAAGAGAAGGTTTGATTTCTCCTAGTGAGGAAGAGAAGGAAGAGAAAGAGCAAACAAGTACCAAGCTTCTTAGAAACCAAGAAGTTATTGTTAAATAAAAAAGATGCTCTTGAAGAAACACGGATTCCGATCTTTTCACCTAAATATCAAAACAATTTATCCATGAATCCTTTTATTAGTACCATCCAAAGCTTGCTAACAGGACCCTTGTTGATAAATGTGGCTACTGGGGAAGAAAAATAAGTGGACAGGTCCTGCATATAGAAAAGCTGGGATCCATATGTGGCTCAAATTTTCTTTTTCTTTTTCTTTTTTTAATTATGTATAGATCTAAATATCCTGTGTTTTTGAAAGAGATTAATAGAAGTTGCATCTAAAAATAGGCGCAACCAGTAGACGCACCAATTTATTGGATGTTGGTAAATATTAGCATACACCTGAGAAAACCTTGAGCTAGATGTAGATGTCAGCCCAAAAAGGGGAAAACAGGGCTATAAGAAGAAGTCAAAACTATGGTCGATCACAAAATTTCTACGGATATTCGTGTGGCCTTTCTCCCTTTACTTTACTTTTTCATAAAAAAGAGAACTCTTACAGTAAAGCCTTGGATATGTAACAGTCCATCAGATTTGTAATTTCCTTTTTGTAGAGTTCTCTACATCTCCTGTGCTCCAAAAATAGGTGAATGCTGCTGTTGGCTATAAGCTCAGCATATACTTTTACTATCCTATTCCTCTCCATGATCCGGTCTGACTTCTCCACTTGTTGGCCTGCAAAATGCAGCAAGCAGCATAGCACCTCGACATTATCAGTGAAGTGGAAAAAACTAAAAGCAATGAGAAGAAATTGCCATCATTCCTCAAACAGAAAAACCAACATGGAAATATAAGACGGAAAAAAGCTAATGTTAGATCAGTTAGGTGAACAGAACAGTTGAATTCCTCCATCTCTTTTAACTGTTAAGATAAACTCAGATTATACTAGAGGCTGATAGGATATAGTCGCTAAAACCATTGGCATTCAACAAGAGCATCAAGCTGCATAAAATTAGAAAAGCAGCACTATGTTTGGATGGCACCAGATATCCGGTTCCTTCATCATAACCACCACGGAAAAATACCCTTGTTAATCCTAATAATTCTCCACATCAGAGAGCAGAGACCTCCCTATTAACTCATGTGTGGCAAACAAGAAATTACTGCTCCAAGGTAAAAGTTTTTGCCCTGCTGTTTTTGTCAACGGAGCCACAGAGGACACTAAGTCACTATCACTTTCTTGGTAGGTACTCTTACCAATCTGCCTTCTCAATGGCTAGAACCATCAACCTGATAAATATTTTTCCTAAATAGCCTTATTTGAATTGGCCATTCAAACTATCATGGACAAAAGGCAACCTGATTTTGAATCTATACTATATTATGTGACTATGATTAGATGCTCATTTTAAGGGAGCAAAACTTTTAACCTTTTAATCAAGATAAAGTTTTGGCCAAAAGTTTTTTTAATCAGGATAAAGGATGCAACTATACCAAAAGACATGCAATTAGTGATAGAACATGATGCAGATAGAACAAATGGAAAAACATTTGCAGGAGAGACTTACAGTCTGCTTAGGATCTTGATAGCGTCATAGAAAAACCATTGCAGAGTCACAACAGGCCCGACAAGCATTATTCTGATTGGGAGGCTTCTTGTAAATAAATTAACAAAACCGATTCTTTTCACAGCCTGTGCATGTACATAAGAAACTAGATCAATGAATTCCTTGATGGCATTGTGAGAATTCCATTATCCATTGTATATATACCAGCATCAGACTTTCAGGCTTCTTATTGTATATTGACGCAACAATGTTATCAGCAGGATTTGATATAAAGCTTCCAACAGATCCAGCAGCATAACCAGCTAAACACGTTATTCCTAGCTGCTGAACTTTTGAGCAATCCTCCTTTCTTCGTTTAACAACATTATGATAGATAAAATCAACGGAGTGCTCAAAGGTAGAAAACATAACCATAGAAACTGCACCAACAAAATTAAGCAGGTCAGTAAAGAATAAACATCACAAATAATTGAAGACGTTGTAGAAGAGCATTGAGCACATCATGATCATATAAACAACAAGAAAATAGCTCTCAATGCAGCAACAATACTCCAAAGAGCCACTTTGCTATTGATTTTTTTTTCCCCTCCTTTTTTTTTTTTTGTTTTAAATATAGTTATTCTGGTCACTTCAAGTTGGAGGTGAAATGTTAAGGGACAATAGTGGAAAAACTTCACATAGATTTCCCGATTATTTTGCACTTGAGATAGCTAGCTAATAGAAGTCTGCAATTGAAAGCACCACATCTAAAAGAAGTATGAGAAGCCTTCAAACTAAAAAATGCTTTCTGCATGGATATCAATAAAGAAAGAAAAAAAGAAGGAACATTTCAGTAAACGAGGAATTACATGGAAGGTTTCTACCCCAAAGCGGAAGAAGGCCTCTGTAAAATCTGGAAGAAAAAACATCATCGGTTTTTGATGTAGGAAAATCACGAAGGAAGGATAAGAAATGAAATTGTAAAAACCTTTTACCCAAGAAAGCCTTCAGACAGATAAATTTTGTGACAGCCATCTACCAAACCTTTAGCAAAG
Organism: Lumnitzera racemosa; assembly: GCA_024138005.1. Classification (NCBI taxonomy): domain Eukaryota; kingdom Viridiplantae; phylum Streptophyta; class Magnoliopsida; order Myrtales; family Combretaceae; genus Lumnitzera; species Lumnitzera racemosa. Next base: position 12,483,017 of record JAMXBC010000008.1, on the reverse strand, counting down.
TGAGGCTGTGCTTGAACACGAACTTTAACAGCTTCAAATGGACATAAGGCAATGTTGGCAAATACTTCTGCAGTTGCACTGCTGAGGAAGAAAATGAAACTCCTATTGCTGTTAGCTAAGATATCAGAATACACACCCTTGAAGTATTCATATAAGCCAAATCTGCACCCACCTTGGGCACCATATCCAAAAAACTTGATAGCCCAACCTCTCCAAAATGCAGAAGGTCCTTGTTCCCGCAATAAAGTGGTAAAACATGAGTAGATACTGTTATACTTGGCAGGATTGACCTACAGTCATCAATGCCTCTAATTCATGACAGTTTCCATGGAGATTCAACTTCTTGAAAGTAGAGGGAAAAAACAGTAATATCAACAATAGGCAAACCACATTCATCCAATACAAGCTCACCCAAATCTTTCTCTCCATACATATTATATACAGGCATCCAAAAGAACCTAATTAGTGAAATATATAATCTATTATAATGGAAATATCAATGTAGGGTGCCATGAAACTTAATAATGGCCAAAAGAAGAAACTCTCACAATTTTTCATATCCTTCTTCTCTGTGATTAAGTCTTAGAAAGATGAAAGGTTTTGTTTGTTAACCATAGCCTGGGAGCACTCATTAATGGGGCGTATAACACAAATATATAGTGTGATTTAAGGGCACCTTCATGCAACTAGTTAAATTGCACTCCTGGTGAGTGCAAGGTCAGGGTTTGAGGCACCACAACAGCCTCCTTGCATAATGGAAGTCTAGACCTTCCCATGTAAACGTCCTCTTCCATACCGCTGGAGTAACCACATCCATATGTGTTTTAACTAAGGTCAATCGCCTTCTATATAACCACTCCACAAGATGCATTATATTACAAAGGCTTCTACTAAGGAATGTTTCAAACACTACTTAAGAAGCTTGGAGAAAAGAAACTTAGACTTGCACATACTTCATGAAAAGCGACTGCATGAAAAGGCACAAAAAGTATATTCTTTCGACCATTAACAAATGTCTAAGGAGACATGAACGGTTTCCTCTTGTAATGTCTCACCCTCACTATACAAAACGGTTGTATCATTGCTCAAACCATGTGATACCCAAAATCCACCACAAGAAAGCAATCAAAGCCCAGAAACTGAAAACCCAAAAGAAAAAACAAAAATCATATTACACGCAAAACTTCATTTCAGAAAAAAACACAAACAGGAGTTGGGCATCAAACTCAATAGAGAAAAGGGACACCTGCATGTTAACTTTGAGAACATCAAGAGGAGTAGTAGCAAGATGGCTTGTTCCTGCACTAAGGATTCCTCCAATTGCACAGACTCCATAATAATAGTAACCCGTTTTGTTAACTTCACTTATTTTTTCTTCTACTTCACTCATTTGGATAAACGTATCCTTTTCCAGTTCGGCGATCACGTCAAAGTAAACGGTTGCATAAAATGTCAAATCCTACCGACCAACCCGCCATGTCTGCAGCTTGCAGTTTTAAGAGGGAATAGAACAGGCGCTGTCTTTTCGTTTGTCCTTTTTCCTTCTCGGCACGGTGCACCGCTATTGTCCCGCACAAACAACTGCTGTTTACGGTTCTTTAAATGAAATTTTCTTATTTAACCTCCTTGAGACGGTTGTTTACTTATTCGGCCTTTTAAATAAAATTTATATTATTAATAAATAATTTTTTTAATCTATCTAATTATAAATATAAAACAATTTAAGAATTTTAAAAAAATATAACTCTTTCACATCTCTCTCTACCTTCTTTAATATTCCCATTACCTTTTTTCTCTCCTTCAATATTATCATTACTCCTTGTTCTTCTTTCCATAACTCTCATTTCTCTTTTTTTCTTTCTCATCTATTATTATCTTTTATTAATATTATAATATATTTAACTATATTACATAATATTATTCATTTTATACATAAACAATATAGGTACATTATTTGCTAGTATATATATATATATATGTGTGTATAAGTATTTACTTATGAAAATTATAAATAATCTCCCAAATTTTAATTGAAGTATGGATTTACCCTAAATTTTGATGAATTAGTAACTTGAAGGATATTTTCAATTTAAGTTAAAAAGGGTTACACTATAGTTAAATTTAATGAAATATGTAAGCCTCGTACTTATACAACTAAGTTTTGAGCTGTAGGTTTAGGATATTCGAGAAGCTAACACAATTAAATCAGAAACTTATGAGTGAATTAGAAACATTAATCGAGGAAACTTAATCGGCTAGAATCTTAAAAATATAATAAAATAATAATAATATAGTTAAAATATTGAAATTTACCACATTATTATATACATGCCGATAACGTACGGATTAGACTCCAATAATTAACAAACTCTATAAATAAATTAAAGGAGTAGTAAAATTATTAATGTACATAAAATAATACATAAAAGATATTTATATACATCGAGTATAATTAACGTATAAATATATATACTCGTAATTACTACAAATACTTAAAATTGTATAAATTTTATTAAATAAATAAGGAAAAATCAATAAAAAATTGCAAGAAACTAGGAAACATTCTTTCATGCATGGCAAAGGTTGGAGCATATAAGAAGTGTGAGAGAAAACACCCATTTTGGACACTTAAGCTAAGGTATACATATGTTTGATGGGGAATAAAAATCAAACCAACCTTAAACCCTACTGTAAAATACAAATTGCACCTACAGATGGAAGATTCACTCATTTGTAACTTTAGAAAAATAGGGAAAGAGAGATTGGGTGAAGTAAAGAAGGGAAGAAAAATATAGAATGGAAGGGGTGTAAAGCTGGGTTTATATGAGTTCACTGCTATCGAGGAGAGTTGGAAGTGATTCACCACCACCACCTAAGGGAGCAGCCTACACCTAACCTGGTTGACATACCTCCTTTTTGCAATGGTGGTTGGAACTCCAAGTTTTCAATGAATGCTTGGTTTCCTCGATTTTAACTAAAATTTGGGAAAAATAACAAATAGACTCTAAAAAATTTGAAACTTGGTTTTTTGAAGTATTTTCAGAGGTCCAAGTTTTCAATGAATGTTTGGTTTCTTCGATTTTAACTAAAATTTGGGGAAAATAACAAATGGACTCTAAAAAATTTGAAACTTGGTTTTTTTAAGTATTTTCGCAAGAGGAATTCAAATCTCAAATAAGATTTTGAAAATTTTGAGCACTAATATAGGATCCTTAAGAAGAATGTCATGCATAATGATTTTAGATCGCATTTTAAAAAAACTATCTAATGTTGTTTTGACTTGAAATTTCATGAGTATACTCTTGAAATGTTATATTTTGATACTATGTGGTTAGATTTTCAAAATTTAATTGTTGGAATTTTTTGAAAAATTCTACTTTTGCGGAAACAGTGTGTTGATGGTAGTTTTTCTAAAAGGAGCTTGATGAACTTTTTACAAAATCATGTTTACAACCTATATCCATTCGTATGCAGTAGCTCAAAAAAGGTTATCTTAAGTTTTAAGATGATGATTTTCAAGTTTAAGTGGGTATTTAATAGTTTATAGCTCAATTCTAGTTCTTATGAATTAAAAACTAAGTAGAAAATGTGATAAGGAAATGTGATGGGTAATATGCACTATTAAGTTGTTACATGTTGCATTTGTAGGTTTACTGAAGCTTTGAAACTCAAAGAAAGTTGGATTATATGTTAAGTAGTAAAAAGTTGAAGTAGTCATTAGGTCGGAAACTATGTGAAAAATTAATTTAGAATGTAACTTGGTAATTAATCTTTAGAATATACTAGAAATTTGACCTAAGTCAAAAAGTGGGTTGTATTTAGACTTAACACCCTTTCTAGAGTCATAATGTAAGTCGGAAACTTTCTAAATAAGAACCTAATTTATAAGAATAGGTTAGAACCTTAATTAGAAACTAGGTCAGAACTTATATGATGCATCTCCAGGGTGATACACATAGAAAAACACCACAACAAACAAGAACGAAAAGAAAAACAAGGACTTAGCAAATTTTGAAAACTATCAATTGGATATAAGACACCAATTGATCCTACTTGGCCTAATCAAAGCACTCGATATCACTTACGAATGTCAAACTAGACTCACCTGCCACTACTCATTACTAAAGGAAATACATAAGAGTTAAGAGATAAAACAAAAACACTAAGATTGTTCAAAAATGTAAGTTTGTAATATTCAATAATATAATGTAACGTGTTGTTTGTGTATAAGTAAATAGGGTTTTTATATTGGCCCTACTAGGGTTATATGGCATACGTGGAAAAGATAAAAAGGTAATTTATAAATGGAATATATAAAACATATTAAAAAGGACAAATAATGCCCTATACGGAAAATTAAGGAATCCATTTGGAATGTTGAGCCAAAATATACGTGTCAAATGATGCAACTAGTCTTACTAAAGTATACTTGATCTGGTTCAAGCTAGGGCTCAGTCATTCAAGGATGTTTAAATCCTCTTCAAATCGGGTATCTTGCAGCTCGACTCGGACAAAGGTCTGATGCTGGTCAGCTCGAAAGCTAATTGAATCATGGTATGAGCTCGGTAAGGAATGGAGGTTGCTTAGCAGGTTGACACTTTTGCTCAGAAGCCTGGGAATTGTGTTAATCCTTACTAAAGCTCAATATTTGAGTCAGCAGTATAGACACCTCATTTTTGTCCCCTCACCCCCACTCCCCACCTCTTCTATTTTTCAAAATTTTTTAGAATAGGTTAAGGGGTCTTAAATTAGGAAAAATAAAAAAAATAGAAAACTAAGAAAAACCCACAAAAAATAAGAAATTTAGAAAAAATAGAAAATTTAAGAAAAGCCAAAAAAATAAGAAATTTAGAATAGATACAAAAGATAGAAATTTAGGAAAAGCTAAAAAATAAGAAATTTAGAAAATAGAAAATTAAAAAACTTATAGAAATTTCAAAAAGTCACAAAAAAATAAAAAAAAATAGAAAGAATAGAGAATTTATGAAATATATATAGATAATTATTTTAGTATAATAGAATAGATTTTTTAAATAAAAATAAGGAGAGAACTATTGAACTTGGGCTTAAATTTGAACCTAATCCAAGCTAACCTAGTTTGTATGTATAATTTAATTGTACATATAAATAAGGTACTGGTTAATGGCCTAATGAATAAGCACTTAGGATTGGATTTGCATTAAGCTTAAGGTATAGGGTTTAACTCTCATTAAAGGCAGAAAGTGCCTTTTGCTTTTATTTTTTCTACACTCTACGTACTGTCACATGTCAAGGTATCATTGGGCTATGTGTTTGGTGATGAAACGTGGTACTTTGTGATTAGTCTTGACAACACATTTTCTTTCTCCTTTTTTCTTCTCCCCTTTCCTTTTCTTTCCCTTCCTTTCTCATTAAAAAAACACACACACAAGAGAGGAGGTCCACTTCAAATACACATAAACGCTAATTTACACACATATAGATTGGGGCACTCTCTCTTTGTCGCTCAAGGACACATACATACAGGGGAAACTCACACATGAACACATAACTCACCAACTCTCTTTCTCACTTTCGATTGTCAACTATGAACTACGTATAAACACACACAACTAACCTTCTCTCTCTCCCTCTCATTTAAGGACACATACACACAGGGGAAACTTACATACGAACACACAACTCACCAACTCTCTCTTTTATTCTTGACTATCAACTATGAAATACGTACAAACACACACAACTGACCCTCTCTCTCTCTTTCACTCACAACAATGACACACACACAACTCACTTTAGCTCTCTCTTAGACATCTCCTTCTCCCTCTCAAATACACCATTGAACATACACGTGGCTGCTCTCTCTCTTTCTCACTCATAAGAACCATACACGCGCACATGATATGCAGCACACTAACCTCGCTCTCTTTGGCTGGCTTTACGCTCCCTTTTACACACGACTCTCTCTTAAACATCACTCTCTCTCTACACAAACTCTTAACCACTATCGTGCATTACTGCTACCACTACAAAAATACCATACACCCAAACACCCTTCAACCCAATCTAACTACCACGGCTGATACACATCCTCACCCATACCACTCTCTCCACAGTCCCATACTATCCACCCTAAATCCATACACATACGGCTACTTTGAACACATCCTTACTGTACATACATACACAATACACTCGACAACACCCTCTTTCAACCTTCACCCCAAACCCATAGCCATGATACCGAACTAACCTAACCAACCAACTAAACACCCCACATGTCTGAACACTCCCACTATCGGACCCACAACTTGCCCTCCCTCTCACTCGAGCAAACCCCTATACGTAACCCACTTCTAACCACCACTTCAAATTCGCAAAGCCCTCAAACAACCACCAAACTCAGTGGTGTTGGTCTAAAGCCCACTAAATCCAATTTGAAACACATGAAAAGTTCTTTTTCTTGCTAGACACAACCCGAATTTGACCTAACCTGAGATAAACTGACCTAACCTAACCTGGAGCCCTAGTCGAACCTATGTGCCTGTAAGCTTTTAGTCTAGTATTGTTTGTTTCGGCCCACATTTTTTTAATTTATTATTTTATTTTATTTTCTGTTGTTTATTATTGTAATTTGTAATTGTAATGATAAAAAAAAAAGAGAAAGAGAAAATAAAAAAAGAAAAAGTTTGTTTTAGTTTTATTTATTTATTTGTGCTAAATAAATTAATAAATATATGAAAAAGGGAAATAATAAGCAAAATAAAAAATATAATATAATAAATGAACAAATAAAAGCCATTTCACCACTTAGAAAATCAATTTTCCAAAAAATAAATAAAACCGACCCTTTTTCCAAATTAGGACTTTTTCTTAAGAATTTTCTACAAATAAAATCTAATTTAAAACCCTTTGAGAAATTTTCCTTAAATAACTTGAATTGGGTTAAAAATGTAGACTTAACTACTTTAAAAAAAAAAAAAACATTAATCAACTTGCTAAAGTTTTCGTGAAATGAACTACGGAAGTTTAATTTTGAATAGCGGGTATGTGGGCACTTATATATAAGTACGGGGCGACTTAAAATATGGAAAGTTTTTTTTTCCATCTTTGTAAATATTTGTTCAATTTAGTCACATGTAATATGTTTTGTTGTTTAGAAATTGAAAAAGGGTATTGTTGAAAAGCAAAATTAAAATTGGAAAGTTAAAAAAGTGGTACCTATTTAGGATTTAAAAAGTTAGCTCCTGGATCCAGATCTTTTGTTTTAAAAAATCATCTTTAAAAAATCAGTTTTATTGATAAAATGATAGCTATGTTATAATTAATCCATCTAATTAGTTATAATTTAACTCTTTTTTTCGACCCTGGTAGGGTGGTAACTCCAATACAATTTCAAAGTTAAAAAAACTGGTTTTCTTTAAACTCTAGTCGAGGGTTAGTATTAAATTGATAAGGTTTAATATTGATCAGTTTAAAGAAGACTAATTTATAAAAACTGAGAGGAAAAAACCAGGCTCGACAAGCAAAAATGTAAAAGGTAGAGATCAAGATAGGAATCCTTATCTTATATAAGGTTTCAAGTTGGTATTCTTCGTACAAGTCCTTGTAGTCCCTTAGTTTGGCTGCATGTGATTAGCTTGAGAAGTTGATTCCTATCATCTGCCTAGAGGTCGGAAGAATTTGTCCTCAAATCCAAAGAGGTCTTTAGCTTTTGCTCCGTTCTAGCATCTACTTGGTCTTCTTCTAATTGGCGAACAATCAAGTCTGACACATTGAAGGTGGAGGAAACGCCATGGTTCTCGAGTAATTCAATCCGGTAAGTGTTGCGATTGATCTTCTCCAGGACTTTGAGTGGACCATCAGTTCCTAGAGATAGTTTGTTCTGTCTCAAGTATAGAAATCATTCTCGATTGAGTTAAATCCATACTAAGTCACCTGGTCTGAAGGAAACAATTTGGTGACCACAGCAACAAATTTTTTAATGTCTCTGATTAAACTTAGCAATCTTCCTTACCATAGATTAATGTAGTTCCTATAATTCTTGGGATCAAATAACTCTAGATTGACTGTCTTTAGGAATTGTGGGGGTATCGATCAGATCTAAGGGAATGGTAGGATTAAGGCCATTAATGACCTCAAAAGGAGTCTTCCTAATGGTACTGTAGATAGTTTAGTTGTATGTAAGTTCTACAATTGGTAGACACATATCCCAATCTTTTAAATTCTTTCCCACGATAGCTCGAAGTAGACTGTCTAACGTCTTGTTTAACACTTTAGTCAAGCCATCAGTTTAAGGGTAGCTACTAGAGCTAAACATAACTTTAGTCCCAATTCTTCTCCAAAGAGTCTTCTAAAAATATCTTAAGAATTTTGTATCTCGATCTAAGACAATGGTCTTCAACACTCCATGCAGTTGAACAACTTCCTGCAAAAATAAATCAACAATATATAAGCCATCGTTAGTTCGATGGCACAAGATGAAATGTGACATTTTACTGAAACAGTCCACTATAACAAGGATTAAATCTTTTCCTTTGAATGTCTAAGGCAACCCTAGGATAAAGTTCGTGTTGAGTTCGTCCAAGGTGAGGTTGATGTAGCTAAAGGCATATACTTTCCATGTGGCTCTCTCTTTCCCTTAGCCTTCTTGCCTACTTTGCAACTATCGACAACCTTATAGATATCTTTGGCTAAACCACGTTAGTAAATGTTTTCTTTCAATAAATCAAATGTTTTTGGTCTCTCTAAAATAACCAAATAATCTACCATTATGAGCTCTCATCACCAACAGCTTACGTGTAGAACAACTCAATATATGCAACCTTCTTTCCTTGAATAGATAGCCATTTTTAAGGGGACATCCTTTAATAACAACTCTTTCTCTACGTTGCTTAAATATAGGTCTAAAATGGAGGTCGCAAGCATACTACTCAATGGTAAGTGAAAACCTTCGTAATTTCGTTTTCGAGGTTTGCCAACGTGATAAGGTATCTGCGACTACGTTAGCACTAACGTTCTTATGTTGAATCATATAAGAAAACCTTCCATAAATTCTACCCACTTTGTTCGCCTTTTTAAAAGTTTGTTTTGACTTTCAAAATGCTTCAAAGATTCATGGTTTATATAAATAACAAATTCTTATGGTAATAAATAATATTGCCACACAGTAAGAGCTCGAAAAATAGAGTATAACTCTTTCTCATATACAAAATAGTTCAGTACGATACCACTAAGTTTTTTACTTTAGTAAGCAATGGGTCATTTATACCTACATCAAGACTATACAGATGCCAATACCTGATGCATCGTATTCTAATTCAAACAGCTTGTCAAAATTTGACAGACTTAAGACAAGGGTAGTTGTCACGCCTCGAAGCGATAGAGTCGTAACAGCCTCGCCGTGTAAACTATTCTAAGATAGAAGTTGGCCTTACAAATGCTATCTTAAACTTGATCTGCACAAGGAGTTTACGACTAACCCGCTTTGAAGTAAACAGTTTGTAATTCAAATAAATCATTTACTTAAAAAAGCGAGAAAATATATATATATATATATATATACTATAATTCAGTTATTACAATTAATGTTTACAGCGTTTCACCGTAATATATAGTTATTACATTATTCAGAAATGAAAAATTCTAAAATAAAACCTTAGACCTTAAAAATATATGTTTATTCTTTAAATATTTTTCCTCACTCCCCAAGATCTAGCAGTTACTAGCTTTAGAGTAGTTATAAGTTGCTTCTTAGCCAGCACTTGCACGACGTCTATAGGGATATGAGCAACTACAGCTTAGTAAGTTAAGATGGAGGACTTAAAACTACACCACAAACACAAATAAGGTTATCAACCAAATCATTTGGTGCAATACATGTTTCAGCAAATGCCATCGCACGACGTTATTCCGCTCATCGTGAGATTAGAGAAATTGCGCCCACTCTAATCTTGGTTGAGGAGTTTTCGTTAATGCAACAGTTCACTACCAAACCTAAGCTTGTGCAATGGAGACACCGCTTCTCCCACGACTACTTTCGAACCATTGACTTCACCCTTACCACAACCTCCTCACCTGTCACTTAGTTCGACTGAGGATGAAGAAGGGACTCATTATGCCATTCAGTGCTATCTCTTTCGGAAGGGCCTACATTTGGCCGGAGAATTTTAGGTTTCTCCTAATGGGTTTCTATGTGGGTTCGATTTATGTTTATAAGTCATACCTTTGTTAAATTCGGTTTAGGTTGATCGTATTAATCCTAACTTACTTGGACTCTTCGCTCTCTCACTCGAGGTCCAACTCGCTCAGGCCATCGCCGATCATCCCTATAACATAAACGTAGTTTCAGTTTTTCATATAACTATTATAGGTTGGTTTTATCCTATAATGCTTATTGTTATCTTTTGTTTAGGGTTTAATATACCTAATTATCTAGGTCTTAAATCTTTTACAATTTTTCTTGAATTGTGTTAAGTTTTGTTTCAGTTTTTGCATCGATTTCTAAATTAGGTTTAATTTTTTGTTAAAAATTTATATGTACACCCTAAGAAATCATTCCAACCCATAATGTGAAATTAATCGTATTATCTTCAGATATCCTAAATATTATTTTTAGTCTTTAACTAGTGTTCTAGTCCGTACGGTACACCCGAATCCTAGTTTAATCACCGAATTTACTCCCATTATGAGAAAATCTTACATTTTTATATAATTACCCTAATTTAAGTTTCCTATCAGATTTATTGTATATTTTTATTATTATCATAATATCAATTTTTATTCTAATATCTTCTATTTATTATATTTCTAATAATTATGTATTATATAATATTACTTATTATATATAAAATACACATCTAATATTTTTATCACTCTAATTACCATCTCCTAACATCAATTATCATTTAAAAATGTCTAAATTCATCTTAAATCAAATTTTACACCTAATTACCCTAATTTATAAAATTAACTTAAAATTTACTATTTTTCTCTATTACTTGTTTATTACATAATTAACCTAATAATTACATCTAACACCCTAAATGCTACAATTATCATATTTCATCAGATTTCAACATCCTAAAACATATAATTATTCACTAAGTCAGTAATTAACTATTTAATTACTTAATTAACCATAAATTACTCATTTTATGCCTCATTTTAAGGCCTAAAAAGTACCTAAAAATTTTGAAAATTAATTTTTGAAAACGGGCTTTATAGCACTGTTTTATATTATCTAAGTAGTCTACACAAAAATTTTGGGCTCAAAACTATACTCTTAAGGTCATTTATTTCTAAACCGAAATATGTTCGGTTTTGCATGATTTCTTAAGGATCATATATCACGGAATATACTTTCATCAAAATAATATTTTTCTTAAAAATTGCATTCAAAAATATTTTAGAATAAATTTTCTAAGAATATTTACTATTTTTACAAAATTACACAAAATCAGGCTAGAAATCGAACTCACTGATTTGGGTGGCTCCGGTTACCATCGGTGGCCATGGGTGTTTCAAAACACCTGGGCACTACCACAACTGTGTGGTGGTCGTGGCCGTCCACTCTCAGCTGCTCGTTGGGTTTGGGTTCTCCTTTAAGGCCCTAATTGCACAAATTTGAGAAATTTTTTTATAATTAATTCAAACACTCATCATTCCGACCCTCTCTATTTTTATCACTCTCCAAACTGACTAAATGAGCTTCTAAAATTTTCTTGTTTTTTATAGAGCATTAGGGAAATTATTGTGTATTAATTAGACAAGATAATTGCCTTATTTCTTTTTTTTTTTCACTTTCTATTTGTTGCATTTTAATTGTTTGATTTTGTTTCTTCAATTCCAAATTGCCACACCTCATTTTTGTATTTGTCCTCATTTTTCCTTATTTTTCTTGATTTTTCCTTAATTAATTATGATTTTTTTAATTATTTATTATTATTTTTACACATTTCGCGTATTTTAAGTAATTACGTGTATTTCTATCTACATGTAAATTCATATGTAGTACAAATAAATATTTTTAAATATTATTTAGGTCATTTTATGATTTTTAGTATACATATAATTTATCTCTAGCGATTCGTTAATTATCGGAATGCATTTTACGTAGTTTTGATAAATAACGAATTATATACTTAAAATTTGAAAAATTTATATTCTTTTATTTTATTGCTTATTTTCTTAAATTCGAACTTACAAGATCATTTTACTAATATTTCTACCTTTACTTATAATTTAGGCTCAATCGGATCTTTTAGCCGATCGAAACCTTAAGTGACTAGTTATGGAGCTTACAGTAGTAGTAAGCTTCTCCTTGATTTCCCTGAAGCTTTGCTCAATTTGATTACTCTAGTGGAATCCATCATTCTTCTTTGTTAACTCAGTCAAGGGGGCTACAACTGTATTAAAGTTTTTAATGAATGTTTTATAGAAAAAATCAAGGCTATAAAAGTTTCATACTTCAGTGACACTCTTTGACGTTGGCTACTCTAAAGTAGCTTGAACCTTCTCCTGATTAGCTTGAATTTCATCTCCAGATATTACACACCCAAGAAAAACTTCTCCTTAACAGAACATACAGTTCTTCAAGTTCTCATACAACTTCTCGGCATGTAGAATGTCAAAAATAGCTAAGACGTATTGAACTTGGTTGTTTAGGTCAATATTGTACACTAATATGTCGTCAAAGTATACGACCAGACATCTTTCAATTAGAGGAACGCATCATATGGTTCATAAGTTACATAAATGTACTCGATGCATTTGCAACTTGAAAACGATCTTCCATTCATCACCAAGGCTTAAGTAAATTTGATGGTAGCTACTTCATAAATCAATCTTTGAAAATATATTGATGCCATAAAGCTCATCCAACATGTCATCAAGTCTTGGTATAGGGTATTTGTACTTAATTGTAATATGGTTTATAGTTCAGCTATCAATGCACATGCGTCATGAACCATCTTTTTTTAGGACGAGCAAAGTTAGTACAACACAAGGACTCGTACTCTTTCTAACATATCCTCATTCTATCAACTCATCTACTTACCTTTTTAGCTTAGCAATTTACTCATGATTCATTCTGTAGGCAAGTCAATTTAGTGGGCTTGCACTTAGCTGTAGATCAATACAGTATTCTATGTATCATACTAGGGGTAGTCCTTTAGGCAACTTTTTGAGGAATAGGTCGGGAAATTCATCAATCAATCCTTAGATCTCATTAGGAACATCTTCTAGATTTGTAATCTCTAATAATCTTCTAATCAATAGAAACATAGGCTCATTAGCCTTCTCAGCAACTTAGAGCTCTCTTCGACCCATCCTTATAGCTTTCTTCTTGTTAGCTCGGGTGAACTGGTCATGGGTCTTATTTACCTAGGTTGGTGTCATGAGTTACATTACAATCTTTTTCCCATCCTTGACAAAGGTATAGTTGTTTTTATATCTGTTGTGAGTAACAAGTTGGTCAAACAATCAAGGTCATCCATGTAACAGATGTAAAGCTCCCATAAGGACGACATCACATACTACTTTGTCTCTATACACATTGCTAACACTAAAAAGCATAGATACTTGTTTAGCGATGCATAAAGCTCTCTTATCATGAAGCTAGTGTAGCTTATAAGGTAGGAGGCGTTTGGAGGTAGGTAGTCCTAACCTCTATATAAAGGACTATGCGACAACATTGGTATAGCTCCCTCTATCTACAATGGTAGTGCACAATTGTCCTTTAATGGTACACTTAGTATGAAATAGATTTTCTTTTTGGTCTTCCTCGGAGCTCAATACTCATCTCAGTACTAGTGTCATCACTTCTCCCTGGTTGGTATAGACATAAGTCTTCTCTTTTTCCTCAGCTTCAATTCTTCCAACATTCTTCTCCTCTTCTAGCTCGCTCTCGTAGGTGTTATCTACTATATCTTCTCGAAGCACCATGGTACGTTAGTTTAGGACACTCAGTAGCCATGTGTCCAAAACCTAAGCATTTGAAGTATTTCACTTAGCTTGTCTTCCATCTAGAGGTCTGTCCTTTCTCATATATCTTTGCGTTTAGCTTAGCTTCGACTCAGCTCTTATGACCTACTTAACTATCATTAGGTCAATCATGTTTTTCCTTGTCTCGGAATTATTTCCTTAACTTAGCATGAGCAGGTTGGTGCGGAATAAGAGCTTGACTTAGGTTTGCTTGAAACATTTCTTCTTTACCTTTTAACCCTTTATGCTATTTTAATGGCCTCTTCTAGTGTATAGAACCTCTATACTTCCATCACGTTGCTAATCTCATATTTGATTTTGGAAATGAACTTCGATACTAGGCAAGCCTTTGGTTCATATTTGCTCGAATCATTAGCATATGAAATTCTTTTACATAGTTGTTGATAGATCGGCTTCCTTGGTGAAATTCTTGTAATTTTGCAAATGTATCTTGCAAGTAAGTATTGGGTACGAATCTTTCCCTTAACAATCTCTTCATCTCTTCCCAAGTTTGTACACCTTGTTGTTTATCTCTTACTCTAGTCACATTTAGATTCTTTCACCACATGATAGAGCAGATACCTCCTTTTTTCCATTTTTGTTTTATTTTAGTATTTTTATTGAGCTAAGTTAAAATATAAATAAAAATAATAAAAATTTTAAAATGTAAAAATTTAAAATAATTAATTAATTAGGAAAATTAAATAAAAAACAAAAATTGAAAAATAACAAAATAAAGTATTGAGTCGCATTGATTCGAGTCAAGTCGAGTTGGATCGTTTAGTGTCGAATCGAATAATGGTGAGTGATTGTTTTAATAAATCTCAAGTCATTAAAGGATCAGTCTTCATTAAAATAATTTTGGTCCAGTTTGATATAAAGTGAATTTTTTTTTTTTATCTAACTTGTAGTGGGCTAAATTAAGATTTAGGATTTATTAAATAAGTTATTAAGCCAAATCAAGTTGGACTGGATTGGGCCTAGAAAATAGGAATCCCAAATTAAGATAAGGTTTCTAGAAACTAGATCGAATCTTCAAAGAATCCAAAACGTATCTTCCGTATCTAGGATTCGTTATTGTATATAGGATATGTTGGGATCGAATCTATATTTGATAAGATATAAAAGATTCAATTATGGGTATTATAAATAAGAATTTAGCGATGGACTATTGGATGATTTTTTTCACAATCCCTCATAATTCACCCGCAAGCCCATGTCTATAATTTCTCACGTTTACTATATACAAACACAACTCACTCATCAAACACTCAACACAATCACCACACTTCACTTGCCTCCCACCACCTAACACGGACACTTGGTACATACTACATTTCATAACAGTACACCCACGTCACAATCAAAACACATTGAACCCCTCCCCCCTCCCCTCACTTCGATCAAATAGCTTAATTGATGCCCCTATACACTAGCATAGCCTACTTACTCACACTTTCACCCTCGTAACGTTGACAGCCCCTAACACTTCATCACCAACACGCATAGCATACATACTGCACTTGACACAGTAGCCAAATATACTCACGCACGTCAAGGATCGCTTGCTTGCACACGCTGAAGTTCATTCGCTTGTCTACTCGCCCGAAGACTGGCTGAAGTCAATTTACGCTACACATCCCTGGCTCAAACTCTACTGCCACAATACACCAACACTACATCTACAAGCACGATAGCCATACTTCATTGACCATACAAACATAAGTTGTACGTCGCACTTTCACTTGACACAAGCCATGTGTCCACACTATTATGTTATATGCCCCTGAACATACGCCCTCAATAGTTTCCTGTCCTTCATTACATACGAATACCGGATCACATTCACGCATATGACACAAGCCCATTTAAGCACATACAGAACCTGCTAATACGCACGACTCAATTCGTTTAGGTAAAAAAAAAAAATAGTTTTATTTTTTTAATTCAATTATTTTTACTAATTTATTTCTTTTATGTGCAGGTTTTTTTATTATTATTTTCATATTGTTTTTTTTTTAGATAATCTCAATTTTTAATAAATTTACCTTAATTACATTTTTTAGTAAAATTGCATTTTTTGAAAAATAAATGTATTTCGTCTATGAGATCCATATCTTCGAAGAAGTTACGTATCGAGATACGTATTTTGTATTTAGGATTTAGAAAAGATACGTGTCTAAACACATATCTTACAGTTGAGATTTAGAATAGATACGTATTTTCATATGTATCTAGATCGTATATAGATCATATTTTAACGTATCTTGCAATTAAAATTTAAAAAAGATACGTATCTTAATATATCTTACAGTTGATATTTAAAAAAGATACGTATGAAGATATATATTTAGATCTTATCCCATGTATCTTATACATAGGATTTAGAAAAGATATCATTTGACACGTAGTGAGTTTTTTTTTAAAAAAATAAAAAATCTTAACTAGGATTTTTAAAAAAGATTTAGTTAGTTAGGTTTTTTTGTAAAAAATGGATTAGTGAAATTAGATTTCTTAGGGTTTTTTTTAATAAATAAATGTAAATATGGCTCAATTTTAAAAAATAAAGAAATCTACCCACTAAATATATTATAAAAAAATTACTTTGATTTAATCTCAACTAGCAAGTACGTAGACACCTTTGAGACAACCACATAAAAAATAAAAAACTTTTTTTTTCATGAAAAATTTGCAATAAGAAATAATAAAAATTCATTTTAGGTATATTTTTAGTATTTTTAGAAAATTATAAAAATAAAGCCCATTAAATTTTCTTTAATAAGTTGGCCCTCAAACCTGTTTTTTCTAGTTTAATTTTTTAAAAATCATTTTCTTATAAATTTCGCGGATTAGTAGCCAAATTAGGATTTTTCCACTTGAAAACTCTAATTTCATTTTTTTACCAATTAAACTGGTTGGCAACTCTAATTTTTAAAATTTTTTCTTAGAAAAATATTTCCTTAATTTTATATCGAATAATCTATATTAAGCGGGTTCGACTTAATATAGGTTAAATTAAATAAAACCGAAATAGGGCTCGATAGATAGCATACCTAAAAAATTCAAGTATGACAAGTCGAACCTTAACTACATCTATATTCCTATAATAGTCAAATATTTTCTGAACTTTCTCTTCCCACTCATGATATTCACCTGCATCTTCACTTCCATTGAAGGGTAAGATTTGGACCTTGACATTATCAATTCCTCAAGGAGCTCAGTATTCTTGCTTTTATGCTCGGTAATATTAAACCTCTTCTTCTTCCTCTCCATCATTCTCTAAATCCACATCCTAAATATCTTCCTCAATCTTTTTTAACTCTAGTCTTCATCTAGCAACTCGAGATATAGCTCTTTTAGCTCGACAGGGTTGAATTAGGTGATTAGCTCAACCACCTTGGTCATATCGTCTCTCAAGAACATTTTTAGGTAGGATATGATAAGATACACACTATTGTTACTTGTTGGCTTGCATCCTAATAACCAAACTCTTAATAAGATTGGTGAGTCTGTTAAGCTTGTCATCAATTGAGCTATGGGTATTATTGTCATTTTGACTTCAACTAGCAGGAGCAGTACTACTCAAGTCTCTAATAACTCATTAAACACTTGAATCCAACATTGCATAATACTGAATCTAACAAGTTGATAGCACAGTACCCAACAAACACTTCTACTTACTACCTAGAACCCTTTCAATACACTCTAATAACTTCAACACCTAACACTCACTCGAATACAACATAAATGAACCTACTCTATTTTTATAGTGAAAAAACAGAGTATAACATAGTAGCAACAAAAACTACACTTCACAACTCGCAACTCTAAACTTACTTCACAGCTACAGAAGGAACACAGTGTAGCAGCTATGGAAGGAACACAGTGTAGCAGCTATGGAAGGAACACGGTATAGTAGCTATGGAAGGAACACAGTGTAGCAGCTACGGAAGAAATACAACAGCCACTAGCAGCAAACACAAACAAAACTTCGCTACAATTTCACACGCTCCCTCTATGAACCATGCTCTAATACCAATGAAGCTGATGCATCTTTAAGATTGTACACATAGAGAAGTACCCTAACGAACAAGAACGAGAAAAAAACAAGGATTTAGCAAATAAGGGCAGTTATTAATCTGATATGACATAGCAATTGATCCTACTCGGCTTAATCCAAGCACTCGATAGGACTCACAAATGCCAAATTAGGGCCACTAGCCATTACTCCTTGCAAAAAAGAATAGATAAGAGTTAAGAGATAAAACAAGAGCACTAAAGTTGATTAAGAAAGGAAGTCTATAATATTCAATAATGCAATGTAATGTGTTGTTTGCGTACAAGAAAATGAGGTTTTTATACTAGCCTCACTAAGGTTAGAAGGCATATATGGAAAAAATAAAAAGGTAATTTACAAATGGAATACATGAAACATACTAAAAAAGGTAAATAGGACAAAGAATATCCTGTTCGGAAAAGTAAGGAATCATTTTGGAATGTTATACTTAAAGACACGTATCACATGCCACATGTTGGCTGGTGGTCTGAAACATAGCTAGTCTTATTAAAGTTTACCTGATCTGGTTCAGGTTAAGACTTGGTCACTAAAGGATGTTTAGATCTTCTTCAAGTTGAGTATCTCACAGCTTAACTTGGAAGCTAATTGAATCATGGTATAAGCTTGGTAAAGAATGGGTGTTGTTCGATAGGTCAGTACTTCTGTCTAGAAGCTTGGGAATTGTTTTAGCCCTTACTAGAGTTTGATATTCGGGTTAACAGAAATGTGAAAGGTGGAGGTTAGGATAGGAATATTTTTCTTGAATAGGGTTTTGAGCTAGTAATCTTTATGTGAGTCTTTATAGTCTTCTAACTCGATTGTATATGATTAGCTTGAGGAGTTGATTCCTATCATTATCTTACTTAACTATAAACTTAATAAACAACTAAAGAACCCACTTAATACAAATTAAAAACAAGCCCAATATTGAAAATAAATTCTTACTTTATATGGTGAATAAGAACTAAATGTTTGTATTAAATTTTAGGGAATTATTAACGAGGATGTGCACGGCTACTAAGAATAAAGTGACATTATATAAGGTAAGTGGGATTAATGCTTCACAGTAATTTGAAGTATTATTTATAATACTTGGAGGCTTGGGTATATCTTTGGCTTGTGATTGTAATTTAGTTAGTCGTGTATGCGCTTGAGTCTTGCCTTACTGTTTCTATGGGAGCTAAGCTTTGTGCTATGGTTTTTTTATGCATTCTGTTTTGTTTGGATTATTTAAATTGGTTGATCACCTCCAAAATGAATTAACTTAAATTTAGCCTAACTTTTAACATAACATGCATTGCAACTCGTTAAAGGCAATGACTAGGATTCTTGAGCCAAACACAGATTCCTTCAATGAGGATAAATGAAATGGCCCTTTCCTTATGCTTAGTCGAAGTAAGTGCCAGGAGAGGCGATTGGGACAAGGTTAGGGGTTGTAGTTTGAAGGTGGTTTCAAGTGAAAGGTGTTCTCCATCGTATAAGCATTGGTTTGATTTCGATTTACAAATGTGTAACGTCAAACCCCTTAACCTGTATTACAGTGAGCGCAATTTCTTTAATATAATAACACACCGAATGACATAGTGTAATGTTATTTACTTGTACATACATTATATCTAACTAATTTGGTTAAAATCTTGCTTATGATATGCTAAATATATATGTCTGTCTCCGTATCACTTACTGAGTAAGTTGCTGCTTATTCTTCTACAGTTGTTTTGCAGGTTTTAAGTAAATTTACAAGCTCACCATCTAATTCAAAAAGTTTAAAAAATAGATTCAAGAAACGAGGATTAGGAAGAATTGGCTAAACTTCTGTTTTCAATATCACTTTCACTAATCTTTAGGAAGACTACTAGGTTCTCCTTAGGTGGCTCTTTAGTTTTCCCACTATTGATGTGTATTTTGAATATACAAACCTATAGACTTTTACACTTTTGATCTTGGACTTATTATTTTTCTATGTAAATATAATTTTGTAATTCTTGTCAACTTTGAAATATTTACCAAATATAACCAATAAAAACTAAATTCTTTTGGAAAGATTTAATTATAAATCCGTTTTTCTACAATCATTTTTAAATATTACACCATAAGTTTATAATAGGAAGGTAAGAATTGGATACTTTAAAGTGGTTGAGTTAGGTTCACCTTATGTGAATTAAGTTTATGATAACAATTATAAAGTCAGCTTTTATTTTAGAAGTAGTTAAGTTAGGTTCACCTTATGTGAATTAGGTTTATGATAACAGTTATAGGGTCGGCTTCATATAGCGGAATTGTTAATATAGCGGAATTGTTATGACTCTACCTTTTTAGGGCATAACGGGAGATTAGTAGCGATGCCATTAGACTATAGTAGGCTTGATATGATTAAAATTTATTGAGGTTTTAAAATATATTTTGATAAGCTCAGGAGTGTTTATGCATCAAAATCAAAATTTAAGGGGGGTCGTTTGCAACTTATGAGGGGTTATTTCCAATTTATTAAAATAAGGAGTGATATGTAACATTTGAAAGTTTAAGGTAAATCTACACTAAGATTAAAATTTAGAGGATTATTTACGTTTTCCCCTTTAATCTTTCATTTTCTCAAAATTTATGCCTTTATCTATGAAACATTTAGACACTAATTTTTTTTTTTTAAAATGTACCTTTATATTTCAATATGATTATTTTATGCTTGATTTAATATATTTTTATTTGAATATTTTTTATGATTTTATCTAACAACAAAATAGTATAATAAGATTTTAAATTACTTCTTGAAAGATCTAGGATCCAAATTCTCAATTTTAAAACTAAAAAACTAAGCATACAAAAGCAAACATAGGTGTGCATTTTCAATCTGTACATATAAAAAGTAGAACTGTAGATTGGGTTTATATAGTCATAATTAGGGATGAGTAGTTATTAAGTTGATAAGATATGAGGCACTATTTGTACCCCACCTTATAAGTAAATGTTTCCAAATTTTAGAACTAAAACCTATTTAACAATTCGTTGGACTATCGTAGAACCTATACCCTATAGTTATCTTATAAAACCTATAAAGGTACATTATAGACACCTTATTTTTGTTTCCTTGTAATTTTAGAATTTTTTAGAATAAGGAAAATGATTCCGAATTTAGGAAAATGAGAAAAAATAAAAAATTTAGAAAAGTACAAAATAAAAAAAGAAATGGATTATTTAAAATAGAACAAGAAATTTCAATAGCTTTAGTATTTTTTTTTCCTTAAATAATAAAAATAACAAAAGGAATTTTAGGCTTGGGCTTAGATTGAAATTTAGCTTAAATGGACCTTGTCCATATATGCAATTGATCCATTTATGCAATTTGATTGTATATATGGATAAAAAACAAGCCAATGCCTGATGGAAAGAATACATATGACTAAGGAAGAGGTCATGGGTTTGAGTATGCTTCCAAGTGTAAGGCCTGTTTTTTTTTTTATTCATAGCCAGGACACTTGTTAGGCAATGATTGGATGTGCCTTTCTCTTTCCTACCATTTCTCCTCCTTCCTTGTGCAAAACCGACCTAAACAACTCACTTTCGATCCCCTTTTCTACTTGGATTTCTTTGCATCGATGACCATATCATCTCAAGAATTAATCAATAAGAAAGTCAAAAGTAGTTTTGAAAATTAGAAAAAAATGAATGTGCAAATTTTATGCTTATCTTTAATTCATATTCGAAGCTTCCAAATCTTTTGTTTTAGCAAGAATGAACCTTTAGTGATGCATTTTGATTGATCATCATCATTCTTTTTCATTAAATTTGAAAATCACATCACTCAAGACCCATTTTCTACGATTTTTGAATTTAATGTGTTTTGACGTTTGTCATTTGATTTAAGCTTAAAGGAGTATAAAAGGAGGTCGAGGAATTATGCTTACACATTCATAAATCATTTTGAACATACACACACAGTGATTCAAAATTTCTCTCTCTAGTGTTGGTTTTCTTTCTCTCTCTAGTTTGTCATCCTCATATGTTGTAACTTAAGCTAGGCTACTACCATCTTGATCCACCCCACAACCTTAGCTCTCTATTCCACCAACTCTCTCTTTTGGTTGTGCCTCTTAGCACTGTCACTAAACAAACCCCAAACCACCACTTTCTAAACCCTAAGCTACTGCTACCACCATTCGAAACCTTAGCCACTACTCATCCTCCCTCAAAATCAACCACTTTAGTTTGTTTGCCACCTATTGAAACCTCCAACTATACCTTTGCTTCACCATGGGAACACTCGGTAGCAACTACCTAAAGACCACCAATAATGGCTAACTTTGAACACTACTGCAAACGGCTACCATTGGCCGTAGCATTGATCTTACCCCCCATAAATCCAATACAAAACACATAAAACACCTTTTCTTTACTCATTTTGGTGTTGAAATTGGTTTGAATCAAGTCCTATTGGACAATGCAGTTAGCTTGGGAGTGCGACTTAAAATAATTAAAGCATTTGAATTCAACCTAGTTTGCTCAATTTACCCGCGTTTATATTGCGTTGCCTTGCAAATTTTTTTTATTTTTGTTTATTTATTTATTGTAATAAAAAAAGAAATAAAAAGGGGAAAAGAAAAAGAAAAAAAAAAGGAGAAAGAGAAGAAAAAAAAAAGAGAAGAGAAGGAAGGAAAGCCTTTATTTATTTTTTCAACCAAAAAATAATAAAAAGGATAAAAAATAAATAAATGAATGAAAATAGAAAGTTTTATCGCTTAGGAAATCCATTTTCCAAATAAATAAAAATAAATCAATCCTCTTTAAATTCAGAATATTTTAGAATTTTCCAAAAATAAAAAACTAATTTAGGACTTTTCCCTAGATTTTTTCCAAAATAAAACAAAATGGCTAAAAGCCATAAATTCAACTAGTTTTCATAAATTAAAAAGAATAAATACACATAAAAGTTTTCAAAGAATGAACTACGAAAGTTTGATCCCAACTAGCGGGTAATAGGCACTTGTATGAAATTATAAGGCGACTTAAAATACTTGTTTTTCCACTTTTTTTTCTAAAATTATCCTTTTTGTAGATTCAATTGAACGGACTTAGTTACATATGAATAGATTTTATTCTTAAGGATATTATTGAAAGATAAATTTAAATTTGGAAAGTTAAAAGTGGTGCTTGTTAAGGGTCTTAAAAAAGTTAGCCTTCAAACTAAAAATCTAATTTTTAAAATTGTTTTAAAAAATTGGTTTTATCGAAAAACCGGTAGCTAAGTTATAACCAATCAATTTAATTGGTTATAACTTAACTCTTTTTTCCAATTTTGATCGGATGATAACTTTAAACAGTTTTAAAAAATTAAAAATCAAGTTTTTCTTAACTTTTAGTCAATGGTTAGTATTAAATGGATTAGAGTTTAATACTAATCGGGTTAAGGAAAATAATAAAACTAGGAAAAATATACGCTTGACAACTTAGCCACTCCATTGGGGATGTCAAGAGGGCTAATCACCTAAAAACTCTTCAAAATTAAATTTACTTTTTAAAATACCCATATTTGTTTATTTATTTATTATTATAATTCATTTCGTATATATACTTTGTTTTAATTGCTATATTTATTTTGCATGCAACATACATTAGGATGTGGGGAGTCATTTATTGCATCATGGATGTAAGGTAGATATGGTCAGACTTAAATCGTCTTAAGACCTTAGGATGGGAAGCCATTGTATAGGTTTCGAGTGTTATGGGTTAACCATCGCTTGGGGCTGATTAGGCTACTCCACTTAAATTTCGATATGACCAAAGAACCATTTTTTTAGAAACATGTGAGGTCACAGAGTTTAAGAACCTTTAAAACTTACCCAAATCGCATATACTAAAATCCTAAGTTAATACACTACTCCTAGAAATTGCAACCCTACTAATGTGATCAATTTTATACCTATTCTTTTATAAACACCGAATCGGATAGTAAGGATACAACTTAAGGAATAATGTATTAACCTAAATGGTCATAGCATTTGCATGCTTCCACATGCATTATATTGTGTCAATGAGAAGTAATTCTTACTCGTGAATTATTTAAGCCTACAAATAATGACAGGTGATCAAGTGAACAATCAAAGAACTAATAGGCTATAAGACTTCTCTATGATTTGTGATCAGTTACTAGAAGCTAAGATTGCTTATCTAAAGGGGAAGCTTGAACGCTCTAAAGCTCACAACTGGGCCTTAAAGGCCCTTCTTGGACAAGTTATTGGAGAAACTCATGAAATGTTAAAAGACGTTAGAGCTTGTTTGTAAGACTTTGTTTTTCTCCAGCTTTTCAAAATAACAAAAGCTCCCCTCAATTTGTCGTTCTTCATTCTTTAATATTCCCTTCTGTTAGTAGTGCTTTAATAGAACTCATCTAACCATTGTTTTCTCTCCCTTAGTGAAATAAATTCCATAGACTTGTAAATAGAATCCCAAAATCACCATCCCTATTAAATTTCTTAGTTTCTATAAAATAAAGCCCTATATTTCTTTCTCACAAAAAAAGCAAAAAAAAAGAAAAAGAAAAATTGCTAATGGTTATGAATTCTTATGGGATAATGACCAAGTCCTTAGCCTATTAAGGTAGCTTACCTAAATATAACCACTCAGGACAGCTGACCCAAACATTGGCTCATTAAGGTAGCTAATCCAAACACAAACACAAACACTAGCCCATTAAGGCAATCAACCAAAACACAACCATTAGGCTTGTTTAGGTAGCCAAACCAAACACTAACTCTTGCCTTATCTGGACAACTGATCTAAACACAAGCCCCGGCCCATCAAAGTAGTCGAACTAAGCCAAAACACCCAGTCCATTGAGAAATCAAACCGAACCATGAACCAAGTTAAAAAATGAAGTCAAATGCGACCTTAGTTTTGAACTCAGATTAAGTGAAAAGTATCAAAACTGATGCATATTTTGAAAAACTGGGGAGTAAAGTCGATTTTCACCTTAGGGGCAAATAAATATAGAGTTCTCTTTAAGAAATTGGTAACTCATTTTTAAAAGGTTTAGGATAAAAAGAGGTAAATTATATCACACACACTAACCTTAAATACTTTGAGAGTTGAGTAATATCGCGATGAGGATACTTTAGACTTATTCCTTAAAGGAGGTTAATTTTGAATTTGATATGTATATTAAAATGAAGTTAAGTATTCATTTTCAAATCCAAAAACACAATTATCTTTTGTTAACTCCATTGGACCAACTTGTAGTATTTTTAATTTAAACTCTATCAAAAACTACCCTATATTAGGATAATTTTGAGGTTAAGGTCATTGATTAGAATAAAAGAATAAAAACTAGTTTATGCTTGCTTTAATGGCATCAATTCAAGGTAATTTTTTTTTTCTGAAATGAAGAAGAGCTTACGAAAACCCTATACGTACAATCTAAATACTTTGACGAGATAGTTACTTCTAAGCCTAAGTAAAAAGGGGTTAAAAAAAATATGAAAGAATGGGGTAAGAAAAAAAAAATAAAGAGAAGAGGTCGGAAAATTGAGCCCAAGTGTATGACGAAAACCTTAAACGATATATCACATCTTAACAAGGGTAGCAAAACTGAATTAAATGGCCTAGAATCAAAGCCTAAATAGCCCAAAAAATGCAAGGCCCTGAATTACATTCTAAGCCCCAATACATAAAACCTCCATATCTACTCTGAATCATATTTCAAAATTCATAAACAACAAACTTTCTTACCCATGTTGAATTTCATAAGGTTTACCCACCTATAATACCTCCTATACTCAATAAAAACTCTTTTGATCTTATAGGATATTTTATTTTAAATAAAAATTATTTTTGAAACTGGGATAAGCATACTTGTAGATTTTTCCTAAAGGTTCTTGACTTGTACACCTAAGTTAAATAAGTAAATCTTTCAAAATAGGTCTTCTAATTATTCCCTCTTGAAATCATTTAACCAAAAGCCTAATTCATAATACTGGACCAAAAAAAAAAAAAAAACCTAATAAGTTTATCAAAGCGTATTACCTACAAAATGAACTATAATTTTTAGAACAATAGTCAAGAGTATAATTTGAACTGAAAGTGTGTAAGGAAGTCTTCTTCAACTAGACTAATAATAAATTATCTTTTCCTTAAGAAAGGAATATTTAAAGTCACAAAACCTCACCAAGAAACTCAGTATCAAGGTTAGGAGACATTTTAAAAAACTAAGAAAGAATATAAGATGCCCTACATGGTTATCAAGGGAAAAGACAGTTTTTGCTTCTTAGATAAGAATTTATATTCATTAGCAAACTTTCAAGAAAAAAAAAGAAAGAAAGACAAAGGAAAAAAGAAGAAAGAAAAGAGAGAGAGAGAAAGTAAAGGCTTGATTCTTTCCATCCATTTTCAAGTTTGTGTCGGCCTAAGTGGTCAAGCCTTCAATTCATGTCTCTTGTTTCTTTCCAATGTGGTTATACCTTTTAAGTTGACCATATTAGTCTAGGTTATTCTCTTTAATGTAGTTTTTTATACCCATTAACTCTTTTTTAGATTAAGGAACCTAATCCTCGATGCCTTTTTTGTTATAGATGGTTTTCACAAAATTCTTTGTTTTTAAATATGTTTCAAGATAGGAAGTTTTTCAAACTGATTACATTCCTCACTTTACTTCTTTAATCCTTCATCAACTCTCTATCAGGGTTGTAGATAGCTCTTAAAGCACTATCCTGACTCACATTTTAGGGTTCTAGTAAGCTTATAAAGTACTATCCTGATTCACTACTTCTCTTAAGGTTTGGCAAACCTATAGGGTGCTTTCCTTATCAATCCGTCTTTAAGGTTTTAACTAGCTTGTAGGGTACTCCCCATCACTAATCTTTTAAGCAAGCCCATAGGGCATTTCCTGTTAACAATCTTAGCTCAAGGAATGTTATCCTATCTCATCTCTTTACTGTTCTAGTTAGTTCAAAGGGCGTTGTCCTGTCTCAATCTTGTTAGGTTCCTGGCTAAGCTTAGCGAGCGCTGTCCCATCTTAATCTTTTTTAGGGTTCCAGCTAGCTCAAGGAGTACTTACCTGTCTCATCCTTTAAGTATCTAGCCAGCTTAAGAAGCGCTGTCCCGTTTCATCTCTTTAAGATTTTAGCTAGCTCAAGGATCGCTATCCCATTTCATAATCTCTTTTAGGGTTCTTACTAACTTAAGAAGCATTGACCCATTTCATTTTCATTTAGGGTCTAAGCCAATTCAAGGAGCACTTTACTCGCTCGTCTAGGTTAGTTAGCTCAAAAGAGTACTTCTAGGTTTTCTTAAATCAATTCCAATTCAGGGTTGCTAGTCCCATAGAGATGTTCCTGCCTAGGTTAATCAGTACGGTAGAGTACATATAGGTTTTCCAAAATTAATTCCAATTTAGGGTTGCTAATCCCTTAAAGACACTCTTACCTAGGATAGTTAGCTTAGAGGAGTACTTCCAAGTTTTCTCAAATCGATTCCAATTTAGGGATTCTAGTCCCATAGAGAGGCTCTTGCATAAGATAGTCAGCTTAATAGAGACGCTCCAGCCTAAGTTAGTCATCTTAGAGGAGTACAACTAGGTTTTTCCAAATTGATTCCAATTTAAGGTTGCTAATCCTTCAGAGACACTCTTACCTAGGTTAGTCAACTTAAAGAAGCACAGATATGTTTTCTCAAATCGATTCCAATTTAAGGTTGATAATACCCTAGAGATGCTATCGCTTAAGTTAGTTAACTAAAAAGAGCATAACTAAGTTTCAAACCGATTTTTCTAGCCAGCTCTTAGGACGTTAGATGCTTCTAAATTGACTTTTGTGTCTCTGCTAGTTCTTAGAGCACCTTCTCTTTATTTTACTTTTCACTATTCACCAGTTCCCCAATGGATCAAGTTTAGGATAGCTAGCTAGTTGTAGTGCTTATTAGGGCAATTTTACCTTTAGGGTAAACATGATGTCTCCTTTTATTTTTATAGCAAAGTTTTACTCAAACTTTACTACGAAGTTTTACTCAAACTTTACTATAAAGTAAAGAAGCTATAGATACCCCATTTTTACCTTCTTATAATTTTAGATTTTTTTATAATAAGAAAAAATGATCCTAATTTAGAAAAATACAAAAAATATAAAATTAAGAAAAGTACAAAAAATATATAAAAAAAGAAGTGGATAATTTAAAAATAAATTTTGATAGCTTTAATATTTTTTTCTAGGTCTTAAATAATAAAAATAAAAAATGGAATTTTAAACTTAAGCTTAGATTTAAATCAAGTTTAGGCTGACCTAATCCATATATGCAATTTGATTGCATATATGGATAAGGTATAGGCTAATACCCCAATGGAAAGAATGCACATGAACAAGGAAGAGGTAACGGGTTTGAGTATGCTTCCAAGTGCAAGGCATTTTTTTCTATTTTTTATTCATAGCCAGGACATGTGTCAAGTGTTGATTGGATGCGCATGACATTTTCTTTCTCTTTCCCACCATTTCTCCTCCTTTTTTGTGTAAAACGGACCCAGGCAGCTTACTTTCAAACCTCTTTTGATCCCCTTTTCTTCACGGTTTCACCATATTAATGGTGAAATCGCGAAGTGCACTCGAATTTCTTTGCATTGATGACCATATCATCTCAAGAATCAATTAATAAGAAGGTCAAAAGTAGTTTTGAAAATTGGAAAAAAATGGATGCACAAATTTTATGCTAGTCGCAATTATTGTCTTTAATTCATATTTGAAACTTCCAAATCTTTTGTTTTGGAAAGAACAAACCTTTAGCAATGCATTTTGACTAATCATCATGATTCTTTTTCATTAAATTCGAAAATCAAATTACTCAAGACCAATTTTCTATGATTTTTTAATTTAATGTGTTTTGACGTTTGCCATGTTGGTTTAAGCTTCAAGGAGTATAAAAGGAGGTCAGGGAATTATGCTTACACATTCATAAATCATTTTGAACATATACACATAGTGATTCAAAATTTCTCTCTCTAGCATTGGTTTTCTTTCTCTCTTTGGTTTATCGTCCTCATACGGTATAACTTGAGTTAGGCCACTACCATCTTGATCTGCCCCATGACCTTAGCTCTCTGTTCCACCAACTCTCTCTCTTAGCCATGCCCCCTAGCATTGTCACCAAACAAACCCCAAACCACCACTTTCCAAACCCTAAGTTATTGCTACCACCATTCGAAACCTTAACCACTACTCATCTTCCCTCAAAATCAATCACTTCAATTTGTTTGCTACCCATTGAAACCCCCAACTATGCCTTTGCTTCACTATGGGAACATTCGACAACCGTTACCTAAAAACCACCACTCAAACCAACTTTGAAATCCACTGCAAACGGCCATCATTGGTGTTGAAATTGGTTTGAACCAAGCCTCATTGGACACTGCAGTTAGCTTGGGAATGTGACCCAAATTAATTGGAGCATTTGAATCCGACCTGCTCCAACAACTTACATTTGGTCTAACTTTTTACTTATTTGTTTTGTATTGCATTGCCTTATAATTTTTTATTTTATTTATTATTATTTGTAATTATAATAAAAAAATCAAGAGAAAAAGAAGAAAGAAGGGAAAAGAAAGAGAAAAAGAAAAAAAAAGAGAAGAAAAGAAAGCCTTTATTTATTTATTTTTATTTTTTCAGCCAAAAAAATAATTAAGAAAAGCACAAATAAATAAAAAATAAATAAATTAGTGAAAATAGAAAGTTTTATCACTTAAAAAAATCTATTTTCTAAATAAATAAAAATAAATCTATCCTTTTTAAAATTGGGATATTTTAGAATTTTTCAAAAATAAAAATATCAATTTAGGATCCTTTCCTAGAATTTTTCCAAAATAAAACAAAATAGCTAAAAAACATCAAATTGACTAGTTTTTAGAAATTAAAAAGAACCAAGACATGTAAAAGTTTTTGAGGAATGAACTACAAAAGTTTAATCCCAAATAGCAAGTACGTAGATATTCGTAACTACAGGACAACTTAAAATATAGAAAAATTTGTTTTTCTACCTTTTTTTTGTAAAATTATCCTTTTTATAGATTCAACCGAATGAACTTAGTTGTATGTGAATAGATTTTATTCTTAATGGTATTATTGAAAGATAAATTTATATTTGCAAAGTTAAAAGTGATACATGTTAAGGGTTTAAAAAAGTAAGCGGACTAACTAAAGAATCTGGTTTTTAAAATCATTTTAAAAAATTGATTTTATTGAAAAACAGGTAGCTAAATTATAACTAATTCACTTAATTAGTTATAATTTAATTCTTTTTCCTAACTCCAATTGAGTGGCAACTCCAAACAATTTAAAAAAAATCAAAAATAAAAAATCAAGCTTTTTTTTAACTTTTAGTTGAGGGTTAGTATTAAACATGTTAAAATTTAATATTCATTGATTTAAGAAAAAAAATAAAATTGGGAAAAATCCATGTTCGACATACGCTATGGAACCAGTAAAGTGTAAAAGAATTTACATTGAAGCTACATAGATGAAGCTTAAAATTTTGACTCTACAAGAAATGAACTAAAGTACAGAGATAAAGCATAAAGTTTGATATTTTATGAGAAGCTAATGTATATATATTTCTTGCAGCGGCAAAAAGCTAGTGTTGGAAATACATGAGATAAGAGAAGTTGAATACAAGTGTAAAGGTAAGGTTAGTAGTGATGAAAAAATGAGATAGGAGAAGTAGAATAATTAAGATAAGAGAGAGGTAAAAGAATGAAAAGCTTTTGGCATGTTTGGTTTATGAAATAGAATTAAGTAGTAATAGAATTGCAATCTTTAGGAAGGAACATAAAAGAAATAGTTATTTTTTTAGTTTTTTTTTAATAGATATAAAATATATTGTAGAAAATCAAAGAGTAGCTTATCCACCAACTAAACGTAGGAATTAAATTGTAAGTGACGAATTGTCACTCTATTCCACTCTTATAAAGTCAACCAAATATGATAAAGTTATAACACGTTTTAGGTTTCATGTGGATAAAAGGTTTATCTTATAATCTATATCCTTATTTATTTATTTTTAGAAGTTAGAAAATTTAAGGTAAAACCAAAATCATTGTATTTGTCTTACATTCGTTTTTATTTAATAATATTTACAATGTAGTTATATGGTGTCTTTGAACTTGTACTCTATCTTTCTGGAACAGATCCCTAAAATTGTACCTAAAACTTACCAGATGATTTTTAATACTAATCCATAACCTATCCAATCACTATAACAAGGTTACCAACTTACTCCTAATCATAACATCAATAATAATCATATATATGTATGTATAAAGGTTCTCCATCTTTATAATATTTACCTTAAAAAATTTGATGAAATAAAAGGCATTAGGCTTGAAAAAAAATTCGCATTTATACTTATATTTCAATCTTGGTATTACCTATTATTTATTATATGAGTGTAATACATGTCTACTTGTCCTAGAAAAGAATTGCAAAAATATGGATTAGAGAAAATTAATTTTATGATTTCCAAGACTAAATTAGGTTTTGGAGATGTAATAATAATAACGGTTAATGTCATATTTAATACCTAAACTTTTCTTACATGTGTAAATTGCTACCAAAACACGGTTCAACATCTATGTTTAATTCGTCTCTTTAAGTCCTACGATGTTCCTATTTGTTCAATTTGATCTTGAAGAGAGAGAGTGAGGTGGCTACATTTGTAAAAATAGGTAGAAAACATTAAGTTGGATAGATGTAGACCATATGTTATAGGAGGTCACTCATATACGTAAAGAAGGTTTCTCTTTGCTTGTAGCATCTAATGTTTTTAATGATACATTCTTTTCCGAGAAGATCCATTAGAGCATTTTTGCTTACTCTAATGTAGGTGTGAGGTATTAGAAGTAAGATTACCTTAATTTAATGATAATCATAGAGAGTTAGGTGTCAGCGCATGTTGTGGTGATTTGGAGAGGCCTAGAGAATCAAATTTGTGGTATGCACATGATGTTGGATAAATAAAAAACAATAAATAAATCGATAAAGTTAATAATAAACGACTACAAAAATAAAATAAAAGAATAATAATGAGAAACTCCGAATAATTAAAATTAAGGATCATGGTTTACTTCAAATTTTAGTCTGCTGAGGATTGAACAACATTTGACTAGCAATTTAACATATGCTTTGCAATCTTCGTTTCATCGAAAAGGTAATCCATATTTTTCATTCAAATTTTGTTATAATAAAAATTTTAGTACTATCGATAATATTTGACTAACTGCAAACTTTTGATTACAACAGAACATCTATAGAATATAGAATCCTGAAAAAAGGTTTTCCGTAAAACCACCACATCATTTCCATCGCATCCAGCAAAATTTTGGCCAGAAAGACGAAGTAAATTTTAAGAATTTACAGGCAGCAAACTATACTGTAAACAATAGTTACTCTTACTCTAGGTTGCCAAGTACTTCACATTAGCCACTCGGGCAAATGTATCAGCACAGCCGCCGCAGCCCCCCTCTACGGTTCTTTCGATTCAGCAGGCTTCACAAATGAAAGCTCCTCAACATCACTAGCGTCGTCTCCCTTATGAGGATCATTTATATCGATCACTCGGTCATCATGATGCGTTAAATTTGCATTCTCTGGGGTTAACCTTGGTGACAATGTATCAGCATCATAATCAGATGCATCGTTTTCTTCATAGTTGTGTGATGAGCGAGTTGAGTGTCCCGTTGTCTTGAAGCGACGCAACCTTTGTCCAGCTGAGACTGTTGTTGAGTGCATTGTTGAAGGGCTTGGTGAGGTCCTGCCACCAAGTGTGAGCGTCGGTGATGGCTTCCCTGCTCGCTTCTTTTTCACAGCCATGTGCCACTTCTTTAGAGCCCTGGATGTTTGCTCATCAAAGATCGATTTCTTCATGCGCGACCCCATCTGTTCCGATGTACAAAGACAACTATCATTCAATTCTGACAAGAACTACGTAATCAAAATATACAAGTCTCCCATTGTAACACAACTAGTAGGTACGCACCCACAATGTGCATGCGAAGTTAGTGGATGGGTGGTCATTTTTTACTGTCGATTTTATAGAAGAGGTAGGAAGTTAATAGATGTGGTTATTTAGTGGAGCGGTGGGAAGTTGTCTTATGCTAATGGGTTCATTTTGTAATATTAACACAGATATTTTCTTTTATATACCTAAGATACCGAAATGCGCTTTCTCACTTTAATATTATAGATAAGCTCACTTATAAAGATGAAACCAAATCCATTCATTGTAGTCTAAAAAGAGTTGAGAAAACATAACTTATCTCTTAACAAATTTCAAGAGCCAAATATTGAACTTCACACCAACAGACTCACCAAACTCTATAGGCACCAAGCTTAACATTATAAAATCTGTGTAAGTCAAGCCAGCTCTAGTGGTAAACCTTCAAAACTGTTTATAACTTCACACTGAAGCGAAACGAAACATAGAGAAAACTGGACAACATATCTTGCATAGCCTTGATCAACCACCATCAAGGCTGATCGACGGCAGCTCAACTATGTATGGGGATTAGTCAACCACCCATATGCCCGATTGATAATTCCTGCTTGTTTGACTATTGTCTCCTTCCTCTTCTACTATAATCACAACGGCCTACTCCTATTCTACAATGGGTCCAACATTCAAGAATTTAAGTCATACTCTTATATGATACTTTTTAACACTTTCCTTATTTGAAAGCTGCGACTTCTATAGAAATCTACCGGGTGTAATGACAGAGCAAGGAATTGAACTTGATACTATGTTAATTTTATCTCCACATTCACCGATCTAAGAACTAAAAGTTGTAGATGGCGTGGGATTTTCTATTTAATTTTATACTTTAACGATGCAAAAGTGACTTAGTTCAATTTCCAAGTTCATATGTAGATGCGGGGCATCATTCTCTAACATAACACGATATTGGCAAAATCTTGTCAATTTACCTGAGTCACAAGAGCATACAATGGGAGTGTAATGTAGCTGCACATACATAAGACTCCGATCCTGCAAAACATCATAAATCAACAGCCATAAGAATGTAGGGTCATATACAAGGCTTTGGAATAAAAAAAATATTCTGAGTCAATTAGCACATAGCAAATCCACAAATGGTGATCCTGGATATATTAAAGGGACAATTACAAATGCATATAAAAAACTATTAGTTAGGTGCACTGACCTCCCTATAACTTTCTAAAAATACACATTTACCTCCTTATTTGTTTTAAAATATCCTAAATGATGGGGATTACAGTTATAATTTTGGGGTGAATTTTTTTATTTTTCCCTGAATTTTAAGTATGAATTTCAAGAAATCAAGTAAAGTGAGAAGCTGAACTTCATGAAATGGCCATAAGTACAAAGAGCGACTAGGCATCCTACAAGTTGGGAAAAGCTGCTAACAATAAGCGGTAATGCTAGATCAGGGATTTTTAACTTTTTCAATGGTTGTCCGTGTTTTTGATGGAAAATTGCGACTGTAAAACAATGCCATTTTGGGGAAAAAGACACAAAAAAGTACATAATATATCTAACTTTTATTGTAAAGAGAGCATAAGCAATGCTACTTTATAAAATGGAATACTAATATACAATGCACCTATAACAACCAAGTTCTATTGGGCCAACTGTATAGATACAAATAAATGAAAAAGTGCATACACGCTGGTCGACCGATTTTTACCAGTGTAAAACTCTGAGAAATGCAATCTAAAACATATCTAAAGCACGAGTTTACATTAAGAAGAAAATAAGAGGATCAGATGTTATTACCCCAAACCAACTTTAACAATCGCAAGCTTAAAATTAGCATGGAAGCATGAATGCAGTCCATATTCATACTGCAGAAAAATGAAACTCTGTGTTAGATAAATAAACATGATCAGGAGTGCCAGAAAAACAAAGATACACAAGATCAACATTACCCAGATCCACAGGAAATATGTTATTTGGAATGCATTCTGCATCAGAAATAAGAGCTCATCAACATGAGTATCAAATAACCAAATACAAGAACAGGATAGTCAAAGCCACTTTCATCAGGATTAGCATAACTGGAGAAAGCATCCCATACTCCCCTTCCACCCCTCAACCACCAAAGCACAACAACAATCCCCAAGTAGCCATATAAACATGTTGATGCATAGCTGAAAGGCATATTTGATGGATCGAAACATATCAATTTAAGAATGAATACACCCTTCGGGTGGACAATGACAACTAAAGAATAGTTACATGTTTGTGCATTGTCTGTCTGCCAGAAATTGAACTTTTTAACTAATAACGCTAATTATTCAAGTAAGCATAGCATCAAGTTTTAATTAATAGAGAGAAGGAAAATTTTGAGCACCTGAAATAAAGAAAAATGGATTAGATGGAGAACCAGCTGAGGCCTACCGAACCAAAAGTACTTGTCCGAGCCTTGCACCAGAGGGATCCCTTGAACTACTGCATGTCTTTCAGTGATTTCAAGAGCCATTTTTGTCAAGATGGATTGAAGCTCAGTTCCAATGGCTAATATTATCTGCAACAATGTGAAATATTAGGATATATTGGTTCACTTTTAATGGATAATGCTTAAAGAGAGAGATGTTCTTACAATGATAGGGATTAGCGATGCCCAAAACAGTGTCTGCCATCCTGAAAAATTATGTCTTATATTACACAACGTGAAAAGAGAATAGCAGCCCAGAAGAGGTTCTGGAAAGTGACTCACCATTAACATTGAGAAGCAAAAAGATTACAACTGATGCCCACAGCACGGGACTGCATAGAATTGGAAAGAATCTATGTAAGAACATGCTTATTCTTTGCTTAAACTGTGCGATAGCAGCTGATGGAAATGAAGTGAGAGGTTATACTAAAAACACTGTCAATACCTTACTCCAAAGACAACCTTGAAATCATCTTCTAACGACCTTTTGATATACTTTTGGAAATTAAATTTACTTCCGGGAGCTAAGTGGAGCTGCAGTAAAGAAATTTATGTAAGACCATAACATTTGATGTGACTGATTAGAAGATGCAACACATAACTCACACTGATGAAGCCATTCCGTAATGTCAAGTAGTCCGACTTATGAACAGACCTGAAAAATTGTCGGATGAAGCACCCCTGCGTTGGACAGAAGAGAGATCAGAATGCACGAAAGAACAAATTATATGCCAAATTAACGAAAACAAGTATGCTTTTTAGCGACTACAAACTAAGTAGTTTGACTGTCAGTGCATAAAAAATTACATGGACATTTGCTTAGAAACCTTTCTTCCCCCTTTATATTTAGGTTTGCATGATTTTGAAAAATCAGTGACCAAATTTCACCGCAAGCTCAGGCTTTTGGATTAGAATCTTGCATATATAGTTTGAGAAATCAAATGGTGCATTGCAACAGGATTTGGACTTTCTTCCACAAATTAATTCAATTCAAACCAAGTCTACAATACAATACGATTTGATAGAGCATTGTGAAGTCCATGATTCATCTAATTCCCTCACAAAAGCAATTTGTGCAATCGATTACTCACAAGAAGCCTGTCCATAGACATAACATGCTAATATATTACATCTTCGAATAGAATATTATGTTATAGTTTCCATGTGAAAATGTTGTTGCATACCGATGGATTGATAAATGGAAAAAAAATGTCAAATGCATTCTTACAAAATAGAAGAAAAATGGGATCCTAGTCCAGAAACTCGTGTGAACTCTAACAAATGATGTCTCATGTGTAAGCCTGAACCTTGAAGGATCTGCCAGGGGAGAACAAGAAATCAGCTGTAAGGAATTGGAAAACTAAAACCTAAGATCACGAACTAATATTTCCTATCGGTGTCTCTTCGTAGCATGTAGAGGATACCATTGGAAAACTCAAAATCAGGAGACTCTGTTTCTTGTTCCCACTGCTTCCAACCACGAATCTGCACACAGTGAACAAGATCTTTTAACCAATGTAATTTCTTAACATGACCATGAACTTCAAGAACCAATCTCATAATTAATTAGCATATCCAAACTTGATATGGTCATCTTTTCCGTTCACGATAGGAACTAACTGTGCTTTAAATGAGATGCCGGCTATGGAATATAATTGTTGAAAGAATGTATTCAATCAACATGCAACAGTAGCTATCCATTGCCATTAGTCTCATAGAGAGTTATTTGCTTTAAAATCGTTCAACAAAGGTAGTGAGCTATACATGAGAACCTTCAATATGAGCAGATTAACCTGAAAACAGATCTAACTGGACAATGTAAACAATGCTAGGATCAGCAAAAAGTGAGGATATCTTAGAAATTTCCATCTTTTGTTGCAATATTTTCAAACAATAAGCTCAATTTAAACATGATCCTCCGGTCGTGATTTTGCTTCAGTGGAAGATTAATGAAAAGATGCATGTGAGTTTGATCTCATACTGGACCTAAACTTACGCTATGTAGACAACATTAAAATTAGCCGATGAAATCTTACCTTTAGTCTTCCAAGCATCATAGTTACGGCACTATATAATGTATGAAAGACTGCCAGGAAGAATATTAGAATATGTAGTTGATGCAAACCGCTGATACTTATGAGTGGTACCCCCTGTTATAGAAAATTACACTGTTATTTCCAAAGCAACAATTTCCTAAAGATCTGTCAAGCAAAATCATTGATTTATTCTCAACAGATTTGAATGGACCATTAGGAAAGTGTTCTAGAAACAAAAATATTTGATTTGTGAAGAACAAGTGACCAAATAAGCACAATCTCAAGGGACCTTCCTTGAGATTAATTGTGCCTGTTAAGTAGCAAAATGGAAAATCTCAGACCATATCTATAGATGTAAACTTTTAGATTAGTCAGTTGTTGTGCAACTTCTACATTGTCCTTACTGATGTGCAATTGGATGCAAAGCTCCCAGCAGCCAAAATTCTTCTTTCATTCCACAATAGTTTTCGACGGTGCTCCTCCTCGGTTGATTTGGCCTCACATGGGAGCATGCTTCTTGCAATGCTTGTTGGAATGCATATTCCAGATACATAAGTTTGTGCAAATGTCAGGAGCAATGAAATGAAGCCGAGAACCATCAACTCTGCATCAAAGCCATCCGGGAGAAACAAAAGTGAATTACAAGATAATCAAATTACCTGCGTGTAATATTTCTCCACCATAATTTCAAACTGGAGGGAGCCAAAAAAAAGTTACCAGATTTAACCCTGTCAAGAGCATCATATAAAGCTTTCTTGTGCTTCTCTATAAGCCACTGCATACCAATTCAATTGGAGCATCATGGTAAACGCAAATGTAACACAAATTGGGTTGCATTCATTCCATGGGAAATGCTTCCTAAATCATGAGCTTTCAATAATGCATTTGCTTAAAGGAAAACAAATTTCATTTGAATTAAAGGTTTCTCTAAGAAAGTAAAAAAAACAACTTTCTTCACAAAGTTTAAATCATTTCCCCCAATTTCTGGTTACTATCGATATGGGCATTAACCCATCAACTGTAGTCATTAACCACTAGCATCACCTCTCACCCCTCCTGGTCAGTGATCCACAGAATAAACACGCCATTAACGTTCTTTTCAATAGCATTTGTTCCCTAGAACAATCGTCTCAAAATTCACAAGCCAAAAGCTCAAGCCATGTAAAATCAACATGTAAATCATTAAAACAAAGATCATATAGCTCATTGGTAGCATATGTTAATGAAGCATATCCTGATTATATCAACAAATTCAAAATTGTTGAAATCACCAATTTAGAGCAATAAACAAGCACTAAACCTACCGATGTCAGAAATAAGATCAGCAAAAGATAATCCAACTATCTTCACTTTGTAGAAATCAAAATCCAAGTGCTCATCTTTCATCCTTCCGTTTTAATCCACTTACAAGTATTCAAATATGCATTTTTTTTCCCCTTTCTCCATGAAATTTTTTCAGTTTAGCCTGCTGGCTGCTGCGTACATATGCTTCCTCCCTCATCTTACCCTGCACTAGTCGAGTTCTTCATAGAAATAAACATCCAAGTGGGTATCTTGAACCTTCCATTTTAGTCCAATTCCAAGTATTAATAACTTCTCTTTTTAATTTATCCCATGAATTATTTTCAATTTAGCCTGCTGCATTCATATGTATCCTCACTCCCTTACCTAGCTTTGAAAATTCTCTAAAATTGCATGTAAAAGTTTTGAAGAAAACAAAAATCAACAAATGCCCATTAATTTACATTTGCCCTTCCCTTTTATTTTTCTTTCTCGCTTCTCATCCCTCTCAGGTCACTGACCCACAGAACAAACACACCATTAAATCATTAATAATGTTCTTTTCAACAGCACGTCTTTCCCAGAACAGTTGTCTCAAAATCGATAAATTAAAAGCTCAATTCGAGCCATGTGAAATCAACTTGTGAATCATCAAAACAAAGACTCATATAGTTCATTAGAGACAGATGTTAATGAAGCATATCCTGTCATCAAAGCTAAAGTCATACAAATAAGAAGCAGCATTTTGATCAATGAAATCCCAAAAGAAGCAGAAAAAATGGAGAATCCCTTGACAAGATAACTTCTTGCTTCCTCTGTACTCCTCTCCACATCTCCATCCTTGTACATAAATACATCTCAATCCCCATCACTTCCAGTGTCAAAACAAACAGAGTCTCCCAAACTAGAAAAACACACACAACACACAAATACACAGAGAACAGAAAACAGAACATCTTCTTCTACAATGGCCACCTTAACATCTTCTTCTCCTCCTATGCTGAGCGATGATATCAATGGCAATATTAAGCCATCTATAGTGAAGTGTGCACCCACCTTTATTCCATGGAAAAGTATTCCATGCAAAGGCAAGAATAATTCTACTAGGCTCTCTGCAGCGAGAGAGCAGCTCAAGGTGGTGAACATAAGGATAATTCTCTGGATGTTCAGTGGCACCAGGGCACCAACAACCAAGGGCATGGACAAGGATGAGGATCAGCTGTCGAATGGTGGCTATGCCTGTTGGCAATGGATGTTGCTATCTTGCCTCTAGGCCTAACAGATCCACTTTCTCCAATAAGAACAATATGCCAAACGTTGGACACAATTGACAAGCATTTTGTAAAAACTATGACTCTTCCTGGCAGGAGGCGAGCAGCAGGGGAGGTGCGAGCTCCATGGGACATCCATGATGATGAATACGATATCAAGATGCAGTTTGATATACCAGGACAATCAAAGAAAGATGTCATGGTCTCAATAGAAGATGGCATCCTTGTAATTAATGTATAACACATTAAGAAAGAACTCAATAAAGATGCCCAGTCAAGCTGGGGTATGAGCCTTTATGAAACCCGGCTTAAGCTTCCAGACAATTGTGAGAAGGACAAGATCAAGGCAGAGCTCAACAATTGACTGTTTTACATCTCCACTCCGAAAACCAAAGTGAAGGGCAAGGTCATTGATGAACAAATCCACTAAAGTATACAAATGTTTTTCTTCTTCTTTGCTTGTATTCTTGTTTTCTCACTGTTTTCTCATATGTGTAAAGAGCAAATGGATTTTACAATAACTATGTCATCCTAATCAATAATCAGAGCAATTCACTGAAATTAACACCAAAGTGGGTATCTTTATTCATCTTCATTTTAGTCCACTTTCAAGTACTAAAATACTTTCTCCCTTTCTCCATGACCTCTCCTCTATCTAGTCTGCTGCATACATATGAATCCTTCCTTCCTCTACCCGGCTAGCTTCGGAATTCATTAAAATTACATCAAAAAATTTAGGGGAAAAAAAATTTAACAAAATGGTTAGTCTTTCCACCATTAGGTGCATGGAAACAGCTGGAAAATGTAAGCAAAACGCCGGAGAAATATAAAAGTATAAAAAGGAAGACGTTAGACTTACAGTTCCAACTTTATGAAGAAACTTCTCCAACACAATTGAGATGATAATGAAAACAGCACAAACACAAGCAACTGCCCATGTAGGTGTCTGGTCAAGCTCTCTTGCCTGAGAACCATTACTGCTTGCACTTCCTGCCATTAACACGCTCACCCAAAAAAACAAAAAAAACAAAATATATTTGAATTCTAAATTTCAGGGGAAAAGAATAATGCTATTGGATCAATGGCTGGATATTTATTATAATTTAACATTTGATCAAGGAATGAAGTCAGGACTCAGGAACACGGATGTGGGGTGTGAACTGACAGGTTTGGTTACTTCATGATTGCGTAGTAGAGAAAAATAAATCATAAAAAGACATAAGAAGTATATTCTACGATATAAATACTAGGTTGTATTTATGAAAGGACATAAAGAGCATATTATAAAAATAATGTGTTATATTTACATAAAATTATATATGATATGGTGCCTAATATACCAAGTGAAAGCACTTTTTTTAAGTTGTATAATGAAAAAGATACTTTCATCTAATAATATAAATAAAATAAGGAAAAAAATAAGTGAAACGGTTTGTACCTAAAACTAATTATATAATCCATTAAACTTTTGACTTATAGAAAAGAAGTATATTCTGAGTGAGTATCACTATTCTTGTAAAATCTCAATTTTCTATAAGTCAAAAAATAATAAAAGATAGAAGTACAATAGGCTATATCTATCTTTTTTATTTCGAATATGTTCTTCTTCTTTTTTTTTTCAAACTTTATGTTTCTATGATTGTCCACTAAGATTAAAGGACGGAAAGACGTAATAGCGTATATCTTGGTCGTTATGGTAAATGGTGGTTTTAGTTGTCAGCTCAAGGTTAGTGTGGGACCACAGTTTTTGTCCAAATGTGGGAAAAATATCAATCCTACGTTCAAGGGATCCAAAAAAATAAAATTTCTTTCATGGAGATAAATAAAAGAAAAGGGGTTTAACTGATCTAATTGCCAAACTGAAGATGCGGTGTGCCCAATCATTACTTTATTTAGTATGGGTAGCAATGGCAACAAAATAAAACGTAATCCTAGATAATGGTAAATTAAAAGTAACATATTATAAAAATAGTATGTTTTATTTACGTAAAATAATCCTTTCCGACATGTAAAAAGAGAAAGAAGATCGACTATCAATTTTTATCCGTACTTTCTATTATACGTATAACATATAAAACAAATGAAATTTTATTATTTTTTATATAAAAAATATATAATTTTATATATAATATATTTAATTAAGCGTGTTATCAAAATGAATAAACTACTGATCTATTTAAACTATTGATCTATTTAGCTATATAAAAACATACGTGTAAATTAGGTACACGGACCAAAATCAGACATTGTATGTGGGGATTTTAGCTGTCAGCTAAAGGTACGTGTGAAAGCACGGTTTTTTGTCCAAATGTGGAAAACCATAAATCGCATATCTAGGGATCCAAAATTAAAAAAATTACTTTATGGAATTAAATAAAAAGGGTTTATCTAATGTAATTGCCAAACTGAAGATATGGTGTGCTGACTTTTAGGTAGAAATTTGTTCCAAACAATCTATGCAGCTTGAAATGCATTTATTAAAATATTGTTATTAGTATCTATGCATATTCTACTATATAAAAAAGAATAAATCTAAAATATAACAATTTATGATAAATATATGTAAGGGAATTAAGTATAAATCGTTCAGGTCTTTTATGTATATATTAAAATCAATGGAGTACTTTATATTATAAATGAAATATTTAAATCTTCTATGTTTGTACCTTTATTCTAAGGAATATTTATGATCATAAATTGTAGAAGATTATTTTTTATTATATTTTTCCTTTTTTTGCTAACATGTAGCAACTTTAGGATTTAATTGGTGAGACAATCCAAATATAAAACATTTAATAACTTACTTAAAACATGTAGGATTTGATTGGATTTCGGCATGTCTATTAAATATTTAATCCGTGCACTTGATATATGTAGAACTTAATTAAATTTCTTAACCATAATTTTTTATTTGAGATTCGGCTCTTGTTGATTTTTAGATTAAATATAGATGAGGGAAGGAGGGAAGGAGGGAGAGAAAGGAATCTCAAATTGCCCCAATTGATATTCTTTGTTTTGTACTTTCCAAGTATGGGTAGGAATGCAATAAAACAGGACGTAATCTTTAATTTCAGGAAGTTAGAACTCGGATGATTATAGAATACAATGATAATAAATTAATAGGGCATTTGGTTTATGAAATAAATAAGGTAGGAATAAAATTATAATTCTTCATAAATGAAATAGAAAAGTAATAACTATTTCTTATAGTCATATTGAGGTATTATGAGGAGAAACAAAAATATGCTGAAAAAATTTTAAAAAAATTATTCATTTGGTATTGGAAAGAAATTTCTATTCTTCATTTTTCATCAATTGTAATTTTATAAAATAATCATTCTATCAATTATATGCAAAATAGATCTATAGGTAAGAAATAATTGCTATATTTGACCCTTATGAAGTCAATAA
Organism: Lumnitzera racemosa; assembly: GCA_024138005.1. NCBI lineage: Eukaryota > Viridiplantae > Streptophyta > Magnoliopsida > Myrtales > Combretaceae > Lumnitzera > Lumnitzera racemosa. The sequence continues at coordinate 12,439,568 of JAMXBC010000008.1, read as the reverse complement.
AACGAGTCATAAAAATAATAAGCTAAAATTACATTTGCTCTCAATAAATTTTTTTATCTAAATTTAAGGAAATGATTGCTCTCAATAAATTTTTCCATCTAAAATTGCATTTATTTTTAGGAATAGAAAGTATATGAATAAAATACTATTCCTCAAAACAATTATTGTATAGAAAAATTAAATATAAAGGGTCATTTTGATAATCTAAGTAATTAACCTAAACCAATTAATGTCATGAATCGTAGCTAGTTTAATGTCAAGAAAAAGCATTTCGAAGCTTATTTGGCTTCGTTTGACTTTAATGAAAGGCCTTTAGGCTAATTTATAATGGAAATGAACTTCTTTTTAATATTTATAAGCTTTTAGACTTATTCAAGCTCATATCTTAGCCTACGAAGATTAAAAGAGAAATAGAGACTTTAATGACAATTGTTAGATTCTCATAAGTGATCCAATAGCCATCTATAATGCTTAGTCTCACCCATCTATCTTGACGCTAGTTATTGGTTTCAATTCCTCTTGTAAGCACAACCCAGTTCCCATTACTTTCTGCTATTACCTAACTATCCCCTCCCCCTACCACCCACCCTTTTCTTCATTTGAAACATTTGAAATATTAACTAATTTGAAATAAACATCAAAGTTTTGCTGAAATGACTTCATAAAAGATCAAATGGCTAATTCATTAGGAACAATCCAAGAACAACAAAGAATAAACACCAAGTTTGATCCATTGTCATTTGTACATATTTGAGATAACAAGTTTGCTTATTCTTTTTCCTAGTCCTCTTCCTAGCAACATTCATACTTGTGTCATCAACTCAATATGTCTCATAAATTGACTTATACACCTGTAAAATGTGATCAACCAGTTGCAGCTATCCCATTACTTACTAAGCAATATATATCATACTATTAAGCTTTCTTAGCCAAAAAAAAGAAAAAATATTATTAAATTGTCATGAACCTTTGTTGTATTTAACATCCATTCCATTATTTACTCCTTTTCTTATTATAATTATTCCATTGTTTATTTCAACAGAGCTATCGCATTACATAGTTGGAAATAAAATCGAAGTACTAATATACCCATGTTAATAAAAATCATCACCAACTGCTCCATCAACATTGCTACCGCCATCATCATTACCATTCTATTCTATTGTCGTCCTCCTATTGCTATAATATAACCACCACCTATTGGTGCCACTATCATAACCTTGGATCACCACCTCATGCACCTACGCTAAACTACCAATAGTCACCATTACCATACTACTATTATAGTCTCACCATCATTGCCTCACAATGTTTCGTTCGATAATCGACTTAAGATAATACAAAAGAAATTACACTAGATATAAGATTATTATCAACAATCCAACAATTATGGGTAGTGCACAAGTCATCTTAATAAAGCTTAGGTCATTTAAGGGTATTATATGACATCAAGTGTGATATTTTTAAAAAGGCGATGACTTATCATAACTAATTGTATAGCTTATATTAATCAAAATAGTATTTATAAAGAATTAGATAAATCATTACCATAACAACAATATTAGAAGCAATAGATCTTAATTGTAGCAAGATACATATAAAAGAGGAATGATAAGACATCAAAGGGTAAAACCATTTATCCCAAAATTTATTATCTTCTTCTTCCTTCTACTCTTAGAGTTTTGATCCACTCAAAATGGTTACATATCATTTTGTGTTACTTGCAAAAATATAAACACCAGTTAGAAATGTCCATTACAGAAAAAAATTCACGTGAGATTAAACATGAGAAAAATAGAGAGTTCTAAGGTTTTCTGAACATTACCAAAAAAAGGCAAAGCGAGGGAAGAGAGAGCAAAGAAGAGCTTTATACAATGTTCCATAAGCTGTACTAATGTTTTTGAAGCTAAAACATAGACAACAAATGTAGTCATTTGAGTTTACGTAATAAAGACCTCATCTTTAAGTTTTGGGCTTTTAAGGGTGAAATAATATTAGAAGGCTAGTTTGCAAGAGCTATTACACTATTATTACCTCCATAAATGTAATCATTAGCAACACTTTGGTAGCTGTAATGGCTACGCAAGTGGTGTGGATAGTGATGATAGTAGTAACTATAACGGTATCAATGTAGGGATAAAGTAGTAGTGTAAGATAATAGTAAAAGTGCTATCAATAGAGTGATAGAGCAATAATGATGGTGGTGATCATGCTAGTAGGGTTACTAGTAAAGTTTTATGGTAATGGTAGTAGTAGTAATAATGATGATAGTGGAAGAGTTAGTGACCATAATAATAGTAAAATTAGTATAATAAGAAGATAAGTCGTGAAATTAAATTAAATAGAAAATTTGCAATTAATTCGGAGGATAACTTGAACCAAACAAAAGAACTAATAAACCAAATTGTTTAGAGAAAATATATTATATGTGTGTGTGTTAAAGATTAAGAACCAATCAAAATAGCATAATCAAATATAAAAGCTTTGTCCTTATACTTCATAAATAAGATAACCAAGCACGATCGATAACCTTCTCCGTCTTGTTATAAGTGTATCTTTTTGTATTTTCTTTTAATTGCATTTTCTATACCATGGTTTGAAGTCAACTTAGAAATTTTAAGAGAATATTTTGTAAATCTTACTTCTAGTAGTATGGATTTGTTGCGTTTTTTTCCCGCATTAAAGTAATCTCTCAGTTCTCACCTCACACACACACGAGAACCAATAGAAAACATGATTGATTGATTTTTTTTCTTCGCTTTTTTCTAACGTTTGTAAGGTTAGATGACTTTGTCAATCTTCCTTCAATGAGGCACGATTTTTTTTTTTTGTTATTATTATTTTGTATCTCAAGAAAATAACCTTTTAAGAATTTTCTTATAATCTAAATTATAAATAAGAAATGATAAATGGTGAGAAAAGAAGTTGTAAAAAACCATCAAGAATTTGAAATTAATTAATAACATTTTTAAATTTTCATCAGTTAAAGAATATAACAATAAATAATTCAATCTTATCAAATATATAATTCCTAATAGGCTTTCTCAAATTTTTTTTCTCACTGTTTCTCGTCTTCCATCATGAATTGATAACAGTTGGAAATAAACCTAATCGTACCTAGCCCTTAACCCAAAGATTAATTAGTCGGAAGCATTTATAATTTGTGTGATTTTATGCCAGCAAATATTCCGGCTGATTTGTAGGCCACTATTCGAAATTGGAGAATTCTTTGTCCGGCAAACAATCAAATTACGTCGGTGGAGTACGAGGTTTGAAGCTCCGACAAAGACCATGCATCTTCGGTTCACATTCCTTGGTCTTGTTCACCGCACTAACCAGGGAAATAAATTTGCAATCAATAAGAGAAAGACGTCTCCAACCATCCATTTCTTCCCGATCCGCTTTCATTTTCATCCCCTAATTTCTGTCGATTTGAAATCCATTATTCGATATTATTTAAACTATTAGACTACAATATGATATTATTTTCTTTTTTACAATTCCAACTACTAGATATATTTGATAATATACACAAGAGGAAAAGTAAGGGCATAAAAAGATGAAGTACTTATTTTTAAAACATTTAAATTTTCCATATATTGAAGAAAAGGAACTAATTAGTAGTATTTTGGAGTAATTGTTTTGAAGTGATTTAAAATTAAGTTTTATCCAAAAAAAAAAAAAAATTCTTCACTTTTTAATAGCACTGTATATTTTTTAATATTACATTATACTTATAACTTGTTGCACTTTTAGTATCAGTATATTTTTCAATTGTGTTACCAAAATATGAATTTTTTAAACTTATTTTCAAGGTCAACTAGGAACAGCTTGAAAAGAAAGGATAGGGAATGATAGTTGAAGCCTAGCTAGCATTCGTCAGAGGGGCAAGGGGTCCAATAAAAGAGAAATGATAGCATGGGCCCAACAGATATTTGTTAATATATTAAATAAATAAATTCATTTTCATCTATAATAGCTTTTTGTAAATAATATATTGACATTAGAAGTGTGAAAATTTTATTTCAATCTTTCCACAAATCTCGTCGTGCTTGTCATGGAGAAAAATTGATTTGATGTTATACATATTTTCGTTGGGCTTGTTATGGAGAAAATTCAATTTCATCTTATATATCGCGTTTTAAGTATATATAATATATAAATATTAATAAATTTTTAATAAATATAGTTATATACAAAATATAAGCGATAATTATTTTAAAAATTATTCATTTTAATGTTATATATATTATTTTATTGATATTGATCTATTATATATATAAAATCCAATAGTTTTCTTTTTCTTTTTATTTTTCCGCTCGTCATCGCAACCCTTTATCAATCTCATCAGTAGTTAATGTTTGATTCTTTTTCTTCCATGCTCCCTTTGTCCATTTGACCCGCGTCATCTTCCCGTGAATGGCGGAAATTAGAACATGCGAAAAAGTAAAAAGAAAAAGAGAAGCCGAAAAGACAGAGATTTCACTTGTCGAGAAAAATTGTTAGATAAAATTTAAGTGCATTCTTTCTTAAACTATTTATCTGCTGTAAATAACTTTATAGATTTTCGGACGTGTTAATTTACTTGTTAAAACTTTTAAAAATATAGCATACACTCAAAACAACCATATTTTTCTCCTTTCAGCGATTAATTTAAAGTTTTAATGATGATTTAAAATTTATTTACATATTTTTAAAAATTATCTGAAGCTAAAATTATATTTTAAATATTTAAAGATATAATAGTAAATAATACATCTGTTATGAGTATATAAAAAATTGTAAATAAAATAATTATATGGGACCTCCTTCCACTTTTCTAATTGTAGCTTCAATACTATAAATACACATAATTGGCTTAACATCTTAATGAATTGTGGATAAGATGGGAGAAAAAAAGGTAGATATGAGAAGCTATTTTAGCAAATATTTTAGGAAGGAAAAGAATATAGTGGTTACTAGTGAAATGAAGGATAATATTTCTCTCAATATATGTAAGACATCAAAAACCTCCAAAAATTTTAATAATATAAATATGTATATTATCATCTCAAGGTATTTATCAGTACAAATTAAGCTTTATGTGTTGAGTAAGTTTGCAAGAAAAAAAAAACACTATAAGGGAACACTAAAATATTGTTTGGTGTAACCATTCCGATACTTAAGTCTGTAAAATATTTTGGAGAGCAATAGATAAGTTTGAGTACGCAAAGTGTTAATTAGTTTACCATTAGGTGGTGAATTAATATTTATAGTGGAGTGGCGCTGGCAGTTGGAGGGCGATTAATAGGCAAAGCTTCTTTTACAAGTATTGGAAAGTGGGCTTATAGTGTCTAATGTATCCCACATATGTTGGAGATTGTTGTTGACTTAATCTTTTATCCTTATCTAGTGTCTCTTATCCTTATCTAATGTCTTCTAACTACTAAAGATCCTTTTGAGCTTAGTCAAGTTAGGCTTAGGTCTTAAGCCTAAGGCAGCGAGTCCTAAATTGTGAGGTGTGTCAAATCTGAATGGGCTTGAGGTGATAGGGATCAATAATTAATTACACACTCTCAAGCTTGAAGGTTCTCTCAAGTGGTTTGTCAAGCTGTCCAAGGTGAGTTAAGCATCGAAGAGCAGTAGTTACCTCAGTCCAATCTACTGAGCTACTTCACTTCTGTGCTATCCAAGGTATTGCCAAGGTAACTAACCAATGTGTTGAATTAAACCTTCCGCTAAGCATTAGTCCAAGTGCCAAATTTGAATACAACAATCTCTACAGTGTCGAGGCCAAGCTGATAACTGTCAGGAGCCAACCATTTGAGGTTAACCCTATTATAAGCAGTCCTTGAGTCAAACCTAATTCAGCCCCAACAGTCCGGGTGTCAAACTTTTGACACCAAACATACTTAAACAGAGGCCCATCCCAACTCGACTCATAATACTGTTAGAATCGCAGAGTACAACACGTACGCGTTGTCCTTTTTGATAACCGTACTGTCCTTTCTGATGGGAAACGTTCGCTGTGCACAATTTCGTATTTTCCCTGTAAATTATTTTCTTTCTTTTCAATAAGTAAGGATCCATTTTTGTAATTTTTTGTAACGTAGAACTTACCCTAGTAAGGTATTATAACTAATCACATAATGTAATAGCTGCCACAGAATATACATAAGAATATACTGAACTTTTTACCCTCTCTTGAACTATGTGTCCTTTTGCTTACTCTTGAGCTGGTCTTATCTAGCCTATTCGAGTGTGGATTAGTGGTGAGTGACTCCAGCCATACTTGTGCGTTATATCAAGTGTGATCTGAGCTCGCATGAAGCGTTGGTGCATCATATTCATCATCGGTGCATAGGAACTCATGCTTACCCTCGACTATCATTGACTTTTCAGGCCATCTTACAACTTAGACCCGCCCCTTTGGTTACGCGTGATATTGGGTTTGTGTATTTATCTACGAGTTTATATTATCTTAGTATTAGAGTTTGGTTACATTTGAAGCTAGATTCTGCTGCTGTGTTCTTTTGATAATTTGTTACTGCTCTTATGTGACAAAGGTTTTATTGTTCATATTGGAGTTTGGTAGTTAAGTAGTGTTTTGTACTCTATTTTTCACCCGTTTTCGATACGCAAAATAGAGTATGGTTAACTATTCGTTTGATTATCATTGTAAAGTAACCGTCAATATTGGATTCAAGTGTGTAAGAAACTTTAGGAAACTAAGAAAGTAGCACTCGACATGGTTAAGGGCAAGAAGGAAGCTTCTCACCTCAATTAGTGGGTAACTGCTTGGATAGGCTTATTGACTTGGTAGCTAGTTTGGTGATTGTTATACAAGAAGACATGAAGTGAGCTAGAAATAGCCTCATTAGAGAACATGAGCAGTAATGAGGCAATGGTCAGTTTGGCCGAGTTAACGCCCTAGTTCGACCACCCTGAACTGAAGGAATTGGTAGGGGCATTAGACGAAGGCTAACACTTGAAGAGATCGAAAAGGAAGCAGAAGAGGATGACGAGGCAGAGGCGTATTACGAATTTGAGGAAAGAATGTACGAGCCCCTACAATTGTAGGATTAAGGATGCGTATTCCAAGTTTCTCTAGAAGTGGTGATATCGAGGACTACTTAGATTGGGTAAAAAAGATTTAAAAGCAGTTTGAATACCACAAAGTGCATGATAATGCAAAAGTTAGACTTGCTGTATTGGAGTTCACTGGTTATGCCACCCTGTGCTGGAAGAACTTGCAAGCCACTGAAAGAACTTGCAAGCCACTGAAAGAACTTGCAAGCCACTGAAAGAAGGGAAAGAGAATGAGAGATAAGGAGTTAGGGTGATATGAAGAGAGTTATGTGGAGAAGGTTTGTGCTGAGCTATTATTTGTAGGATGCCTTCAAGAAATTGCAAGAATTGAGACAAGGAGGATCGAGTGTGAATGCTTACGTTAAGGAATTTTAGATGCTAATGATCCGATGCGAAGTCATAGAGCTTAAAGACCGAATTGCATCTTGATTCATTGGTGGATTAAAGTATGAGATTGAGGATATCTTGGAAACCTTGAACATTAGAACACTTAATGACGCAATCTAAGCCACTCAGAGGATAGAAAGGCGCCAAACAGGAAGATTCCAACCCCCTGTTGGCCGACCAAGAAGTAGCCGAACTATTCCGAGCCGACTAATGTGAACGGAATTAAGTAAGAATGTTGAGACTCGATCCATTTTGACCACCCGAGCTGAAGAGAAGGAACCCTCAAGGAAGTTTAAAAAGGGCCAGAGTTTAAGGAGGAAAATGAGTAAGATCAAGTGTTTCAAATGCCAAGGATTTGGATACATGGCTACTCAATGCCTAGGATTTGGATACATGGCTACTCAATGCCTGAACAGTCCAACAATGGTGATCTGAGGCAAGGTGCTACCTATTGAGGTCGACAGTACTGATGAAGAAGTAGAGGAGTCGAAAGAGGATGGATAGACAGAGCTGTTTGATGAGGAAGTCATCTACAGTGAGGAGAGGAACTTTATGCCGACCGCTCTAGTATTAATAAGGAGGACAATGAGTGTCAATCTTATGCTTGAAGATGAGTAGAGAAAAAATCTCTTCCATATTGGGTACAAGGTAAACGAATTACTATGCGAGCTGATCATTGACATAGGAGTTGCACCAATGTAGCCTTTACATTTATGGTCCAGCAACTGAAATTACAGACATGCCCCACCCGAAACTTTACAAGCTTCATTAGCTCAATGATAAGGGAGCCCTACAAATGAACAATTATGAGGGAGCCCTACAAGTGTCTATGCTGATCTGTATTGGCAAATATTGAGATGAAGTGCTTTGTGATGTGTTGCCCATTAGTGCGTCCCACCTTCTACTTAGATGACCATAAATGTTTGATAGAGCAATTATGTATGATGATAAAAGGAATACATGTTCTGTAGAGCATGAAGGAAGAAGGTTGAAATTGAGTCCCATGACTATCGAGTAGGTAAAAGTCATGCAGTTTCAACTTACCCAAACCATGAAGAAAGGGGCTTTAGTATTAACCTGAACCGAACTGAAAAGAGAAATGGAGTTGGAGGGACCGACCTATCTACTTGTCAGAAGGCTTCTAAAGATGAGACTTGAGGAGGAAGAGCTGCTGATAGAGGTAAAAACCTTACTAAAGGAATTTACCAACCTGTTTTCGGAAGAGTTGTTGAACGATTTACTCCTAAATCGTAGCGTCAAGCGTACGATCGACCCACAACCAGGAGCCACACTACCAAACAAGCCTGCCTATAGGCTTAATCTTGAACAAGTCGCCGAACTATAGAGGCAAGTGGATGAGTTGATGAAGAAAGGGTATGTGCGCGAGTCTCTTCGCCTCTGCACTATACGAGCCTTATTAGCGCTGAAGAAAGATGGGTCTTAGAGGATGTGTGTGTATAACCGAGCGATTAATCAAATTACCATCAAGTACAAGCATCCCATATAGGCTTGATGAGTTAAGTGGAGTAAGAGTATTCTTTAAGATCGACTTCAAATCTAGATACCATCAGATTTGAACATGCAGGCAATGAATAGAAGACCGCATTCAAAACACCACATGATTTATATGAATGGCTTGTAATGCCATTCGGTTTGTCCAATTCGCTAAGCACATTTATGCAACTTATGAATTGCGTGCTTAGAGAATTACTAGGAAGATTTGTCGTAGTTTATTTTGATGACATTTTAGTATACAGTCCCGACTTGGAGACTTACTGAGAGCATCTTTGTTAAGTGCTTACAAAACTTCAAACTAAATAGCTCTACTCCAATATGAAGAAGTGCAACTTTTGCCGTTTCAAGGTGATCTTCTTAGGTTTTGTTGTGAGCAAAGGTGGTATCCGAGTTGATGAAGAAAAGATAAGAGCGATCATAGAATGGCCTGAGTCAACTTATTCTGTCGATATGAGAAGTTTCCACAGCTTAGTGTCGTTCTATCGTCGATTCATCAAGAACTTTAGTGCGATTGTAGCCCTACTCACCGAACTCTTAAAGAAGAATGTTGAATTCAGATGGGATGAGAAAGAGAGAAGGAGTTTTGAAGATATGAAGGAAAAGCTAACTACAGCCCCTGTCTTAGATCTGCTGAGCTTCAACAAGGTATTTGAAATAAAGTGTGATGCGTTTGAACTAAGCAAAGGTGATGTACTGATGCAAGAAGGACAACCTATTGCTTACGTTAACAAGAAACTTCGAGGAGCCACACTCAACTATTCCCTTTATGCCAAGGAGTTCTACTCCTTAATTTGAGCCTTGACAGTATGGTAATACTATCTGCTGCCCAATGAATTTGTGATTTACATCGATCATGAATACTTGAGTTATCTGAAGAGCCAATCGAAGTTGTCCTAAAGATAAGCTAAGTGGATTGAGTTCATGGAGGGTTTTTTTTTTATGTTGTAAAATACAAGAATAGAAAGAACAGTGTAGTGGTTGATGCCCTATCAAGATGACATACCCTCTTGACCAAGCTGTAGACAAGGCTACTTGGTTTTTCAACCATCAAGAATTTGTACACTGAGGACCCACACTTTAGTCCTATCTACGTTTGTTGTGAGGAAGGATGGATGCCGGATAACCATCATAAGGATGATGGATACTCATTCAGGAAAAGGAGGCTATATATCCCGACCTGTTCTACACAAGAATTGCTAGTGCGTAAGGCACATGGAGGGGGATTGACATGATACTTTGGCTAGCGCCGAACTTATGAGGTATTATCCTCTAAATTATTTTGGCCAAGGATAAAGAGAGATGTCCAATCTATGCTGGAAAAGTATGAAACTTATAGAAAAGTGAAGAGTTGAGCCAAGCAAGGACACTACCAACCTTTGCCGATCCCAACTAAACCATGGTCCAAGCTGAGTGTGGACTTCATGTTAGGATTGCTAAGGATGTCCCGAGGGAAGGACTCCATCATGGTGGTTGTAAATCGATTTAGCAAGATGGCACATTTTGTGCCCTGTTCTAATATTAATGACGCTTTGGCTATCTCTTTTCTTTTCTTTTCTTTTCTTTTCTTGTGGGAAGTAATCAAATTGTATGGAATTCCCGGGACCATCGTTTTAGACCGAAACCCTAAGTTCATAAGCCACTTTTGGAGGACATTGTAAAGGCGAATGGGAACTAAGCTGTTGTACAGTAAAACTTGCCACCTATAGATCGATGCATAAACTAAAGTTGTCAATAGAATTGTAGGAATTTTGCTACGGGTTGCTATTAGACGAAATACGGCCAACTGGGATCTATGTCTATTGATCATTGAGTTCTCCTACAACAAGACCACTCATAGTGTAACAAGCATGTCTCCATTCGAGGTTACCTATGGGTTCAACCTCGAGCTTCCATTAGAACAAGCGCCCTAACCAATGCTTGATGATGACTAGCTAACCGTCAAAAGAGTTGAGGCTATCAGAGCCATGTACTAGAAGGTTATAAAGCAACTAGGTTGAGCTAATATTAAGCTTAAGAAGCGAAGCTAAGGATAGAGGAAGAGGGAATTTCAACCAAGCGATTTGGTCTAGATACACCTTAGCAAGGAGCAATTCCCAAACATGAAGAAGCGAAAGTTGTCTCCCAAGGCCGATGGACCTTTCAAAGTGCTTGAAATGATCAACCCTAATGCCTATAGGATTGAGTTGCTCGAAGGATATGGAGTCTTAGACTCTTTCAACATTGCTAACCTCCAACCTTACACTCTCGAGGACGAGCAACTTTGAGTTAAGCCAAATTTGATCCTAAATCTCAAACAACTTAGAGAGGATGATAGGGATCAAGGATGAATTACATGCTCCCAAGCCCAAGGGCTCTCTCAAGAGGTTTGCTGAATTGTCTAAGGTGAGTTAAGCTCCGAAAAGTAGTGGTTACTGTCTAATCTGTTGAGCTACTTTGCTCTCTATGCTATCCAAGGTGTTGCCGAGGTAACCAACCAACGTATCGAACTGAACCCTCTACTAAGCACTAGTCCAAGTGTCAAATCTGAATACAATAATCTTCATGGTACTAAAGCCGAGCTGATAACTGTTAGGAACCAACCATCTGAGGCTGACCTTATTGTGAGTGATCCCTTAGCCAACCCCAATCTAGCCCCAGCAGTCTGAGTGCCAAATTTTTTATGCCGAATATACCTGAACAGAGGCTTACCTTAGCTTAACCCAAAATATTGTTAGAATCATAGAGTAAAATACGCGCACATTGTCCTTTCTGACAACCATACTATTTGGGGAGTTCATTGTATACGATTTTGTATTTTCTCTATAAATTATTTTCCTTCTTTTTAGCAAATAGGGATCCATTTTTGTAATTTTCTGTAATGTAGAACTTACCTTAGCATGGTACTATAAATAATCATATAATGTAATAGCTGCCATAGAATATACAGAAGAATAAACTAAATTTTTTATCTTCTCTTGAGCTAAGTGTCCTTTTGCTTACTCTTGAGCTGCTTTTATCTAGCCTATTTGAGCGTGGACTGGTGACAAGTGACCTCCGATCATACTTATACATCATATCAAGTGTAACTTAAGCTTGTGCAAGGCGTTGGTCTATCATATCCATTATCGGTGCATGGGAACCCCTGCTCTCTCTTGACTATCATCTACTTTTCAAGCCATCTTGTGGCTTAGACCCACCGCTTTGGTGACACGTGATACTGGGTTCATATGTTCATCTACAAGTCTGTATCACGAGAGGCTCATGTCCAAAGAGCCCTATCAACACTTACTCCCTTGTAGTTTCGTTGCCAAGGTTAAGATAAGGATAAGGGATATATGGATCGCTCAAGCATATAGTTGATTTGACTTAGAAGCTCTAGTTAGTGCTACCATATTGACGTAGCGAGGATATAAGTTCAAGCTGGTGGATAGCCAAGGCAATGATATTAGAGGTGGTGAACCGCTAAGGCGAGGTTATTTATGGTAGTGAATATCTAGGGAGAAGATCCTTAAGGTGGGAAAGGCCAAGGAGTCAACAATTGTTTCGAAGCAAAGTACTGACGACCCAAGCAAGATGGAGCTTTGGTTAAAGTATCAGAGTAGGACATGCTAGGTGGTTGATCCCAAGGCAAGGAGTCTAGGACCTTAAGTGGGTAATCTAAAGCGTTGAGTAGGCCTATTTGAACTATGCTCGTCATAGACTAAGCAGGCATGATTACTCAATTTGGGATGCCATGCTTTTAAGATGTTGACTAAGTGGAAGTTAAAGGGGTCCTAGAGAAACTTCTTGTGGAAAAAACTTTTTAAATTCTAACCTTATCATGCCTATTTTCAATGCATTTAATGTGATGCGTCCTGTCATAGTAGATTGGCGTGTAGCTGTATAGCATAACCATAATGAGATATTACTTTTCCATAATTTCTCTATTCTATTACTGTGAAATTTGCTCTTTCGTATATAACTTTTTTTGAGAACTTTTCAAACTTTACTCTTCTTCATCACCTTTCGCAACCATATTGGCTAACACAAGTGAGACGGGTTTGAATTCGGTATGACATAACATCTCTAACTTTGTGTCTACAAGAAGTAATCCCCTTCAACAGGAGAGGATGAAGTCTTATCACTGCCACAACTTGACAACTCTACTAGGATGGTAGTGGAGGCGTTGGATAAAGTTAGGCTCATCAATGTCATCCCTAGGGACGTATGTGTATATGCTTTACTGCCCCTTCCCAAGGATTTATTTGAGGCACTTGGGAAGGGCAAGGGCAAGGGCCCTAATGGCTAAGTGAGCAACGGTAAACTCTCTGCCCTTATATGGATCTTAAGTAACTTTATTGTTAAGTCGATTCTTGAATGGCAGATATGGTTACTAAGTAGGGATGAACAAGTAGTTCTGCTATTAGGGAGGCGCTTCGTAGTGTTTGACAAGTGTTTAGAGTTTGGGTAGTACTCCCTCCAAGTAGCTTTGAAAAAGAGCCCCTCCACTTCCACCAGTACAGTCCAATACAGGTCCCTTCCAATGGGCAGAAGGTGTTAAAGGTATTCCAAGTACTCTGTGAGTACTTGGTGATAAAGGTTACTCTTGAACTTCTCAACTACTTCTATATGTGGAAAAGCATGGAGGGATGGCTGCACCAATAACCTTGTCTTAGAAAAAAACTTTTTTGTAACCTTACAAATTTGATAAAGGGCTAGCAAGATGATTACGTAGTGGTTGAGCTGCCCGAGGAGGTAGATTTTTGGATATGGTGGATTGCGTTGGTTTGGACCAACGCTCAAAAAGGGCTTAGCCCTAGTGATGTAGAGGCCATGCAAGAGATTCAGGCCTTCATGGCCCTTAGATATGGTAAGGAGATAAATACTGTAAAGACCAAGGAGAGATACTTTTGGTATTCGATCTCTAAGTTCTTCCCTAGTATGAAGAAAGTTGTGATGAAGAAAAGGACCAAAGGTATAAGTTCATTCTTTTGTGAACGTCTTTGTCTGCTGTGCTAGTTTAGAGACGCTTCGTCCAACGTCTCTTTTCATAAAATGGGGGATCTTCCTTATCTGTACAATTTATAGTAGGGTTGGTGAACGATAGTAATTGAGTCTTTTGTTTTTGCTTCATTTTTATTTTTCCTCATTATTTTGATCATTTTTGTAAGTAAAAGTTTGGCTACAAAGGTTCCTCATCCTTCTGTGGACGAGCTAATGAGTCGTTGGCAGGCTAGGTCTAAGGCATCTAACTTGAAGGGCAAGGCTGCATGACTGAAGTTAAGGGCTGAGGAGACTAACAGGGTTTAACTAGTGACTTTTCCTTGAGGAATTCCTATCAGTCTTTAGGCAGAGCTACTGGCTACAGAGCTTATGAGCATGGCTCTTCCTTCTTTTGCCCTTGTCCTCACTATCGAGCCCATTATTGTGGGGGACGAGTGTTACGCCCCGAAGTTATAGAGTTGCAACAGTCCCGCCTTTAAACCATTTTATGATAGGAATTGGCCTCACAGTGCCTGTCACGCCCTGAAGCGGCAGAGTCGTAACAGCCCCGCCATGTAAACCATCTTAAGATAGAAGTTGGCCTTACAACTGCTATCTTAGACCTTATCTACACAAGGCGTCTACGACTAACCCGCTTTGAAGTAAACAGTTTGTAATTTAAATAAGTCATTTACCTAAGAAAGTGAGAAAATTTATATATATATCTATATATATATACTTTAATTTAATTATTACATTATTCAAAAATGAAAAATAATTCTAAAATAAAAACTTAGACCTTAAAAATATGTGTTTATTCTTCAAATATTTTTTCTCACTCCCCAGGATCCAGCAATTGCTAACTTCAGAGTAGTTGTTGCCGCTTCTTAGCCAGCACTTACACGACGTTTATAGGGATGTAAGCAACCACAGTTCAGTAAGTTAGGATGAAGGACTTAAAACTATACCATAAACACAACAAGGTTTTTAATCAACTTATTAGGTGCAATACATGTGCAAGCAAATGTTATCGCACGACGTTGTCCGGCCCGTCGAGAGATTAGAGAAATTACGCCCGCTCTAATCCGAGTTGAATAGTTGCCATTAATGCAACAGCTCACGACCAAGCCCAAGTTTGTGCAATGGAGACCTTGCTCCTCTCACGACTACCTTCGAACCATTGACTTCACCCTCGCTACCACCTCTTCTCCTGTCACTTAGTTTGGCTAAGGATGAAGAATGGATCATTATGTAATCCTGCGCTATCTCTTTCGAAGGGGTCGGTATTTGGCCGGAGAGTCCTAAGTTCCCCTAACGGGTTGCCATGCATATCCGATTATGATTATTGGTCGTATATTTGATTAAGTCCAATTTAGGGTGATTAATCATTTCATACAAATCATACAATACATGCTAGAGCAACAAACAAAATCATAGCATCATCCATAATTAAGTACATGCACACATCTAACTATCTAACAAGCACAACCAAGCATAATCTCAAGCCTCCAAAATACAGCATCGTAGTAATCTCAACTTACCTCGACTCCTTGCTCATTCACTCGAGGTCCGATTTGCTCAGGCCATCACCAATCATCCCTATAACATAAACGTGGTTTCGGTTTTTCATATAACTATTATAGGTTCATTTTATCCTATAACGCTTATTGTTATGTTTTGTTTAGGGTTTAATATGCCTAATTATCTAGGCCTTAAGTCTTTTACAATTATTTTAGGTTTGGGGTTAGGTTCGGGTTTGGTTTTCGTATCGATTTCTAAATTAAGTTTTAGTTCGATTTCTAAGTAGTGTTTTATATTCCAACCTTAGAAATTTGTTTCAACCCATAATGTGAAATTAATCACATTACTTCCCAATTCCCTAAATACCATCATTACCCCTAGTCAGTATTTATTTTACCCGGTACACTTAAATCCGTATTAGTGTACCAAATTCACTCATAATATGAAAAATTTTTACATTTTTCATATAATTACATAAATTCAAGTTTCGTATCAGATTTATTGTACATTTTTATTATTATCAAAATATCAATTTTTATTATAATATTTTCTATTTATTATATTATAATAATTACATATTATGTATTATTACCTTTTATCTATATAATACACTTCTAATATTTCTATCACTCTAATTATCGTCTCTAAACACCAATTATCATTTCAAAATGTCTAAATTCATCCTAAATCAAATTTTACTCCTAATTACTCTAATTTCCAAAATTAACTTAAGATTTACTATTTTTCCCTATTACTCATTTACTACATAATTAACCTAATAATTACATCTAACACCCTAAATATTACAAGTATCGTACTCCATCAGATTTCAACATCCTAAAACATGTACTTATTCACTAAATCAGTAATTAACTATCTAATTACTTTATTAACCCTCAATTACCCATTTTATGCTTTATTTTAAGGCCTAAAAATTATCTAAAAATTTCGAAAATTAATTTTTGAAAGCGGGCTTCATAGCACTATTTTATATCAGTTAAGTGGTCTACATAAAAATTTTGGGCTCGAAACTACACTCCTAAAGTCATTTATTTCTAAACCGAAACATGCTCGGTTTTGCACGATTTCTTAAGGATCCTATATCACGAGACATATTTTCATCAAAATAATATTTTTCCTAAAAACTATATACAAAAATATTTCAGAATAACAAGTTTCATAATTTTATAAGAAATATTTACTATTTTTTCAAAATTACACAAAATCCAGCTGGAAATCGAACTCACTGATTTGAGTGGCTCCGGCCACCTTCAGTAGCTATGGGTGTATCTGCCCACCTGAGCATTGCCACTACCATGTGGTAGTGGTGGCCGTCCACTCCCAGCTGCCTGTCGGATCTGGGTTCTCCTTTATGGCCCTAACTGCATAGTTTTCCTTTTCTTTTTTTTTTTCTTTCGTTTTTCTCTCAATTTTCAACTCTCCTTAATTTTCTCTGATTTCTAACTATCCAAATGAGCTTCTAATTTTTTTCTTGATATTTATAAAGTTTTAGTGTAATTATTGTGCATTAAATTGGACAAGACAATTGCTTTATCTCTTAATTTTTAGCTTTTGTGTTGTCTTAATTTAATTGGCCAATTTTTTTCTTATTTTTCTCAGCTGCCACGACCCAATTCTGGATCATTCCTCATTTTTCCTGATTTTTCTTGATTTTTCCTTAATTAATTATGAATTTTCTTTAAGTATTTTGTATTATTTTAGCACCTTTCGCATATTTTAAGTAATTACGCGTAATTATACCTTAATGTAAATTCATATATAGTACAAATAAATATTATTAAATATTATTTAGGTTATTTTATGATTTTTAGTATACATATAATTTATCTCTAGCGATTCGTTAATTATCGAAATGCATTTTATGCGTTTTCGATAAATGACGAGTTATATACTTAAAATGTGAAAATTTTATAGTCTTTTATTTTATTGCTTATTTTCATAAATTCAAATTTACGGGGTCATTTTTACTAATATTTCTAGCTTTATTTTATAATTTAAGTTCGATCGAATCTTTCAATTGATCGAAACCTCGAATGGTTAGTTGTGGGGCTTACAATGCCTACCATAGACATGATCTATACAAGGCGTCCACAACTCCTCGCTTTGAAGTAAACAATCCAATTAAAAGTTTAACTACAATTATGATAAATATTACAAATTTCTAATAAACATGTATAATTATATGTAAGTCCACTAATTTATATAATAACTATTAGTCTTTCATCCTTAACTACAAAGGATACTCTAGCTATACATCATTACTAAGTAAATTGATCTTCACAACCCTGGCTTCAAAAGGACTAACCTCTAGGTAATTGTAGGGCAGCATAATACTTGAAGTGTTCAGAAATCAGGACCTGCAAAATGATTTATAAGAGTATGAGCAACTACAGCTTAGTAAGTTGAATTGGAGACTCATAAATGTATACAAGTACAAACAAGATTATCAAGCAATTATTTTCATGTAATGCAATAATTAAGTGTCATTGCACAACGTAGTCCCGTTCGTTGTGAAATCAGAGAAATTTCACCTGCTTCAATCCGGTTTGAGGAGTTTCCATATTATGCAGCAGCTTGCAACCAAACCTAGGCTTGTGCAATGGAGACCTCGCTCTTTCCGTGACTACCTTCGAACCATTGACTTTACCTTCGCCACGACCTCCTGTCCTGTCACTTAGTTCGACTAAGGATGAAGAAAGAACCATTTTGCAATCTTACGCTATCCCTTTCGAAGGGGTCGGTATTTGGTTGGAGAATCCTATGACCCCCTAACGGGTTGCAATGCATGACATTTTTGGTTATTAGAGTCGAATAAGATTAAATTTCACTTAGGGTGTTCAAACAATTTCACACCAATTTAATCAATCACAAAATCACTCACATTACAAATTCAGCACGCATTCAAATACATCAAACACATGCGTAAACTACTTACAATCACAACCATATACAAGTCTAAGTCTTTGAGTACTATAAAACTAGTACCCTATTACAATAAGTAATAACTCAACTTACCTAGAATTTCTCAATCGCCCGATCACTTAGTTGTAAGCCTATTCGTCTCTAGGTGTCCTATAATACAAATAGGTTTTTTAGTACTTATACTTTAAGGATTCATATTCTAAGTTATAATTTAACTCATATGCTCGAATCTTAATGTGAAATTAATCACATTAAGCTTGAGTATTAAATATCCTATTAGGTCTTAATTTAGTATTCTAAATTATTCGGTACACGCTATTCCTACTTGGGGTATCGGATTTATCCCCGATGTGAGAAATCTTACATTTTTATACAATTACCTAAAATTAAATCTTATTTTAGATTTAGTATTATTCTGATTTTTATTATAATATTATCTAAATAACTCTAATTTTTTTAGATTTATTAATTTTCAATTCCACATATTACTAATTTCTTATAATAACTACCTAATTTCCTAAATTAACTATACTTAATGCTCCAAAGGTTGGGATTAGGTTTCCACATCAGAGATTAACATCCCTAAACATCTGATAACTATCTAAATCAGTAATTAGTATCTTAATCACCTAATTAACCCAAAATTACCCAATTTTTCCATCATTTTAGGGTTAAAAATTAATTTAAAAATTTCAAAAATTAATTTTAGAAAAATGGCTTCATAGCACTATTCTATATCATATAAGCATTTTATAGAAAAAAAAAATTGAGCTCCAAACTACACTCCTAAGCCTATTTATTTCTCGTTCTAATCATACTCGATTTTGCTTAATTTGTTAAGAGCCTTATATTTTTAGATGTGATTAAACTAAATCAATATTTTTCCCTAAATCTACATACAGGAAAATCTCAGAATAACAAGTTTCATAATTTTCTAGGTAAAATAACTAATTTTACGAAATTATTCAAAATCGGGGCAAATAAGGGACTCACCAATTCGATGCTTTTTGGCCGTCCAACTCTGGTCCAAGTGTGTTGACAGACCTAGAGGGTAAGGCTGGAGTGGGGTGGTGGTGGTGGCTTGGTCTCAGGTGGTGATAAGGTGTGGGTTTGGCTCACTAGCCTTATTTACACAGTTTCCTTTCCTTTTCTTTTTTTTTTTTTCTAGATTTTCTCTTGAATTTTTTAAGTTCCCTATTTTTATCTTACTCTAAACTATTCAAAGGAGTTTTCTGAAATTTTTTCCTATTTATAGACGTTTTGGGTAATTAATATGCATTAATTAGACATGACATTGCCCAATTTCCTTAATTTTTGGCTTTTGTGTTTCTTAATTCTAATTAGATAATTTTTCTTTTTCAGATCCTAACCTACCACGACTAGATTTGCATCATTCCACACCCTTCTGATTTTTTTTTCTTAATTAATTTAATAATTTTCTTTAATTATTTACTAAGTTTTTAGCCAATTTAAGTAATTTCACGTATTTTTATCTACACATAAATACATGTGGGGTACATGTGAACATTCCTAATTATTATTTAGGTCATTCTATAATTTTTAGTATATATATAATCTATCTCTAGTAATTTATTAGGTATTAAATTACACTTTTCGCCTTTTTGATGATTAATAAGTATTATACTTAAAATTTGAAGATCTTGTAGTCTCCTATTTTATTACTTATTTTTTTAAATTCAAGTTTATGGAGTCATTTTTACTAATATTTCTCTTCATAATTTATAATTTGGTTTTGATCGGATCATTTAACCGATCGTCCTAAACCTTGTATTCTAAGTTTACTCCTACTGTCTCTTGGCTTAACTTTAGGGCTTATAACGAGCCCACTGACGCTGAAGAGTTAGAGATACAAATGCTTACCCCTCTTAAGGGGTGGAAGGAGGAGATGGCTGAGGTTACCACGTTGTTTGAAGTGGTAAGGCATAAGAGGAAGACTCCCGAGACATATGGGGAAGCAGTGCCTGAAGCCAAGAAGCAAAGGTCGTTGGTAAGGGCGCCCTTGAGCTAAGTAAACTGGTTTGAGCGGTTGACGATTCATCTCTATAAGTATATAGATTAACTTGGGGATGGGTTTTTTTATGTCTTCAACAAGTTCAGGTTCTTGGAGATAAAATCGAACTCGTTCAAGGAGGTGTCGTATGTCTCCTGAAATGAAGAGCTCTTAAGCCAAGCTCTCAATGCTAAGATCAAGAGGGTTAAAGGAAAGCTCTTGAGGCTAAAGTGGGAGGTTTTGGCAAGTGACCTTACGTTGTAGCACCGGACTCTCAACTACTACGCCCTATTAGGGTCTTATATTCCTGGCGACTAGGTTGTCCTCGAGGAGACGTTTAGGGTAAGTAGAGGCTATCCTATGGAGATAGCAAGTTATTTGAGCACGCTCATGTGGTAGGTAGGCCTTTGCTTCTTTATATTGATGTGCTTCACTAGTCATTGAACTAACCTTGATTCATGTTTTTTTGCAGTACCATGGCCATGTGCTACTTCAACTAAGTAAGTATGATGCTACTTGGAAAGAGGTAAAAGTGTTTTCAAGAGGCATTGCGGAGGGTTAAGAATGATTTATGAGAGGTAGAGTCCTCTACTAATAAGTATTTAGATAAATTCGCCAAAACTAATCAGTGTCTGCATCACTCTTATATATAAGTAGCTAAGCTCTAAGGCTAACTAAAGAATATAAAGCACGAGAGTGTAGTTGCTAAAGACGCTGCCAAGGGGCCGGATAACCTAGAGGCTTGGCTTAAGGATGAATAGAGGACCAAAGCTCATCTCTCTTGGAGATTAGATGGGGAGAGGGAGACCAAGGCCCAACTTGAGAGAAAGAACGCTGAGATGAAGGCATTGGTTGCCAAGTTACAGATTGAGCTGAAAATGAAAGCTTCCAAGTGTAATAGTATCAAAACTACTTTATCGGAGCTGGCCGATCTAAAAGAGGGGTTGGAGCAGCAAATCTAAGAGCTACAGGGGAGAGTTTTGGAGATGGAAGAGATCATTTGTAAAATGGAGAGTAGGGAGGTCCTCAGCAATGTTGTTGTAAAGAAGGTCATCATCAATTATTAAGAGATAGATGAGTAAGAAGACCTATTGACTAAATTTGCTTGCTTCACAAGGAGACATGTGCTCTCCCATTATCCAGACCTCGACCTGAGTTTTTTGGATTCCCCCACTTTTAAGGAGAGGACAGAGACTGCTCAAGTGGCTGATAAGGTCCAAGACGCCCTTTTTGCTGCTAGGGCCAGACAAGATGTTTCTACATCTACTTTTACCCCGAGCAGCTAGGCAGGAGGTTACCCTTGAGAGCGCTTCTTGGGGTAATTAAGGTTGTGGTGATCCTCCTACTGACCCCTATAAGCAACCTTTAGCCTCTATTTTAGCTCAAAGCTAGCGTCCTTAGGGGTTAACGATGGATTGGTGCTCCAAGTAGATTAAGGTCTTAGATTTTTCGAAGTTTCCAGAGTTAGCTAATCTTAAGCGATAGTCTTCTTTTCCTTCTTATACCCTAAGTTGGGATGCCGGCCTTAATTTTATAATCTCTAAGTAATGAATGAAATTTGAACTTACTTATGTCCCTTGTTGTACACTTTGTTTTTGTCAAGCTTGGTTTTTCATCCTCTTGATTCTTTTTTTTTTTAAATTTAAGTCTTCTTTAAACCAATCAATACTAAACCCTATCCGTTTAATACTGACATTTAAATAGGGTTTAAAGAAAACCGGGTTTTTTTATATTTGAAAATATGTTAGAGTCGTTCCTCGACCAGAGTTGGAAAAAATAGATAAGTTATAATCAATTGGGTGGATTAGTTATAACTGAGCTACTGTTTTTTTTTATAAAAACCGATTTAAAAAAAGGGGGGTCTTAAAACAAAAGACCTGAATTCAAGGGTTAGGAATTTTAAACCTTTACGGGTACCATTAACTTCCAAATTTAAAATTAAACTTAAAAATCACCTTTTTAATTTTATAAAACTTGATTGTTAATTACTCTAATAGGATAACTTTTAAGTAATCTAAGAAAAAGGAAAATGAGATATTTTTATTTTTATCGTTGCCTCCTAGGTGCCTACATAATCGCTATTCGGGATCAAACATACTTAGTTTGTTTTTGTAAAACTTTAGTAGATTAGTTGATTTTAATTTTCAAAAAACATATCAAGTTTACGTTTTTAGTTAAATTTTGTTTATTTAAGGAAATTCCTAAAAAAAAGAGGGCCTTAAATTGGATTTTTTACTTTTTTTTTGAAAAAAATTCTAAAATTCCCTAAATTTGAATATGGATTAATTTATTTTTGTATTTGGAAAAATGTTTTTTCTAAGTGATAAAAACAATTATTCATTAACCTATTTATTTTTATTCCTATTTACTAATTTTTTTTATCTATTTCTATTATACTAAAAATAAATAAACTATTTTCTTATCTTTCTTTTTTTTTCTTCTCTCTTTTTTTTTTTTTACATTTGATTACAATTACATGTACATAGATGGATAAATAAAAAATAAAAAAAAATAAATAAACAAATAAAGCAAAACTGAAAAAAGGACATAAATCAAATAACAAAAAAAAAAAGAAAAAGAAAAAGGGCCGGACCGAATATTGGACAGGACGCGGGTTGGACTCCGGGTTGGACTTTTGGTCGATTCGCAGTTTCGGGTTATAGGTTGGTCTCAAGTCGATGCACGGATTCAGGTTGGGTTTGGGTTGTCTTCAAGTTCAGCAGCAACAGCCAAGGTTGATTTTGCTTAGTTTAGCCATAGAATTGAAGAGGGAATAGGAGTTTCATGAGTTTTAGATTGGGGATATGGGGGGTTGAAAGAGTGTCATGGGGTTTAGGAGTGGTTTGGATGGTGTTCAAGCATGGTGGCTAGCGGTGGTGTTTAGGTGGTGTCGTTGGAGGTTGTTGGAGTTGAAAGGGAAGTGTAGTGTAGGGTTTTAAGTCATAGGGACTTCAACCGTGGGGTTGGTTTAGGTTGAAGAGAGTTGGAGGTGGTGGTTCGAGAGGGAGGAGGTTCAGTGGTTAAGGTTTAGCGGTGGCTTGTTGGTGGTGTCACTAAAGGGCACAATAGTGGTTGAAAGTGGTTAGGCTCAAAAGTTCATGAGGTAGAGAAGCTAGTAAAGGTGGTGATGTGGCTTGGAGGTGGCTAGAGAAAGAGAGTGGGCTCGATGGATGTTAGAGAGAGAGTGAACAAGAGGAGAGAGAGAGAGCTCGTGAGTTGTTTTCTATTTATCGTCCATAGTTGTATCAGTGTAATGAGCTCCCCCAATACCCCTTTTATATACGAATTGATCAAACAAAAGAGGAAATAAAAAATCGAACTTAAATGAAAATGTCCGAAAATCCAATTTTTTTTTCTGAATTTTGGAGCTCGATTTGAATGCTCTTTTAACTGAATTTAGATATGTTATTGGGTCCAATTTAGAGTAGGCTATATGGTAAACAAAATCAGATCAAGGAATTATGCATGTATGTGTGAAATTTATGCAAAAACTAGCTCTAAAGTGAAGGAGGTGGGCTATTTTTGACTGGGAAAGTAGAGGAAATTCTGAAGAAAATAAGGGAAAACTGAGAGAAAGAGAGGGAAAATGCTAACATGGTGCTATGTCAGCTAACTCAACCAACCTTGAACTGCTACGTGTCATCACGTGACACGTGGTAGTTGACAAGTGGTGCTACGTCAGCATGTCGTTTAATCTCAACTTATTACATGTCAACATACGTAGCGCAATTAGATCCTGATACATGACAGTCCCTAATGTGATAAAAAAAAAATGAAAAAACTTTGTTTGCTCCCTCTAAGATTCGAACCCAAGACCTCTAGTCGAATGCAAATGTTCAAGTGTTTATTCGTTAGGCCATTAGCTTATGCCTTATCCAATCTTGCACATATGCATTAGGTTAGCTTGGGCTAGATTTAAATCTAAACCTAGGCCCAACGGTCTTATTTCAAAACTAAAAAAAATCTACCCTAATACCCTAAAATCTTCAATTTTTCTATTTTTTGTGATTTTTCAATTTTTTCAAATTTTATTTTCTGAACTTTTTTCTTTTCATTTTTTGGGTTTCTTTCTAGATTTCTTATTTTTGATATTTTTCTAAAGTTCTTATTTTTTTGTGCTTTTTCTTATTTTTTTCTAAATTTCCTTATTTTTTGGGTTTTCCTTATTTTAGGACCTATTGAGGAAATAAAATAAAATAAAATAAACGAGGGCAAAAATTGGGTATCTATAATTTTTATTTATTTTATTTTTTTACGTTCTTCCTTATTTAAACATTTATGTGGGTAAAAGTTTCTCTTCGTAAGGGGTGTTTCTCCTTGCTGAGGTTACCCGAAGGAGTCAGGTCGATGGCGTTCCTACCTACCCGATAAACAGGAGTTCCTTTGTGTAAGGGATGTTTCCCTTTGCTAAGATTACTTAAAGGGGTTAGGTCGGTGGCATTCTAACTTGCTCGATAAATGGGATTTCCTCTGTGTAAGGGGTGTTTTCTCTTATTGAGGTTACTCAAATAGGTCACGTCGGTGGCATTCTGACCTGCTTGGTAAGTGGGTCCATTAACCTTTCAGGGGCTAAGACAATGTAAGAGAGAGAACTATAGACAACAATTATAAAATGTCATTTTCATTCATTATTTTGAAATGGTTTACATAATAATATGCTAATCAAAGTAAAGTTGAAGGTTATTATGGTTCTAAGTGTGTGGGATGAGCTCGCTATCCAATCTTTCTAGTTTGTATGCTCTATTACCTAAGTTTTCCTTGATTCTAACCAAGTCTTGCTAATTGGGAGCTAGCTTGCTCTATCCTTCTCACGAACCAATGGCCTCTAAGTTTCGAAAAACCAGGTTATTGACTTTGAATTCCTGTTGTCTAACCTTTTGATCATAATATCGGGCGGCTTAGTACTAGTATGCAGTTATGCAAGCTGTAGCAAGGTCTTAGATTTCTTCAATAATGTCGATGCTGGCTTGCAACAGGGACTCATTAAGGGTAATATTAAAGCTTTGAGTCCAAATGTTAGGGAGTTCAAGTTCAATGGGAAGGATTGTCTCAGATCTAAACACTAGGTGAAAGGGGGTTTCGCTTTTAAAAGTGAGGTACAAGATGCCATTGACCAACGTATAGTTGGTGGCGTGATATATGAGCTTCTTCGCCTCCTCCTTCTCTTCCAGGAGCGTACATTATTCTAAATAACTTCGGATAAGATCCATCTAGCTCAGCTTTGATGCTGTTATTGTTAGTTCTAGGACTTTAACTAATACTAGAGTTATGCTCTTCTCTAGCAGGTACTCTATGAAGATTTTCCTATCACTTACCTCTGGTTTCTATATCCCAATAAAGACGAGTTTGGATAGCCCATCTACTGTTGAATTCTCGAGTCAAGGGATCTTTATGATGTTCTACGATGTGAATTCAGCTAGAAGGCTCTTCACCTTCTCTAGGTTCCTTGCCATCGTATCGTCTATGGCTTTATATTCACATCAAATTTGCTAGACGACTAGCATAGAGTCCAATCAGATCTATAATGTAAGCCCTAAATATAAGCCATATAATTGTAAGATTAAACTTAGTACACAAAGCCTATAACATCGTAAGTTTGAATTTAAGAAAATAAGTAATAAAAAGAGAATATAAAATTTTTAAATTCTAAGTATATTACTTGTTATTTATCGAAAATACATAAAATACATTCTAATCACTAACGAATCACTAAAAATAAATTATATGTATGCAAAAAATCATAGAATAACCTAAATAATATTTTAGAGTATTTACTTATACTTTATATGTATTTATGTGTAGATAAAAATATGTGAAATTACATAAATTGCTTAAAATTTGCTAGAAAATTGCTAAATAATTAAAGAAAATTATAAAAAAAATCAAGAAAATAGGAAATGATCTAGATCAAGGTTGTAGAAGCTGGGGGAAGAAGAAAAAAATTTGACTAATAAAAATCAAACAACAAAAAAGGCAAAAAAAAAAAATGGAAGAAAATAGGCTTGTCTTATCTAATTAATACATAGAATTTGCTTTACACTTTTATAAATAGCAAGAAAATTACAGAAGCTAAGTTGTTTAGTTTGCAACTTCAAAAAATTAGCAAGAGTAAAAAACAAGAAGAAAATTAGGGTTTATAAAAAAATTACCTAAATCTATGTAGTAGGTGCTACTGAACCGAACCCATACATTACCACCACTTGGGACTGAATCACCTCTACCACCTCACTCTAAACCGAGCGTCTGGATCTGCCGACCACCCCTCGACCGTTACTAGTAGCCGGAAGCTCAAGAGTCAAGTGAGTCTAAAATTTTATCCGATTTTGCAAATTTTATTAAAATTATTAATTTTAAAAATTATGACTTTTATTATTCTAATGTTTTGTTGTATTTAGATTTAGTAAAAAATAGTGATTAAGTTTAATTATGTCCGTAATTATGGGGTGCTTAAGAAATTAAGCAAAACTGACTATGTTTAAAATTAGAAATAAATAGGTTTAGGAGTGTAGTTTTGAGCTCAATTTTTTTCTATAAATTACTTAAGTGATATAGAATAGTGCCAGGAATTCCTTTTTCAAAAATTAATATTCTAAATTTTTATATAATTTTTTATCCCTAAAATGATGGGAAAAACTAGTAATTTGGGACTAATTACGTAATTAAATGACTAATTATTGATTTAGAAGGTAATTAGATATTTAAGGATGTTAATCTTTGATGTGGTAACATAATCCTAGCATTTAGAGTATTAATTGCAATTAATATGGGAATTATGTAATAAATGTGAGTAATTTAGTAATATGTGAAGTTGGAATTTTAATAAATATAAAATAATAGGTTAAGTTGGATAATATAATAATAATATCAGTACATATTAAATCTGGCACAAAAATTAATTTTAGATAATTATACCAAAAACGTAAAATTTTCTCACATTAAAAATAAATCCAATACATTAATCAAGATTAGAGTGTACCGAGTAGGTTAAAATATTAAATTAAGACCTAGTATAATATTAGAATACTTAAGCTTGATGTGATTAATTTCGTATTAAGGTTCGAAACGTATTTTAGGATTACTCGTGGTTGAAACCGAATTAGCGCTTGAACCAGAATCTGATTCCGAAACCAAACCCTAAACTAATGTAGAATTAATCGTTAGTAAATAATAGGTGTATAAGGAGAATTTCGTTAAAGCATAACCTAGAATATGTATCGTTAAAGTATAAATACTAAAAAAACGTATTTATATTATAGGGTACATGGAGACGAGCTAACATGCAACTAAGTGAATGAGTAATCGAGCGACTAAGCGGCTAAGAATTTTAGGTAACTTGGGTTTAATACTTCATCGTATTTTGAGTATTATTTTAGAGTACTCAAAGACTTAAGATTGTGTATAATTATGATTGTAAGTAGTTTTATGCATGTGCTTGTGTATCTGATTTTGTACTGAAATTTATATTGTGGTTGATAATTGTTATGAGTAAATTGGTGTAAAATTGTTTGAACACCCTAAATCGACCCTAATACCCTAATTTTTCATGCATTGCAACCCTTTAGGGGATCATTAGGATTTTCTAACAAAGTACCGACACCTTCGAAAAAGATAGCACTAGATAACAAAATGGTATTTTCCTTATCCTTAGCTAAACTAAGTGGCAAGAAAGAGGTCACGGTGAAGATGAGGGTATTGGTTTGAAGGATAGTCTTGAGGGAAGTGACGTCTCCATTACACAAACTTGGGTTTGGTTATGAGCTGTTGTATTAACGGGAACTCCTCAACCTGGATTATAACATGTAAAATTACTCTAATTTCACAATGAATTGGATTATGTTGTGTGATGTCACTTGTTTGTTGCATTTCATGAAAATAATTGCTTGATAACCCTAATTGTGCTTGTATACATTCATGAGTCTCTAATTCAACTTATTGAGCTGTAGTTGTTCATACGCGCATAGATTCTTTTGCAGGTCTTGACTTTTGATTATTTTGACTATTACGCCGCATTACAACCATCCAAAGGTTAGTTCTCTTTTGAAGCTCTAGGGAGTGAGAATCAATCGGTCAATGATCATGTTTTATTTAAAGTCTTACTAGTATCTTTAGGATGAAGAACTGATATATGATATGTAAATCAGCTAGTTGTTATGTTATGATGTAGAATCTCTTGGGAATTATATGGTAATATACATGTAATTATATATATTTATAAATGATAGCTTTAACTTTTATGTAAATTTTAGCTAAATTCTTAAATGAAGTGTTTACTTCAAAGCGAGGAGTCATTGATACCTTATATAGATCATATCTATGATAGGCAATGTAAAGTCAGTTACTATTATAGGTTAGTTTATACGGCGAAACTCTTGCGACTCTATGACTTCAAAGCATAACATCTAAGTGTTTGGTGCCGATCTCTTTGGCTAACTTACGATAAGTGATGAGGGCTTCGTACTCAGATTCGTTGTTGCTAGTATTGAACCCGAATTTGAGGACATAGCAGACCGTAACATTATGTGAGTCAATCAAAACGAAACCCGTACCTCCATCCTCCAAGGTGGATGATCCGTCGATATGGAGAGTTTACACCGGTTTGTCATTGTCCAGCGATGCTTCATCCTCTTTTGCATATTCAACCATGAAGTCGATTAGCACCTGTACCTTGTAGGCCTTTCATGGCTGGTATTGGATTCCATATGCATTCGGTTCCATTACGTACTTCATCATCCATCCAAACACATTAGGCTTCTATAGCATGGTGCATAGCGGTTGATCTGTGAGCATAATAATTTAGTATGCCTAGAAGTAGGGCCTTAGCCGATGTGTTGAGATGATGATGGCTAAAGCAAATTTCTCTTCTTAAGTGTACCTAACCTCAAGCCCGTAGAGTGTATGGCTAACATAGTATACGGGCTTATGCTCTCTTCCTTCTACTCTAATCAATATAGAGGAGAGTACCTAGTTGCTCATGGCCAGGTACATGAATAGGTTCTCCTCGTGGACATGATTGGAAAGGACCGATGAGTGCGCAAGGAAATCTTGGAGTTATTGGAAAGTGGTGGTGCACTATGGGGCCTATTCAAAACTCTTTGAATTTTTTATGATCTTGAAGAACTTAGCGCATTTATTTAAGCTTTTCGATACAAACTTGCTGAATGTAACCACCATGCTGGTGAGCTTTTACATGTCTCAAACTGAGGTAAGAGGCTTCATCCCTCTGATGGCAATTATCTTCTCAAGATTGGCCTCAATACCTCTTTGGGTGACCAAGTAGCCCAAAAATTTGCTGGAAACGATTCTAAAGACACATTTTTAGGGGTTCAGCTTCATGTCATGTGTTCGCATCTAGTTAAAAGCTTTCTAGAGGTCCTTGACATGATTGCTTAGCTTTATGCTCTTGATAATTATGTTATTGATGTACACCTTTATATTGCACCTGATCTAATGCTTAAACAATTTTGCCACCATCCGTTGGTACATAGCCCTGACATTTTTTAGATTGAAGGGCATCACTATGTAGTAATATGTACCATAGTCGATGACGAAGGAAGTATGGACTTCGTCCTTCGGGTCTATCTTAATTTAGTTGTACTCTAAGAAGGTGTCCATGAAGCTAAAAAGGGCATGTCCTAAGGTAGAGTTAATAGGATGATCGATTCTAGGGAAAGGGAAGTAGTCTTTTAGGCAGGCTTTATTGAGGTCGGTATAATCGATGCACATATGCCACTTCTTGGTTTTCTTCTCGACTAGCACTACGTTTGCTAACCAAGTTGGGTACTTATCTTCCCTCACGAAGTCAGCCTTGAGCAAATTCTACACTTCTTCCTCAATCACAACTTGCATCTCTGGAGTAAAGTGCTTCTTCTTTTGCTTAACAGGTTGCATGGTAGAGTCAATGTTAGGGCTATGGATTATAAGGTTGGGTGAGATCCGAGGCATATTCAACACCAACCTGGTAAACCTATCTAAGTTGGTTTACAAGAGAGTAATAATTTCATCCTTGACCTTAGGAGGAGTTTTGATCCTAACCTTTATGGTCTGGTCATGAGAGGGACCGATCTGGACTTCTTCAGTTTTTTCACCTGGCTGGACCCTTTCTTATGGGAATCAAGCTACAAGGCCCCTAACCCACAGCCGAGCTTGAGGACTAGAGGGGCTGGCACGACGAATCCTTATGCTCCATCCAATCCCTACCAAAGCTGAGTACCTTTTTGTTGAGTTACCTCTAATGCCGTACCGTATGACTGCTCATTATTGTGTGGTATGCTGAGTTAATGATTACTCTCTGTTGTCGAGTTAAACAATTACTCGGCCTCTTCCTTATCGAGAAGCCGAGAAAGAAAGATCGGACCGACTAGGCCATCCCTACTTGGACAAACTCATCCATCCGTACTTTTTGTCTGCATTTACTAACAACCTTGCCAATGTAGCATCGCTATGTGTACTGTATCATGTGTAGAATCCGTAGTACCAGTGACTGTTTTCCTTGTATATTCATTTTTACCCTTTTGTATCATGTAACATTGTTTCTTTAGAAAATGTCCTTTTTGTCTTTTCCCTTTTAAGCAAGTTGCCCTAGTTTGAGGGTATAAATACCCCTGTACTTGTAGTTGTAAGAAGATAAGATTACCTTCAATACACTTAAGTACTTTCTTCCTTACGTAAACATTACTTGTTTACTCTCGACATCACTCTTATCCTTTCCCTTAAGCAATGTTAGGTGGTAAGTAACCTTATTAGACCAATTCTTTCGTTATATCGAATTGTACCGTGAGTCTTCGGAAGTTCCATTGGAGCGTCATATCCTTTGGAGCTATTTGTGGGTTTGCTTATTATTTTCATTCTTCATTTCTTACCCTTTTCGTACCTTTCCCCATTAACCTTTTTCGAGTTTTCTACAAACTTAGACCAACTAGCGACCGGCCTTGTTTGTTCTTGGTCACGGTTCGCATTATCTTGGTATTAGAGTAGAGGTTTTGTGTGAACTGTAATTAGTTCTTCTTAAATTTTAGTATACTATGTTTTGTGTGTGCAAAACAGAGCAAGTTACTGTGTTCTGTTGTTAGCTATTCACTCTTTGAAGTGTTTGTTTGAATTTCAATCTGTAAGGAAAAATGACAGATTTAAGTATGAATGTTAATCCTGGTGATGACAGTGAAGTTAACCACTATGGACGACAATCTCAAGGAACTCTTAGAAGTACTAACGGGAGACTTGATGAATTAGCTAACCTCTTGGTAGATTTAACCTAAGCTGTTCATGCCCTATCTTATTGACCCACTGAAGCAGCGTAAAACACTCCACAAGCTGCTCAACTTGTTAGAGGTCAAAACTCAACTCGACCAGTTCGAGGTGGAGGAGTTGGCAGACAAGTAAGGCGAAGGATAGATCTAAGAGAGCTAGATGAGGAGGAAGAAGAGTATTTTGAAGAGGGGCGTGTATGAATCCATAGAGCATCCGACTATGTAAAGCTTCAGATTCCGAGTTTCAATGGATCTGGGAATGTCGACGAGTATCTGGATTGGGAAAAAAAGGTAGAGCGTGTATTTGATTACTATCAATATCAAGATTATGAGAAAGTGAGGATCATTGCTATTGAATTCTCCGGATATGCCACCATGTGATGGAAGAATTTTTAGGCCATGAGAAGAAGAGAGGGGTACCGAAAGATTAACACCTGGCTTGAGATGAAGAGAGT
This sequence comes from Lumnitzera racemosa, assembly GCA_024138005.1. Taxonomy (NCBI): domain Eukaryota; kingdom Viridiplantae; phylum Streptophyta; class Magnoliopsida; order Myrtales; family Combretaceae; genus Lumnitzera; species Lumnitzera racemosa. Next base: position 12,407,481 of record JAMXBC010000008.1, on the reverse strand, counting down.
GTTCAGGAATCGATTTGTACCAGAAACCTATCTCCAAGATGCATTCACTCAGCTTCAAGAGTTGAGACAAGGGGGCTAGACTGTTGATGATTATGTTCAAGAATTCTAAATGCTTACGATAAGGTGCGAAGTGGAGGAACCACCTGCCCAAATAGTCTCAAGATTTGTCACTAGATTGAGAGAAGACATTCGAGACATTATAGAGCTCCAACGATTTGACACAATAAATGAAGCTGTTAGGATTGCCCAATAAGTAAGGAGGTAGAGAAGGAGCCGAGTAACATCCAAAATGCCGACTAGCCGACCTGGATAGGCAAGTCATTGGACTTTACTGAGTACGAAGCTAAGCAGAAGGGTTAATGTCCGAGCCGAGCAGAAAAGCTAATCTAAAGATGTAGCATCAACCAGAATGTATGAGAAAGGGTAAGGGTTTGCCAGAGAAAGGGTAAGGGTATAGTAGGAAGACTAGCCAGATCAAGTGGTTCAAGTGTCGAGGGTTCAAATATATGATTGCTCATTGCCCGAACCAAAGGACGATGGTCATCAAGGGAGACATCCCAAAGTTAGACATAGAGAGTACGGATGAGGAACCCCAAGGAGGATATTCCTGCTAAGAATGAGAATGCCGAGAAAGAGTTGATTGAGGAAGATGTATACACAGAGGACTTGGACCAGCTACTCATGGTTGTCCGATGCATTATAAGTGTGGAACTGTCACAAGAAGAGCAGATAGAGAACTTATTTCATATCACCTGCAAGGTAAATGATCTAATGTACACCTCATCATGGATGGTAAGAGTTGCACCAATATGGCATCAATCGACCTCGTTTCAAAATTGAAGTTGCTAACTGTTGGACACCCGAAGCCGTATAAGTTGCACTAGTTGAGTGAGAAGGGAGCCTTACATGTCACTTGGCAAATACTACTGCTGATCACTATTGGCAATTACTCTGACCAAATTTGTTGCAACATATTGCTCATATGTGCATCCCACGTATTGTTAGGAAGACCGTGGTTGTTTGATAGGACAGTCATACACGACGGTTACAAGAATACCTACATGTTTGAGAAGGATGATCAGAAGATCACGCTAAATCCGATGCCGCCTAGAGAAGTTCATAAGTTACAAACAAAACTTGCTCGCAGATAGAAGAAAGCTCTAGTGATGAGTAGAGCGAGTTCCAAGAGGCCATTAACGCCAATGAGCCGACCCTTCAATTGGTCAGGCGACTACTAGAAATGAAGAAGCGGAATGATTTACCCCAAGAGGTGAAGGAACTATTGGATGAATATGCCGACCTATTCCCAAAACAGTTGCCTATAGGGTTGCCTCCGACCCGAGGCATAAAGTACTGCATTGACTTAGCACTTGGCGTTATACTACCGAACAAGTCAGCTTATCACATGAATCCCGAGCAGGTGTCTGAGCTTCAACATCAAGTCAATGAGTTGCTAGAAAGAAGATACGTGAGAGAGAGTCTTAGCCATTAAGCTGTGCTTGCATTTCTAGTGCTGAAGAAGGATGGAAGCTGGCAGATGTGTGTTGACAGTTGAGCTGTGAACAAAATCACAATCAAATACAAGTATCCGATCCTGAGGCTAGAAGACATGTTGGATGAACTGAGTGGAGCTAAAATTTTAGCAAGATTAATCTCAAGTCTGGCTACCATCAAATTCGCATGAGACTAGAAGATAAGTAAAAGACTACATTTAAGACTCAACATGGATTATACGAGTGGATGGTCATGCCCTTCGGCTTATCGAATGCCTTGAGCACCTTGATGAGACTTATGAACCATGTGTTGAGACATCTCATCGAAAAGTGTGTCGTGGTGTACTTGGATGACATCCTGATCTACAATGCTGACATACCAAGTCACTGTGAACACATCAGAACTATCCTAGATATCCTTCGTATCAAGAGACTATTCGGCAATTTAAAGAAATGTTGTTTTTGCCAGGAGGAAGTGGTATTCTTGGGCTATGTAGTTAGTAGATGAGGCTTGCAAGTCGATGATGAGAAGATCTAAGCAATTGTTGAATGGCCGACCCCTATTACTTGTGTCGTCATGAGAAGTATCCATGGACCGGCTTCGTTTTATTGAAGGTATCAGGAACTCCAGCACCTTTGCCACGCTACTAACTGAATTAACGAAGAAAAACATTGACTTCCAATGAGGAGAAAGGGAGGAGAGGAGTTTTGCTGAGATTGAGAAGAGATTGACCTCTTCCCCGGTGCTAATGCTACTTGACTTCGACAAAATTTTTTGGCTAAAGTACGATACTTCAGGCATTGGAATAGGAGTTGTCTTGATGCAGGAGGGCCAATCAATTGCCTTCCATAATGAGAAGCTCCGATGACCCAAGTTAAATTACTCCATGTATGATAAAGAGATCTTGGCACTAATCCGCGCACTACAAGTATGGCAGTACTATCTATTGCTAAGAAAATTTATCATATATACTGACCACGAATCACTGCCGTACCTCCGAAGTTAGATGAAACTATCTAAGTGGCAAGCAAGATGGGTTGAATTCCTTGAAGGATTCAATTTTGTGATCAAATGCAACCAAAGAAAGAGCAACGTAGTTGCAAATGCTTTTTCGAGGAAGCATACGCTCTTATGAGAACTGTAGACCAGACTGTTTGGTTTTGCAAGTATTAAAGAACAGTACTCTAAAGATCCACACTTTGGACCAATAATTTTGAGATGCATGGATGGGAGAACAGTGGATGAGTATTATGTATAAGATGGCTATTTTTTTTCGAGGAGGGAAACTATACATGCCAACTTATTCCTTACGAGAATTACTAATTAGGGAGGCCTACAGTAGAGGACTCTTTAGGCACTTTAGTGAGAAAAGGACTTATGAACTAGTGAATGATTGATTCTTTTAGCCTGAGAATGCGAAGAGATGTGCACCGAGTGGTCGAAAGCTATACTATGTACAAAAAGGCCAAGTGTCAAGTTGAATAAGGGAAGGTGATGCCCCTACATATTTCGAGGAGGCCATGACTAAACTAACCATGGACTTTGTTCTCAGATTGTCAAGAACTACCCGAGGAAAAGATTCTGTAATGGTCGTTGTAGATCAGTTCAGTAAGATAGCACACTTCATGCCCTGCACCAAAACTAACAAAGCTTCGGCTATTGCTTCTCTTTTCTTATAGGAGATTGTGTGGATAAACAACATGCTAAGAAGTGTACTCTCTGACAAAGACCCAAAGTTCTTAAGCCATTTCTAGAGAACCCTGTGGCGTTGGCTAGGAACCAAATTACTCTTCAGTACCTCCTGTCACCCCCAAATTGATGGCCAAATAGAGGTGGCTAATTGTACTTTGGGTTCATTGCTCTGAGCTACAGTCAGCAAGGACTTAGTTGATTGGTACGTCTGCCTGCCAGTGGTCGAGTTTGCTTACAACTAAACTATTAATGACACTACTAAGTAGACTCCATTCGAAGTGATCTATGGATTCAATCTCGAGTTGCCCCTCGACCACACCCTTATACCCACACCCATGCAAGAGGACCTTGAAGCCTCGACTAGGGCACAATACCTGCAGCACATTTATGATAAGGTCACTTGGTACATCAACTAGGCTGCTAGAAGAATGTATGAAAAGAACAAGAGTCGGTTGACCAAACAATTTCAGCTGAAAGACTTGGTATGGATACACCTCAACAAGGAATGGTTCTCAAACAAAAAGAGAAATAAATTATCTGCAAAAGTGGAAAGACCTTTTAGAATCCTTAAAAAAATCAGCGAAAATGCCTACAGGTTAGAACTGCCTTAAGACTATGGGGTTTCTGACGCCTTCAATATTGTCAACCTTAGTCTATATTATCCTGACGAAGAACTAAGCGAACACCATCTGGATTTGATCCCAAATCCAAAACAACCTGAAGGGAATGATGAGAATCAAGTTACGGGAGCCCCTGACTCGTAACCTACCTCGAGGACTAGAAGGGCTGGCACAACAAATCCTTATATTCCAACCAACCCCTATCGAGGCTGAATACCTCCTTGCCGAGTCACCTCTAATGCCATGCTATATGACCACCCATTATTGTGCAGTATACCAAGTTAACGATTACTCTCTATTGCCAAGTTGACTAATTACTCAACCTCTTCCTTGTCGAGAAGCCAAGAGAGAAAGATCAGACTAACTAGGCCATCCCTGCTCGGACAAACTCATCCGTTCGTACTTTTTGTCCGCATCTACTAATAACCTTACTAATGCAGCATTGCCACGTATACTGTATCATGTATAGAATCTGTAACATCAGTAATTGTTTTCCTTGTATATTCATTTTTACCTTTTATATCATATAACATTGCTTCTTTAGAAAATGTTCTTTTTATCTTTTCCCCTTTGGGTAAGTTGCCCTAGTTTGAGGGTATAAATACCCCTATACTTGTAGTTGTAAGAAGATAAGATTACCTTCAATACACTTAAGTACTTTCTTCCTTGCATAAACACTACTTGTTTACTTTCGGCATCATTCTTATCCTTTCCCTTAAGTAATGTTAGGTGGCAAGTAACCTCATTGGACCAATTTGTGCCTCATATTGAATTGTGTCGTAAGTCTTTAGAAGTTCCATTGATACGTCATATCCTTTGGAGCTGTTCGTGGGTTTGCTTATTGTTTCCATTCTTCATTTCTTACCCTTTTTGTACCTTTCCCCATTTACCCTTTTCGAGTTTTCTGCAAGCTTAAACCTAACTAGTGACCGGCCTTTTATGTTCTTGGTCACGATTTGCATCACTTTCTGTTGGCTTCTCCTATGAGCTACACTTTAGAGCAGGGACTTCGTTGCCTCTGGTAGCCATAACATATAACTTTCGTAAAAGCTTTCGATCGCACCTATATATTACCACCCGATTGGGGTTCGAAATTTGGCCTTTAGGTGAAGGGAGGACATGATGACCTTGATCACCTCTAAATAGAACTTCTGAGTTCTATAAATTAAATTCTTATATTTTATCCTTAACTCGATTCAATAGGCAAGTGTACCTATCGTTTTATAGTATAGATGAGTATAGGGTTATCTTTACTAGAAACAACTATAAATACTAGTACTAATTGCTGACTAAACTACACTAATCTACAAATTAATACCACTAACACAATGGTTACAAAACAATTACTGACAATACATTTAACATGTAGGCTTGCTTTACCACTTAGCATAATACTATCAAAATACTTTTTGTGCTAATACTTGTTATCTACGGAAAATTACAGTATGTAAGTATTCTTCTTAGAACTACTTACTTCTAATCGTAATTGTGTCTATTGGAATCTCTTCCTAATTAACAACCAACTCAAATCCCATTAATGTCATGTTAATGTATCGATTCCCTTAAAGATGCAGCAACTTTCCTAATAATATCTCTGTTATCAAGAGTATATCTTCATATTTAGCAATATTATTAGTGTATAGGAAAACGAGCCTTACAGCTACAGGGTGCTATGTACCTTTAAGGGATACCGGTATTGACCCAATTCTACACCTAGACACATTAGCAGCTTCATCAAAGAACATCTTTTACTTTGGTGATTTATCATCTTTTTCTTCATTAGAACTTCCTTCAACTACTAAGATATCTTCATTGAAGGTTTTGACTTATACCTCTTGAGGGGTATCATCATAGGGATTTTCTATTAATCGATCTATCAGGGCTTACCCCTTAACTAAATTTCGATTTATGTATATAATGTCAAACTCTAATAGTAACATTTGCCATTTTGAGATTCTATCGTTTAAGGTTGGCTTGTCTGCCAAGTACTTTAGGGGATTTTGCTAAGTCAATAGTTTAATCTAATAATAGAGTGTGTATTACCTAAGTTGATGCATTACCTAGACTAAAGCACATCACGCTCTTTCAATTTTTGAATACTTTTGTTCCGCTTTAGTGAACTTCTTACTCAAGTAATATATAGCATGCTCTTTTCCTTCCTTATCCTTTTAATCGAGCATATACCCCATTTGTGGCATCAAATGTCGTCTTAGGGTATTTGTTAGTAGAGATTGACCTTTGCACGTTGAGAAAGCCTACAAAAAGAACACTACAAAGGGATGTTGGGGTATTGTCTGACGTAGCCACTTTGATATTTAAGTCAATAAAATATTTTGGAGAATAAGGAACGCTTAAGAGCAATAGATTGGCTTGAGTGCGTAAAGTATCAAGTGATTTATCGTTAAGTGGTGACCTAGTATTTATAATGGAATGGCGCTAGTAGTTAGAGGACTATTAGTGGATAGAGTTTCTTTTGCAAGTATTGGAGAATGGGCTCGTGGTATCGAACGTATCCTACATATTCCAGAAGTAGTTATTGACTTAGTCTCTTATTCTTATTCGGTATCTTCCAGCCATTAAAGAGTCACTTGGGCCCAATCAAACCGAGTCTAGGGCTTGAGCTTAAGGCAATAGGTCGTAAACTGTGAGACGTATTAGATCTAAACGGGCTTGAAGGGTTTATGTTCAAAGAGCCTTATCAACAGATATGTGTAATCATTGAGAGTTAATTTTTTATTTTTTTTTTCCAATGAGTTACTATTGCACATTAAAATAATTGCAAGTAATATGTGTGTATTGAGCACAAATATGATGATTATATTATAAAGAAATTTATTGAAATCTTTGGAGCAATTATTGTGTTATAAATTGGTAATTTTATCTTTTTGTCATTTTCTTTACATTACTTTTATAAGAGATGCTATCTTTGAGGGATATTGTATGGTATCTTGAATCAAAACACAAAGAAATCCTTAATAATTTCAAGGTTAGTTTTATGAGATCTTAAGGACGTTTGTAGGAAAGCAAATGGCATTAAAAACACATTTTAGGCGATTTACGTTGCTTAAGCTTAACTTTTCTATTTTGTGTTTTTTTACGTTGTTTATTATGATGATGAGCAATTATCCATTAAACTTTAAGGTATTTATAATTTCATAATATTGATTTGGCTAAAACCTTTTATCCACTTTTTGATTTGTATGATTAGTTATAATATTAGACAAAAGTCATAAACTAATATATTTAATGGTATAAAAATATATTTTATACAATACAAAATAAATATATCTTTAAAATTTCAAAATAAGCTTACATCAAATTTTCAAATCTCAATATTGAATTTCATCATAATTTATATTATAAATAATTAAAATTTTCATTTTTAGAAATTTTTAATCACAAAAATTTGTATTTTGTATTGTATACAATAAACATGATACAATGAGATTGAATTATCTTGTATTTTTTATGATGTGATATCTAATTCTTCTTGATTCATCCAGTTTTATCAACAATACTTTACCTAAAAATTCCATGTGTAAATCTCAACATAGTTGCCTTTTCACTTTGCATAAATTGGACATCCCTTCTTATTGCTCATGTAATTGACCTTACGACTTTTAGATTAGTTTTGGCCCTATAATAACAATTCTGTAAGGAATTACTATTCCATGAAATGCTGAATTGCAATTCTTTGCATGAATTCACGAATTACAATTCAGTGGAAAGATTGTCCCTACTACCTCTTCTCCTTCTCTTCTTCTTCTTCTTCGTCTTCTTCTTTCTATCATCTTCCACTAACAAACCACCATAATACATGGCATATGTAGCTACCACCATCAAACACCACCAACAATGATAGATCAAGGATCTTGCTCTAATTTAAGTTCAAAGCCAAGGTTAATGGATAATTTATACACTAACCTCATTTTTTCCACAACCCCTTTATTCTTCACTTTTTAAGAAAGTCCTATAATAATTTTACCACATTAAACAAATTACTTTTTCAGTTCATCTTAAGTAATTTTAATTTATCTGGGGATTTTGAAAGTCTTAAATTAAGGTTACTTAGATTAATATTTCAGTGATTTAGGGAAACTAAGTAAACATAAAAGGAAGGTGAGTTGCCAAGTGGTGATGTTAACTGATTCGATTGATGAACATGGCCAACCTTTTAATGATTATGGTCATTCAAATGCTGGTCAAAAAGGAAATTTCATTTTATCTTTTTTTTATGTCTAAGTACTCCTAATTTAGATTTTAAGGCTTAATTTATGATTTTGTAAATTGATTGTATCAATTCGTTTTCTAAAACTAATTTATTTTCACTATGTTTGCTAAGTTACAATCATATCTAAAGATCAAACTTGAAGAGTTTCAAATACAACTTGCTATTTTATTTCATTATTTTACTTATTTATTTTTTTTCAAGAAATTGAAAGTTCCTTACAACTTCGATTTTGTAATGCCTCATCGGGATCTCTTCTTTAAACCGGGTCAAATAAGTCTATTAACTTCAACTTTAGTTCATTTTGCCAAAATTATACACCTTGATCGACTCTGATACAATTAGTAGCACTTCAATTAAAAAAAGCTTATAGTAAAGCCAATAGGTGAGAGACGGTTTCAACTAGTTGACTCGAAGTTTTCTATATAGTATTGAGTTGATTTAGTTTAACAACCTTTTAGTTACAATGTTATATTAGCAACAAATTATTGGAGAAAAGATGAGTAAAAACCTCTTGTGTGGACATGACATAAATGTGCATGTGAGTATACTTGTTATCATTATTTTTTATATATTAAGAAACTCTTAATTATATATGTGTGTGTATATGTGCACATATGTTTATGCATATATATATATATATGTATTCTTGTTCTCATTATTTGTGATATATTAAGAAACTTTTAACTCAAATGCCTGGAAAATTGGTTAATGATAAAGATATAACATAGCAATCTAGTTATTGGGCTAGAGAATATAGATACGTGAACAGAATTTTCACTGATTTAATATTCATCGGGCCATCGAATTCCAGGCAGCCCTTACAGGAAGCCCTTTTCTTTCTTTCACCAGAATCTTTCATCTTTCACCAGAATTGGGGAGCTTTTCACACTGCCGCGATTTGATCCCTTTTAGGCAGTGCAATTTGAAACTTGTTCTTTGACAGGAGAAGAAGGCATAATCTATAAATTTTCTATCAGAATATTGGAAATTTGGGTTCGAAGTGTTATCAATCGTAGCTAAATCATAAACTAGTGGTATCAATATCCATCTATGAATGATGATTCACGGTGATGAAAGTGCCAAATGACCGTCATTTTAACAGGAAATATGACGTATTACATTAAATATAAATTATATATTCTTACTCGAATTATATATCTATTAATATTTTATTGATATAGATTTATAGCAGTTTAAAACCTATAAAATCATTTACTTGAATTGTTATAAAACTAAACAGAAATAAAAATTCAATTGGGATAGCATATATTTGTCCTTAACTTTGTCTACTTTCCTTTTGAGTACTTTAGAGTTTTATAAACTTTTCTGCTTGAATCATTTTGTCAACTCCATTAAAATAATTGACGGGAGTTAACTTCTATAACTCACAATAATTAATTTGATAAAATCATATTGCTAAATGTATTAAATTCAATAATAAAATGTTGTAAATTTAATAATAAAATAATAATTTAAAAAATGAAAAAGTAGAAAAACCTTTGAAAAATTACTACGTTTGCTAACACATGGCCAGGCAAACAGGCACCACACTGATCTTAGAGTGCTTGCACAACAATAAATGAATGGGATTATGACCTACCTTCTTCAATAGAAAAATAATAAATTGTGTGGAGTCATGATCCAACCATGTAACCATGAGTTGACTACGAGTTCACAGTAAGGATCTTTTGCTTTTTCTTCATTATTTTTGTTAAGGATAATGTAGACTCATTTCTTAGTGGATTCCCTAAGAATTTTCTACTTTTTTAATTATTAATATTTTTATTATATTATTTGATTTAATATATTTAGTAATATTATTTTATTGAATTAATTATGTGAGTTTTTCATAGTTGATATATGCTATAGTTGATATATGCTAACTCTCAATAAATTTTTTAAACGGAGTTAAAGGACCTCAATTAAATTAGTTTTGAAAGGTCAAAGACTTAAATAAAAAAATAAAAATTGAAAAAAAAAGTAGGAAAAATTAAGAACTAAATATGCACTTCATGAATAATGATATCTCCATACTCCATAAACATAATCTTATATACATATATAGATACATATGTATACAAACATACATCTATTTAAAATAAGAAAATATAAAATCAATAAAAATATGGATCACAAAAACTAAACTCTAAGAGATCAAAATTGATGAATGAGTTCTTATAACATAGTCATCAAACATCAACATATAATATTAACATCTTACATATCTTACATTTGTCGATAATAGGAGTAACATGTCAATAAAGTGAAACATTATAGTAAAGTATAATACTGTAATGTTTCACTTAACTTAAGGAGAAAAGTTTGTTCGATCAATTAGTTAAAATGAAATATAAAAAGAAATTTCAAAAGGAGAATAACAAGAATCTCAATCTCTCTCCTTTGTTCCCAAAGAATTGCATAAAGCAAAGCTTTGATTTAAAAATCTTCTTATGTAATACTTAGCAATAGAAGTAACACAAATTCTTGATCTAATATCTCATCACTTATATAAGGAGAGGAAGCCCCTAGATGCGTTAATGGAGTTAGTAGCTCCTATGTTGATGGATCATGTAACAGTAGAGTTATAGGCTCTAGTTTTTTGCCTTAGCAGGGACTAATTCCTTACTTGTACAAAATCTATTTTTAATATAATATCACTATCCTTATTACCCAAATATAAACGTATACATACATACTTGTACATATCTATTTATCATGTTAATTTGGGAAAAGTACAGAAATTTCCTCAACATTTACTTCATGTTTTATTTCAATGCTTAAGTTTTAATTGAATTCTCATCCTTAGCAAAAATTTACATATATTCCTTCCATTATGTTGTTAGTATTGACATGTGGTGCAATTTGATTCATTAAAAATAAATAATTAAATTAAATTAAATTAATAATATATTATTTAATTAAAATTAATAAAAATATTTTTAAAAAGAAAAATAAAATGAAAATCAAGAAGATAATGTATATATTATTTAGTAATCTTATAAAGAAGTGGGTCGCAATGTACTTCAAATAATAGGTTGTGCAACTCGTTAGCGACCTAAGGTGGTTGCTTAAACGAATGAAAAGGAAATATGTGAAAACTCAATTGATTTAGAGTTTATTCACGCGACCCAACTATAACTCAATCAGTTTTTCACTTTTAATTTATTTTTCTTTGGGTGACAAACCAATGGCATCTACCTTTGCCTTTAGGTGGTGTGATTTTTTTTCTTTTTTGTGTTTACTTTTCCAGACTTTTTTTTTGTTAAATTGTATTAATTTATTTCAAAATAAGTATTAATATATATATTTATATAAGTATATATATTATTAAATAACATATATTATTTTCTAGGTTTTTATTTTTATTTTTATAATTTATAAATATTTTTTTATCAATTTTACTTAAATAATATGTATTATTAATTAATTTAATTAAAACTAGTTATTTGAATGAATCAAATTATGCCATGTGTCAATACTAATGGAAGGACCTATTGTAAATTTTTACAAACGTTGAGTACCAAATGAAAATTTTAAAAGGTTAAAAACTAAAATAAAAAATGAGACAAACATTTAAGATTTTTTTTTGTATTTTTTTCCTATTAATTTTATATATTTCGAAAGACTTATTAAAAGGTTGATAAATGGGATATTAAAATATGATCTCAAAATAATATCTATCTTATGCCGTGCAATGTTGCAAGTTGAAAAGATTTGTAGTTTGTTATAAAAAGTTAAAACATGCCTTGACAACTTAGCCAACCTTATAAAATACAAGACAAATAGTTCCCTAAATAAAGACAATGTACTATTTAATGGCTCTCTCTTAAGTCTCACTAGCTTGTAAGTTTGCATTTACATCACAAACCCCATCCAAGTAAATAAATCTAGTTTACCTTATGATTTGATAAAAATGACTTTATGTAGACTTCTTTAACTGTTTGTAGACTTTCATGTGTGTGAACATAATCTTCAATTATTATGCAAAAGAGACATTTTCTCTTCATTTTCAATGTTCTCAAATATGAAACCTCTTTTCTTGATAGACTTGTTGGAGCTTCATTTCTAAGTGGATGGACGAATTTCATATCTAAATATTCAAAGGAAAATGATGATGCGTTTTCTACCCATGTTTAAGTGTTTAAAAGAGTAAATTTTTACATTTCCATATACTTTGCTTAGATTTTGTATAGGATAAATTATGTTGACATTCTTAGAAAAGTATTGAACTAACAAAAACGCCTAGAATTTAAAAAGATGTAATATCTTATCCTTAATTAGAGCTGTTAAACCCACTTCATTAGCTTGCCTATCATTTAAGTATTCGTACTTGTCTCACCTAACAACCCTAATGAGAAGTACAATGTTGTAATTCTTAAATGTTGAGTACCTCTTTATCATTTCAATACTTTTTAAAAGATGTTAGTGTAAGATACCTAAGTTTAAAATCAGTAACAAAAAATATGCTGATTTCGTATAGCAAATGCTTTAGAGACTCATTAGGAAACTTGTTGATTAGAGGTCTTCACTTGGTGGTAAGAGACTTACAAAAGGTAAGGAAAGATGGTGCTCTAATATTTAAGTTAAAAAAATATTGGGTGGCGAAGATAACAAAGAGGCTATAGAGAATGATGAGGTTTCAACTTTCGATTAAGGAGGCTTGATGAGGAAATGCTTCGAGATCTTCTTCTTAACCTTAGATTTAGTGGAGAGTATAGTGGGGAGTTACGAGTTGTTAACTTGCCTTATTTGCAAAGATTTCTTACCTATCTTCATTTGAAGCATAAGCTGGACTTAGTTGACCTCGGTTTAAGTTGGTTGATTTAGACCTAGGCTTACAGGCCAATATTTTGGATAAGTCATTAATTCCAATCCAGCAGTTCTGGGTTTTTGGAAGTCTACTTTCAAAATTGCTCATTGATAAAATCCTTATTCAAAATAACAAGTTAACCTTCTAGGCTCATTGAAACATTTGTAAATTATTTATTTTTAGTGGCAAATGCTAATAATTGCATTTAATCAATGAAAATGGAAAAAGAATCAAACATATTTTATTCAAATGAAGAAAATGAATGTTGATACCACACGAGATATATGATGGATATACATGCAAATTAAGAACGTAAGCTGCCTCCGACCGTACTACTAAGTCCAAAGATCCAACCGAAGGCAAGACTCTTCCCCATCCTAATGTGGCCAATTTAGGACCACCTTGTTAGGACTGACCCGAAGAAATGTCTATTATAAAAGCTGAAAAGGAAAACTAGCTTATAAATTGATAGATCGATGGATATTCAATTTTATCTTTAGTAAGACCAAATCTTACCTAACCCTAACATATAGGTGGCTAAGCCCGGTGCCATGATTCGTTGGCCTAGACCTAACGAGATCCGGCCCAAGTACCGACAGATCTTTGATCCGCCCATGTATAGCACGCGGGCCCTCGCATCAAATAATTCGAATTTAATAACCGAAGAGAGTCGGATGCTTGCTGTAAAATAATCACTAGGAAAGTTTAGTTGTGCCTTTGACTATTTGGTAATCGATCACTATAGCTGGACACTAACGCGACATTCGATAAAAGAAAAAAGACACTATTCTTTTCACTGTCCACTCCTTTCCCTCATCCAATTAATTTGCCAATAACCTTGCGTACAAAACTCACTTGGAGTTCCTTTTCGTTGTCCTTAATTCTCCCTTTTTGGACTTCAATTCTCTAAAAAGCTACATATATACCAAGTACAAGAGCAAGCAGAGAACTTGATATATAAATACAGGGTCTTCTGGTTCTACATATTTTCTTGCTAGAGAATACTATTCCAAGAAGATGGGGTTTCTCACGCTGTTCCAAGTTGCTTCCATGCCAGTTTTACAAGTGCTGCTGATCGGTGGATTAGGAGCTTATATGGCAACGGGATATTGCAACATTCTAACATCCGATGCTCGAAAATCCCTGAACAAGGTAATCGATTTCAATTCCATAGTAGAAAATATACTTGAGCTTTTATATTCTTTCCCCCTTTTTATATATGCTCATGCTTGTTTTAACATTTTATACCTATATTTAGTTAGGAGATAAAAATATTATAATGTTATGATATTAGCACCAATCCTACAGTAGCTGGCTTTTATGGTTTGATTGTAGCATTATTTTTATACAAATTTATTGCAACCTTATTTCCTTCTATTTTAAGGATGAAAATCGTGAAAATAACACAATTTTAGTACATATGTTTGTGTTTGCGTGTCTTTTTGCAGATTGTTTTTGTGGTGTTTACTCCATCCCTTATGTTTGCTAGCCTTGCCAAGACGGTCACGCTTCAGGACATGATCTCATGGTATAATTTCTGTTAATCTTCTGTATGAGATTTCGGATTTTAGCTAATTTCTTTCTTTTTTTTTATTTTAAATAATAATCGTAAGAGATGCTATTTTTAATTTTTAATTTTTAATTTTTTTAGCAAATCATGCACAACATAGAAAGACAAAATCTATGATTATGACAAGATGTATAAAGCCAAAAACAGAACCTACTAAAGTACAAAAATTACTCAATGGTGAATAACAAGATTAACAATTAGTGGCACTATTAGCACAATTAATCGTACAACTAAATAACTAAAAATAAAATAAGGACAAAAATGGAAGCTAAGTATATGTATTCACGGCTTAAGGGTATGTGCACATTATCAAAAGTTAACAAATTGAAATTGCACTATTCACCTCATGTAATAATTGCTTTAAAGTTTGTCCTAATACGCTTTTTCTTGCAATTGACCTGCTGTAGGTGGTTTATGCCTATCAACATCGGCCTTACTTTCCTGACTGGAGGAATTCTTGGATGGATAGTGGTGAAGGTTTTAAGGCCACCACCTCATCTGGAGGGTCTAGTTGTTGCTGGATGTTCAACAGGTATATCAAGGATATGATATAACAATTCCAAATGTAAGGGTGTATTCATTTCCTGATTAACGTAACTGTTTATAACTTTTACAATTATCAAATAAGATAACAAATTCACAATAATATCAACAAATTTCAGTTTTATTACTATTAATCGTTTTCGGCAACAAGTGGTGGATGAGAGTAAAGGTAGCAATCAATAAACGCTGGTAGTGATTGACTATCACATGAAAACCACAAATGAAAAATCGAGAAAATTATTTATGATTTGTAAAAAAATTCTATTAGCATTTTCCATAATTGTAAAACCACCACCATTAATGGTCAGCTACTATCTTCCCCTTCCACTACCACATGCTAATAATAGCTACTCATATATCCAATCTTTTAACACTAATATAATAGAATATGACAACTTTACAAGACCCTTTTTGCAAAATGAACACGTCCTAAAGTGTATATTGACCTTTTATGATTTATTTATCGTGATTTTTAATTCACTAGGAAATATGGGAAACCTACTGCTGATTGTTCTGCCAGCAATATGTGGTGAGAAAGGAAGCCCTTTCGGCAGTGATCCGAGTGCTTGCACCTCTGCCGGATTCTCATATACATCCTTCTCCGCCGCGGTAATAATAGCTCTGACCAGGCCTGCCTCTTGTTTGTCTATAATCTACCCTACTTGGAACCATATCCAAAACAACAAATCTATGGGAAACCTTAGGTTCAGCTAAATTTATTAAACATGGTCACGTTTTTTTGGTAGTTCCAATTTACAATTAACTTAAAATTTTCATTTTCAACAGGTAGATTATACCGTTCATCTCTAATGGACTTTCGAAATTATAACAGCACTCCTAAATTTTTCCTTTTAGATTGTGCAACTCTACCTTACATGCATTGGACCTATCTTTACGGAAATTATTTTGGGATGTGCTTAAAATTATAAAACTTATATGGTGTCATTTGTGTGTTCTTGAATTTTGCAATAGCAAGATGTAGATGTATAAGCAATGGCAATGACAAGATAAATAAATAAAAATACTGATGTAATCTTAAAAGTTTTAAGGAGTGATAAATGTACCTGTCCATTTCAAAAAGATATTGGAACCGTGGGGTTTTCAAATTTTGAACAGTGATGGAGTCCCTTCCAAGTTTAACTGTTGAAGTAAAAGATCTCATCCTGTTCTTATATAAATTCCTTTTCTTAGAAAAAAAAAAAATGAATGATCCATAAGAAGTAGGAAAATGGGTTACTTTATCAATAATATATTAGGATATGTAAACCATTCGAAAAAGCATTTGAAGGGAGCCAAATGAATCATCAATTTTCATCAAGTTCCAAATATCCCATAAAGGTTTTCAATGGGCCATATATATATATATATATATATATCAAATAACCTACACTAAGACAGGTCAAAGGTAGTAGGGCTCGTAGTCGCCTGTAGATTTAACACTCTCAACCAAATGTCTTACCTGTAGACGCACCCTCATAAGTTTAGGAAAACAATGTTACGAGGCACTAACATGCCGCTAATCGAGATGGCAAAGCATATGAATTCAGTATATGCTAAGTATTTTTCTTGTTTGGTCGCTAACAGGTTGGTGGATTTTACATCTTTACGTATACTTATAACTTAATACGTACGTCTTCCATCAAATACAAAGCACTTCAGGCAAATGAGGAAGCTTCAAAAGTGCAAAACATGGCTTTGGATGCTGATGCTGAAAGTCTTCTTCTCAAAGGAGATGGTATACAAGACGCTGATGATGCAAATGATGTGCAATCAACAAAGCCCCACAAGGATGTGGAAAATCAAGATGTGAGTATATATATATACACCCATTATTTAAGTTTTTGCACATTCTTGGCTCTATGGATTTTGAAAAATTTGAAGCATCTCTTATTTAATGACTGTAATTTTTCATAGTTACTAGCATAGATGATGAATAATTTTCTAGGGTAATATCATCGTTAGTATATAAAATTTAGATTTTTTTTTTTAATTTCATACTTTAATATAGCTTAAAAAATACCTAAGTAAACTATTGCTTATTTGCATTTCTACTTTCATTAATTTTTTTTCCCGATTTTATCATCTCATGCTTGCATTTTTGTAAGTGGTGTTACCATAAAAGGAAAAAAAAAGGACATACACAATATACCCACTTACCTAGATCAAATTTCAATATAACAAAGTTCGTCAAATTATAAATCCTACAGCCATAATCAAATACATATTATACCTATTTTCCTAGATTAATCTTATAGAATTCTTCTTAATCACCCGATAAAATTATACGTAAAAGTTTATGACTTAGGTACTAATTATGCTTAAACAGCACTTTCTTAAGTCCCTATTTGCCCAACAAACAAACAGACATGCTTGATCAAAAGTCAAAATGGTCCATCATAGTCCACAAGAAAAAGGATGATTAACCACTAAGAGGAAGTGATTAATTGCAGCATTTGGGATGGTCAACTCCCCATATGATGAGGGATTGACTACCTCAATGGCCAAATACCAAAATCATCCTCAAATATAGGAAATTTGACCCAATGCACCCTAATTCAGTCCCCTTTCTCAATTCTACCCCAAAGCTTAATTTTTTTACAAATTAATCTCTTTTGTTCATCCAGATTCAATCAAAGTTAACAAAGTCTTTCGTTTCCACAAAATAAGATTTTCCAAAAATCAAGGATCAGAAGTTCCTAAGTTGAAATCTTTAAACTTTAATTATTGGAATATGAAGCTTAAATTCGGATAAAACTTAATTTTCAGGAATCTCTAATTTTAGGATTAAAGGGGTAATAATCTTGGAAGTGCGGGTAACGGGCCAAGGAACACCCACTTGGCTATAGAAAACGCCAAGACATAACACCCACACATAGACAACTATAGAGCTTCTTTTCTCTTCCTTTTTTTCTTATTGAATTGACAACCTGCACGGGCATAACATGGATTAGGAGGGAGGAAACTTTCGGATTTCATGGATTTATTTTTATATATTTTACCGTTATTTATTTATATGCAAATTGAAATTTTAGCTTTTTAATTTTTTCCCTATCATCTCTTACAATAATTATGTTATATGAACATTCCTTTGCTTTTAAAAGATTAGACACTAAATTAAAAGGGAGATATAAGCATTGTTGCATCCAATTTGGCACTATGTAATTGTAACTTGGCTATTTCTTTATACATCAGGTGTCACCCAACAAAATGGATAACAATAAAATGCAATTTTGGAGAAAGATAGCAGCATCCCTCAATCAAGTTTTGAAGGAAATAATGTCACCTCCTACCATTATGTCAGTAAGTTCTTTTTTCAGAAAATCTTACAACTGTTCATCTGCCAAGACTATCGCTATTTAATTTATCTTATTTTCTTTATTTGTCTTATCGGATAACAAAATTAATTATAACGATACATAACGGAAATATCTCTATGATTTAGATTTTCGGGATGATTTTTGGGGCAGTTCCATGGTTGAAAAATCTTCTAATTGGTGATGTTGCTCCTTTACGGGTGATGCAAGATTCGATCAAGCTCCTTGGGTAAGTCTATTTAATCGACCACAACTATAATTTGTTCATTATCATTTAAATTTATTCTTATAACGTTGTTACATATTTTAGACGAGGTTAATATGCTTATTCTTGTCATGCTTAGCGGTTTTACCTTCCAACCCATTAGACATCCTCAATGGGAGTTACTTCTCCCAAGTTCCCACGCCTAAGCAACCAACATGGTGTTGCTTGTCCATTGTGGGGAATTACTTAACCAAGTAGAGTTGCTTTGACAAGCAATTCTATTTTCTTTTTTCTTTTTTTCTTTTTGAGGTTTTGAATTTTGATTGGTTGGATGTACTATTTGGACCCATAAAGAAGAAACTTAAGGATGAAATAAGAAGTTTTTTGAGGTTCATAGTTTCTTAGATGTTGATATGACATCTACAAATAAAAACAAGTTACTATCGAGGATGATCTTAGTATAATCTACATTTTTCTATAACGAAGTGCAATGCTAATATCATCAGTATGAATAGGCAAGTTCTAATAAGTTTAATCTAGCTTCGCTTGGTTAAAAGCCTTGTAGAGTGTATCTGTTAAGGAGAATTACAATTCTATAGAAATATAATAGTACCATAATCGTTTTATCTGAAAATTTAAATTTATATATATAGTATTAATTATTATATTTATTTATATAATACCTCTCTCGCTTATAAGTGGAAAATTAAGGGAGTAATTATTTGAGGTTAACAGACAATGTAGAAATTTAAAATGAGGCCTTCTATTTTAATACTATGTTTGAATAGTATCACAATTGTCGTTTTTTCTTTATTAGCTAATCTATTTGAAAGTTTAAACTTATAAATATATTGTAGATTATTATATTTATTATGTCATATGGTTGACCGCTTGCTATTCCACTCTTCTATAGGCTTCTGGGAGGTCGATTTTTAGAAACGTCTACGCTTTCTTTCCTTTCTTTCTTTCCAAAAGAGTGACAAGTACTGATAACATTCCCTAAAGCCTTTCTCCCCAAGAGAAAACTTTGCCTGTGTAATACAAATAATTTCATCAAGATTCTGCCGAAGTTCATTTACCATAGTTATTGTACCAATCTTATATAACATAGTCCATAGAATATTTGCCCTTGGATTTTTGGGACTGTGACTATAAGAGACTTATTTGTTTTATTTATATCTACTTTTATTTACATTTTCTATCATATAATTTTGAATCAATTTTAAAGATTTACAATAATAATTTGTCAAGTCTCGCTTTGTCGAGTGTAGACTTTGGTGGGTGTTTTTAAGACTAAAAATTATTCTCTTATCTCATACATATATAAAATTATAGCTTAGATGTAAATAGATCTTTCTTTCTTCTCATCTTATGACTTAAAAGTTAGAATTTTGTCAATACTATTATCATGGATAATTATTTCCAACCATTTCACATTTTTAACAAAAGAACTTTTTTTTTTTTTTGAAATAAAAGAAACTCTTTCACAATTATATTATGACTTAAACCATGAGCTGAATTGGTTTTTATTGTTTGTTAAATTTCCAAACAAAATCAGAATAGTAATAAAAAAAATTAAAATATTCTTAACGGTTCACTTCGCTTCAATTGACTTCACTTAGGTATGAATGGATCTATCCAAACTCCACGTACTTGCTCCTAACTCTCACTTTCAATCACCCCGATCTCTCTCTCTCTCTCTCTCCACCCTATATATTTTTGGAAGTTATCGACCTGAACATGGTTGCCATGCCATGATTGTGGTTTGGCATCCCAAATATGGGTCACCATTTGTATGTTGTCTCAATCAAGAGGGTTAATGGGATATAGGCAAGGAAAGCTCAATCCTTTAAATGTAGGATTTATTTGACCATGGATTGCTTATTCCATTTCTACCACCCAAATGTAATTTGAGGCTACTAGTTATTAATGGGGGACCACTAGCACCCAAAAATAGTCATTTCAAAACATAAATATTAATGGGAATTTAAAACATACATATTTTCCCACTATCATCTCTTTTTTATGATGAAGATATATACTGATGTCAAGCAATAACATTTAAGAGCATAAGTAAAAAAAAAACTTACTTATAAATTATTTGAATTTAGCTCGATACTAACTTGAATTTAATTAAGTAATTATTGAATTGAGTTTAAGTTTTATAATGTTCAGCTTAACTAACTGGTGAGTTTAATTGAATTTGAGTTGAGTTTAATGAAATAGAATTAAAATCAAGTATAGATATCAATATAATTTAGTTAGAAAAGTACTTCTTTTTTTCTCTAAACAATCAAGTTCAAATAAGCTTAATCAAATCAAAATTAAACTCAATACCACTTCAAATTGAGTTAAAGATCAATATTATAGTAGACTTCAAGTTTAAAAAATTTCAAGTTGAGTTAATCTCAAATTCAGCATTGTGTTATCTCGATTTCATTTGTTTATAGTTCTATCATCACCAAGCACCGGTATATCTACAATTTCCCAAGATCAATTACCTTGTAACAATTACAATGATTGAATTGCAGCCAACATTTTGTTTATACAATCATCCTGCGAAACAAATGAACCATAATTAGAAAATTTTTCATTATACATATCTCTACAATGTGTATTTTTCATTAGATTAACTAAATGCAAAGCAAATCAAATGTAATGCAGGGATGGAACTGTACCTTGTATAACGCTTATACTAGGCGGAAACCTCATTCAAGGTAATCAGGATAAGAGTCAATTACAACATGTAATACAATTTTATTCAATAATTACTTCAAATTTTTTATATTGATTTAATTAATTTGGCTTTCTTTCATTTTGAAAATTAAAAACAGGGCTATATTCATCCAAAATCAAACCGTGGGTCATTGGTGGGGTGATATGTGTTCGATTTGTGATACTCCCTCTTACAGGCATTGGGGTTGTTAAGGCAGCAGCCAGTCTTGGGTTCTTGCCTCCGGATCCATTGTTTAGCTTCGTATTGATGGCTCAGTTCACAATGCCACCAGCTATGAACATTGGTAAGCAGTAATTGTATAATATATATATTTTTATACATATACACATACGTATACATATATACATACACAAACACATTCAATC
Source organism: Lumnitzera racemosa (assembly GCA_024138005.1). Classification (NCBI taxonomy): domain Eukaryota; kingdom Viridiplantae; phylum Streptophyta; class Magnoliopsida; order Myrtales; family Combretaceae; genus Lumnitzera; species Lumnitzera racemosa. Next base: position 12,385,900 of record JAMXBC010000008.1, on the reverse strand, counting down.
CAACTTATCGTCAGTATTTTCTTCTTCTTCTTTTTTTTTTTTTTTTTAAAGTACTAGGATTTTTAATGTTATATTCGATGGAGATAAAAGCTACTATAATTCTAAGAAAAACCCTGAATGTTATAAGTTGAATGTAAGATATAGGTAAAAATAGGTGTACGTAGGCTAACCTATCTATTTCTCCTATTTCGATTATCTGAAGCTTAATTTTTTATTTTAAATAAATTTCTTAGTTTTACTTTTCTCAAAAATTGTTCGAAAAACGATTATATTCCTATCTGACTTTGGATCATTACGGAAAATTTCTACGTAAATCTCAAAATGATATATGTTTTTCCGTATTACTCTTATAATGCAGGCACTCTAACACAGCTATTTGATGTGGGACAAGAAGAGTGTTCTGTCCTCTTCTTATGGACATACATGGTTGCAGCTGTGGCACTCACTTTTTGGTCGATGGTGTTCATGTGGATTTTGATCTAACATTTTAGATGAGTTTTAACTCCATTCATTTTGGATCTTTAGATTTATCTCATGAATACAAGAAAGTAGATCGTCGATTTATGGAAGAAATTTTCCATGAGGAGCCCGTATATTAAATATGTAGTAGATCTTATGTGCATGATCCACCCGAGGGATCAAAAAAAAAAAAAAAAAAAAGATTAGTCCTGTGATTCGTCGTTACATGATATATAGGATTTTCAAGTCCCAGTTTTGTACTTTATGATGTGGCGGCTTTCATCGCTTTTCATTTTTAATAATAGTCAACTAGAACATTAAAATCTTAATAGAATTGGGTTCTATTTGACAAATTTCTATTGTGAAGATTGCTTTGTTATTTAATTTTTTATTTTCATGTCTAATAATGATGATGATAAACAAGAAGTTATAAGTTGGAGACCTCCATACAAAAATGAAAGAAAAATTTAAAAGGGGAATTGACTGTTAAATTACCACTATGCGAAACAAGAAAAAAAAAAAGAAGAAGGAAGAAGTTGTATGGAGTGGGGGAAATAAAATAAAGTTTTATTTTTTTCTAACTTATTCTATGAAAAGAAAGTTTACCGGAATAATAATTCATCGAAAAAGAAGAATGACATTGACAAGAAGAGAGTAACGAATCATATGCATGGTTCTTTCCATTACGATAGCTTATATATATATATATATATATATATATTTGCATATTTTTGTATGCGTATATATTCTTTTTAATTTTTTATTTTTTCCCCTTGGGTTATCGAGACCCCGGAGAATGGGCGAGGAAAGCAGAATCATAAATCTTGTCTCGATACAATAAATGCAATTCAGATGATGAGACATTAACACAGTGACTTTAGTATACAGCTTTCTATTTTAAGTATGCATTAATATTGTTATTCTATTGCTTGGCTTTGGAGATATAAGAAATGTTAAAATTGATGTTGTAAAAGATCATAAATAATTTCTACTATAAAAGAGAAAAATATTAAGCTGCAGAATTAATTGCCCTTTAACCACTAAATTTTGCAGCCAGGTATGATTAGCGGCAAAACTCATCAATTAAAAAATTTCTTTCTAATGTCTCGCCAAGTTTTGGACTAAGTGGCACAATTTCGCTGCTTTTTAATCATAGTCTTTTATTTTAATTTTTTTTTATATAATGATTATGCTTATTTCTTGTAAAATTTTGTTTTATTCACCTACCTGTTTCCATAAAAATAAGGATTCAACAAAAGTGGCATGTTAATAATGAAGTCGTTCCAGCAATAATAAACCCACTGAGTGAAAGATAGAGAAAGGGGATATCAGTCAAACGATCAATATAGCTTGAGCTATCTTTGCTAAGAAAAACTTACTTTGTCAAGCCATTAGATGGACACTTTTACAAAACCTCATATCATAATAAAAACAGAACCTAAAATACAAATATAAATCTAAGTTGCCAAAAATGTATCATTAATGCATAACTCCAAATATGTAATACCTTAAAACTTGAAATGTTACAGTTTAATATGTGTATTTATTATATAAATATTCTCAATCAAATATAATCCTCAAATAATAACTCCAAATATGTAATACCTTAAAACTTGAAATGTTACAGTTTAATATGTATATTTATTATATAAATATTCTCAATCAAATATAATCCTCAAATGAATTAAGATAATCGCTAAATAAAAATTATACAAACCTTAAATAAGGATTTACTAATTATAAAATAAAACTTTAACTATCTTAACTCAATTATTTCCATATAATTGATATTCTAATCTTCAATCCCCAACCTGGTAAACTTAATAAGTAAACCCATAAAGCATCAAACTTTATAATTTCTATTGAAGTACCTGTACTTGAAAAATGTAAAATGGAGTAAGCCACAATATGAAATATAACATAAACATGTGTATGAATATACAATCTTCCAATCATACACTACGAGTGTAGAATGCAATAATGATTATTTATTATATTTTTTTAATCCAACAGGCAACATAGAAGTATTTATGACCCTAGCATGCATATATATTAATACCATATAGTATTAGTACCATGTCCTCCCTAATTCCTAAAAACTAAGAAACATCATAAATTTACCCAAATCATTTTCACAAAGGACTCAACTTAAGACATTGTTGCATAATGATCATTACAATGCTACCCCAAGATCACCGGTCCTCTCGATTTCTTAGGCACAGCTAAGCATACCTAATACAATATAGTTAAGGCCAATAATTATTTAATCCAATTTTATCATCTAAACTAGCAACCACAAAAAAACAAGCAAGTGTCTCATACTTGGATCAACTGCAGCACTAGAATCCAACCTTACAACATTCTTACTACCTATCAACAAATTAAACACCAAATTCAAAATTTCCTCTAATAACCTATTACTTTCTCACACTAGTCTCCTAAGCATTAGACTATAGATATACTCTTAACATAGATAGATTTTAATTAGGATTAAAAGTAGTTAATGAAGTGCTAATTATTAATAAAATAATGCAAATGGGTGAAAAGAGAACGAAAGGTTTTCTATGGGGAAGAGAACACTGGCCATGCTCTAGGCTATGCTCCCTAGCACGAGTTAGAACCCACTTTTGCATAGTCATATATACTACCCCAAATCCACCGACCCTTCTTGATTTAACACTTTGAAACAACCCTTCCTGTAGTAGAACTTCATCATCAATACTCTAAAAATCTCTTTTAATCACCATCCTAATACGTTAACTAATCTCCTCTTTAATTCATCCTTCAATAATCCAAACACATAACAATGGATTTTCATCTTCATACCAAACGCTTCCTTAACCATCAATACTCAATTGTAAAAATTTAAACTTAATCCAAATTAAGGAGATTAGGGTTTAACTCACCTTTTAATCAACAAGGGATGCAACTTTCGAAGAGATTTCCAACAAGATATGACTTGAAACCTAAAATTTGGTACATACGTTTTCGCAAAGCCTTAAGGAGAGTAATGAATTTGGAATTCAATATAGAATGACACTTGTCATGAGATCACTATATAGGGACTTACCTTTTTTCTATCTCTCAACCTTATGGAAATGGATCTAGTCCTTGATCCAAATTAAATTCGTATAGAAAATTTACTTAATAAGTTACGTATAGAAAATTATCTGCAAAATTTTCTTCATTCTCCTTGTTTCTATTATTTTACAATCTTTCAATTAAAATTTGAGTCTCCATGTTTCTGTTACAATAAAAACCTCTAATTTAGATCTTTAGATTTTTCCTTCACAACTATCTTCAAATTTTTCCCTCCAAATTACACACCTAAAAATAAACTCTTTCTATATATATACATATAAGTAACAACTTAGTTTGTTGTTCTCTAACCACTTCCATCAAAACTTCTTCCTACTACCATTAATTCATGCAACTTTATTACTTCTCTCTATTGCATTAAAGTATTCTCATGCTCATTTTCACCTTCTTATTTATTCCACTTCTTATTCACTTATAACCTGATTACAACACCACTACCTCTTGTTTTAACATCTAAATATTAGTACACTCCACTTCATTACCTCGAGTTTTAGCCTCTCATTACTAAAGTAAAACAATATAATTGACAATAACATCCTTTTAGCAACTTCCTTCTCATCTCCAATTTTATACCTTAACATATTAGTAGCACGTTTCTTTATCAAGGGAAACAATCTATTAGACCTTGTAAGTTCTTAAGCAATTCTTTGACTTTAAGGTGAAAAACATACACTCCTTCCTCCTTTACTCAATAACCGTTATCAACCATACCATTGTCAACAGTCATTTCTCCATATCACTTATCTTTCTTACTTATCTCAAGCTCATTATTATTAGCAGGTTATTGTTATTCTTATACACTTATATTCATGCTTATATTAATTGTTTTAATTTGTTTATTTAGATTTATAGGTCATGTTATCACTATGATGGTTACCTATAGTAAATGAAGTGTTCACTAAGAGCCTGTGTACCATTTATATAGTTTAATTGAGTTCAATAAATTCTATTAAGTTCAACATTATCTTATTATTTTTCCATTCATATATTTGGTACCGTCCCTCCTTATTATCTTTGATATAGTTGATTTTGAAGGGGGCAAAATTTTTTTGATTTCTTATTTGTTCAACTGATACATATTATTTGTTGAACAACGTTTCTTACTTTCATTGTCTTTAATTAATATTGGGAAGTATATATATTTTACAACTCAACATTAATAAATACATAAACTGGGCTAATAAATATCAACACAACATTGACTTTACTCGTCATAACTATATCAATGCCTGAATTCAATACACAGATAGACTAACTAGACCTATACTAACTCAACCAAATTGACACAATACGTCATAGCATTAGAAGGAAGGAATATTCACAGCTCCCATACAGGCATACATATGCTAAGATTCCATAAATCTTTTATTAAAGACCCTTTTTGAATTAGTTTTATGTTCCATACTCCAATTATTTATTTTGTTGTCTTTATTAATTTGCGATTAACTATGTATGCATCATACTATTTTATATTGTAATTGATTTTGATGTGTTACCTTTCACCATATATGGTCTAGTGAAAAGGTTTAGTATTTGGGATCTTCTATGTATTTATCAAGGTTTTTCTATTTTTAATAGTGGTGTCATTATGGTTGCCAAGATTTTCGTAGCCCTAGTTGTTTACATTTCAAATCAACGCTTTGTCTTATTCATTTTAGATTGTTAACATCCTCTTATCTTTTACGCCAGTATACTTTTATGATAATCGTGATTAACGTTTTAAGCTACCAGGAAGGTACCTTAATTTACTTAAGAAGGTATCTTATTCGGTTTTCCAAGTCTTTTCAATCATTATGTTGCTAAGGGTTGGAAGTCGAATATGTAATTTTGCATGTAATATATTCAAATATATTGCTATGTATCTATACATAAATTCATTGATGGCTTCTTAGTTAATTTTTTTTTTCTATATCACTTATACAAATTAAATATTCCCTTTTTTTTTTTACTAGTTGTTAATATTTAAAGTCATTTTGTGCATATGTTCAGCTTTTCAATTGTTATATTAAACTTTTTGGGAACAACCTAAACCAAGTTTTATCATTTCCGTCTAGAAGATGACTCTTCCAACTTCTCATATTCAACACTTAACAACTCCCGGAAGATAAAATTTTAGAGAAAAGCAACTCTAAAAGAAACTTATGATAAAGCTAGGTATATGAATAGATAAATATATTACAAAACATAGTAATAAGATTAATGAAATACAAAGGAAAGATGTAAAAATAAAATCATGCACATAAGGTAAAATAGTTAAAGTAAGTATTTACTTTGCTTCTAATTAGCCCCTCTACTTTACCCGTTATTGCCATTGCACCACTATACTCAGATCATTTCCTAAGTTTTGTCTAAAGATTCATAACCTACGCTTTTTTGTGATTAATAAGCCTAAGTTGTTTTATAATTCACGAACTTCAACTTTTCAATAATTCAAACATAATTATCAAAAATGGGATTCTACCTAGAATTACTAGAGGTTTAGTAGAATCGTATGGTAGAATTGAATCGTAGGATGTATAAATTTGCTTTAAAAAGATAATAAATATGTATGTAATAATCAATTAAAAACTTAAAATGCATGGTAGAAATAAAGAAATTCATCATAAATTCTAGGCATAATTTGAGTTTAATATAAATAACTAAGCGTAAATGATAAATCATTATGCAAACCGATAAAACATTAATAGAAGTACAAAACAAATCTAAATCATTATCAAAACTATCATCCCTCTCATCACCATCATCATCATCATCCTCATCATCACCAACGTCTTAATTAATGATACTAGTAATTATATCCATACCTTATAAGTCTTTTGAAATACTAATTTGTACTTTATCTTTAATAAAATCAATATGATGAAGTTGTAGTTGTATCGCTGAAATGAAAGAAGAATAGAAAGCTAAAAGCATGATTTTCTAAATTGAAATATAAATAAAGGGCTAAGGACAATGAGCTTGTTAAGTCACAAAAATAATGTGCTAGTCTAAAAGCCCATCAAGTAAAAGTATCATATATTTCTATCAGTTATGTAGAATCGGTAAAATTAAGAGTAGAATCAAGATTCTAATGATTTTAAAGATTCCAATTGGGATTCTTCTGGATTTTGCTCAAAAAAGATTTTCGATGAGTTTTAACTAGCAAGTAGCTTATAAAATCGTAAAACCATAGAATCATAGGAGTTAAATTGGGATTTTGACAACCATGGATTTAGAACCTATACTCCGATACCATTTTAATTGTAATGCCTAAAACTTAGAACACTATAGCCCGCCATATGCCCCTATTGTTTGCTTACACATTAGGCGTATATATTACTAAAATCTTCAAAATACCTAATGTAATCTCCATATATTCTAAATAAAATTGAGTCCTCAAATGAATCAAGATAACCACTAAAAAAATGTTATATAAATCTTAAATAAGGATTTATTAATTATATAAGGAAATTTTAACCATCGTGACTCAATTATTTTCTAAACAATTGAAATCCTAGACTCCACTCCCTAACTTAGTAAACTCGATGATTCAATCTATAACCATCAAAATTTATAATTTTTACTCAAGTACTTATTATTGAAAAATATAAAACGAATTGAGCCGAAACTCAATATGGAATACGATATACACATACATATGAACATACAATCTTCTTATTACATAAGAGTATTTATTACCTCAACAAACATATATAACAATACCATAGAGTATTGGTACTAGGTCTTCCTTAATACCCTAGAAACTAAGAAACTTCTTAAATCTACCTATATCATTTTTATGGCTTAGCCAAACATATGCAACACAATACAGTTAAGATTGAATAATTATTTAATCCAATTTTGTCATCATCCAACCTGGCAACCACAAATAAACAAGCAAGTGTCCTGTACCTGGATCAACTGCAGCACTGGAATCCAACCCTATAATATAAAACACCTAACAAAAAAGCAAACACTAAATTCAAAATTTCCTCTAACAACCGATTACTCTCTCATACCAACCTCCTAAACACTAAACAATAGATATACTCTTAAAATAGACAAATTTTAATCTAGATTAAAAATAGTTAATGAAGTATTAATTATTAATAAAATAATACAAATAGGTGTATCAAATTGTCGGAGTAAATTTTGCAGAATAAGGGTTTAAAATAAAGAGAGAATGAAAGTTTCTATATGAAGAAGAGAACATTGGTTATGCTCTCGGCATAACCATGCTCGAAGCTATGCTCCCTAGCACAGTTAGAACTTACTCTTACATGGTCGTACACACCACCCCAAATCCATTTCCCCTTTGCGATTCACCACTTAAAAATATCTCTTCCTGTACTAGAACATCATCATTAATATTCTAAAAATATCTTTTAAACATCATCCCAACACATAAACTTATCTCCTCTTCTATTCATTCTTTAGTAATCTAAATACATAACAATGGATTTTCATCTTCATACCAAACACTTCCTCAACCATCAATACTCAATTATAAAAACTTAAACTTGATCAAAATTAAGGAGATTAAGGTTTAACTCACCTTTTAATCTTTAAGGGATACAACCACAAAAATATGTCTTGAAACCTAAAATTTGGTACTTTCCTACAAAGCCTTAAGTAGAAAAACGAATTTGAAATTCAATATGAAATGGAACTTGTCATTACATCACCAAATAGGAACTCACCTTCAATTCTATCCCTCAACCTTATGGAAATAGATGTGGTCCTTGATCCAGATTGAATTCACACGAAAATTTATCTTATAGGGTCACAGCATAAGAGGTATAAGGAGAAGAATGGGAGTTCCATTGGTTTTGTTTTTATAGAATAGAGAGATGAGAGAGTTTATTATCTGCAAAAAGAAAACTAAGATGATGAGGTGAAGGGTTTCTAACTTTCTCTACAGCCATATTGCCCCCCCCCCTAATTATAGTCAATTGCATACAGTATCAACCTTAATGCCCAATAATATGTTCTTAATCATCCTCTTTCCTTTTTTTTTTTTATAAAAATGAATTTCCCCTTTTATGTCTTAGTCCTCCAATTTTCCTTCTATTTATATTATCTTTTTGGAGTTTTACAAAATCATTATTAGATTATAAATGAGTAGAAATATGAACTATAGATTTAGATGATATGGAATTGTGTAGAATAATTCTAAAAAATTTCATGATTATATAGGTCTTTAAAATTTTTAAAATTTAGCACTTTCCTATTATAAAATGCATGTATCTTATGCTCTTTTTTTTATTCATTTATTTAAACTTCTCCTCTAATCGGATCGAGATTTGATGTAAACCTAAACATTATCAATCAAAGCCTTCGTAGTCTAGTAGATAATTACTGAACACTTAACTGATGGATTAATTTGATTCCCTCTTTTCATAGTTGTAGTACATATAATATTTGAAAAAAAAAAATTAAACATTATGAAATCATAAGCATGCATGGTATGTAATTGTACAAAACTTTTAAAATCATAAACTTGCTTAAATATCTAAGTGATACATACTAATGATCATATGACTAACACCTATGAGTTTCCTTTCACTTTCTTAAAATCTATGGTTCTAAATTCAATACTAACAATGCACATATAGTAATCCATGCAAAGACAAAGAATTCAAGATTAGAACTTTATCAAGAAAAGTAAATAATATCTTCTTTTATCTACTTGTTACTGCTAGTGAAATGTTAACATTCTGTTTATGCCAATTCTACTTATGAGTCTATAGCAAGATTTTCCATTTGATCTACTATTCTTGATAGCACAATGAATGATTCTTTCTCTTTCATGATGCCTTTCTTTCTTTCTCGTAATCATGCTTCAAAAAAACTATCTACTTTTTTTTAGTTTAGTTGTATTTTATCTTTGGTAAGTGGATGAACCTGTTTTTATATAATTTTTTTTAGGGGGGAGAATTTAAAAAGTTAATAAAGAAACAAAAAGGATAACGAATTTTGTTTTAATTACCAAGTATATAATTCTTGCTTCTTTTCTCTATATAGTTACTAGTTAATTCCTATGGAAAAAGGTATGAAATAGCTAAATCAGCAAATGCTTCATAGTAAAATTATCTTATGCCTAATCACAATTTATTTGGTATGTACACATATTTTTTAGCATGTATTTATTTTTTGAAAAATGTTATTCAGAAACATTTTTTACATTTGTTATAATTACAATTTTGAAGTTACCAAATAATATTGTAGCGATCACTAGAGGTTATATACATTAGTGGTATTTAATGGTACGTAAGGATGGGAGATTGATGCAATAGTAGTAAATAGAATTAGTCAACAATCAAAGAAAATGTTTTATTTTTTTAAAAAAGAGAGAATGAATTGCTTCATGGAATACAAATAATTTTCTTCAACAATTTAGCACAATAACTCTTTGTCATGATGTTAGGAAATTCTTTAGCTCATAATCACTTCTCTTTGTGTATTGTATATTGACAAATTATTCAATTTACTCATATGATAACACCGAATAGAGATATTAGCTAAGATCATATTGTACTAACTCTTTCTCTCTCTTCTCTCGAACTTTCTTTTGCTTTCTCCTAAACACACTCTCTTAGTGTTTTACCAACCTTATGTTGTGTGAAACCCTAATGCCTTACAATTCTATTCGTGTATGTATTTCTCTCTTTGTTTACTTCCCTCTTGATATTGTTTGATATTGAACAGGATACTAATAGCGATCTTTCTTTTATTGTGTTGTGAGGGTTTGGTGATTCAAGTTCACTAGGGACTCTAGAAGGTTGAGGAAGGAGAAAGAAGACAGATTGCTCAAGAGGTTTCATACCCTTCTCTTCTCTTTTACTTTCTCTTTTATACTTGTTACAGATTTTGTTGTTGTTTCGTTATTTCTGTTTGTTTGTTCTATTAGCAATTATAATATCAGATCTAGTTAGATCTTTTAGATATATTATGACTTTAATAATAAAGTACACATTTACATGCTAAATTTGTTTAACAACCTTAGTTGTTTTACTACTCTTCATTTAATTGTAACAACTTCCCCCATCCTTTGAAAAGTGAACTTGTGCCCAAGGTCGTAAGTTAGGTAGATCTGTTGAAATACATCCAAGTCTTCATAGGAAGTGTCTTCTAGAGGTAAACCATTCCATTGAACCAAAAGTTGAGGCACCTATTGACCCTATTTTTGTATGTGTCTAGTTCCCAATATCGAGAGTGGCTTAAGAACTAGAATGACATAATTGGAGGAAGAGCCAAAGAGTGAATAGTGGAACCCTTTGTCACTTTCAATAGTGAAACATGAAAAACATTGTGTATTTTAGCCATGTCTAATAGGGCTAGTTCATGAGCATAAAGCCTTACTTTCTTAACAATCTGGAAAGGGTTATAGTACCTCTAAGAAAGGTTGTGAAACCCCTAAGAAAGAGAAATCTGCTTATAGGGTTGAAGCTTCACATAAACCATGTTGCCCACTACAAAAGAATCATTAATCCTATGTTTGTCAACATAAGAGTTTATATGCTGTTATGCCTTTAACAAATTGTCCTTTAACAATCAAAGTACTTCATCTTGATCCAATAACACCTACTTCATTACTTCCACTTTAGTAGTGCCTTTAATATATATAGGAATGCTAGGAGCTTTCCTCCCATATACCACCTCAAATGGTATGATCGGAGCACCTTGATGAAAAGAAGAGTTATAGGCAAATTTAACTAATGGTAAAAAATGAACCCAATCTTGAGGATGTTCCATCACATACCCACTTAAGCACTATTGAATCACTTAATTAATCACCTCAGTCTACCCATCGAATTGAGGATGATAAGCAGTGCTTAAAGATAAGTTAGTGCCACTCAATTGAAACAATTCCTTCTAAAATTGACTAACAAAGTTAGGGTCTCAATCAGAAACCACTGAACTAGGAAACCTATGTAACTTGACAACCATACGAAGGAATAATAAGGCCACTTTTGAGGCAATAAAGTTAGTCTCTAAGGTACTAAGATGACAATACTTAGAGAGTTGGTCTACAACCACTAAAATAACTAAGTATCCTTGTGACTTAGGTAATGAAGTCACAAAATCCATAGAAATGTCCCCCCATATTTGTTTAGGCACCAGCAAAGGGGATAATAAATCCTGTAGACTCTTTGTACTGTATTTAATTTATGGACATATAGTATAAGTTTGAACATAAGCTTTAATGTCATATTTCATTCCCTCCCAATATAACTCAAAAGCAAGACGTTTTTATGTCTCAAGTACCCCAAAATGACCTACTACTGGTATAATACGACACTCACAAACAAGCTTCGATACAAGTTTCGAAGCAAGCACCAAAAAACCCCTGTCCTTGAAGAACAAAATCCCATTCTTCCACTACAAGTCCCACTTCATTCTTTTTACACTTTGCAAATCAGCAAGTATTTGCTTAAAAGAAGGTAAATGATGATATTCCTCTTGTAGCTCAAGAATAAGCCATATCATGCTAACTTGAGAGGGAATCAACTACTTTGTTATCTTGGCTGGACTTGTAAACTATAGTATAGTTATAGCCAAGCAATTTAGCTAAATATTTATGCTGCTCTAGAGTTGGAATAACCTACTTTAGGAATTCTTTTAAACTTAGGTGGTTTGTTTTTACAATGAAATGTGACCCTAACAAATATTGTCTCCACTTCCTTATGGCCTTAATCATAGCATGCAACTCTCTAACATAGGTTGAAGCTTTTGTTAGATGAGAAGACATCTTTTTACTAAAATATGCAATAGGTTGGTTTTCTTATAGTAAAACAACCCCTATACCTATGGATAATGTATCTGTCTCCACTACAAACTCCTTAGAAAAATCGGGCAATGTAAGAATTGGAGTAGATATTAGGGATTGTTTTAGCTTCTCAAAAGCTTCCTTAGCTTAATCAATCCACATAAAATTATCTTACTGTAACATATCTGTAAGTAAAGAAGCAATGGTAGCATACCCTCTAATAAACCTTCTATAATAGGTAGAAAGTCCTAAGAAAGCCCTCAACTGCTTCAAATTCTATGATAATTGCCACTTACTAACAGCTTTCACCTTGGAAGGGTTTGGTTGTACTCCTTTCTTAAGAACTATGTGCCCTAAGTAATCTATAGTAGTTTGACCAAAAGTATACTTGCTTCTTTTCAAATATATGCGATTATCAGCTAATATTTGTAGTAACACAGTCAAATGGCTTACATGTTGGTCACGTGACTTACTATAAACCAATATATCATTGAAAAACACAATCACAAACTTTTACAAATATGGTTAAAAAATCCTATTCATAATAGCTTAGAAAGAAGCAAGGGTAATATTCAATCCAAAGGGCATGACTAAAAATTCATAGTGCCCTTCTTAAGTACGAAAAGCAATGTTCTCAACATCACTAAGGTGCATTCAAATTTGATGATACCTTACTCTTTAGTCTAATTTTGAAAAAATAGAGGCACCATATAACTCATCAAGTAATTCATCAATAGTAGAGATGGGAAACTCATCTTAATAGTGGCATGATTTAAAGCTTGATAATTTACACAAAAGCACCATGTACCATCCTTCTTCTTGACCAATAGTACTGGAGAAGAATATGGACTAATACCATACTGAATAACCCATTGCTTCAACATGTCAATCACTTACTGTTCAATCTCCTTTTTCTAAAAATGAGGGTATCATAAAGCTTGACGTTGATGGGTTTATTATCCTTAAGATGAATCTGATGTTAGATATCACGTAAAGGAGGCAATGATGAAGGTGCCTAAAAAATATGAACAAATTCACCAAATAGGTATTCTAAAGTCATATTGCAAGTGGATTGATATGAGCTAGAAGTCACCATCTAAGCTTTCAATTGAAAACAAGATGCAATAGCATTTGTTCTAAGAGAACGCTTAAATTAACTTAGAGAAATAAGAGAATTCTCAAAGACATGATCTCCATTTAACATTATAAGACAACCATGTTTCCAAAATTGTAAAAACAACTTAGAACAATCAATGGTAATAGGACCCTAACTGTTGAAGCCACTGAACCCCCAAAACTAAATCTACTCTCTAAATAGGTAAAACGTAAAAAAATTTGATAAATTCCACTCATTAAATGAGTAATGGTACATCTGTACAATATCCCTCACAAACCAACTTTTGCCCATTGCCAATCATCACTTGAAATTTTGGAGAAGACTCAATAGTTAGACCTAGATGTTTCATTAACCTTAGTTGCACAAAATTTTGAGTGCTACCAGAGTCAGCCAATATATGAACTTCTTGTCTATTAGTAAGACCTTGAAATTTCAAAGTCTTAGGGACCATGTCACCAGAAAGAGAATTGTAATAGATGGAAAGAGATTCCTATCCTTCGATAATCTCCTAATTCTTAACTTCAGTTGAATCATCATGCACAATTTCTAAATCATTATCTTCTTCTTAAACAAGTAACAAGAATTTAGCTTTGCACTTGTATCCCATATGGTACTTGATACGCAGCGGATTTTAAACCAAGAATGAGGCAATTGGGGTTCTGATATGAGGCAAGCGCACCTATCAGTTTTAATATAGCGGATGTGAGTCCGAGTCGATCCCTCAGAGATTTTGAATACTAATATTAACTTTAGCTTTATTATCTAACCGAAAAATTATGAAAGTTTGAATTAATTAAAAATACTGAAATTAACAACTAAACTACTTATGAGACTTAATTACGTAAATTAGAAAGCAATAAATTACGAACGACTTCAAGTATGCAATAATGTATTTAGGAATTATTTCCCCTAGTGTTTAACATGTAACCTTTCTAAAATATATCCAATTCAATTTCTATTATTCTTGACCGGAGGGATTCACAATTAAAGCTAATATCTTTCTCAAGCATATTAACCCTAATCCTAAATTATTTACCGGAATCTCTTCACTTAGTAATATAATTTAGAATTGCATTAGCGTGTAATGAATTCCCATGCAAACAATCAACTTTCCGGAAGAAACATGTATCTTATCTCTAAGTATACATGTAATTCTCTTCAATTATGCCTAGATCTAATTACACATGCAATTTCTCAATTAACATGCATAATATCATATATTGACACTCTAGAATTATCAATCCATAATTAACGACATCATTGAATCAAGAAAAGGTAGAAACTTTATTGAAATTATAATTCAATCGAAGGGTTACATGAAACCCTAGGTTCCATAATCCTAAATACTCTAATTCTAAGCTATCATAACGAATCTAAAAACGAGTTTCATCAAAAACGTAAAATAAAACATAAAAACCCCTCTTGATTTGATGAACAATCTCTAATCTTGAAATCGATGTCGTTCTTGCTTCTTGATTAATGTTCTTCTCCAATCTCCTCTCGTCTCTTGTGTCTCTTGTTTCTGTAATGTCTCTTTCTTCTGTAATGTCTCTTTCTTTTTGAAACCCTAAGATGTCTTTTTATAGTGTATCTCAAAGATTCTGTTTTCGTCACCCGACACGGCCTGGGACATGACCGTGTCCCCAGGTCGTGTAACTTTCTGCACTTAGGCAAATTTTCTACATAACTTCAAAAATTCATAACTTCTTCGTTTGAACTCGGAATTGAGTGAAACTTGATTCCTTTTCTTCGTTTTCTAGCCTAGAACGTGTTTAAACCCTGAAATCAACATTTTACTCAATTAAGTATCAATTTCTTTAAAGAAAACAAAAAATATGCAGAAAATACTATAAAATCACCTTATGAAATATGTTTAAAATTAGAGTTATCAGGTTCAAATTAGAACAAGGAGCAAAAAGTTAAAATAGGGGTTTTGATGGTGAATGTGTATGGACATCACACACCAAGATACAAACACAATCAGGGGTAGAGTTCGATAAAATTGAAAACCCAATGTCACTTAGATTTCAAATGAGAGGTTAGATGTGACTCACTAACTTGCTCAAATAAAGGATTCATCACAATCTTAAGTCTTAACGACAAATTTGATAAGAATGAAAGAGAGATTAAAGAATCAACCAACACTCAATAATCCGGTAATGCAAGCTTTAAGAGCTCAAGAATGACCTTGCTTGAAAGAGGAAAGTTCTAAGTATAGGTATATTCTTCACTGTCTGATGATCTCTCCACTGCTAATTACAAATGTTGCTATTTATAGCAAGTCCTAAACCTTAGTGAAAAAACATTAAATAATGTATAAGGCCTTAAGCCCTAAAGATTAGGCCCATTATTAAAAATAAAGAAAATATGTAAAAGAATATAGGACTGTGTGTTTAACAGAAGAAGTCGCCCTGTAGTCATTCAACCAATCTTAGAAAGAGCAGGATCTGAACTGGATGAGGTCGACAGTTGAATTTCCGAGTTCTTAAGTAAGAGTCCTTGAAGTCTCATAATGCTTGGTCAAGATACTTGAAAGGTTAGCCCACAATTATTGAGTGCTAGAATTAGACAACACTAGCCTCTCTGTACCATGCTGAGTGGACCTTTGACCTTGAATCCTCGATTGTGTAGTCTCTTTGCTTTTCAATAGACAATAGACTTGATGTCAACTGGCTCCTTTTCTTCCTCTCAGTCTTTTAGTATTAGCTCAGTCTCGATAAGAGTTGTTCGGCTTTGGCTTCAAACAGTTCAACATAAGCTTAAAGCAGGTCAGCTTCAGCTTTAGGCAAGTCGGCATCGACTTAAGACAGGTTGGCCTCAACTTGAAGATAGTCACAGGCTAATTCCTATAAGTAGTTCTCATAGGTAAAGTAAGTTTAGGTGAAGGTAACGGTGATGGTAAAATAGAAGGTTGAGGTGTAGATGATGTAGGTAAGGTTGAAGGAAACAAAGTTTTAGAAAATTGCAAAGGAGAAGGTTTAGAAGTGGAAGGAAATGACTTCTTAAAGGAAAAATTATTGGAAAGTTTGGCTATTGATACATCTTGAATAAGTGATTTAGGCCTAGCTAAGAGAACATCCCTATGAATATTCATTTTCAAACTAGAAATGAAAAAATTAGTAACAAAAGCTATCAGATAAATCAGTTACCCTATTCAAGAAAGCTTCAAACTGAGATTGATATTCCTTAACCAAAGTATGTTGAGTTAGTTTAGCCAATAAGCCTTAAAGATCCTTAAATTCCGATGGACCCAATCATCCTTCCAATGCTTCAATAAAGTTCTTCCATGAACTAAGTTGGTTTTTATGGTGCATCCATTGATACCAACATAATGCCCTATATTCCATCGCAAAAGAGGTAATAGTAATCCTTTGCTCATTAGAAATCTGATGACAGTTAAAAAATTGATTGGCTTTTAAGATCCAAGTAGTTAGATCATCACCATTAAACTTTAGCACCTCCAACTTAATCCCTTTAAGTAAATTTTCAATAGAAAGACTATGGGAAGATCATAAAGTTGAATTAACCAATGAAGAATCCATTGGAAGACTTTAATTCCCCTCTTGCTTCTACATGATGAAATTTTGCAATTCGTCTTCCTGCTATGAAAGTGTACGAAGTTGCTCTTGCATCTCTTGCTACGTTGTTGCTCGTTTAACATTCAAAGTTTCAATTTTCTTACTAAGGATCTAATTTCTTATGGAGTTCGTCAAGATAAGAGCACCAATGTTAAGCCCGACCTACTACTTTATTCAATTTACTCACGTGATAACACCGAATAGAGATATTAGCTAAGATCATATTGTACTAACTCTTTTTTCGCTCTTCCCTTGAACTCTCTATTGCTCTCTCCCCAATAGCTTTCTCTCTTAGGGTTTTGCTAACTTTATGTTGTGTAAAACCCTATCGCTTTACAGTTCTACTCATGTATATATTACTCTCTTTGTTTACTTCCCTCTTGATATTGTTTGACATTGAACAAGATACTAATAGTGATCTTTCTTTTGTTGTGTTCGAGGGTTTGGTGATTTGAGTTCGCTAGGGACTAGGTCAATGAAAGAGAAAGAAGACAGATTACTCAATAGGGTTAATAGCCTTCCCTTCTCTTTTACCTTTTCTTTTATACTTGTTACAAATCTTCTTGTTGTTTCATTATCTCTATTTGTTTGTTTGTTCTATTAGCAATTACAATACCGGATCTAGTTAGACCTATCATGACTCTAATAGTAAAATACACATTTACATGCTAAATTCATTTAACCACCTTCATTGTTTTACTACTCTTCCTTTGGTTTTAATAGAATTAGCCATTATATAATTTTCCTTCCAAGATAGTTGTCTGTTGAGCCTTTCCTATATTTCACAAGCTTCGTAAGATAATACTTCTTCCATAAATAACTCTTGACCGTAAGAGATATATCTTCATATTTGCTTCCTTAAATATCTTCCTCTTCCATATAAGTTTCTCTTTCTCCGTTGCTCATAGTTGTTGTAATATTCTTTTCAATCTTATATTCTTCATTCCATAATATTCTCCTTGCGATCTTTCTGAAAATGCTTCATCAATTCTTCATATTTCTATTGCATTTGAAAGACATCTTTTTGTGATTTGATTAATAATGAGTATGATTAGATATATTACCAAAGTATATCTAATCTGTGTTGCTAGGCCTTCAAATAAATTTTTCTTAAATGGTCGTGAATGTCTTCAGTTTCTGGTTTTTCCTTTTATAGCGCTTTTCAATATAGTGCTCATTAGTTTCTGGTTCTCGCTTCTATTTTATGCCTGCACTTCGAACTTCTAGTTATACTTTTGGAGCTTCGCAGCTTCTGGTTTACCCTTCTCGTTTTTCAGTTCTTTTCCTAATTGTGTTGCGAGCTTCCCTTACGCTACTGGCTTCTAGTTTTTCGAAGCTTCTTTTAATAATTATTGCGCTATTTCTTTCCACAATTTAAGCTTATAATAATATTTTATAGATTTAGTTGCATGCAAAATAGACACGTTAGTAAAAACTTAACATACTGTTTGTTGTCATTAAAACGTTATTGGGATATACTTTTAACACCTTTCTTCTCTATTCTTCAGTTCTTTTTTTTTTTTTTTTTTTTTTACTTCACTTTTATTTTCTGCTTTGATTCAACCCTTCTTCTTTGTGTTGTTTTTTTCTTTCTTTTTTCTTTTTTTTTTTTCTCTAACTCTTGTAGCGAAGACTTTGGACAAACAGACTTGCGAGCCGCAGCAGTAATTAGCGATCACCAGTGGCAAACAGCTATCATCGATTCATGGCATTTACTTCAAATTAATCAAATGTATATTTCTCATGACTTTTGTTCCTCTAACCGTTATCTTGCAATTTTGTTGCCCTTAATATTGTCAGTTGTTGATAGGTTTGATAGCTATGCTGTTGATTCTTTCCATGCTTTCAGAATGAGTTGAGCCTTCGTTCAAGTAAATTTTTTATTCGCACTTGTTACCCTACAACGATGCCCATTTGACTTCTTCTCTTTCTTTTTTTTTTTTTTTAATTTTTTTCCTCTTCAATTTACGCTTATGGTTTTGCAGCACAACGGCTAAGGTTGGAAATTTGCAATAACAACACAACAGCATTAGTATTCTTGGAAGGTTGGGAACTCGCATGGCTGCTTTTCCCTTTGGTTTTTTTTTTTTTTTTTTTTTTGTAATTTTTATGCTGCTTCTTTGCCCATTTTGGATGTTGCAGTGCCACACATGAGTGATGAGAAAGCTTCCAAAGGATGGTCGCATGTGACCTCTTTGTTTTATTTTATATTAGGCTTTATTTCAACGTGAATAGCATGCGTTGAGTTCCATAGTCTTTATTTTTTATATCTATTGTATGCTCGACATAGGTTGTACCAATCAGTGCTCACATGGGCTTCAAGTGTTCTTTTATTTGGACATAGGCATGGCTTTATTTGCTTTGTTGTTGATTTGAGCAACACTTAGACTAGGCTAAGGATAGTGACTAACATGAATGCTTAGCGTGGAAGCGTTATGGACCAGGATGTATGAATATTATTCATCATGAGGTGACAGTAGAACTTGCACTTGTCGAATGGTTTCCTTGTTTCACATGAGCTTGTTGTCTTCGTCTTGATGTGTTAGGTCGTGTACGGCGGACTCTTGCTATGTTAAAAGAATCCTTAAGGTTTAAACTTGCTTTGATTATTGATTTCCTCTTTTTTTTTTTTTCAGATTATTCATTTGGATCATCTTCCTTCTAAAGTTACGCTATTACTACATAAGCGAGTTTCATGGTTAACTTAGATCCTCTAGGTTCCCTAAATTTATTCCACTTGAAACTTTTTCTGTTAATCAAGCTTCTTCAATTATTTTACAGCAATAAATAATGGGCAAATCTATCCCAACTCAGGCCACTGAAGCTAGGCAAAAGAGAGTGATGCCTCACAATAGAGGGCGAGTACATACGGTTTAGTTTCTTTGTGACAATTGGATCGACAAAACCTTTCGAGAGGGCTCCTTTTGGATGAATGCTAAAAGTCGAGGACTACACATATCTATCTATGTAACTAGTTCTTATAAATACATCCTCCCATAGGATGATTCTAAGCCTGAAACACCGGTGAATGCGGGGTCAATACTCTTTAAAAATGAGAGAAAAGAGCTTCATATGTCTCTCACTCAATTTACTATTCCAATGCATATGATCTCTGATTGGAACTCGTAGGTGAATATATTATAAAGAATGCGGACTACATCTTGATATTAAAACAAACTAAGGTTCGTACTATCATACATTTGACTTCATAGTTCAACTTCCATAAGATGGAGGATATGAAGTCTTGGCGTACTCTCATATGTAAGTAGAGTACTAAGACTTGCACCTTCATAGCTTCTTGGGATGAATCACACCTACTATATGGGATGTATTTCTTCTTCAGCTTCACAACTTTTGGAAAACGGGTATTATGGTAGCATTAAGTATAATACAGGATGAAAGTGCTCATAGCATTCTATAAGGTACTATTGCATTAAGTAAAGCTTCATAAAAAAGATCTACCATCTTGGCATGGATTGAATACATCGGTGACACAATAGGAAAGAATGGGCTCCTAATACAAGGTCCAACTATGAAAGTGAGTAAGAATCATTTTTTTTTTTTTTTGTGTTCATGAATTTAATTGTCTAATATTCATAATAGTGACTTATCATAAAACTTCGTGTAGGTGTGAACTTGTGGCATTCATAGCTCTATGGTTGTCTACATACATCGTTCCTATTGGGCCTAAAGAGGGAGTTATTCCAAGGCTCCACTAGAGATTCACATGGCTAAAGGTGAATGATTCACCTTAGCCCCATTTTACTTTAGGTCACTATATCATTGCTTGGATTTATATCATTATGCTATTGCTCGCTTCATGGGTCACTATATAGCTTATGCTTCATAAACATAGTTTTCCTTTAAATCTTTTTTTGCAAAAGATTTAAGGGACATTTTGCTTCTCCTAAATAGATAAGAACTAAATTTGAATTTACCATGATCATGGGCATAGATGGAAAGACATCATAAGCATTCTTTACTTAAACTCTTCAATACTACTATGGCCATAGTTGTTAAAATCGCAAGTTAATTATGTGATTTGACGAGTCTATGGTTTTGTGATTTTTTTTTTAGTTAAAATAGATATTAAATCATTTCAGTGTAGACTTTTTGTAGAATTATGAATTTTTACGATCTTACTGATTTCGTACAATTGTATATGATTTTATTGATTCTATAGGTTTAAATGAACAGTAAAATTAGGATTTTGATAACCACTATGAAGTTTACATTTCATCCATATGTAGAGAAAATCCCTAGATATCAGATGTATAGCAACAACTTCCCACTTAACACTCCCGATTTTGTGTCTTTAAAGAATTGCGAAAACAAGTTTAAATGAACTGTAAAATTAGGATTTTGACAACCACTATGAAGTTTACATTTCACCCATGTGTAGAGAAAATCCCCAAATATCAAACATACAACGGTAATAGCCCATTTAACACTCCTGATTTTGTCTCTTAGGAGAATCATAGAGACTTGTGGTACTTTAAGGCTGGCTTCCTCCAATGGCTATCTTTTTTTAATGCTGTAATCTAGAAAGCCTTCCCTCAATATTGGATTGTAAGGGCTTGAATGGTAATATTTTAGACCTTAAAGTCATGGTATATTCTCCACATAGATTTGCACTACAATTTAGATTTGATCAAGATATTCCTTATAGGTTGATTCCTTCAGCAGACTTCGATACTTGTTGTAAACTTATTTCACCCAAAGATATCAAAATGATTCAATTGAGTATGCACCAATAGTATTTTCCTCCTTTGAACCACAATTAGGCGATATCCCCTAATTGGTCATCTTATTAAGCTAAGTACTTAAAGGGGTTTCTAGCTTATACTTTTTCATAGAATGTAAAGCCTTTGAGTAAGCTTATTGTTTATCGTGAGTTCTATCTTCAACTTCTAAGGCTAAATAAGAAAAAGTAGGGTGATAACTCTAATGAAAAAGTAAGAGCTTTTGGAACAACAAAGATGGGAGTGAACCCATCTAAGTGTTCTCGTCCTCCTTTGAGCAATGACTAAGCCACTGCCCAACTGTTGTTCCGATAAACAATCAAGAAGGGATATTGAATTGATTGTTGCGGAAGTAAACTATTTAATCAATTTTTACTTCTTGATGTTTAAGATTACTTTAATTACATTAAACTTGTTATTTATCTCCAATGTATCAGAAATATTAACAAATTTAGATAAGAGATTTACATGTAAAGACCTAATTAACACTTACTAATATGACCTTTAATCACAATATCAATCAATCTATTAAGCTTCTAATCTTCATACTTAGCTAACATGATCTATATGATTATGATAAATTTGTAACATGCAAACAAATAATAAATCACACAAACAGTAAATAAATAACTATTAAATAAAGAGATTAAAGTTCAGAAGATTAAGTAAGCACATATAGTAGTTTCGCTTATATGTTAGTCCACTCTTTTAGCTTGTTGCCAAGGATATGGTTATCCATACCATATTTTCAACTATTTGAAAAAAACTTATTATAAATGTCAGCAGTTCCCATTATCCTATCTTACCACTACAATTACAAGTTTATAGAATCTTCCTCCTAAGTTTTCTCCAACAATGCCCATTAATTTTGAAGAGATTAGTTAGCTTTTTTGAGAATTACAATAGGTTCCTCTAGCTTCTTTGAGAATTGTAATAGGTTCCTTACCATTTCATACAATGCTCAGCAATTGTAAACTTCACTTAGAGGTGTCTCTCAAATAACAGAAACATATATAAGCTCCTAAAAATAGTTTTATCACAAAAACTTGTGTTACTCAGTAAACATTGTATATCCTCTTAAGTGTGTCTTCTCTAGCTTCAATCACTTCAACTTAAATAGATGTTGCCTGCAACATTTAAATGTTCTTCGTAAGGTAACAACAGTTATATAGCCATTACATCATCAAAATCTTTGTGATCTTTAATCTATGTTGTTGTTATTGATTCGCTTCACTGTCATGCCATACATTTCATTTTATACCTTCATATACTTAGAAACTTGCATTACTCCATTGTATCACATGCTTTTAGTATCTTCGATTTGTATTGCCTTACCTCACAATGATTTTACTTTCATATCTCTTGGCTTAATCAAATATATTACCCAAATATATCTCTATGGTACTAGGTTTTGACTAGTAAGTCAATTCTTTCCTTTCTTTTCGTAGATTGGTTCTTGTCTTGTCTTGCTTCTAACTTCTCAAGCACCTCTTGAATATCTATTCTACATTGCGCTTCTAACTAGTTTTGTATTCTACTTAATACTTTTCTTTTCTTCTTTCATCTTATTATATCTTCGATCATAACTTCTCTTCATTAGCTTTTGATGATTGAAACTTCATTATTCAGTACGATGGATATATATCTTATTGGTTTTACTTCAATCGGCTTTTGGTAGTAATTGATTCTGATTCATCATTCTTTTCTAACACTTATTCATTGATTCTAGTTTACTAAATCACTTGTGATCTCATCATCCATTTCATTGTTCTCAAGTACCTTTCAAGAATATTTTCTCTTATGCTACATACTAGGTAATATGATGACTAATAACAAAATTTATCTTTATCTAGTATATCAATAATGAGCTACCAACCACTAGTCCTCTTACTCACGTATGGCTTTGAAGCCTCCAATCCCTCACCCGAAGAATTATCTCTTATTAACCTATCAATAATGAGAAACTTTATGCAAAAGAAGGATGGCCGGATTCCTTGAAAGCTTCGAAAAGTTATATCTTACTCTATTTTCTCCCTCTTGTGCCAAGTGATCTAACTTCCATTTGCCGAAAGATTCCTGCCAAATGACGAGACATTCTCCTTTATGTCGAGGACTTTCCTTTCAACCTTCGACCAATACTTGTTATACCCCTTTCTCGTCTTAGCAATCCCTGATGCTACTGCACCTTGGTTCCATTGAATTATTGTGCCTAGAGAATCTTTGTACGGAACAAATGTTACACTGCCATATGTCCTTTTCATTTGATATTATACTACTTTTCCATTTTTGTCTTTTGTCCTTTACCCCTCTTTCCATAAGTACTGGGAATCCCTTTTTGTAATTTCTTTATTTGTAATATTATCCTAAGAACTTATTATAAATAGTCCCTTCTCCTTATAGCAAAAACAATCTTACTTGACAAATAGACATTTAATATATTGTTCTTGCGAGATACCCCTCTCCAAGTCTATTTTCACACACTCTTATCTAATATTGTCGAATAACTCAAGGTTAATAGCGAGTAGACCTTGACATTAACTTATATGTCATATCAAGTAAAGTGTTAAGTCATGTTGTGTTCATAAGTGGGTCATATCCTCCAAGCAACTTCATGTTAGTTACTCTAGTCAGTCTATCAACCCATCCATTCTAAGTTTCTTTGATATTCCGAAGGACCCATTGGTTCTAATCTGCTACGGTAAGTCTTAGTGATAATTGAGCTTCTAAGCACCTCAATCAATATGTATATTGTTATCATCAACATACTTGTCATTGGGGGTTAATGTCCAAACACTTTTTCATGTAGTTCTTTCTTTAAAAGAAACAACCTTATACTGGACTCGAGAGGTAACAATCATGTCTTTAAAATTTGGTTCTTTTTTATTGTTTTGATTTACTTTTCTCATGACCATCTTTGTAGGGCTCTACTCAACCCAAATCCCATCCTAAAGAGCAGCCATCAATCCCCCATAATTTTAGCGAAGATGATGACGATTAGGAGTTAGTAGATTATAACGATTATCCTAAAGAATATAACTAGGTTGATGATGATGGTGATTTATACAATTGGTCAATTATGTTAAGGTTATCGAATTTGATAGTGAGATAAGCCTAGATAGAGTAACTACTAATGGAACACAAGTACCAGTGCCTATACCAACCATGAATGTTAGGACTCACGTTGAAGCTTTACTTACCATGGAGCCGCTTTAGCTTGACACAACTAAGATTTCTTCAATCTCCTTATGAAAAGTCCTAGAAAGGCCATAATCGCTACTTACTTAAAAGCAATTATAGCTACCTTAGCATGATTGCATCAATCATCCATGATTAAGGTTGCTTCAACCTTACATTCTATGAGAGGTGTTACGGGACTAAGCCTTCTATAAGGTTGGACTCTCAATATTCGAATAGCGCGGAAGGACATTATTTCTGCCACTTGCTTGGAATTGAGATTACCACCAAGCAATAATGACTACTATGATGAGATCACTTTAATCTCTCACAGTTAAGGTTACTTAAACTTCAGTGTTTATGTTATGGCGTTATGGTTGCTAGGCTTGCTATAAGATCTCTTAGATTTGTCATAATCAAGATGGCGTTAATCCTATTAAAGAAACAACTTTGCAATAAAAAATTGGACAAAAATGAACATAGAAGATGATGAAATTCATTATTACTTCATTTCATTAATGAGGAATTACATAAATGATTACAAATGAAACTTCTTAATATAGTAAAAATTAATGGGTGCAATGATGGTATTTGCTCGAGGATTAAGGAAATTGCAATAATCCACTATTATGGACTTCTTATACAACGAAAGGGCCTTCCCATTTTAGAGTGACTTTTAAAGCTAGAAGTCCTTCCTTTACATTCTTAGCTATAAGAAGAACAATGCTGCCTTGTTTAAATGAGCACTTCTTGAGAAGTTGGTCATACATAATACTTAACATTTAGAGGTAGTTGGCTAAATTATGTTTAGCCATATCATGTCTCTCATCTAGTGCCTTATATTTAACATTCTAAAAGTATCGAATTCTAATTCAACATTCAAAGCTAGACGAACTAATGGTACAAGGACCTCAATCGGTACAAGGCCTCTGTGGCATACATCAAAGAAAATGGTGTTATTGTAGTAAGCGTACATTTTGAAGTGCGATAAGCCCATAATGCCAATAGCAGCTTATCATGCCACTCTTTCTTGTTATTGTGTACCATTCGACTAAGGACTTTCAGTAGTGTTTTGCTCGTCACTTCAACTTAGCCATTTCCCTTTGATTAGTATAACAAAGACCTTATGTGGTTGATATTATAAGATTCCCACAACTGCCCGGCATATGAATTGATAAACAGAGTCTCGTTGTTCACTAGTATACACCTTAGGATTCTAAATCAAGAAATGATATGCTCCTTCATGAAGGTAGCCATTTCCTGTCTAGTTGCCTTCTTTAGGGGAATAACTTCCACCAACTTCATGAAACACTTGATACTCATTAGTATCCATATGTACTGTCACACTCCAAACCAAGGAGTTGTAACAGCCCCACCATGTAAACTAACCTAAGCTAGAAGCTAGCCATCTTAGCCGTTAACATAAGTATAGTTTATACAAAGCGTTTATCACTCTACAGGTTTGAGCCATCCAATTCAATACCTGTTTGGTGTTAACCTGTGATGTAACTTCTCAAAATAACTTTTGAAAGTGATTTTGTAGTATAAAAGCTTAAGAAGAAATCAAGTTTTAGAATCATATGGAATTTGAAATCTTGAATTTCACAAAAAAGTTTCATGAATTAAATGGATATGAAAGATAAAACAAGTAAATAAGGATTTGCAAAAGTCCATAGGTTTATAAAGCATAGTATAAGTATTAATGATTGAGGACTAGAGGGTCGCCTAAGGAGATCCTATTAATTTTCTTTAGAGTTAGTATAGGTGATAAGTAAAGTAGATATCTAGCCAATTAGTAGTATAAGCGATAAGTAAAATAGATATCTAGCCATTTAGTCTTAAATCTCACTCCCCAACCTCGTTCTCTATTCTTCTATGACTTGAATTGTTGCTTGGTAAATCTATCAGAAATCTACAAAACAGCTATAGGGGAATATGATAGGAATCAAGCTACTGAACCTCTAACCTGCAGTCGAACCTGAGGCCTAAAATCACGAACGAGGCAAATCTTCATGTTCCAACAGATTCCTACCGAGGCCTAGTTGATCCTTACTATCGACTAACTTCTTATGCTAAGCTGAATAACCACAAATCTCTTGAAAGTCGTATGCCGACTATTTAAATGCTCTGTTAATTGCTCAACCCCATATATAAGCCTGCTCGACTCTAACCAAGCCGACCTTTAGATCGATAACATTGGTGTCGAGAAGTTGAGAGCTCCAGCACATATCCACAGTCACTCCTTCTCAAGCAAGCCCAGATCTACCCGGTACCTCTATTCAATACCTCTACTCGGCCCTCCATCCTAATCGTACTATTTTTTTTTCTACTAAAAGCATCCCCAATATGTTGTTACTACATATCCCAGACTTACATAAAAGAATCTGTAGCACTAATCATTTATTTACTTGAATTAACATTTGTATCCTTTACTACTCTTTATACGTTACTTCTTTTAGACATTACCTTTTTAGTCTTTTCTATTTAAAGTAAGTTACCCTAGTTTTTTCTATATAAATACTTGTTGTACATATAGCCACAATCATTGCATCATCAATATACTGAATATTCTTCCTTTCGTGAACAGTACTCTTGTTAGCTTGTTTACTTACTTTGCCCTTATCCTAAACCTTAAGTAAGGTTAGATGGTTAGTAACCTTGCTAGATCACCTCATGCGTTATATCAAGTTATGCTACGAGTCATTTAAAGTTCCACTGGTGCATTATATCCTTTGAGCTATTCGTGGGTTTGCTTATCTTACCTTTTTCCATTCTTTTATACGACTTCCATCTCATTCTTCAAGCTTTTTGCAAGCTTGGACCCATCCTAATTATTGGCCTTGTCTATTCTTGGTCTCAATCTGCATCATCTTGGTATCAAAGCGGAGGTTTCATTTGAGTAAATTGTGTTTAAATCTCCTTGAGTAGTGGTGATTGTTGTGGTAGTGTATTGTAGTTGTGTAAAAGTCAACTGTGAGTGTTTGAGTAAGTATAAAGAGTGGTAGTTCACTTTGGTTAGATACTCCGTTTTGGCCTGTTTCAAGCATACAAAAACAAAGCAAGTTTTGGTTGATTTTATTGTTCATTGGTGTAGTTGTTGTGTTCACGAATTCATTGGACATTTGTACATGTTGGAATAGTAACTATTGTACCTCAAATTTGAAGTTTATTTACTAAGTTTTGTCAAGAAGAGACGGATCCTAATGTTAATGCTAGTATTAGAGACGACAATAGTGATGTTATCTACCATAGACGACAACCCCAGGGCACCCCAAGGAATATGAACGAATGACTTGATGAAATGGCTAATCTCTTAGTCGATCTGACTAGAATTGTTCATGCATTAGCCTATTAAACTATCAAGACTGTACAAAATACCTCACAAGTTGCTCGACTTACTAAAAGACAAAACCTAACTCTATAAGATCAAGGTAGAGGAGTAGGAAGATGAGTACGGCGAAGGATTGACTTGGGAGATATGGATGACAACGAACAAGAAGAGTATAATAAAGAAGAGTGAGCTAAAGTACCCTAAGCTACCAACTATGTGAAGATTCAACTTTTGAGCTTCAGTGTTTCTAGGAGTAGAGATGATTATTTAAACTAGAAAGAGAAGGTTGAATGTGTTTTTTATTATTACTAATATGAGGACCGAGAGAAGGTAAGGACTGTTGTTGTTGAGTTATCAGTATTTCCACCATGTGGTGGAAGAACTTTCAAGTCATAAGAAGATGAAAAGGATATAGATAGATAAATACTTGGCCTAAGATGAAGAAGATACTTAGAAACAGATTTATGCTAGATATTTATTTGCAAGATACTTTTGCTCGGCTTCAAGAACTAAAGCAAGGACGTTAAACTATTGATGAATACGTTCAAGAATTTCAAATACTCATGATTTGCTATGAAGTCGATGAGCCATTAGCTAAGACATTATTTAGATTCCTTACTAGATTAAGAAGCGATATCCAAGACATTATGGAACTTCAATAGTTCACCACATTGGATGAGGCTATAAGGATACCCTAACAAGTGAAGAGGTAAAGAAAGAGCAAATGCTAACCTAACCCTTGAAAAGCCGGCATGGTCAGTCCAGTCAACCTGTTTGGGGAAGCTACTAAGCTTAACTAAGTATCGAGCTAACTAAATGAATGAATGTTAAGACTGAATAGAAGGTAATGCATACCATGACTAAGAATAGACAAGACCGATCGCTAAATGGGTCTAAGTTTGCTAAAAGCTTAAAAGAGTGATGGGGAAATGCGTAAAAGAATAGAAATGAAAAGAAAGTAAGCAAACTCGCGAACAGCTCCAAAGCATATGACACACCAATGAAACTTCTGAGGACTCACGACACAACTCGATATGATGCAAAAATTGGCTTAGCAAGATTACTTGCAACCTAGCCTTACTTAAGAGTTAAGATAAGAATGAAATGAAAGTAAACAATTAATGTTTACAAGAAGAAGAATATTCAATGTATTAATGTTCATTTGATTCCAACTATAAGTACAAGGGTATTTGATAGGAATTAAGCTACTGGACCTTTGACCCATAGCCGAGCCCGAGGATTGGAACGCTTGGCAAGGCGGATTCTTCTACTTCAGCCGACTCATGTCAAAACCAAGTACTTCTTTGTCGAGCCACTCTTTATACCGAGCCAAATGACTGCTTATTTCTCATAGATAATGTATTAAGAAGCGGAAGGCTGAGATAGCAGCCAATCTTCATTCTCACTCACAATTAGCTAATTACGTAGCATCACCCTTACCGAAATAATGAAAGAGAGCTTTGGACTGACTCAGCCAGCCCTACTTGGATAAGCAAGCTAACCATACTTTTTGTCCACATCTTCCAACAGCCTTACCAATACAACATCACCATGTAGATAGGATCATGTGTAGAATCCATTACGCTAATTATTGTTTCTCTGAAATATTTATTTTGCCCTTTTGTATTCTTGTACATTACTTTTTTAGGATAATACCCTTTTCTGTTTTTTCCCTTTTAGGCTTGTTTCCCTAAACTCTCAAGTATAAATACCCTTTGTACTAGTAGCTATAATCATCAGATTATCATTAATACACTTGAGTATTTTTCCTTCATTGCATAAACACTACTTGTTTACTTTCGGCATCACTCTTATCCTAACCTTTAAGCAAGGCTAGGTGGAAAATAACCTCACCGGGCCATCTCGTATGTCATATCGAGTTGTGTTATAAATCCTCGGAAGTTCCATTAGTGCATTATATCCATTAGAGCTATTCATGGGTTTTTGCTTACTTTTCATTTACATTTTTCCTTTCACCCATTCCTCAACACTTTCCTTTTTTGAGCTTTCTACAAGCTTAGACCCATCCAGCAACCAGCTTCTCTGTCCTTGGTTATGATTTGTACCATCTTAGTATCAAAGTGGAGGTTTCATATGAGCTGTAATTGGTTCTTTTTTTGAAATTCAGTTATATTCTATTCTGTGTATATGAAACACAGCAAGTTACTATGTTCATCTTAGCTGATATATTTATTAGCTGTTTATTTCTTGAAGTATTTGTTTGAACTTTGAATCTATGGAGAAAATGATAGACCCGAGTGTGAATGTTAGTATGGGAGATGACAATAGTGGAGTTGTCCACCATAAACAATAGTCTTAAGGAACCTTAAGAAGCACAGATAAGAGACTTGATGAGGTAGCCAATCTCTTAATAGATCTAACCTAAGCTGTTCATGCATTGGCTTGCTAATCTACTGACACCGTGCAAAAT
Organism: Lumnitzera racemosa; assembly: GCA_024138005.1. NCBI lineage: Eukaryota > Viridiplantae > Streptophyta > Magnoliopsida > Myrtales > Combretaceae > Lumnitzera > Lumnitzera racemosa. Next base: position 12,355,220 of record JAMXBC010000008.1, on the reverse strand, counting down.
ACCCCATAAGTTACTCAACCTATTAGAGATCAGAACCTAGCTCGACGAGTTCGCGATAGAGGAGTACACAGATAAGTGAGGAGAAGGATTGATTTAGTAGACATGGGAGACAGGGAAGATGAGAAGTATTTTGAAGAAGAGCATTATGAGTCCCTAGAGCATCTGGCCATGTAAAGCTTTGGATTCTAAGATTCAATGGATTTGGGAATGCTGATGAGTATTTGGAGTGGGAGGAGAAGGTAGAGCATGTTTTTTATTATTATCAATACAAAGATTACAAGAAAGTGAGAATTGCTACTGTTGAGTTCTCTAAATATGTCGTCATGTGATGGAAGAATTTCTAGGTCATGTGGAGACGAGAGGGCTACCGAGAGATTAGTACTTAGCCCGAGATGAGTACTGAGGAATAAATTTGTGCCGAAAACTTATCTTCAAAATACTTTCACTTAGCTTTAAGAACTGAACCAAGAAGGCTAGACTGTTGATGAGTATGCTCAAGAATTTCAAATGCTTATGATTCGTTGCGAAGTAGAGGAGCCACCAACTCAAATAGTTTCAAGATTCATTACTGGGTTAAGAGGTGACGTTAGAGACATTGTGAAACTCCAATGATTCACAACAATAGATAAGGCCATTAGAATAACCCAATAAGTAGAGAGACAAAGAAGGAGTCAAGTACCAACCAGGATGCTGACTAGTTGACCTTGATAGGCAATTCACCGAGCTCAATTAAGTACCAAGCCTAGTCGAGCCAAAAGATGGATGTTCAAGCTAATCAGAAGGGCCGACCTGACACTGAAGTGCCGACCTAAACTTATGAGAAAGGTTAAGGATTAGGTAAGAAGACAAGCCAAATCAAGTGCTTCAAGTGCCAAAGGTTATGACACATGGCTAATCAGTGCTTAAACCAACAAACAATGGTCATCAAGGGAGATATCCCGAAGCTAAAGGTAGACAGTACAGATGAGGAACCTGAGGAGAAGAAGATCCCTGCCAAGAAAGAAATGATTGAAGAAGATGTGTTCACTATGGACTTCGACTTATTGATCATGGTTGTCCAATGTACAATGAATATGGAACCTTCATGAGAGGAGGAGCAGAGAGAAAATCTGTTTTATACTACCTATAGAGTGAATAATTAGGTGAGCACACTAATCGTCAATAGTAGAAGTTGTACCAATGTGGCATTAACCAATTTGGTCACAAGGTTGAAATTGTTGACTATTGCACACGCAAAACTGTACATGCTACATTGACTAAGTGAGAAGAGAGCACTACATATCACTCGGCAAGTACTGCCAATTAGCATCAGACGTTACTTCAATGAGATTCTATGTAATGTGCTACCCATGTGTGCTTCATACATGCTACTTGGCCAACCATGGCTGTTTAATAGGAAGGTATCCATGATGGGTACAAGAACACATACATGTTTGAGAAGGATGGCCAAAAGATCACACTAAACTCAATGCTACAAAGGGAAGTTAACAAACTACAGGCTAAACTTACTCGCGAATTGAAGAAGGCTCTGGTGATGAGTAAAGCAAAGCTTTGAGAGACCCTTAAAGCTGATGCGTCGACCCTCATGCTAGTCAAGTGACTGTTAGAGTTAAAGGAGTAGGGTGAACCACATTAGGAGGTGAAGGAGTTGTTAAATGAATATGCCGATTTGTTCCTAAAACAATTACCTAAAGGTTTGCCCCCTACTTAAGGCATAGAGTACTACATTGACTTATTACCCAACGCTGTACTGCCAAATAAGCCGGCTTATCGAATGAATCCCGAGCAGGCTACTTAGCTCTAATGACAAGTCAATGAGTTGCTAAGGAGAAGATATGTTAGGGAAAGCCTCAACCCTTACGTTATACCAGCGCTTCTAGTACCGAAGAAGGATGGAACCTGGCAGATGTGTATAGATAGCCAAGCTGTGAACAAGATTACGATCAAATATAAGTATCATATCTCGAGGTTGAAAGATATGCCAAATGAATTGAGTGAAGCCAATATTTTCAGCAAAATTGACCTCAAGTCTAGCTACCACCAAATTTGCATGAGGCTACCAAACGAGTGGAAAACAACATTCAAGACTCAACATAGATTATATGAATTGATGGTTATGCCCTTCGGCTTATTGAATGCCCCGAGCATTTTCATGAGACTAATGAATCATGTGTTGAGACATCTGATTGAGAAGTGTGTCGTAGTGTACTTTAATGATATCTTAGTCTATAGTGCCGATATGATAAGTCATTGTGAACATTTTTGAGCCATTCTAAATATCCTTTGTGTCTAGAGATTATTTAATAATCTTAAGAAGTGTTGCTTTTGCCAGGAGGAAGTGGTATTCTTGGGCTATGTAATTAGTAGAGGAGGCTTATGAGTGGATGATGAGAAGATCTAAGCAGTTGTAGAGTGGCCAACTCTTATTACTTGTGGCGACGTGAGAAGTTTCCACGGACTAGCTTCATTTTATAGATGATTCATCAAGAATTTTAACATCTTTGTTGTGCCATTTACTGAGCTAATGAAGAAAAACACTGACTTTCGATGGAGAGAAAGGGAGGAGAGGAGCTTTGCTAAGATAAAAGAGAGATTGACCTCCGCTGCAGTATTAGTTCTACTTAACTTCAAGAAAATATTTGAGTTAGAATGTAACGCATCAGGCATTGGGATAGGCGTTATCCTAATGTAGAAAGGCCGAAAAATTGCCTTCCATAGTGAAAAGCTTAGAGAACCATAGTTAAATTACTCTGTGTATGATAAAGAACTCTTAGCGCTAATCTGAGTACTGCAAGTATAGCAGCATTATCTACTACTGAGAGAGTTTGTCATCTATACTGAACATGAGTCTCTGAGGTACCTCCAAAGTCAGACTAAGCTATCGAAACAGCAGGTGAGATGGGTTGAATTCCTTGAGGGATTTGATTTTATAATAAAATATAAACAAGGAAAGAGCAATGTAGTTGTTGATGCTCTCTCAAGAAGACGTGCACTCCTAACTAAACTACATACCAAATTATTTAGGTTTACCAACATCAAGTAGCAGTATTCTAAGGATCTACACTTTGGACCCGTATTGCATGATGTATCGATGGAAGAACAATAGACGAATATCATGTAGAAGATGGCCACTTAATCCAAGGTGGAAAATTATGCGTGTTGACTTGTTTACTGTAGGAGCTATTGATCAGGGAAGCCCCTAATAGAGGGTTGTCCGGGCATTTTAAGGAAAATAGGACGTATGAACTGCTGAGTGGTTAACTCTTTTAGCTGAGAATGCGGCGAGATGTATACCAAATTATTAAAAGCTGTATCATGTGCAAAAGGGCTAAGTGCCAAGCCAAAAAAAGGAAAGAAATGCCTTTGCTTGTTCCAACAAAGCCATGGACTGAGCTAAGCATGGACTTTGTCCTTAGATTATTACGAACTACCTGAGGTAAAGATTCTGTAATGGTTGTGGTCGATCAATTCAGTAAGATGGTGCACTTTATGCCTTATAACAAAACCAACGATGCTTCGACTATTACTTTTCTTTTTTTGCAGGAGATTATGCGAATATATGACGTGTTGAGAAGTGTTGTCTTCGATAAAGACCCAAAGTTCTTGAGCCATTTCTAGAGGACCTTGTGCCGTTAGATTGGGTCCAAACTACCATTCAGTACTTCCTGTCACCCTCAAACTGATGGCCAAACAGAGGTGATTAATCACACTTTGTGATCACTGCTCTAAGCTGCAGTGGCCAAAAACTTGGCTAATTAGGATATCTGCTTGCTAGTGGTCGAGTTCACCTACAACCGGATAGTACATGACACCACCAAACAAACTCCTTTCGAAGTGGTCTATAGTTTTAATCTCGAGTTACCCCTTAATCACATCCCTATATCTATACCTACACAAGAGGACCCTAATGTCTTGGCTTGAGCACAATCCCTTCAACACATCTATGATAAAGTCACTTAGCACATTGATCAAGCTACTAAAAGAATGCGTGAGAAGACCAAGGGTAGGATGGCTAAGCAATTCTAGTCGGGAGACTTGGTATGGCTACATCTCAGTAAGGAACGGTTTTCAAGCAAGAAGAGGAACAAATTATCTACCAAAGCTAAAGGATCGTTTAGAATCCTCTAGAAGATCAATGATAACGCCTACAAATTAGAGCTGCCTAAGGACTATGGGGTTTCTAACACCTTCAACATTGCCGACCTCAATCAATATCACCCCAACAAAGAGTCAATCGAAGACCATTCCTAAATCCAAATCAACCTAGAAGGAATAATAAGAATCAGGCTACTAGGCTTTTGACCCATAGCCGAGCTCGAGGACTGTAATGCCTGGCAAGGTAGATACTTCTACTCCAACCGATTGCTATTGAAACCAAAATACTTCTTTGCGAAGCCACATGATTGCCTATTTCTTACAGATAATATGTCGAGAAGTAGAAGGCTGAAAGAGCAGCCAGTCCTCATTCTCACTCACGCCTGGCTAATTACTTACTCGGTATCACTCATGCCAAGATGATGAAAGAAAGACTCCGAACTGACTCAACTACCCTTACTTGGATAAGCAAGCTGATCGTACTTTTTGTTCGCATCTTCCAATGGCTTCACCAATACAGCATCACCATGTGTATAGGATCATGTGTAGAATCCGTTACATTAATTATTGTTTTTCTAAAATATTCATTTTACCCTTTTGTATTCTTATACATTACTTTTTTAAGATAACACCCTTTTTTTCTTTTCCCTTTTGGGCATGTTGCCCTAAATTCTCAAGTATAAATACCGATTGTATTAATAGCTGTAATCATCAGATTATCATTAATACACCTAAGTATTTTTCCTTCCTTGCATAAATACTATTTACTATCGGCATCACTCTTATCCTAACCCTTAAGTAAAGCTGGGTGGCGAGTAACCTTACCGCATCATCTCGTAGTCATATCAAGTTATGTTGTAAATCCTTAGAAGTTCCATTAGTACATTATATCTATTAGAACTGTTCGTAGGTTTTTGCTTACTATTCATTCGCATTTTTCCTTTCGTTCATTCCTCATCACTTTCCTTTTTGAGCTTTCTGCAAGCTTGAACTCATCCAGCGATCGACTTTGTCTATCTTTAGTCACGGTTCACACCAGGTATTTATACCCGATAAGTTAAGGTAACTTGCTTAAAAAGGGAAAAGACAAAAAGGGTATTTTCCAAAAAAGTAATATACATAGAATATAAAGGATAAAAATGAATATTCAAGAATACAATAATTAGTGTAATAGATTCTACACATGGTCCTGTATATGTAGTGAAGATGTATTAGTGAGGCTATTAGAGGATGCAGACAAAAGAGTACGATTAGATTGCTTGTTCGAGTAGGGGTGACTAAGGATTAGTATAGGGTCTCTCTCTTTGCCTCTTGGCAAGGGTGATGCTGAGAAAGTAGTCGACTCAGGCATGAGTAAATAAGCGTATGAGGCTTAGTAGATATCTCGACATTCTACTATTCAGCTCACAATCTTTGAGAGATGGCAATCATTTGGCTCAATATGTAGAGTAAATCAATGAAGAGATACTCGGCTTCAGCAAGAATCAGTTGGAGCAAGAGGATTTGCCTTGCCAGTCCCTCTAATCTTCGGGCTTGGTTGCGAGTCAAAGGCCTAGTAACTTGATTCCTATCAAAAGGGTTGACCTGACGATGATGTGTCAACCCAAACATAATAGATAGAGTAAGGATCTAGAAGGAAGACGAGCCAGATAAAGTGTTTCAAGTGCCAAGGGTTTGGGCACATTATTGCCCAATTTTCGAATCGAAGGACTATGATTATCAAGGGGGATGCCCTAAAGATTGAAGTAGATATCACAAATGAGAAACCAGAGGAAGAGAGAGAAGTGAAAGATGAGGCTAATATTAATGCCAAACTCATTGAAGAAGATGTGTTCACTAAGGACTTAGATAAGTTAACTCTAGTTGTCCGACATGCAATGAGTTTGGAACCCTTACCCGAAGGGAGTAGAAGGAGAACTTATTCCACATCACTTGCAAAGTAGGTGATCAAGTGTATGCACTCATAGTGGATAGTGGCAACTACGCTAATGTAGCATCCATTGACTTAGTTAAGAAATTGAAGCAACCGACTATCTTACATCCGAAGCTATACAAGTTACACTAATTGAACAAGAAAGGAGCACTACATGTCACTCAACAAGTCTTATTGCCAATCTCTATTGAAAATTATTCTAATGATATTCTCTGTAACGTGTTACCCATGTTTACATCTCATGTTCTACTAAGCTGACCTTAGCTTTTTGGTCAAAGGGTTATCAATGACAGTTATAAGAATACGTGTGTATTTGAAAAGGATGGGAGGAAGGTTACTTTGAACCCTATGACGTTGAGTCAGGTTAGCAAATTGCAAGCTAAACTTGCTTAAGGATCTAAGAACACTTTAATTTTGAATAGAGCCGAGCTCGGAGAAGTTATAAAGGCTAACATGCCAACTTTTACATTGGTTAAAAGGCTGTTAGAGTTGAAGGAGAAAATTGAGCTACCCCTTGAGGTGAAAGAGCTACTGGATGAATACGCTAACCTGTTTTTAGAATAGTCACCGAAAGGATTACCTCCATTTAGAGCCATTAAACATTACATTGACTTAATACCTGACATTGCTCTTCCAAATAAGTTAACTTATCAGATGAATCCCAAGAAGGCTTTTGAGCTTCAAAGAAAAGTTAATGAACTAATGGAGAAAGGATGGTACCTAACGAACATGCATTGATAGCCAAGCCATGAACAAGATCACCATCAAGTACCGTTATCTTATCCTTAGGTTGGATGACATGTTAGAGGAACTGAGTAGAGCTAAGGTCTTCAACAAGATTAATCTAAAGTTTAGCTACCATCAAATCCAAATGAGGCCAGGAGATAAATGGAAAACTACATTTAAAACTCGACGTAGACTCTACAAGTGGATGGTAATGCCTTTTGTCTTGTCAAATGCCCCGAGAACTTTCATGCGGCTAATGAACCATGTACTAAGAAATCTGATCGAGAAGTGTATCATGATGTACTTTGACAACATCCTTGTATATAATGTCGACCTTGTAAGCTACTATAAAAATCTCCTAATTGTACTTAATATACTTCGAGCTAAGAGATTATTTGACAATTTAAAGAAGTGTTACTTCGATCAAGAGGATGTGGTATTTATAGGCTATTTAATAGATGAAGGAAGCTTGCGAGTAGATGATGAGAAGATTTAAGCTATTGTTGAGTAGCCAACTCCAACCACTTGTGCTGAAGTAAGAAGTTTCTATGAATTAGCATCCTTTTATCGAATGTTCATTAGAAATTTCAATACCATTATTGCACCCCTTACTGAGTTGGTAAAGAAGAACATTAAATTGAAGTAGGGAGAAAGAGAGGAAGGAAGTTTTGCTGAAGTGAAAGCAAGGTAGACCTTTGCACTTGTATTAGCCTTACCTAACTTCGAAAAGATTTTGGAGTTGGAATGTAACGCATCAAGCATTAATATAGGTACTTCTTAATGCAAGAAGTCCAACCAATTACCTACCATAGCGAGAAGCTTAGAGGACCTAAATTGAACTTCTCAGTATATGACAAAAAACTCTTAGTCCTTATTCAAGCGCTCTAAGTGCAGTAGCCCTATCTATTGTCAAGAGAGTTTTTCATCTATACTAATCACAAGTCTTTAAGGCACCTCAAAAGTCAAACCAAATTGTTAAAGTAACAAGTGAGGTAGGCTAAATTCCTAAAAGGATTCAACTTTGCGATAAAGTATAAATAAGGTAAGAACAACGTTACTACCAATGCTCTATCAAGATGATGTAACCTCTTGACTAAGCTGTAAACTAGATTGTTGGGGTTTGCAAACATCAAAGAACAATACCCTAAGGACCTACGTTTCAAACCTATACTTAGGCATTATGCCAATGGAAGAACAGTAGATGAATACCATGTGGAGGATGGTTATCTGTTTTAAGGTAGAAAGTTGTGTATGCCTACCTATTCATTAAGGGAGTTGCTTATCAAGGAAGCCTATATTGGAGGACTCCCTGACCATTTTGGAGAGAGAAGAATATATAAGTTGTTAAATAGACGGTTCTTTTAGCCAAGAATGAGACAAGAAGTACACTGAATTGTTGAGAGCTACGCTAAATGCAAAAGGGCCAAATGCTGAGTTAAACAAAGGAAAACAATGCCTTTACTTGTCCTGACCCGACCTTGGATCGAGTTAAGCATAAACCTTTTCCTCGAATTACAAGGATAGCTTGAGGCAAAGATTTTGTGATGGTCATTGTAGACAGATTCAGTAAAATGGCACACATTATGCCATGCTTTAGAACTAATGATGCTTTAGCTATTACTTCTCTCTTTTTGTAAGAAGTTGTTTGGTTACATGACGTACCGAAGAGTGTAGTCTTAAAGGGATCCAAAGTTTCTAAGCCATTTCTAGAGGACTATATAGAAACAGATGGAGACTAAACTATTATTCAGCATTTCCTGTCATCCCCAAACTAATCGTCAAACAGAAGTGGTCAATTGTACTTTAGGATCACTGCTCCGAGTTGTAGTGGAGAAGAACTTAACCTATTGGAATGTCTATTTGCCCATGGTAGAATTTGCTTACAACCACATAATGCATGATACCACCAAACAGACCCCCTTTGAAGTTATTCATGGCTTCAATCATGAGCTACCCCTTGATTACACCCCTGTACCCATGTCCAAGGAAGAAGACCTTAATACAAGAGCCCAAACATAATCCCTCCAATACATCTACAAGAAGGTTACTTGGCAAATTGATCAAGCTGCCAAAAAAATGCAAGAAAGAGTTAAGGGAAGGAAGTCAGTATAATTTTAGCCTGGAGACTTAGTATGGCTGTACTTGAGCAAGGAGAGGTTCTCGAGCAAGAGATAGAACAAGCTGTTTGCCCAAGTTAAAGGCCCCTCCAAAATCCTCTAGAAAATAAACAATAATGCTTACAGATTGGAACTACCCAAAGATTATGGGGTCTTGGACGCTTTCAACATTGCTGACCTCAATCCCTATCACCTTGAAGGAACATTGGGTAAAGACTAGCCAAATAGGATCCCAAATCCAAATTAACCAAGAAGGAATAACAAGAATCAGGCTACTGGACCTCTAACCCACAATTGAGCCTAAGGCCTAGAAGGACTAACAAAGCAAATCCTCCTGTTCTAGCCGATTCCTACTAAGGCCAAGCTAATCATTGTTACCGATCAACTTCTTATTCCCAGCTTAGTAACCACAAATCTCTCGGAAGTCGTGTGCCAACTAATTGAATGCTCTGCTGACTGTCTGGCCTCCCACACATACCTACTCAACTCTAATCGAGCCAACCTCCAGATTAGCAACATTGGTGCTAAAAAGCTAAGAGCTCTAACGCATATCCATAACCTCTCCTTCTCAGATAAGCCCAGGTCTGCCCAGTACCTCTACTCAACACCCTTACTCAGCCCTCTATCCTAACCATCCTATTTTGTATGTTTCTACTAGAAACATCCCCAATAAGCTGTTGCCACATATCTTAAACCTACATGAAGGAATCTATAGTACTAATCATTTATTTACTTAAATTAACATTTGTACCCTTTATTGTTCTTTGTATATTACTTCATTTAGATATTACCCTTTTAGTCGTTTCCATTTTAGGTAGGTTACCTTAGTTTTTCGAGTATAAATACCCACTGTACATGTAGCCACAATCATTGGATCATCAATATACTAAATATTCTTCCTTTCATGAACACTGCTCTTATTAGCTTATTTATTTGCTTTACTCTTCTCTTAACTCTTAACCAAGGTTAGGTGGCGAGTAACCTCACCGGACTACCTCATGCATCATATCAAGTTGTACCGTGAGTTCTCGGAAGTTCTACTAGTACGTCATATCCTTTAGAGTTGTTCGTGGGTTTACTTATCTTACCTTTTTTCTGTTCTTTAACATGACTTCCATCTTGTTCTTTAAGCTTTCTGTAAGCTTAAACCAATCCTAACGACTGGCCTTATCTATTCTTGGTCCCAGTTCACATCAGAATAAGCAACAACTTGCTCAATAAATGAGACGAAAACAATGGAACATATCTAACATAGAGCAATCAGGGTTTTCAGACAATTTAGTTAGATGTTATGCATATGCAAACAAATGCCATCGTACAACATTATCTAGTCCATCTTGAAATTAAAGAAATTATGCTCACTCTAATTCGAGTTGAAAAGTCTAATGTCTCACATGTGAAATAGGAACCAAATCAAGGCTTATGCAATGGATGTCACGCCTCAAAGCGTAAAGTCGTAATAGTTTTTCCATGTAAACCATTCTAAGATAGAAGCTAACTTCATAGCCATTATCTTAAACCTGATCTACACAAGGCATCTACGACTAACTCGCTTTAAAGTAAATAGTTCATAAATTAATGTTTACAGGGTTTAAGTATTACAAATAATGTTTACAGGGTTTCATTGCCCTATACTTCCTAAATAATATGTTATTTGAAAATGAAATATTCCAAATAAAAGCAAAGACCTTAACAATATATATCTATTCTTTATATGTATTTTTTCACTCCTCAAGATCCAACAGTTGCTAGCTTCAAGGTAATTGAAATCCACTTCCTAGCTAACACCTACAACATAGTCTATAGGGATGTAAGCAACTACAGCTCGGTAAGTTGGGATGGAGACTCAAAACCATACTATAAACATAAATAAGGTTATCAACTAAATTATTAGGTGCAATGCATGCTTAAGCAAATGCTATGGCACAACGTTATCCAGCCCATTGTAAAATTAGAGATATTGCATCCGTTATAATTCGGATTGAGGAGTTTCCGTTAATGCAACAGCTTATGACCAAACCTAAGCTTGTACAATAGAGACATCGCCCCTCTCGCGATTACCTTCAAACCATTGACTTCACCCTTGCCGCGATATCCTCACCTGTCACTTAGTTCGACTAAGGATGTAAAAGGAACCAATTATGCCATCCAACGCTATCCCTTTCGAAGGGATCGGTATTTAGTCAAAGAATCCTAATGTTCCCCTAATGGGTTGCTATATATGTCCGATTTAGAATTTATAAGTCAAATATTAGGTTAAGTCCATTTTAGGATAATCAATCGTTTCATACAACTCATATAATACAAGTCAAAGCAACACATCAACATCATATCATCAGCTCAATCAAGTACAATTTCAAGCCTCCAAGTACTACAAATTAGTACTTTGAAATATAGCAATGTATTAATCCCAACTTACCTAAACTCTTCGCTTACTCACTCGAGATGAGACTCACTCAATCCATCACCAATGATTCCTATAATACCACCATTGTCTCAATTTTCATATAATTGTTATAAATTAGTTTTATCTTATAACACTCATTCTTATCTTTAGTTTAAGGTTTAATATGCCTCATTATCTAAGTTCTTAAATCTTTTACAATTATTTTTGGTTAGAGCTAAGTTCGGGTTCAATTTCTACATCGATTTTTAAATTAGGTTCTAATTCTGTTTCTAAGTACGATTTTATATGCGAACTTTAGAAACCTATTTTGACTCCTAACATGAAATTAATCACATTATTTCTTGGTTTATTAAATATCATATTTATATTAATTCATTTGGTATACCCCTTATCTTACTTAACTACCGAATTTACCCTTCAAAGTGAGAAAATTTTAAATATTTCATATAGATACCTAAATTTAATTCTCTTACTAGATTTTATATATTTTCCTATTATTAGTATAATATCAATTTTTATTCTAATATTTTCTATTTATTATTATTTTTATTTTTCATATTATGTATTATCACTTAGTATGTACATAATACACATCTAATATTTCTATTACTCTAAATATCATCTCCCAACATCAATTGACATCTTAATGTATCTAAATTTATCCCAAATCAAATTTTACACCTAATTACCTAATTTACAAAATTAACTTAAAATTTACTATTTTTCTTATTACTTATTTACTACATAATACCCTAATAATTATATCTAGCACCCTAAATATTACAAGTATCATACTTCATCAGATTTGAACATCCTAAAACATATAATTATACACTAAATCAGTGATTATCTATTTAATTACATAATTAACCCAAAATTACCCATTTTATGTATCATTTTAAAGCCTAAAAATTATCTAAAAATTATGAAAATTAATTTTTGAAAAAGGGCTTCATAGCACTTTTTTAAATGTTCTAACTAGCCTATACAAAAAATTTAGGCTCAAAATTACATTCTTAAGATTATTTATTTCTAAGGAAAAACACTTGCCATTCGTTGGTTATTAGGGGCATCCTGAAAACGTCCGGATCAAAATATGGCTTTCAAATTAAGTTTCAAATTAGTGGATGCTACTAAAGGGAGTGGCGATACCATACACAAAAAGGAAGAGACTCATAGAATTGTAGAGGCAAATAATTTTTATTTCATGGAGTTTCTCCATTATTCATATGGTATCGTTTATTTTTAAATTGAACAAAGCTCAAGTTTTCACTATTTGTTAAGAACAATATATTTCTGCACATAAATTCATCAAAATAAAATTTTTCCCTAATTCAACATACCAAAATATCCCAGAATAACAAATTTCATAATTTTTCAATAATATTTAATATTTTACAAAATTAAACAAAATCGGGTTGGAAATAGGACTCACCCGTATGGGTGGCTTCGGCCATTAGAATCAATTCAATGTGTGTCAACCGGTCCAGGCAATGGTTTTTAAGTTGGGTGGTAGTGGTGGTGGTGGCTCGGTTCCAGGTGGTGGTGGCTCGGTTCCAAGTGATGGTGATGTGTGAGTTCAGCCTACTTGCTTATATTACACAGATTTGTGCTATTTTTTTTGTAAAATCCTAATTTTCTTCTAAATTTCAGTGCTCTCCAATTTTTTTCAACTCCAAACAAACCAAATGAGCTCTTGTAATTTTTTTGGCTATTTATAGAGGTGTGAAGCAATTTTTTTCACTTTCTATTTGTTGCAATATAATTAGTTGTATTTATTTCTTCAATTCCAGATTGCCACAACTATTTTATGGAGTTTTCCTCGTTTTTATTTAATTATTCATGCATTTTCTTTTATTAATTAACCTAATTTTAGCATATTTCGCGTATTTTAAGTAATTACGTATATTTCTGCCTGCATGTAAATATATATATAGTATAAATAAATACTTCTAAATATTATTTAAGTTATTTTATGATTTTTAGCATGTATATAATTTATCTCTAGCAATTCATTAGTTATCGGAATGGATTTTACGCATTTCCAATAAATAACGAGTAATATACTTAAAATTTGAAATTTTTATATTATCTTATTTTATAATTTATTTTCTTAAATTCAAACTTATGAAGTCACCTTTACTAATAATAGTAGCTTCATTGTAAATTTTGATCTACATTAAACAATTTGTTCAATCACCTTAAATTCTACAAACTGAACCCCAAGTAATTGGTTACGGGGCTTACAATGGAGATCACGCTATGCTTGAGACTTCACTTCAAACCATAGTCCTTAATCTTACTGCGACTTTCTCTCTTGTTACTTAGTTTGACTAAGGGTGCGGAGAGAACCATTTCAGCTATCCTCATCAAAAGATCCGTATTTGGCTCAAGAATCTTAATCGTTTCCCTAATAGCTTATGATACATGTTCTATTAGAAGTTAAGTCGAGTTTGAGTTAGATTACGTTTGAGGTAATCAAGCAATTTCAAACAGTCTGAAGCAAGCAACATAATAAACCAATCAATACATAAAGTCCAACACTCCAAATAGCATAACCATATTCAAGCACACATGTTGCATACACTCAAGAAACTAACTTATAATCACAAAGAAGACATATATTACAGCTTCTAAGTATTCTTAAATAGTACTTCAAAGAGTGATAAAGCACTTATCCTACTTACCTGAACAAGTGATGCTTGATAATCTTATAAATGGTTCTCATCCACTTAGGTTTACTCCTAAATATCCAATGCAATGGCTTTAATTTTACTAAATATAAGGTAGATGAGTTTAATTATATAATTTAAGTGTAATTATAACTTATCTTTAGCTAGTTGTGTGAGATTTGTATTGAGTTCCAACTTGCTATTGAAGTGTCTAAATAAGGTTTTGAAAGCTCCCTAATATCAAGTTTTAGTCTTAGAACCTTTTGATAAAGTCTTTAAACGGGTGTCTTTAACCTAGTAACCTTTTGACTAAGGCTCTGAAATTATCTCGGTTCTACTCCTTTGATAGGAATCGAACTATCGGTCCTTTAACTTGAGCTCGAGCTCGAGGCCTTGAAAGATTGACGAGGCAAATTCTCTTGTTCCAGCTAACTTCTGCTAAGGTCGAACTGATCTTCATTACCGACCAACAGCACATGCCAAGTTAAGTAACTTCTTACCTCTTAGTACTCAAATGTCAACTTGAAGTATGCTCCACCGACAGTTCTATCCCTTACAAGTCTATTTAGTCATGACCAAGCCGACCTTCAGCTCAACAATATTAGTACCAAGAACCCCAACGCACATCCACAAGCACATCTTCTTAGAAGGATCCTCAGGTTTGCTCAACACCTTTGCTCGGCGACCTCCATGCTAACTGTACCATTCACTTATTTATGCTAAAAGCATCTCTAGAGGGCTGTTACCACATGTCCAACCCCATGTAAAAGGATTTTGTTGCACTAGTCATTATTTTGTTTAAATTTTCATTGATACTCTTTAATATTCCTTATACAATCTTTTGGACATTACCTTTTTTGTCTTTTCTATTTTAGGTATGATATCCTAGCATTTTAGGTATATATACTATAAGCCCTCGCAATTAGGTATTTGGGGTTTGGTCTGTAAAAGTTAAGGCGATCAAGTTATTTATTTAATCGAGCCAAAATTTTACAATGAAGTTAGGAATATTAGTAAAAGTGATTCCATAAGTTTGAATTTTGGAAAATAATTAATTATTATAATATTTAATTATATATATATTACTCGTTATTTATGGAAATGCATAAAACAAGTTTCGATAATTAACAAATCAATAAAGATAAATTATATACACAAAAAAAATATAAAATAACTTAAATAATATATAAGAGTATTTATTGGTACCATATATATATATTTAAGTGTCGATAAAAATATGCGAAATTATTTAAAAAGGTAAAAATATGTT